>CM076982.1:22720436-22732936 GCA_039105355.1 Benthosema pterotum
TTATTTTTTTTCATGCACAATTACCAGGGGTATTAATGTGAAGTTTCTTACCTTGTGAATTTATTTGGACGGGTTTGGGAACAATTGCTGCTGGCGCGCGTGTGTGTGTGCACGTGCACGCAGGACTGTATCACATCTTTTTAAAGGAGCATTCAGTAACCTGGGTGATTTGAAATAAACTCCTGTCTGCCACATGACATGCACACGCTCCAATCTTGATTGGAGGAAGCCCATGTCTATCCTGAATGGATCTGTTGGTAAACAGATTTGTTTAAAAACAGAATCTAACTCCACCTCGCCTCCACTCTATTGGCTCATTATGAAACTGCCGGAGACTGCTGTGCTGTGATTGGCTAAAACACTGCCACATCCCACACAACGCCCCCCCCCCCTCTCGCATTAGCACCGCCTTCCCTGAGCCCGACAAATGTTTTTGTTTTCATGATTTGCTGACAACAACAAAGTTCCGGGCCATTTGCAGGACGGAGCAAGTGCCTGTCTTCAGGGAAGCGGCAGCAGCATCAAAGTAGAACCAATGTAGAGGGGAAAAGTCAAAGAATAGAGCTACTTTGATTTTTGATTAAGTTGCCTACAACAGACACTCCTGTTCAATTTGATGCTCTTCTGTCTCTCTCTCTCTCCTCTCTCTCCTCTCTCTCTGTCTCTGTCTCTCTGTCTCTCTCTGTCTCTCTCTCCCCCCTCTCTCTCCCTCTCCCTCTCCCTCTCCCTCCTCCTCTCTCTCTCTCTCTCTCTCTCTCTCCTCCTCTCTGTCTCTGTCTCTCTGTCTCTCTCTGTCTCTCCTCTCCCCTCTCTCTCCTCTCCCTCTCCCTCTCCCTCTGTCCCTCTCTCCTCTCTCTCTCTCCTCTCTCTCTCTCTCTCTGTCTCTCCTCTCTGTCTCTCTCTCTCTCTCTCTCCTCTCTCTCTCTCTCTCTGTCTCTCTCTCGTCTCTCCCCCCCCCCCCCCCCCCCCCCCCCTCTCTCTCTCTCTCCTCTCTCTCTCTCTCTCTCTCTCTCTCTCTCTCTCTCTCTCTCTCTCTCAGCCTGATTGGTTGTTAGTGGTTTGTTAAAAGTGTCTGGAGATGAGTCCAGTCATGTCTCTAATCAGTGCAGAACTAGGCCAGTGGATGTGAATCGCAGCATATGTCACATAGAGAAGTAATAATCATGTACTGTGGTCAGAGAGATGGGAAGTGCAGGCCCTGCTATGGACACATAGTGTGTGCACGTGGTAGGCGCATGCATGCAAGCACAAGTGAATGTGCATGCAGATCCACACGCATACAGTATGGCTTCTCCGGGTGAGGTGGGCGTTATGGGTGTTTGTAGTCCTAAGTCTTAAACACTGCATGACTACTCTGGTTAAGACTAAGGTTAGGGATAGTGACTTACGCTCATATGTGACTACTTTGAGAACCACTGGCTTCAATGAATGATTTGCTTTCATTCCAAAAGTTTCCCAATTCATGCCCAATGGTTTTTGTTCTATCACTCACATGTGCTATGACAGTCTGAACTCAGTCTTTCATTGGTCCCTTGGTAGTAGCCAGAAGAGTGGCCACCTGTTGAATATTCTTTCTCCAACATGTCAAATACACAGTATTTGGGAATTGGTAATAGTTAAAGTATACATGGTTAAAACATGCTTCAACATTGAACAATTCAGGCCTAATATATAAATAGCCTGGCACAGAATTCACATTGATTTTCATTCAGCAGAGCACTCTGCAGAAGACACATTGATATGCATGTACAATGCATATCAATGTACCTTACATGAAAATGCATATCTGGGATTGAATTTTGCTGACTGGTTCCATATATGCAGATCTTTGTTAATCTTGTAATCTATAGTAATCTGTAGCCTATACTGTAGCCTTCTCCAAGTATGTATGTGTATCCAGGGTTTGAGAGTTTGACAAGGTGTTCTGTTGGACATATACTGTATAACTGTATATCATTTACATCATATAATAATGCATCGTGACGATAATATGTAGGCGTGATGCCACGAGGCATGACCATATATGGAGGCATGATCATACATGGGTTTTGCACATGTTATCTGCAATTAACACTTCCATGTACATAGCCGCAGTCATGCACTCTCCAAGACAAAAGATCATTTTCAGTCTGATAATACTGTGTTCAAGTCATGTATACGTTGCGCGACCAAAGGTTATATTATACTGTATATTTTCATAACCAATTTGACCATTGATCTATCCGTCTATCATCCATCCTTGGATCCAGAATTCTTCCTGCATAACATCATCACAGGAAACCCTCAATGCGTTCCATTATCATCGTTCAAGTCCTGCGACGCTCGGCGTATCGTAATTTCGAAAACGGAAAGCGTATGGATTTCCATCAGGCGCGCGTTGGAAATCGTTTGGCAAAACAACAGGAGGCGACAAGGCTCTTGACGATGTCATCAAGGGGACAAATCCTGAACACCCCCCCATTGCCACGCCAACACACACACACACACACATACACACCGCAACACCTAAATTAGCATTTGGAAATCAAAATGAGATGGAGGGGTAAAAAAAAGCCACTATAGGTGTAATAATATCTTAATGGTGCAAAAATCCATACGTGGCGAAATGGCTTTGGATATGGCACTGATGGCGTCAGGCTCTGTTAAACGTGTGTAAATTAAAATGTAAATATAATAGGTATATATCGAGATAATGTGAACTGGGTTATTACCTTCTGGAGGGGGTTGGGGTGGGGTGGGGGGTCTGAGGGGTGGTATAATGACTTAGATGTGTGAGTGCGTGGACCGGCGCTGTGACACATCTTGTCTGCATGCGACCATAATGAGCACCGCTGATGGTTAGGTATATAGAGGGGAGCGCCGCCATTATCATCATAATCCTCATTGCCTGTTATCAACCCTGTGATCACCGCGGGAGAGATAGGCTCTGACTGGGGTCCGCCGCTATTGGACGCTCACGGGGATGATGGAGGGACACACGCGCACGCAGACACACACACACACACACACAGGAGGCGCGTGCATGTGCACAGACACACACGCAGACACATAGATCAAGCCGGCGGGCTCTAAACGAGCCGCTTCATTGTTTCCCGTGTGATTAAAAAGGAGTGCCATTCAGTCTCTCACATTGTCATCAGCCTCGCTTTTGTGATGTGTGTGATGTGTGTGTGTGCGTGCGCATGTGCGTGCATGCGTGCGCACACATGGGGTGTTCTCTCTCACCGCCGCCGCAGCAGCAGCAGTGGCTGCATGGCTTTCTAAATGAATGTCAGCTTGCCTTAGCCGGAGCATGCAGGCCCCCATGCGCTCCCCGATCGATACTTCATTAGTCCGGGATTGTCTTGTGTCCATGCAACCTTGAAGCTGTTCCTTAATTACCCCGGCATTAACAGCGCCGCAGTGGACGCCACTCTGCTCACACACACACACACACACACACACACACAGGATCCCCCCCCCTCCTCCTGCAACCCTCCTTTACCTCCCCCATTGCCTACAGACAGACACACACGCATGCACGCACACACACGCACATGCATGCACGATATACATCATGCATGCGTGCATACGTATCGGCCCAACAAATGCATGAATGCATAGAAACCTCAAGAATCATGACTGATAAACTGTTACATCTCAAAAACACTTGACTGGTGTTTTTTGACAGTGGTGCCAATGTATAGTTATTATTTTTTTAGTCACCAGTAGATCTGGTTAATCAGTGCTTTGGACTGGTATTTATAAATAAATAAAATATAAAATATTTTATTATAAATAAATAAAAAAATAAAAACAAAAACGAATTCACAATTTCTGCACAAACGATTGTAACTGAAATCTCCTGCAGGGCATGCAGCTATTTTCACAACTCTTGTGCGCCGCTATATTGTGACAAAGTAGGACATTCATTCATTTGTATACAAACATGAATAACTTTAAATATGGAGATGGATGCAAGGTTTCCTCTACAGCAAAGACATGGCTTGTGCACGCACACGCACACACACACACACGCGCACACACACACACACAGACACCCGCTTGAGGCTTCAATGAGGGTGGGATGGGGGTCCTAAGGAAAGGAGAGGTGGGGGGGTGAGAGAGGGGAGGGGGTGGGGATGTGAAGGAGGGCAGGAGATAGCAGAGAAAAGGGTGAATTGAGGGCAAGAAGGCAAGAGCAGGGAGAGGCAGCCGGTGAGAGAAAGGAGGATGCGGAGTGAATTCTCACCCTATCATCACCATAATCACTTTAATGGCCGCTTATGGCGTTTCGTTTCGGGGCCTGGGCTGGGGCTTGGGCACGGGGCAGTGGGGCGGTGGGGGTTGGGGCGTACGCACGTGGAGGTCAGACATGCATTAAACGTGGTAGAAATACTCAACAACAATATAAATGTAACACTTTTGTTTGGACTTAAAGATCTAAAATTTATTCCAGATACACAATATTACCATTTCTCTCAAATCTGTCCAAATGTGTGATAGTGAGCACTTCTGCTTTGCTGAGATAATCCATCCCACCTCACAGGTGTGCCACATCAAGATGCAGATCTGACATCATGACAGGTGTGCACAGGTGTGGCTTAGACTGTCCACAATAAAAGGCCACTCTGAAATGTGCATTTTTATTTTATTTTATTATTAATTTTTTTTTGCTTTATTGGGGGTCTGGGGGACCTGGTGTGACCACCATTTGTCTCATGCAGTGCAACACATCTTTGCATAGAGTTTGTCAATTAGAGATTGTCAATTGTGGAATGTTGGTTCACTCCTCCTCAATGGCTGTGTGAAGTTGCTGGATATTAGTGGGAACTGGTACACGCTGTCGAAATGGTAATAGTGTGTATCTGGAATGAATTTTAGTTATTTAAGTCCATCTCATGAAAAATGGAAGCAAAAACAAAAGTGTTGCATTTATATTACAAGCCTCTCCCGTTTCGGCGACTTTCCTGATATCGCGGCCGTTTGGATGCGTTGATGCGCTGTGTGTATTTTAACACCTGAAGTAGACGCCGCTCTGAAGATAAAACGCTTAAATGTCACCGAGCTTGACATTCTGACTGTGTGCGTGCATGTGCGTCTTTCGCATTCACGTTGTTTGTGTGTGTGTGTGTGTGTGTGTGTGTGTGTGTGTGTGTGTGTGTGTGTGTTGTGTGTGTGTGGTGTGTGTGTGTGTGTGGTGTGTGTGTGTGTGTGTGTGTGTTGGTGTGTGTGTTGTGAGTGCCAGTCTAATCCTCTCCATTCATTGAAAGCACACGGTGGAGGAGGAGTCGAAGGTGTGTGGTGTGTGTGTGTGTGTGTGTGTGTGTGTGTGTGTGTGTGTGTGTGTGTGTGTGTGTGTGTGTGTGTGTGTGTGTGTGTGTGTGTGTGTGTGTGCTGGCTGGGTGGCGTGGGGTGACTGCAGGACTGTGTTGAACAAATAACAAATGTAACTCTTTGTTCATCTGTTAGTCGATGCAGAAACGGCCAACCTGCAAGCTGTAAGAACACGGTATCCTGTAGGTTATTAAAGCCTCATTGAAATGAAAAATATGTTTTTTTCACTCATCTGTGGTCATTATATGGCCATAGCCAACAATGCAAGCCAAAAGATTGTGGGTTTGACTGAAGTTTTGAAACCCCCTTCAGTCTGACATCCAGTCAGTGTGTTACTGGGTTAATACTTAGTCATCATGCTAACCGGCCGGATCTAGGCATGGGAATGGGGGGGGGTGCACCCCTAAATGCCCTGTGGCGGACAAACAAATATTGCGTTTGGTGTATGGAGACATCTTAAACCAGTGGCTTTCAACCAGTGGTCCGGGGATCACCAGTGGTCCTTGAGAAGGTCCCAGGTGGTCCCTAGGCTAAATGATGTAAAGTTGGTTAGCTGGATGTAACTCTTTGAGAGTGTAAAATGTTTACACCCTCAAGAGTTAAAATATTCATCATGTGAATAAGCCCAAGTCTACACAACTAGAGGATGTAGAAGATTAATGGTCATCTTGATCTGTATGTTTGACTGTTTTGTTTCTGAAATCCAGCCTGGAATTGTGGACAAAAGCAAAATACATCTTTAGTTTTGGTTCTGTAAAATGTCCTCAAATGGTGGTCGGGGGGGTCGGGGGGGTCGGGGGGGGTCTGATTGGTCTGGAATACCTCAATGGTACACCTATTTCCTACTCCAGAAAATTAATTCAGGATTTCAATTCAAATATAGCAAAAAATAGCTGATCTACAAGCAAATAAAAGTGTCCCACTGCAACAAATTTTAAGTTTGTAGATCATCTATTTTTGATAGAAATATACCATAGGGAATACTTCTCTGGTCATTTTATTTCGACTTAAAAAACACTATAAGGTGCATGCAATTTTATAGCAAGGAAAATAAACAACAGAAAGAAAACTAATATGGCATTTGGACACTGATGCCTGTCAGTCACAATGTTGGACGCCTGTAGGGTCTCAGTTTGAGGGACACCTGATAAGCCTTGCAGGGACATGAGGGTCTGTCCCAGGCAAAGAGGGACATCTGGTCACCCAAATACAGAAAGAAAGAAAGAAAGAAAGAAAGAAAGAAAAGAAAGAAAGAAAGAAAGAAAGAAAGAAAGAAAGAAAGAAAAAAGAAAGAAAGAAAGAAAGAAAGAAAGAAAGAAAGAAAGAAAGAAAGAAAGAAAGAAAGAAAGCAGGCAGATGAGGAATAAGGAGTGGAGGGCGAGGAGGGGTGCAGGGTGGGGGTCTGCAGGATGGGGCGGTGGGTGGGTGGGTTGGGGGTTTTAGGTTGAAGGGTGAGACACAGATGAGGAGATGGAGAGAGGCCAGGAGGAGGAGGAGGAGGAGGAGGAGGAATGGAGGGAGGAGGAGGAGAGAGAGAGAGAGGGAGGTGCAGTCAAATGGCACTCATGACAAATGACATCCCCTGTCTCCCGGTCCGCTCTCCTCAGCGCCATGATTTGTCATCTCCTCCGCTGGCATTTTTCATCGCACTATCAAATCACCCTGACAGAATGATATTTTCTAATTCTCCCAGCCTTGGAGCACGCCTAAAAAATAATGGCCTCCTCTCCTCTCCGCACCCCGGCCCGATGCCGCCGCCGCCGCAACCATGCACTCTCTTTCTCTGTGTGTTTTTGTCTGTCTATACACACTGTGCATCTCGACTCTTTAATTTTGCAATCACTTGTCACTCGTAAACATATGGTTGACTCTTATTTTATATATAAATGAAAACGCATACATATGAAATGCGAGGGAGCGAGGGAGGGTTGAATATAGGAGTGATATCATATCCCAGCCCCAGATGTGACGCAGGCACTCCTCATTTTATTCCAGAAAGCATTCAGCCGTAAGTCTTTGGATTTGCTGTGGTTCTTTTCCCGTATATCAATCAGAAGCATTATGAATTTTCAAAACACACTTTAGTTTGTCTTTGGATAAAATGAGGGGAAAACAACAACAACACTCAAATATTCATTTTAACAGGAGGGAGAAAGTCATCTAAACACAAGTGTTGCATAGATAGAGCCCTTGTTTAGGCCATGCAAGGCTTAAACGCATTGGATTTTATTGCAAAACAAGTAGGTTAATACATCACTGGTTTGTTACCAGCAAATCGTTGCTATCGGATGGAAACCTCATATGTCCAAAACTAGTGGATCTGCAAGCTCAAAGCGTGTTGCCATGCGTTGCATTGTGAGCTTGTAGCACAGCCATTTTCACTAGTTTTGTGTCTATGTACCACTGTAAATCCCTGAAACATGCAACACATTTAACCTGTAAACACCAGTGTGTATTAATCAGTCACCTCAAAATCTAAACACACATATGAGTAATTTTGACTGTAAAATGTAAACACGTTTATGCATTTAAAAAGTGTTACAAGTGAGTAAACAAAAAAGCGTCACAGGTGAATAAACAGGTTCTTGTGTTTAGCCTATAATCTAAACATTATGAAACGCTTAAAAAGAGTTACAGGTGAGTAAACATGTTCTTGTGTTTATAATCTAAACACTATGATATGTATATATGTTAAAATGTGTTACAAGTAAGTGTTTGTAATGTTTATAAGCGTTTTTACCATAAAGACAAAGTATGACTAAAAAAAACATGAAAAGTTCAAATCAGGAAAAGATTGGTGAAGACTCCTGTCCGACAGCGACAGCATTGTCTGTAACAACCGTGGCTCACTCCTGCATTATGTGCATTGTTGCTCAGAGGCGCCGTGGCGGCGGCCATCTTTGATAATCGCCATGGTAATCCCTGATCTGTTCTCCATGCTAACTACCCTTAGATGGGCCATGTGCCACCTGCTGAGCCTTTGATCCACCAGCGCGTTGTCCCTCCATTGTTTTATTGAATATTAATAGGGAACGCGCGGCCGTATCTGCCGTGACCCATGCACCTTCCAACAAACGTAATCCCAGGGTCACAGCGCAGCGCAAATGAGCAACGCACGCTAATTCCCTGTCAGCAGGAGATCTCTATCAGCCAGGACCAGAGTCATATCTGACTGATTGGCATCTGCTTTTATTCTTCTGATCACTGGGAGGCGTGTGACCCAAAAAAAAACAAAGCTATTTATAATTGACTATATGCTTGGCTTGCCTGATCTTCAAATAACTGCATGGCACAGCCTGCCTGCCTGCCTGGCCTGCCGCCTATAGCAGTGGTTTTCAACCGGTGGTCTGGGGACCACCAGTGGTCCTTGAGAGGGTTCCAGGTGGTCCCCAGGCTAAATGAGGGAAAGTTGGTGTAACTCTTTGAAAGTGAAAAATGAAACCAAATGGGTCCATTTGGTTTCATGTTTACACTCTCGAGAGTTAAAATATTCATCATGTGAATTAGCCCCAGTCTACACTAAAGAATGTAGAAGATTAATGGTCATTTTGATCTGTATGTCTGACTGTTTTGTTTCCCAAATCCAGCCTGGAAAACAAAATCTTTAGTTTTGGGGTCTGTGGGGTAAAATGTTACCAAACGGTAATGTTTGACGGTGGCTCAAATGCAGAATATATAGTGGTCTCTGGTATGAAAAATATTGGAAACCCCTGGCCTATAGGATATTTTTTTCTTTTGAAATAATTTGCACAAAGCAATTATGGTAAATGAACAATTGTGGAACAGAGTCTGGAAACAACTTTGCTGAAGCACGATTAATCGGTAGCATAATCACAAGAAAAAAATGTATGCTATTTATTGATTGATTGAATACTTTATTAACAGGCTTTGGTTCATGTCCCTCTATGGGGCCTAAATTGTGTTCATCAAAATCGGTCAGAATGGTAGGACCTGATACCGATTCTGGAGATCCTGCAAATAATCGGAGAATGGATGTTGGCCATAATTTAATAATTGCCCTTAATGTGTGCCCTTGCTTTGAATAACAGAAACAGACCTTCCATTTATCACCTCAAGAACAGGCTTTATAGAATATATAGAATGTAAAGGAAAGTTAAATGGAAGTTTAATATTCAATCACACTCATGATTATTGCTTTTTTCCTCCCTTTTCCCCCCTAAAAACCTGCCCCCTGGGGGTCCCTGCGGACCCCACATTGAGAAGGAGTGGTCCAGGGGGTAATGGTGCAGTAGATCAGTGTCTGTCTCCAAGCAGCAGCAGCAGCAGGCCTGCCCTGGCTGGTTGTGTTGCATAACATAATAATCGTCATGTATGCATGGATTCACATGCACTTCGTTAGCAGTTCCGCCGCTAACCATTAAGCACAATCACCCGCAGTGCCTCCCAGCTATAGGCTAACATCTGCTAATGACAACAGCGTTTAGCTCAGACAACTATAAGGCCCTGGTGGCATGTGGTACAGTACAGCATGCAGTGGCGTTTTTAAGCAATTTGGAGCCCTATTGGCAAGATTTTCCCTGGAGCCCCTCCTTAAAAATCTGACAACATGCAGCACACTGGGAGCCATTGTTATGACAAAACACACTGAAGTACAGCGAACATGGCAACTTGAGGTGCCCGAAAAACTAATGAATAAATAAACAAACAAACAAATGAATAAGATAAAAACAAGAATCAAGGGGACCCATATCATGGGGGTCAATATTGGTGAAAAATATGCATATTGTCTGCATTCTTAAAAAAAAGATGAATTAAGTTCAAACATCCTAAGACATGGTCCAATGGAGAAACAAATTTAAAAAAAGTCCAAAAAGTCACCCATCCCACTCAGCCACAAGGGGTGAAAGGGATGATTTCTCAAAACATAACAATATCACTAAAACACAAGTGAAATTCACCTGAACAACTGCCAGCAGAAAGAAACAGGGAAACAAACCTACTGTACAATCTATAATGTGTGGACACTGATTACGACTTACGAAAATTGCAAATATATAATTGTCCAGGTGAAAACCCCATGTTCAGTGTTCTAGGGTTAAAAAATATCAGCTACTGCTGAAGAATTGTAATACCCAATTTAAACAGTGAGGTAAAAATATGCTACTTATCATGATTCAAATAACAAAGAAATAATAATTAGATTGTCTGTTTTTGAAAGAGCAAGTAATAAAAATAAAATAGACCAGACAACTAATTTGCCCAAAATAGCTATGTCATGATTAATATTAAACAAGCAATGTTGTTGAAAATGTAATATTATCAAACACACTCGGATGCAAAGGATGTATTTACTGATTGATTCATTCTGATAAAACGTACAGTATATCCCATGACCCAGCGGAGCTACAGTATATACTTGCATGCCTGGAAGAAGTAGTTGAATTGCATATAGGCCTTAATATTTAATGTTTAACCAAAGTCTTCTTTCTCATTAGTTGACCCCAATTACTTGTGTGAAAACGTCCCACGCGACTGTCACACAAAAGAACGTCAAAGGCAATTTTTTGCCGATCTCGCCTCCCAGAATGAGCACCTCTGCACGCAGTCCAAAAGTAATACGGGAGGGACGAGAGATCAGTCTCCCATCAGATCATCATCACAGAAAAAGATGAAATGAAACTCCCAAATGAGTCTGGAATGATAACTGATACCATATGGAAGATTAGAGAGAAGAGAGAGGAGATAATGTGAGAAATTGTCTCGGGAGACTGAATCAATTCATGCCCAAGTATATACTGTATATATAGAGAGAGGTCCAACTGTGTGGACCCTGGCTGTGATCTTTAATGTACTGTACTATGCTGCTGGTCTGCCTATACCGTCTTAACACATATATATTAACTCATCATCAGCACTCTCACACTATCCTGTCTATGTGTCGAAGTGTCCATGAGCAAGACACTGAAACCAAATTTCTCTCGATGAACTGGTTCATACCTTGCATGGTTTCAGCTGCCATTAGTGTAAGAGTGTGTTTAAAGCTTTTTTTCTTCTATTCTTCTATGCTTTTTTATTCTATTCTCTAGTTAGGCTTGGGCTATTTCAAATGATGAATATTTTAACTCTTGTGAGCGTAAAAATGAAACCAAATGGAGCCGCTAGGGTCCATTTTGTTTCATTTTTACACTCTCATAGAGTTACACCTGGTTACCAATTTTCTACCATTAGCTCACAAGGACCACTGGTAGTGGTCCTTGTGGACCAGTGGTCCTTGTGGTAGTGGTCCACAAGGACCACTGTCCTTGTGGTGCACCATGGGTCAGCTGGTCACAGGAATCGAACCGCTGACAGTTTGTCTATCAGTGCTCCCAGTAGCACAGACACATTGTAGCCTAACCTATAGGGGAGAGGAGGTCTAGGAATAGTAACGGAAACTAAAATCAAGCTAAAATTTCTGACACTAGATTAGAATCTAGCGTCAAGAGCTAGAATCTAGTGTTAAAAAACTAGGATCAAGTGTCAAAAACTAGAATCTAGTGCCAATAACTGGAATATAGAGTCACATTGTAACCTAGGGGAGAGCTGATTTGATTGATTTCCAGAGTCCCATGGGAGTTTGTTGGAGTTCTGCTCTGGTTCTGGTGAAATATAAAGTAGTTCTGGTCATTTTGTGGGGGCCCCTGGGGCCACTCAGTAAAAGTAAATCAATCCACAAAACTAACGTAATTTGTATTGTTGAGTTATTCCTAAAATATTAGGTTCTCCTTTGTTCATTTTTGACCCCTCTATCACACTACTTTTTGGGCTTAGTGATATGGACACAAAATACATTGTTCCCTCTGATAGGGGGGTCAAAAATGAACAAAGGATGTGCTTATATTTTTGAAACATGTCAACAACATAAAGCAAGTTTGTTTTTTGGATTAGTTTACTTTCATTGTGTGGCCCCCAGTGACCCTTCAAAAATGACCGGAACTACTTCATATTTCACCAAAACCAAAGCAGTTAACTTCTGCCATGAGACTTTGGAAATCAATTAATACAGTTGACACCACTATATTAACTCATCGACTGCGACCACGTGTTCGTCGTTTTCTGCTATATGCCACGGCTCAAGCCAGTGCATTTGGTAAAAAAAAAAAAACTTATTTTGAAGCGCCAGATCTCCTAAACAGGATGTGAGATGACGTCAT
The DNA here is from genome assembly GCA_039105355.1 of Benthosema pterotum. Classification (NCBI taxonomy): domain Eukaryota; kingdom Metazoa; phylum Chordata; class Actinopteri; order Myctophiformes; family Myctophidae; genus Benthosema; species Benthosema pterotum. The sequence continues at coordinate 22,732,907 of CM076982.1, forward strand.
GCTGTTTCTGGTGTTTTGACTAACCTGTCC
>CM076982.1:22740436-22742936 GCA_039105355.1 Benthosema pterotum
AATCAATTAAAAATGACTGATGATGTGAATGAAATAAAAACAAAGTAAAACAGAAAGGAACAAATTAAAATATCGACGCTCAGAATATCAATCAATAGGGATATTTTACACATGATAAAATACTGAAGAACTGGACAGTGTCTTTTGCATAATTGTGGTTTGATATAACTCTGATTGACTTATTGATCGACACAGTGTTTGACCCTTCCCCATAAATCCAGACCCCTGTGCATCCGGGAGGGACCACTGAATCAGAAATATTTTATCCACTCTTAAGAGGGGGGACCGCCGCCTGCCCCCCGGACCCCCACCCTTCCCTTTTTTATGACAATCCCACTCTCATCTTTCCTCTTAAGTTCTGCCCTTTTGTGACCTTTCAGAGCGACCAAACGTGTGTGGGTTATATATGGGCTGTCCTGCAAAGGGAGGGTGTGTGTGTGTGTGTGTGTGTGTGTGTGTGTGTGTGTGTGTGTGTGTGTGTGTGTGTGTGTGTGTGTGTGTGTGTGTGTGTGTGTGTATGTGCGTGCGTGCGTGCGTGCGTGCGTGCGTGCGTGCGTGCGTGCGTGTGTGTGTGTGTGTGAGGGTGGGGGATCGGTCTGTGTGTGTGTGGGGGGGGGGGGGTGAGGGGGGCTGTACGGAGCATTAGCACTGGCCCCCTAACCTACCCTGGTAGAGATCCCCCCTACACACACACACACACACACACACACACACACACACACACACACACACACACACACACACAGTAAGGCCAGCTGAACTGAAATTCAAATAAGGATGTCCTTCTATTTCTATATGGAAAATAAATTTCTCCAGAAAAAAAAACATCAAATTTCACAGTTTTGGTTATTTTAGCCAACACATGAGCTCATGTGTGTGAGTGACGTGCGGCGACTTCGGTATGGAGAGAAAAAGATTGGTCCAAGTCAAAGTACTGTCTGGTTCACTAAATGCTGGATGGTTTAAAGGGGAACTCCACCCATTTCCAACATTTTAATATGTGATTAATATACCTTAGAGATATTGTGTGATGATGATAAAAAAAAGTTCCCCCAATTCTATTCAATTAAAAATGAAGGTCTGATCATTAACATGGTTCACCATATTAATGATTTTTCTTTCATTACCCTTTTTGAAAAAAATGAAAATGGGTGGAATTCCCCTTTAAGAAGTGATTAACAACCTGTTTTAAAGTATTATTTGGTTGGTTGATTGATTGAATATTTAACTGGCAGAAATGTAAGCAGTACAAACGAATTCAGGGTCCAAATAATTGTAATCAGTAGATACAGTCACACAATTGCATCACGCCAACAAAAAGTTGTTTGCGGTCGGTTGTGTTTCACTTAAGGTCCTGTGTTTTCATTTCATAAACATGAATTATGGACATTGATTAATTATTACGTATTATTGTTACGTATTACTGTATGTACTGTAGGTACATACAATGAACGTGTAAGATGCGTGTCAACAATCGATTCCCCTCTTACAGATTTATATTATAGATGCAGTTTTTAGTTTCTAAGGTGAGGGACGATTCCAAGGGGTGGTTGACCCCCCCCCCCCCCTCCAGCCTCTCTTCATTTCATTCAGTCCGTTCTTCCCCTGCGGTCGTGCGGCCCGGCGAGGCCCTCTAAATCCCCTCTTTATTGTGTGTGTAAGCGCGGCACAAAGGCCCCGCCGCGATCTCTCTCTCATTTCCTTCATGTGTCTTTGGATAGGGGCCGTCCGTCCGCCGTCCGTCCGTCCGTCCATCCGTCCGTCCGCCGCCCGCAGACATTTCCATAAAAAACACGCCCGCCCGTTCTCGCAGGAACCTGTCCGAACGCGATTGCGATCGGGAACACTCTGCCAAAAACAAATACCTGCACACACATGTTCACATGATGAACGGAAGGTGGCGCAGATCGTATAATGTGTGTGATGAGAGAGAGAGAGAGAGAGAGAGAGAGAGATATGGCACATGGGACATGACCCCTCTTGATCCCCATGACATGAATCTTTCCCTTGGTTCTCTGTCTCTCTCTGTCTCTCTGTACATGCTATAGGCCCTCACCTTCCTCTTCAAAACCAACAACAAAAGTAGGATTATCTAGAGAGAGAGAGAGAGAGAGAGAGAGAGAGATATGAAGCAGTGTGTTTGTGGGTGAGTTAAGCTTTTTGGACCTGTCTGCATGCGTGTGGAGGGGTGGCGGGGGGTTGGGGGTTCCATCTTAAAATAGAAATAAAGGACAGACAGACAGACAGACAGACAGACAGACAGACAGACAGACAGACAGACAGACAGACAGACAGACAGACAGACGGACAAACAGACAGACAGACAGACAGAAATAGACAACCACAGAAAAGGACAGGCAGAATAGCGCATGTGGAGAGATTGGTTCATCTCACCAGCCAGCCTGTTAGAATGAAAAATCAAAATGGTGGCTGCTGACCCCCCCTCTGTGTGTGTGTGTGTGTGTGTGTGTGTGTGTGTGTGTGTGTGTGTGTGTGTGTG
>CM076982.1:22747936-22750436 GCA_039105355.1 Benthosema pterotum
TACACTGCCTAACTTTATCCATAAAAGTAAAATGACAAGACAAAAACATAGGCCTACTTTTGCCCCAAAAAACATTTTAGATGTGAGAAGTTAGGGGACTCCGTCCACTACACCCCTGATTGTTAGGTATTGTTGTTTTATTTTTAAAGATGACACGTTTGCTTATTTCTCTCCTGTTTGTGTTCTGGTTTAGAGATGAATTTTGTGTCTATGATATACTGTAACTGTAGCAGTTACAGTTAAATATGACTTTATTCTGATCTGAACCTTTTTGGCAGGATTTAAAGCAAGGGATTGCTTATGAAAATTATTAGCAGCCGAAACAGCTAAGCCAAATGAATGCAAACTGAGGGTTAAGCACAGCCAGTAATGTACCATATCATGATCGTTTTAGGACTTGTGGGGTTATTTTATTGATACAGTGAATAGGCCCATTGATAATAACAGTGACAAGGACCATATGTGTTAATGTTATTCACTGCTAGCAGCGTGTTTGTTTATTTATTCATTTATTTATTTATTTATTTGGGGAGGGGGGCTGGGCTTGAGCCTCTTCACAGTCATGTGAACGTTCAAGGCCTCACACTGGGCGAGACATTGGCTGGATACTGGGGTATTTGGGTGGAACTACTGCCTAAGGAAATGACATTGACGCTAGAAAACCCTATATTACGAATCAGTTTACATTCTCCGTGAATGAAACAAGTGCTGGGATTGGCCAGGAAAACCTGGGCCTGCCTGGGCCCAACAAGCCTGTTGGATCACAATGTGTTTGTTCACAGTAACAGGGTCTTTGTATCTCTCCAGTTGTTTAGTACACAGATCTAAGTAGAAGGTCTATAAGTAGAAGTATCTCCGGGGCGAGGGGACCATGGCCAAATAAAATATTGCTTTATGGGTCCTTGTCTCTAGGTATTTTATTTGAGAAGCCGTTCACACAGATGTGAGTCATTGATGCAGGGGTCTCTCTGCACCACCTCTGCTGTTCCCTCACTATGCATCTGTTTCGACTTTTGCTCAGTATACAACCTGATACTTTCACTTAATAAAGTTAATACAGTATTTCTTCCATCAGGTTCAGAACGAATAGGCCATACTGTCTGTCTGTCCACATCCAAACCACTCACGTTTCAGATCACGTTGCCGCAAAACAAAAACCTGCCAATGCTGCGAATTCACTGCTTTTTGCTGAGAGAAAAAGAAAAGAAAGGGAAAAAAAATCGGTGTTGCAAATATATCCCAAACTTAATGAACGTGCGCACACCTTTCCAAAAACTGGAACTGTGATCGAGAGAGCTCACAAAAATAGACACGTGTATTACTGTACACTCAGCAGGAAAAGTATATTGTGTTCCTCGAGTTGCAGCTATTTAAATTACTGGAGGCATTTTTGCATAGTGTTGCATCATGCCTGAAACACATGCCGCCGCAGGGACTAATTTGGACAGTTTTTTTTTGCAACATGCTTATATTATCCATACTGCTACCAACATCATTATACCTATAGAGAAGTCTAACATATTTCAGGCCTATAGGATCCCTTAGAGTGGACCCCTTAGCTGAAAGAGAGATGAAGATGGACCACCCACTACATGTTGTACAAAATTGCATTCCAGATGTAACTTTTCCATAGATTCCACTTCATGGAAAACTTCACAAGCTGGTTTGATAGTGCTAGACGTGCATACATAGACGTCAAGGGGGGTTTGAGCACCCCCTAGTGGCCCTCTCTGGACCACCATGCCCTTTTTTAAAAGAGCAAAAAGATGCTGAAATGCTGTTTTCTATGCGTTTTTTAACCCCCCAAAACTCAATTTTCCGCCGCCGCCCGGCAAAGCCGGGCGGCTAGAGTGCCCTCCTGGTTACATTTGAGCACCTGCCCTTGAAACTCTCTGTGCACGCCAGTGTTGATAGTGCTATTTCTAATGATGTATTTGCAAACATTTAACATGCTGTTGGTCAGACCATGGTAATGTAGCGCCAGCATAGGGTGCCAGTTTGGACCCATCTGGAGATTTTTAATAGAAAGGAAGAGAGGAAAACACTCCAGCTCCAATAACAGGGCTCATCTGTGTGCTCTCGTTCCAATTGGTGGTATTTACCCCGCGATCCAGTGAAAAATCACAATAAGCATCTAAATGCTTTTCACAAAAGAATGGATTATTTCAAAACCGTGCAGAAAGTGTTTGTTTTGAATGGATTCCCATGGAGAGGCGGAGGACATTATGGCATACGAGTACTATTGTACTACTTCTATACTTCAATAGAACTATGGATGGTTGTACATACTTTACTCCATGTACCAATTTACAATTACAATTTACAATTTATGCATTTAGCAGACGCTCTTGATCCAGAGCGACTTACAATGGTCAAAAAGTTTACAACTTAATCAGAATTTACAATACATTTTACAATATACAATGTAAGCGCTAAAGCATTGTACATACATACAATACATAAGGCATATTATAAAAGTAATTGCAGCAAGTGCTATGTA
>CM076982.1:22755436-22770436 GCA_039105355.1 Benthosema pterotum
CAGTACATGTGCACGCACGCACGCACGCACGCACGCACGCACGCACGCACGCGCACACACACACACACACACACACACACACACTGCTGCCATACCATTGCCGTTGGCTGGGAACCATCTCCATATTTCAACTGTGTGTGTGTTTTTTGAAAATTAATGCCCTATTTTATCATATACCAAAGTGTTGCCCTAATGTTGTGAAAATAGCTGCTCTTGTAAGCCTGTAGATTGTCAGATTTTAACAAAAAAACATAATCATAATAACCGTTTTGGACATACAAGGTTTTAACAGACAGCAACATAGCAAAAAAATAAATAAAAGTGCACATCCATACATGGCTGCAGATAACACACACACACGCACGCACGCACGCACGCACACACACACACACACACACACACACACACACACACACACACACACACACACACACACACACACACACACACACACACACACACAGACAGGTGAGGTTGTGTGTTGGGGTGATCAATAGCATCCAGAGGCAGGGAGGAGGTGATGAGTGCAGACAGCAGTCAAAGCCCAGAGGACTAGGGAGTGACACTGCTTATCTACTGAGGAAGGTGAAATGTCAAACACCCTGGATCCAGGGGCGGATCTAGGCATGGGTATGGGGGGGCAATGCCCCCCTAAGTGCCCAGACTGCTCCACCAAGCATGACGGCATGATGCAAAACAATCCAAGATATGTTTGTAATTAAAGTGCTTATATTTAAAATGATTACTGCTACTACTAACTAACTACAGTTGTGGCACCACTAAACCAACCGCATTTCATCATTCAGTCAGACCTTTAGCTTTATGCATGCTCCACGGGTGATGAAGCCGCCCCCATACCATTTACCCCTTCCCCCCAATTGGGAAATGTTACATCCGCCCCTGCCTGGATCTGGAGCTCTCTCACTCTCTCTCTCTCTGGGCTTCTCTCAAATCTTTTATTGAATTGATACTATTTTCTTATCTCTGGGACCCCCGCTCTGCACTGTAAAATCTGCAGTGTTCATTTCAGTTGGAGTATTGCGGACCCATGAGGGTGCATTTGGACCCCAACGCTGACAAGCAGTATGCTGTAGACTACTACACAGCATAATGGTTCTTCAATGTGATTTAAATAGCTAGGTGTAATGTAAGAGGCCACAGAAGAGAAACCTTTGAGCCTCTCTTCTCAACTTGCTATTTTCTGCAAGATATTACACTATAAGCCAGTGGTTTTCAAACCTTTTTGTACCAGGGCCCACTATTTGTTCAGCATTTGAGCCACGGACCACATTTTCACCCCATGCATCCAAAGTTAAAGATTTCTTTTGTTTTTGTCCACAATTCCAGGCTGGATTTCGGAAACAAAACGGACAAACAATAAACCAAAATGACCATTCTTCTACTTTTTCTAATAGTCTGTACTTGGGCTAATTCAGATGATGGATATTTTAACTTGAGTGTAAAATGAAATGAAAGGGATTTCGATTTGGTTTCAATTAATGAGGATCCAATTAATCAACCTTTAATTAATCAAATAAAGGTAAGAAAGCCTTTGGGGGAGGAAGCCTCCTTTAAAATCCATACAGCAGACTCTCGATCAATTCACCTATCATCATCTGGATGTTCTATCAATATATTGTCATATCGATTAACTCAATGTATGCGAACCTGAGCAAGATTACATACGGTACAAAGTTGGTTATATTGGCTCTAAATATCGATTTCAATACAAACGTTTCCTTTGGCATATCACTCAGACATGTATGTCTTCTTCTCATACTACAGGCGGAGGCAGTGTTATAACACAGACAACAGTGTATGCATATGAGCGCGGTGACAATGTCTGGGCGATGCTGCGTCTCGCTGTTAATCTGGCTTACACGCGCTGTTGTGTGCATGTCTTCCAGCCCTGTCCATTTCCATGGCCCTGAGCTTAATAACAACACTGCAGGATTAGTGCAGGGTGACTTCCCACAATACAGAAAAAAGGGGAAAAAAGAGATAGAGAGAAAAGAAATACATACAAGCTAGTCTCTCACTCTGGAATGCAAACGGTGTAGCCAGCCCCAGCATACTAGACACAGGATCAGTGGGAATTTCACTGAAGAAAAAGGGATTGGGTTACAAGAAAGAAAAAAAAGGGGGGGAGAAAAAAAAAGACTCACGACGACTCGGTTCCATTGAATGCCACTAGGATGGGAGTACAGACAGATTATTAATGAGCTGAATTGAAAGAAAGTTAGAAAACCTCACATACCGGGCTCTGCACAAAGAAGTTCACCTCGCATTGCTGTTTTTAATATTGTTGCTGTCGGGTGGGAGGAAAAAATGACCGCTTATGACTGAGGTTGACTCATTTTGGGGAAAATCTGAGTGTTCAGGAAAGGAGAACGACTGATTTCATTTTATTTTTTTGTGAAATAAATGAGATAATAGCACAGGCAGATCTTCACATACAAGAGTATGTCTGAAATTAATATCATAGTTGAATTTGACATGTAAAAATTAAAAACAAAAAACAAAACAACGATATTTCAATATATCGCGATTCTTACTGCCACAATATCAATAATGAATTGTCAGGTTCAAAATAAATTATTTTGATATTTATGTATTTGTTGATTTGTTCATGTCAAAAGGATAGACTGATGGTTATGAGGTTGTATTTAATTGTATGTTTGAAATTTTCATGGTATATATTGTTTAGAATTCTTTTACCCAATTTCGACCTGTTCACTCTGAAAGAGCCAATGATATTCAAAGATTTGCGCTACGTTTTTACGATTGTCTTCTACAATAAAATAAAAACTTAAAACACCAAAAGGGGTTCCCGTACAGAATGAGTAATATAATGAAAGCAAACTAATTTGCAGGGAAAATCGCAATATATCAAATCACAACAGAATCTAGAATCACTATAAGAATTGATTTGCCACCTTAAATATTGATACTGTATCACAAGTGAATCGTCCCACCCCTAATGCTTAACCTGTGTAGCTAGACGTAATGTTAGGCTTGAAAGGTTCACAGAAGTCAACCACATCTATAAGCTACCTACAGTATAGTATAGCCTCAATCTACCAGCTGCATGAACTTGTGAATTGGCTATTTTTTCAATTTGTGTGTGACGTGTATGATAAAGTGGGCCATTAATGTACGGGGGAAACAAATTACAATAACGATTGAAAGTGGAGATGCATGGTTTCTGCCAAACAGTGAGCATATTTACGTGCAAAACATTCTCTCTCTCTCGCTCTCTCCCTCTCTCTCTCTCTCCCTCCATCTCTCTCTGTCACACTCCCTGGTATTAATTTCTCATCTGGCCAAAGGATTATCATCTTCAGATTGGAGCCATGATCTCTTGTGCTGCAGGCTCAGGTTTATCCGGCCATCCATATGCAGAATTATCATTTGAACGCTAATCTCTGGCCGCGCACTCGCCCGCGCTCCCCATGCATCATAATGTCCAGAGATTAGACTGACAGAGAAAGAAAAAAGAGAGAGACGCTGAATGATGATTGTCATTGTCCAAACACAGAGAGAGGGCCTCCACTATCACACTGCTGGCTGCTACTGTTGTGGTAGGAGAAAATATAAAGCCAAAAAAGAGACAAATACAAGCTGTTGTTTCCTTTCAGCAGTGACAAGAGTTACATTTGTTTTAGCACTGATGCATTATTGCTGTATTGAGCAAATAAAAAAAGATACAAATAAATATTTGTGGAAATGGCAGGGGAAGACAATATTACATTACATTTAAAGTACTTTTTGCCCCTGTTCTATAGAAAGATGCCTTTGAAAGAAGTCTTTGACGTTTTTGAAAAGAAGTGTCTTTGAACTGTATAGTGGATAGAATACCATACTTCATAAAAAGGGCAAATTCTCAATTAAAGTATACTCACGGAAAAGTAGATATACTACTGTCCACCACTGGTTGTTTGTCAGAGGGGGTGGGGGAAAGAGGGGAGATGTTATGATAGGAGGCGTACTGATAGGATATAGGCATTATGTCATTTTGCCTCTTTTCAATCCTTTTATGTGCTGTGCATAACATTCTCCCTGTGTCTACATGTATAAGAATATAATGATGCCATAGTCCTCCCCTGCCATTCTTCCAGCCCATGAGTGGCTACATCTGGGCCTGACTGGAACTCACTGATGGGCCACTGGTGGTCCCCGGGCCAGACATTGAGAACCAGTTGGTCTAGTAACAATTCATCTTTAAAAGGGGGAACCACAGCTTTCACCTGCTTTCACTCTGTCTGCCTTTTTTTTCACAGAAAAACAAGATCGACACCACATGTTCCCAATCCTTTTGTGCTCACTGTGTGTCACTGCTGACTCATAATGCTATACTACCTGCCATCTTTGCTCTCTGCTGCTGAGTCACCTCCTCTCCTCTCCTCTCCTCTCCTCTCCTCTCCTCTCCTCTCCTCTCCTCTCCTCTCCTCTCCTCTCCTCTCCTCTCCTCTCCTCTCCTCTCCTCTCCTCTCCTCTCCTCTCCTCTCCTCTCCAAATAGAATCTAGTTGTGTAGACTTGGGCTAATCAAGATAATGAATATTTTAACTCTTGAGAGTGTAAAAATGAAACCAAATGGACCCTTGCGGGTCCATTTGGTTTCATTTTTACACTCTCAAGAGTTACATCTGGTTAACCAACTTAGCTGGGGACCACCTGGAACATATAGAACAAGAGACAGAACAATTAAATATAACAATACAATACAATCTGTTAAAATCACTGCGGTGGATGAATCCCAAGCCCCGCCCTCCAAAAAGCCAATTCTACAACCTACAATCTCACAGCGCATTGCAAAGCGACATGTCCTTTCTCTTTTGTCCAAATGTGCATATTTTTACTCTGGCACTAGAAGTATTGCTCGTAACAGGCTGTTTTCATGTCGTTAATTGTAGCTCATCTTTTACTATAAAGCAAAAGAAAACAATGAAATAAATGTGAGTATTGAGCCATATTTCTCCCTGCAACCGCCCCGGCCCATCCCATCCCCCAGGCTCTGCCTGTCTCTAATCAAGCCCTAATGAGCCTAATTGGTCGTTAAACAACGCCAGAGACATGACACAGTGCTGCGAGAGCGTCTGCCATATGGTGGGGAGGGGGGTGGGAGTTGGGGGCAGGCCCGGGGGTCCTCCACGGTCCCCCCAAGCTGCCAACTGTCTCTCAGGCTGCTGCTGCTGCCGTCACGGCCTGAAGCCCAGGCCTGACTGATGATGGAGGCGCAGCAGCAGCAGCACAGGGCGGCAAGTTGCTTTCCTGTTGATGATTCAGCACTCAAGAGTGCCCAGCGCCATTGTGCTGTGTGCTGTGTGTGTGTGTGTGGGTGTGGGTGTGGGTGTGGGTGTGGGTGTGTGTGTGGGGGTCACTGACGATGCTGACTGTCTGCTGGCTTTCTCTGGCCATGGTGAGTCAGCAGGATGTAGACATGACATGGCAGAACAGAAACCTTGTACGTCCAAAACTGTCGCTTTTCATCAAATGCTGTTCCAACTTCCACTGTAGTTAGGATTCAGTCACACATGCTCCTCTTTAAGAGATTTTTTTTTTTAATCTAATAATTTGGGGGCCGCTTTGATCAACAACATTTTTGGTTCATGAATAGTACAAAAAGAAATCCATGAATTCGTGGCTTCATGAGATGAATAACTGACAGGAGGTAGGGTTTTTTTTTTTCACTTTCAAACATTTATATAAAAAATATATAACCCAAGCTCACAAAGTGTCATGTACAATGACACCTGTACAATGGAGTTTTCCGGCATTCATTTACAAAGACAAAGTTGTAAGAAACGTGGAGAACGGAGATACAAGGTTCCTTTCCCGGACGGCGGCAATATGAGAGCAGAAATCATCATCAGCTGCTCCATGTCAGTGCTTGTACAGAGCGTGCTAATCCTCTTACATTTTAATTTGTTTGGAGTGCACGGCTAGGCCCTTTTGTTCCTCACCGTAGCAAGGAGAAACAGGTGGTACAGGTTGAAATATGGAGATACGAGATTTATGCCTGGATGGCTACCATTTGTAAATCACTTTTTTGGAAACGAGTTGAAGGTGAGGCGAAAGTGGTAAAAGGAAATAAAAGAGTAGTGATGCACTGAGTGTTTCGGTTGCAGAAAATATTCAGCAGAATATGGCATCTTCGGCATTTGGTTTTGGCCCAAATTGGCAGAAAATATATCACCAAATAGTCTGTGCAAGTCATGCGTTCAAAAGTGCAGAATACATATTTTATGGGCCTATATAATAACAGTGATTTAATAATCGTTTTGCCAAAATCAGTCATAATCCTTTTACAGTAAAGTCATGATAGCAATGACTGGAAAAAAACATATGAATATGATATCATTCAACTGTTTGGTATTCAGTTTCCTGCCTGTGTTCGGACTGTTTCCTTTGGTATTCGTTTTATTGTATGGACTCTATCCAAGACTGTATATCAATAAATATTGATTGAGAACAAAACAGCAAATATTTTGTACCATCCATTAAAATATATAAAAATGTAAAAATTAAGCACAGATACAAAATTAATTGTGACCACAGGTCGCAGCTTCGTATGAAAACCGGGCGGAAGTGCGCTGTTGATTGCTGTTCTCCTACCACCGCCTCGTAGTTTACTTTTTAACATCAGAATCTGACACGCAAACACACACACCTAATACTTAAGCTCCCTAGAAAACACGGTTGCCAACTTGTGTTGAATTACTTGCGTAACATTGTAACTATCAAATATGTAAATGTTGAATGTTTAGTTAATGTGTGACATTAACTGAGCTTTATCCTACAATACCCAGTATCCGCGGTGAAAGCCTTCTTCTCCAGGATATTGCCAGTGTTTTGGCCCCATGACTTTGCCACAGAGGGTAAAGTGTCAACCCCCTGGACAGCCTCTGTGGTGCTTTCCCCATTTCCTGAATCAGCAACAAAGAGATTGTTGGCATTCTTACAGTATTACTCTGTATTCCTTTAACCACTTAAACCGTGTATGCTTTGTTGGCCTGTGGGTGCTCATAAATTTAGCTGGGGACCCTCTGGAACCTCAAAAGGACTTCTAGGACAGAACTAATACCATAATCACCAACTTGGGCCTCTTCCCTCTACACCAGTGGTTTTCAACCAGTGGTCCGGGGACCACCGGTGGTCCCTGAGAGGATCCCACGAGATCCACAGCTAAATGAAGGACAGTTGGTAACCCAATGGGCCCTTATCTGTAACTCTTGAGGTCGTAGAATGATACGAAATGGCCAAATCAGGGCCATGAAGGAATTATATCTGATTACTATTTGAACTGGACCTCCAAAAATATTGCAATGAATTGTTCTTTCTCAACTCATTTAATTTATCTTCTCATTTTACTATGAAAGCAGTGCTTGATCATAGAGGATCATAGAACAGGAAACTAAGCTTTAATAATGCATTTTCAGTTTTGATGCATGCAGCTTTATCTTTGCATTTATCTTGCTCTTAAAGGACATTGCTTTTTGAAGGTGGTTATAGTAGATCAAGCAACATGTGGAACATAACAAACAAAACGGGTTTGGACTTCACAGCCTTTCAGGCACCAAGATGTGAATCCATACTGTCTACCGTTATACTGACCCCTCCACCGTCCATCCCCCGCTCCACCCCAAGCCACGGGGCAGAGAAATGAGTAGTAATACCGCATTTAATGATATTTAGACAACAGTTTTGCAAGCCGAGTGCCGTGCCAAAGCATGGGTAATGTGTTGACTTCACAGCGCCGCATGGACCGCTAATTAATCTGCCTGTAGAAACGTGGAGACTGTGAGGCCTGGCGCCCTCAGCCAATTTACCACCGACCTTAATATGACCCCAGCACTGCACTAAGTGGCCGGGGATGCTCAGCCATGTGTGTGTGTGTGTGTGTGTGTGTGTGTGTGTGTGTGTGTGTGTGTGTGTGTGTGTGTGTGTGTGTGTGTGTGTGTGTGTGTGTGTGTGTGTGTGTGTGTGTGTGTGTGTGTGTGTATTTGTGCACACACGTGCATGCACGTTCTTGGGTGAAAAGGTTAAGCATATTTTACCAAAACAAGGAATCCTGCAGCATCTATAACAAGGACTGATTATGTAAATGATGTGTTGGCAGGCAGCTCCTACGCCTCTGGGGTTTCAAGTGTGTGTGTGTGTGTGTGTGTGTGTGTGTGTGTGTGTGTGTGTGTGTGTGTGTGTGTGTGTGTGTGTGTGTGTGTGTGTGTGTGTGTGTGTGTCCGCGAGTGCAAGTGATTACATCTGTCTGTCTGTGTGCAGTACTTGTGCGAGGAAGAACTATGCGCCTTATTTGTTGTCTTATCCCTAAATTTGTAGTATTTTGAGAAATATTTCAGAATGCTTCCACTAGAAGCACTGTAGACCGGCTATTGGAGCTGTTCACAGATGTTTTCCAAAATAAAAAAAGACAACAAAGGGTTGTTAAGGCGCTGACAAGAGCATACAAATTGTGGGTCAATCAAATATATCATGTGATGCAGGCATTGATCAGTAATTAATCAATTCACTTCGCTCTGGGGAGGATTCAGATTTGGGTGATTTGGGGGGAAAAAAGAAAAGAAAAGAAAAAAAAAACTGCCACCCTTCCCGCCAGGAATAAGATGTGCACATGCACACACTCTACAGTGGGGTGGACAACAACACATGCCCCTACCACTCTATCCTGATTGGACGGAAGGCAACTCTCATCCTAATTGGATGAAGGCTTTTCTCCCAAAGCTAAAATTAAATCTAGTTGTTTTTTTATTTACACCACTGAGCTCACTGGGGAAAAGGAACTCCTTGGTCAGCACATTCATTAAATAGTAGGAAGGATTATGCCAAAAATAATATTTGAATTAGGTGAAATGACTTACAAACCTTGAAGTCTGATTGCTCAATATTTCAGTACTGTTCCTATATCTACCAAATGTGACCAAGGAGCCACATGCTGTAAAATAACAAACAAATACAAACAAAAATGGCGCCTCAGTCAAATCCTCTTGGGGGTCACCAAAGGTCACAGAGAGGGTGTGTGAGTGTAGCAGGTGGCTACAGCCTCTGTCCTGATGGCCTCTGATAGCATCTGCCCCCGGACCAAGGGGAAGTCCCTTTGGTCTAGTGGTTAAGACGTTGGACTTTCACGTGGGATACCCGAGTTAGAATCTCTGGCGTTACATGAGGCCCTGTCTGTTTGGAGGCAGTCTAAACTTTTAAACCGGTCGCACAAAATCATAACTTGCATTTCGTCCACTGGCGGTCTATCAGTCAAAGTATTCAATTTGCCAACAAGTGGACAACCTGTTGCCGATGAGGCGCATTCTACGGGACGATGTGCCTTTAAAAACACTTGTGGACGTCTCGGTTGTTGCCAGACATTAAGAAGGAAACCTGCAGGGCTCCATCCCGTCTCCTGTCTCCTCCCGTCCGTCCGTCCCTCTCCTCTCCCGGCTCTTTTCCCCAGACTGACGTCTTCATCGGGGAGGATCATCGGGAGCCCATTCGGGAGGCTGATTTCCCTGCCAGCCTCATATGCTCTGATTGAAATGAACCGGGCGTCCGTCAATACCTCCGCTTGTGTTTTGCCGGGGCGCCGGCGTGCCTCCGACACCGCTGATTATCGGAGACCTCTCATAGCGGTATTGAGCTGCTGTCGCCCGGCTCTTGTTACCTAGCTGATAGTTTCATTGTTTAAATGCAAATGGAAGGCTGGTGCTATTGAACAGCCGGGGTGGGAGACACCCCCCCACACACACACACACACACACACCCTTAATGGTAAACAAACAATGGGAGTGGCGCGCGGAGGGGGAAACACGGGGTCAATAGAGTTGATTAATACACATAAGGTGGCACATTATGGACACTAGTGATCTATATTTTCTTTCTGCAGGTCGCGTTCTCTCCCCCGTGATGATGTGCTGTGAAAGGCTGGATGAATGGGGAGTGTTTCCAGTGGCTCAGAGGTGAGTCAATGAGCGTCATGATGTACCGCGACACGCCTGGTCCTCACTGCATGGTGTCAGAGATAAACTAACAGTGCTGGATCAAATCTGGACAACGGTTGTCCCAAGTGATGTAGGTGACATGCATATATTTGTATATTTTTATTATCCAGTATTTTCAAAGGAGGGTAAAGTAGCCAAAACTGTCCTCAAGTAATACATATAGTAGTCTCACTTAAAATAGTCAAACTAATAGTAGTCAAAATAGTAGTAGTCAAATATAACTGGCTTTTGCTTTTTTCTTTTGTTGCAATAATACTCTCTAGTATAGAGTGTGCTGACCATATAAGGAGTTCCTCCTCAATGAACTGCAGGGGTCAAAAAACCCTATAGTTTTTTGGGCTTTGGGAGACAACGTCTTCATCCAAACATGCTACACATGTTGAAGGCCTGCTGCGTGTTCCACCACTGTAGTGCATGTGCATATCTAGGTTACTGGGGTAACAAGATATGCACATATATTTTTTTCTATTTGCATGTTTAGTTATGCATTTATTTATTCATCAGTGAAATCTGTCTGTTATGAAGCGGTTACAAAGAGTGATTCGATTTGGTATAGTGAGTTATTTAGGCGTCTCAGATCCCTGGATGACACTGTGTCCAGCCCAGATGTACAGCAGCAGCAGTAGAACTGCTGCTGTATTGACTGTGGGGAGAACCAGGGGAGTGTTCCCAGTGGGCTGGTCTGTCTGTGCACCGCTAGAGAAGGCTGGCCTTGTTTTCCTTCATTTTTTGTCCTTGGCTGACCACAGGGGCGGATCTAGGCATGGGCATGGAGGGGGGGCAATGCCACCCTAAATGCCCAGTCTGCCCCACCAAACATGATGGCATTCAAAACAACCCAAGATATTTCACATTAAAGTGCTTATATTTAAAAGGATTTGAAACACTAGTACTGTTACTAACTAACTACAGCTGTGGCACCACTAAAACAACAGCATTTCATTATTGAAAACAACTGATGTTATTATTGATGCTTTACTTGCCTAATAAAAGTCCTCTAACTGAAAATGGTATACCATTTCCATACCATTTTCTCTTGCCCCCCCAATTGGGAAACGTTACATCCGCCCCTGGCAGCCCAATACACACAGTGGAGAGAGATTGGCCTGTGCTTCCTATACTCACTATGAACCCCTTAAACAAGAGGTTGCCAAACGTTTTCATGTCAAGCACCACCCAAATTGACACTAATAAGGCAGCGGACCCCTGTCTGAAGAGAAAAGGCCAGGGATTATCAATACATGGAGTTGTGGACAAAATCTTGTCCGATGATAACAAAAATAACAAAAAAAGTTTTTTTGATCTGAGAGACCGTCCAAATCTCATTAAATAGTTGCCCGTGGCTCAAGGGTTGGAGGGTTGAAAACCACTGAGCTAAATTTTTGCTAATAACACAGCAGATGGACAGGACCGTCTCATCTGTTCGACATTGTGGTTGTGTGTGCGTGTGTGCGTGTGTGCGTGTGTGTGTGTGTGTGTGTGTGTCAGCGGGATGGACACAGCGCTCCTCAGGTCAAAAGGTGTCCAATGTTCATGATAAGAAACTGCATTGTGTGTTGTTAGATTGTTAGTTGACCTCGAAGTGTGCGTGCGTGTTGTGCATGCGTGTTGTTTACAGTACATCTATAGGTTGATATATGGATGGAGAAGAGTGCGTTCCATTCACTAGATCCTTTCAGCAGCACAGCTTTATTCCGTGGGCAGCCTGTTAATTGAAGCCAGTATCTTTGTGTTTAGTCTGTGTTGTGTACTTTGATTGCATAGGAAAGCTCAAAGCGGCGAGGCAACAACCTTGAACTGCATCGGCTCTGTGAGACATCGAGGGTTCCTTAGTGTGGGGAAATAATTACACATTAGAGTGTAGATTGTTAGCGCCGTTAATGAATGATTCGATTTGTTGTTGTTGTTGTTGAGATAGGCTAGAACTTTAGGCTATGGTGCTTTCTATGCTACTTTTGGTGCTGTTATTCACCCTGGTAGAGCAGTGGTTTTCAACCTTTTTCATCTCAGGTGACCACCATTTATTCAGGATTTGAGCCACGGACCACCATTTGATGACGTTTTAGCCCCACGGATTCCAAAACTAAAGATTTATTTTGTTGCTTTTGTCCATAATTCCAGGCTGGAATTGGGAAACAAATCAAGCAAAACATACATTCCAAAATGGCTAATTCACATGATGAATATTTTAACTCTTGGGGGCTCAAGAGTTACATCTGGTTAACCAACTTAGCTGGGGACCACCTGGAACCTTCTCAGGGACCACTGGTGGTCCCTGGACCACCTGTTGAAAACCCTTGGAATGATCCTGTGGTGTTACAATGCTGACAATGCTGCCTGGTGGATCAAACATATATATTTGTATAACTGGGTATTGTAAACGACATACAGTATACATGTAAGGCTTTATTGGCACGAGAAAACCTACATTTACATTGCCAAAGCAAACGGTGGAACAATTGAGAGCCACAATCTTCAAATCAATAAATAAATCAATTTCTATGAAAGGTACAGGGATGTCATGGAGCAGATAATGCAGGAATACATACAGGGACACAAACAATTGTACTCACACTCTTAATCGCAGTCGATATCATGCTGGTATCATGACTGTATCATGGGCTATCATAGTCAGTATAGTTGCCAGTATTTGTTGGAGCCCATCTAACGTGAGGACTATCTATGCTTTATAAAGCATTCATAAATGCATTAGAAGCAGGGGTGGACTGACAGTCTGGCATACAGGGCATTTTCCCGGTGGGCCGACCCCCCCCGGGGGCCGTTAATGTCGTGTTTTAATTTAAAAAAAAAAATCTGCACAAAACCGGCCCACGAATCAGTGCTGGCGGCCCTCTGTCCTCTTCAAATGAGACTGCCTATTGCAGGGTTTTTATAGTTAACTAAAACTAACTAACTAATTTTAGTTAGCCCGAGCCCCAGAGCCCCTTATGTCTTAAATTCTCATGGGGGCTCAGGCCCCGGAGCCCCCACAAAGATTCAGAGGGCCGCTCTGAGGGCCGCTCTGAGACAAAATTGCCCGGTACGTTTTGAGCTCCCAGTCCACCCCTGATTAGAAGGAGATGAATACAAATGTTTTCTATTGTAACAAATGACACCCAAGACAGAAAATGGCCCTTGCAGTTAAAAAAAAATGCATTAATTATACTTTAGAAATGATGAATTCATGATGAATTAAGTTTGCTATACTAGTTATTAGTGTATAGTTATACAGTTATAGGATAAAATGTGTTACCCACATGAGTATCATGACAGAATCTTGGTCAGTTTGATAGTTATTATACGTTAGATATAATAGTTTGATAGTTATTATATAATTGATTAGTTATTATATAGGAGTCTAATTCAGTACAATTGTCAGTACCACCATGTCAGTATCATCACAGTATCATGTTCGGTATCACGGTCAGAATTGAAAATACCAATCCTACACTTGGTATAGCTACTATTTTCTCGGCCTGCACTGGAGCCTCAAAGCGTCCAGGCACGCTGCTGCCGCCATGCATGGCGATCGATAGCAGAGTTTTAAAAAATTGAAAGAAACGACTAATGGAAGGGATTCCACAAGCAGGCCGTGGGGCTGCTGAACAGGCACTGACCCCCTGTCACTGTGTCAGACCAGGCGGCGCGGCCGGCCACACACCGGCCCTATCATTTTATGTATACGGCTGTACCACTGAAAACATAATGACCGTGAATATATACTCCATTCCCACACATTTCATACATATTTGATATCCGCTGCTAAGTGATGTCTCTCACTTGCACTGGAGGCCGAAGTGCTCAAGCTCATTTTTATTTTATACGGAACATATGTATATTTGATATTGTTGTTTTGTTTTTTGGACATTTTCTTTTTCTCTCGTGATTATCTATTTTGTAACCTGCAAATTCTTGGAATCTTGCACAGGAGAAAAGAAAGGTGGCTCTAAAGGCCAGGTCTGCTGGGCAACTGGCCAATAGAGTGGAGGTGAGGTGGAGTTGGATTCTTTTTTAAACAAAATCTGTTTACAAACAAAGTGTCTGTACACACTATTGCCTCTATTACCTTTAAAGGTAGGGTACGTGATTTGAAATTCATGGTGTAGTACCAGCCTGGTGCACTAGGGGCGCCCACGAGTAGCCACACTATGTGAACCTGCTGCTCGATCCTGATTGGAGGAGAATTCACCGTCCACCTGGGGAACTTTTATTAGCTCCTCTGCTAACGTGGGGGAGGGGGAAAATCCATATATGGTCTGCACACATAGAGCATTTTAACAGATTTTTTTTTTGGGGGGGTGATATCTGACAAAAGTGAAATCCCTTCCCCTACCTTTAATAATGAGCACTTGCGTATTCTGGTCACCAAAATTCGGCGTCCCATTCTACCAGGTGCTTCGAACTACACAGAGCTACTTCCATGGAAATGAATAGCATGCAGGGGTGGTGCAGTCTGTATGCCCTCTTTCCTTTAGAACTCTATGGGGATAACCAAGACCAATTAGTAGGCCTAAAACCAAACAAGATTTGAGTTGAATTGGCCTGATGCTTGATGTTCAGTGTTACTTCATCAAATAGCATAATATGGCTGTATAGAAGGTACAAGCGACAATGTCAATACAAGTGGTGTAACTCGATTGGGCCAATTAAACAGTAGTTTTCTCAATAATATGCTAATAGGAAAACCGGGGGCGACTTGTCCGTGAATTAAAACTCACCCCTCTATTGCAGTGAGATAAAATGATGCACTTGACAACAAAGATTATTTTGGAAAACAAAGGTTTTCTCAGCATTATGGGCCTGCTCAATTTAGCAAATGCCGACATTATTTTTGGCCTATAACTCTTTGACCACATGAGCTGATTGTGAGTATGCAGGGAAGGAAAATAAATGTAGAAACGGCAATGCTTCTTTCTTTTTGATATCTGGCCCAAGTAGAGAGATTAGAACAAAAGCACATCAGTCGCATCTGTGAGGTGTGAAACCCTGAAA
>CM076982.1:22775436-22780436 GCA_039105355.1 Benthosema pterotum
TGATTCAGCGCCATTTGCATTTTATCAATCACGGCATGTCTGAGCAGCACAGAGGGCAATTAGCTAATGTGTTTGCCTAAACTCATCAGAGGAGGCAATTAGCGAGGGAAAACGGATAACGAAGCTCCATCCATCACAGGAGGAGGAGACCGGGAGGAGATGGCAGGGGAGGACAGGAGATGGCAGGAGAGGAGCGGAGATAGCAGGGGAGGAGAGGAGATGGCAGGAGAGGAGAGGAGATGGCGGAGGAGGAGAGGAGATGGTAGGAGAGGAGATGGTAGGAGAGGAGAAGGTAGGAGAGGAGAGGAGATGGTATAGGAGATGGTAGGAGAGGAGATAGCAGGAGAGGAGATGGTAGAGGAGGAGAGATGGTACGAGAGGAGAGGAGAGGAGAGGAGAGGAGAGGAGAGGAGAGGAGAGGAGAGGAGAGGAGAGGAGAGGAGAGGAGAGGAGAGGAGATGGCAGAGGAGGAGAGGAGATGGCAAGAGAGGATAGGAGATGGCAGGGGAGGAGAGGAGAAGAGATGGTAGGAGAGGAGAGGAGATGGTATAGGAGAGGAGAGGAGAGGAGAGGAGAGGAGAGGAGAGGAGAGGAGAGGAGAGGAGAGGAGAGGAGAGGAGAGGAGAGGAGAGGAGAGGAGAGGAGAGGAGAGGAGAGGAGATGGTAGAGGAGGAGAGGAGATGGCAGGAGAGGAGATGGTAGGAGAGGAGAGGAGAGGAGAGGAGAGGAGAGGAGAGGAGAGGAGAGGAGAGGAGAGGAGAGGAGAGGAGAGGAGAGGAGAGGAGAGGAGAGGAGAGGAGAGGAGAGGAGGCGGCAGGAGGAGAAGCGATGCAATAGAAGGGACAGAAGAGAGATGGAAGGATGGAGATGGAAGAGGACAGGCCAGGAACCGAAATGGGGTGCACATATGGAATGTCAGAACAGGAAGGATCAACATGTGGAATGTCAGGTCATTCACCCGCTTCGACCTCTATCCATCGATTGAATAGACACTTATCAACAGAAATGTTACGATCCAATCGTGCCGGTATAGCAGATATTCAGATACCCGCCGGGCAAGTAGATATTTTGTATTCATTGCATCGGTGGATCACGGATACTACTAGTCGGGCGGGGCGAAGCATAGTTTTACTGAAGTTTTGTTTAGGGTTAGTAACCGCATAAAGCGCCGTCTAACCGTAACCCTAGCCTAATCCTAAACCCTAAACATAACCCCAGTAAAACTAGGCTATGCCTACACCTAACCCCAACCCTAAACTTAACCTCAGTAAATTTATGCCTAAACCTAACCTAACCCTAACCATAACTTCAGTAAAACTTCCTTCGCCCCGCCCTACTAGTAGTATCCGTGATCCACCGATGCAATGAATACAAAATATCTACTTGCCCGGCGGGTATCTGAATATCTGCTATACCGGCACGATTGGATCGTAACATTTCTGTTGATAAGTGTCTATTCAATCGATGGATAGAGGTCGAAGCGGCTGGGTCATTCCATAAGAACAGGACATCTACATATAGGAGATCTAAGGCTTTGAGGTCAGAGGAAGAGTTGCTGGCCGGCTCAATATAATTCAGATCTACGTGGTGATTTAGTCTTAGCTCCATGATTATCCAGGGTTAGATGAAGTCAGTGTCGAGCGTCATAACACAACGTGGAAGTGTGAGCATATGTGGCGACATGTCATGATCATATATGGAGAAGTGGTGCCACAAGGCTAACAGGAGATGCATGATGAATCACAGGAGATGCAGGTTTTCAGTAAACTGGTCAAAATAAAAGTTATCAAGTTTCTAGCCCTTGAAGCAAAACAAGTTTAGAAGCGCTGACCTATATATACGGCATGGCACCTATCCAATCTCTCTCTCTGTTTCTCGGTGTCTCTCGTCCCCGTGTGCCACAGACCCTCGCTGTTGCCCCATATTCAAATTACAATACAGATGGCTCGGAAGTGGCAGCTGGAGCGGCATTTCGTTTCGGCAGGCAGGGGGAATAAAAGCAATTAGACATTCAATTTGGTGTGTAATTAATCCCACATCAAAGCCTTCATTAGCGGAGCGCTCGTTAGCAAAACACGTCTCTCTGAGAGGGGCCGATAATGGCCCTCCATCGTCGTGGGATGAGTGCTTAAAGAGCGGAATCAAACAAGGTTAAACAAAAGCCATTGTTCAGTCTGCAGCGCACCGTGGCGACTATAGCAGAGAGACAAATGGAGAGCGGTGGATGGGATCTCATGCCGCCGCCGGAGCCGGCGTTACATTGTTTCGTGCCCGTGACGGAGTTTAAACCGGCTGACCTCTACGAAGCTGTGAAAAGTGAGAACCTCAACAGAACTCTCTGATGCATGGATAGAGGTATAGTTAATTAAAGTATGCAGACGTAACACCATGTACGATCTGAATAGCCTGAGCTAACATGTTATATAGGTTTCTGGTCTAGAGAGAAGACCGACAATGCATAGGTGATTTTATAGGCAAATGATGGACCATTGGTAACCAAATGGACCGGTAAAGATCTGTAACTTTTGAGATACTCTCAAGAGTTAAATTATATTTAACAATTTGAACTTTCAAGAGTCTACAGTATACACCATTAGAAAATGTAGAAGAATTGTTATTTTGACCAACATTTTGCCAGTTATCTCTGCTACAGGTATATAACTTTTTCCAACTTTTTTGCCACCAGGAGGGTCAAGTACCCCCTTGGCACCCCCCTAAAATCGCCAATGCCGACAATGTATAGCTATAGTTTGTGAGCACAGTCCATAGGCAACGTAACAAATAGCAATTAACAGAGTCGATGAGTCACACAATCGCATAACGCCGTATTGAGTCACAGAAAGTCAATCTTCACCCTGTGTGTGGATGATCTCCGTTGTACGATATGGCTGGTTTCAGTTGTATTGGCCTTGCATGTGCCTGTGCTTTGTGAGTAAATGGGTCCCAACTGATAGTAAAGCCAGGTACTGGTCGCAGCTGGTGGCAGGTGTCCTATTGGTCGTGGTTAAGGTTAGGTTTAGGCATAAGTTTTACTGAGGTTATGTTTAGGGTTTAGGGTCAGCTTTAGTAGCGACCAGTGAAGAATGATTCAAAGTGATTTTGCCGTCTATTGCAGGGACATCTTGAATGCAAGGTGTCAGCCACAAATGAGTCTTGGATCCAGGGTTAGAACAATGGCTTAACACAGTGGTCAAAACCAAGACATTCATTCATTTATTGACGTGTGTAAAACCTTGCAGTCAGTAATTGCCTTACACAATAGTCTCGTATCCCACAGTAGATGTGCTATTTTTGGAAAACCGACTTGTTGTAGAGAGGAATATATAGAGAGCACACAGACCTCTGGGGAACTGCGGTCAAAGAGATGACGCATTCGATCGACCGTTTTTGAATTTCTCTTTTGTTTTTACCTTGTTGAATCTTCTTGAGCCAAACTAAAATATTACAATACACCAATAATAACACTAAAGCTAAGACAAACAAAAGCAAAACTTGTACATATACTGTATATATTATGGCTGTAACTAATGGTTATTTTCATGATTAATTCATCTGCCGATCATTTGACTGATTCATTGATTAATCAGATTATGTCTCTTATTTAGCTATCACCTTAAAGAGGGATTCCACCCATTTGCAATGTCCTAAAAGAAAAATCATTAACATGGTGAAACACAAGTTGGTGATGTCAGCAAGCTGTGTTTTACTAATGATTTTTTTCAGACCTCCATTTCTAGGAAACACAGACTGAGGGGAACTTTTTTTTTATCATGCCCACACAACCTATCTAAGCTATATGAATTAATTAATCAATCACAGTAAAATGTTGAAAACGGGTGGAAATTGTTATTGGAAAAACTATGGTTGAATGGGAAAACGGGTAAAAACTTGATTAGTGACTAGTTGACAAATCAACTAATCGATTACTAAAAATAGTTGACAACCAATTTGATAATTTGATTCAATTACGATTAATCGTTGCAGCCCTAGTATATATATCAATAAACTAGCAAAACCACTTCAGGAAAAACTAGTTAAAAAACTTCAGTAATAAAGACGGAAGCTATTGAAAATGTCCAAAGCGTATAATAAGCTTAACCCACACCATGTACTGTATGATCTCTGCTGGCAGGCAGTGTGAACCAGGTGATGGACGGTCAGGAGGACACAGACAAAGGGAAGAAGGTATAATTAATCCAGGCGAATATATCTACACTTCTCTTCTCCACAAATTGCTTCTTTTTTTTTTAAGGTAGGGGAAGTGATTTCACTTTTGTCAGATATCACCCAAAAAAAAAATTTTTCTGTTAAAATGCTCTATTATAAGGTGTGGAAACCACATATGGAGTTTCCCCCTCCCCCACGTTAGCAGAGGAGCTAATAAAAGTTCCCCAGGTTGCCACCAATTCTCCTCCAATCAGGAGCGAGCAGCAGGTTCACATAGTGTAGCTACTGTTGGGGGCCCCTAGTGCACCAGGCTGGTACTACACCATGAATTTCAAATCACTTCCCCTACCTTTAAGACGGAAGGTTTGGTCAATGCAGCGTGTTCTATGTGTCAGCTGTCATTTATATAGACTTGTACTGCAGGGAGAGAGAGAGAGAGGCTGTAGCTGTTATACAGCCTGTATCTCTGCTGCCGCACAGACAATGCTGTCAGAACATGAAACGCCCATAGATGCGTTTCTTTTATGATCCCACTGACATTGTTAAGTTAAGGTTCATTCCTGTAAAAGAAGGAAGAACAATTGTATTTTTCCTCCCCTTTCTTTCTTTATCATGTTTAAATTACAGTCTTGTGTCACATAGTACATAAAAGGTTCCAGGGTTATTATTTTTTTTGTCTGCCCTCCCGACGGAGTTGCATTTTTATTTTTGTTTGAAAATGTGCACAAGCCTGCGTGCGTGCGTGTGCATGTGTGTGTGTGCGTGCGTGCATGCATGCCCCTTCTCTAGGAAGCTGAAATAAATAAATAAGTCAATAACAAAGACGGCACTGT
>CM076982.1:22790436-22855436 GCA_039105355.1 Benthosema pterotum
CCCCACCTCACCCAAAAAAAAGCGAGCGACGAGGGAGTAGAGAAAAACTAAACCCAGGCTGAGGTTAGTCGAGTTGAGCACGTCATCGCTTCTGATTCCGTCCGCAGCCTTCCATATTAGAAAATATAATTAAGCGTCTGGGTTTTGAAAGCACTGCAGGGTACGTCCTTGTGTTTGGCCAGATGAGAGTCGGACGGACGGAAGGGGGGGCCCGAGTGGGCGCTGTTAATTTTATTTTTTCATTTATTAGCACACACACACACATCTCCTGGAGGTATTTCAGGCTAATGAGGGCCCCAGATGAGGCTGGGCTTCATGTGCCCTGCTGTCATTATTGATTTTTGCGCCGGGCATCATCATCATCATCATCATCATCATCATCATCATCATCATCATCATCATCATCATCATCACGTGGCCGCGGTGAGGACGATACACACTACCGTTCTCTGCTGTTTATTTGGTTATAGGAGAAATTAGTGCGGCCGTGGCCTCATTCCGTGTGGCCGAGTGGGAGTCACGTAACGACAGAGACGACCGTATTGACTCACAGGCACGCAGGGTTGCGCAAGGTGACGCAAGGCAGGGGCGAGTGGAGCGCGTGCTTGACGTGATGTATTTTGTCTGTCTCTGGCCGCATGCCGCGCGTTTCAGGAGGAACC
The DNA here is from genome assembly GCA_039105355.1 of Benthosema pterotum. Classification (NCBI taxonomy): domain Eukaryota; kingdom Metazoa; phylum Chordata; class Actinopteri; order Myctophiformes; family Myctophidae; genus Benthosema; species Benthosema pterotum. Next base: position 22,791,099 of record CM076982.1, read on the forward strand.
CAGCGATCTGACTGCTAACGAGCACACGGATTCGCAAGTGTGTTCCTGTCTGTCTGTGCATTATGACACATGACTATGTATGAAGGGTTGTACTACTGTGTTGCAATGACACATTGAGGAGGACATGGTGCAAAGTATAACAAAATATTTTCAAAATGTAGCAAAACATATTAAGCTCGGGGACAGCCTATACATCCAAAGTATCAATAGTATGTACTAGTAGTAACACATTAAAGAAGGCGTGTTGTGATTTTGGCTTTTGTACATAAGAGGTGGCAGTGGTTACTTAGAGCCCTTGGTGTAGGTTTTATGTGTTGTCATCCCTCTGTATTTAGGATTTCTTCCTGGAGGTTGAAACCTTTCCAGTCAAATGTGCCAATGAAAAATGGAATAATATAGCATTATCAGCCCCTCCCCCTTCATCATACAACTCTAGCTGTGGAACAACATTATCAAAAATCCTGAGAAGTCCAATTACACCACAGTACAATTAGGGATGTCCCAATACCGATACCAAAGTATCGGATCGTCTCTTTTTGTCCCTTTTTTATCATATCGATATTGGCAAATATTGTATGGGTATCGGAAAAGTATCAGTATTGGCCCTTATTTGTCATTATGATCAGACACAGGGGTAAGGGGTTGACACTATGGCAGTTAAATAATAGTAAAATGTTAGGTCATGTAGAGTTTGCTTTAGAGTTTCCCAATTGCACATTTGAGAGAGGAGTATGTTATTCCTTGTTGGTGACATCATATAAAGGTATTTTTCCTTTTGTATGTTATTATATACTGTATATTCTTCTCTGGTATCGGTATTTGGTATCGGTATCGACTAACACAAAAATTGTGGTATCGGGATCGGATCGGAAATGAAAAAGTGGCATCGGGACATCCCTAAGTACAATTATAGGCGGTGTTCATTTCTGTCGGGCTACGGTTCTTCTGTGAATTTTCACGCCGTGTTTTCTGGGTATTTCAATATTCTTTTGTGATTGAAGCTTGATTGAGAGAAACGCGCAAAGTAGTAGTAGCGGCCTTCAGTCTTGAAAGACCATGGCACAAGCGCACTTGGTTTAGATCAGGTGGTGCTGAGGGAGCAGTGCTTCATGTGACTGTTCAGCCCAACACGTGAGTCTGAAAAGAGTTTGTAAAAAGCTACCCATGTGCCTCGTTCTGTCTGCCACTTATGAGAGACGTTATCCAAAGACTGGACGTGAATACAGGTCACGCATCCAGAACTATAGCAACGAAAAAAAGAGTTGCATGGCCATAAGGATAAAGGAGTTGTGGGGCTGTGTTATGAACGATATAACACAATGAGTCACAGAATGTTCTTAGCACTGAACATAACACTGAAGTTTTACCATATGAAGCGCGATTCCGTTGTTGTAAAGTTGTACATTGCATCCCACACATAGAGCACATGCCTGGCATTATACTCTCTATCACAAAGCATAAAGTCTTCCGGCGACATACAAACATTCATTATTTTTTTTTACCAATACCTTTACAGTCATGAACATGAACGCAAGCGAGTCAAATGTTAGCATATGCACTTCAGTTCAGGGTTGCTCCGCCGCGACAATGGGTGGTTTAACAATTCCTAAACAAGCACTTAATGCCAAACGGCGTCATGCTATTCTATGGTTTATAACAGCCAATATGTTCGTGGCCTTGCAGATTTTTTTAAAATGGCGCACAATTCAGACAAAAGGCCCTTATATCACCATGGATCTGCAAGAGGGTAAACCACATTTTGCCTTGCCTCATCAAAGCAACAGGAGACAGAAGACACACACACACACACACACACACACACACACACACACACACACACACACACACACACACACACACACACACACACACACACACACACACACACACACACACACGGACAATAGCTGTTCCATCGTGGGGTCAGAGGGCTTATATATGTTTACGTTAAGTGAATAGGATGTGTTCGTTGCAGGATAATACAGTACAGCAGGCCGTATGTTTCTGTTTCTCTTTCATCTACTGAAGGTAAAGAACGTCTATAGATGGAACTACACAGACTTCTTCTCTGCATTGTTGCCTTAATGGAAAAGTTTGTTATTTTACCTTGAGGACTGACATTTTGTCCCTCTCTTATTTACCTCCCTTTGTCATAGTGTGTGTGTGTGTGGTGTGTGTGTGTGTGTGTGTGTGTGTGTGTGTGTGTACGTGCGTTGTGTGTGTGTGTGTGTGTGTGTGTGTGTGTGTGTGCGCGTGAGTGTGTGTGTGTGAGTGTGTGTGTGTGTGTGTGTGTGTGTGTTAGTGTGTGCGTGTGTGTGCCTAGTGCGTGTGTGTGTGTGTGTGTTTTGTTGGGGGGGAGGCACTACAACAGAAAGCTCAATGTATTACATATTACGCTTTTGTTACTTTTGCTGAAATGCTCAAATAAAAAAATATATATACTGTATATAAATTAGTAACAAATTAGTAACAATGTTAGAGGTTCTCCGTTTTCTGGATCTGTGCCCATTTGTTTTACCAACCAATCAATAATTACCGCCTAATAATCATCAGCTTGGCAGTGAAATAGTTTGGCGAAGTACAAATGGTCAGAAATCAGTGTGGTTTAAGTGGTTGGATGAAGCAGGCGTGGGCAGCCTTTTCCAGATGAAATGCCATCTGTTTATTGTCTTGATAGTTGGCGTGCCATTGGCCAATCGGGAGCCAGTATTCAAATATGCTTGCATACCATGTCCTGATTCTCCTGATTGGTCACCCCAATTTTCCAGAGTAAGAAAAGGGCGTACAATTGAGCTATCCCAGACCTACAGCATCTGCTGACAGGCAACTTTAGGCCAAAAGCTGATTTGGTCTGGCTTTAGCCAGGCTATTGTGATCACCCTCTGAAGTCAGGCCCAGATGTAACATTTCCCAATTGGGGGGGCAGGCGAAAATGGCATGGGGGTGGTTTCCTCGCCCCCATACCATAGTAAGCCGCCTCCATACTGTTTTCGGTCACAGGACTTTTACTAGACAAGTAAGCATCAATAATAATATCAGTTGTTGTTGGGGTTGCAACAGGCACAAGGCCTGCATAAAGCTAAAGGTCTGGCTCAGAGTTTTCTGTTTTCAATGATGAATTCGTGTTGGTTTTGTGGTGCCACAATTGTAGTTAGTCAGTAGTGTGGTTGAAATCATTTTAAATATGGGCACCTTAATTTGAAATATCTTTGAAATTTGGATCGTTTTGCATGCGCCATCATGTTTGGTGGGGCAGTCTGGGTATTTAGGGGGGCATGGCGTACAGGGGCGGATGTAACATTTCCCAATTAGGGAGGGCAGAAGAAAATGGTAAGGGGGCGGCTTCATCGACTGTGGCGCGAAGCGACACAGGCATACCATTTTCAGTAGTGTTTCAAATACTTTTAAATATAAGCACTGAAATATCTTGGGTTGTTTTGCATGCCAACATGTTTGGTGGGGCAGACTGGGCATTTAGGGGGGCATTGCATACTGTAAGGCGTCATTTGTCAACCGGTGGCTACATTACAAGAAATACAATTACTCTCACTTCTGTCAGTAATACTGCGATTGTTTTCATGTCCGCATTTTGGGTTCATCTGCGTCCTCCTCCCTCCCACTACCCCCCCCCCCCCCCCCCCTCCACTCTCCTAAGCCCCTGAAAGGTCACCGTAGCTCATCTCACTGACATTTAGAGCATTGATAATATTCCCTCACATATCAATTTCACCTATTTTCTCATCATTCCCGTTTCCCCCCCAGCAGAAAATGGAATCATTTGTGCTTTCAGCAATTTGTTATTGATTGGGAAGAAGCTCTGGAAATAGGGGGGTGGGGGGGTTGAGCCATTACGGCAATGCTTGCCGCTACGGTTTAAATTGAGTTTTAAGCAGGCCTGAAAATGTATCATTTCACAGCCATAACACAAAAGCTTTTTACATCCATCCATTGGACCTGCATGGATCAAATGCCCTCCTAAAAATATCAGCAATTCTCATCATATTCGAGAGGCCATCATAATTTCTTGCCAATCTGGGCGTCTATTTATTTATTTATTTGTTGGTTTTTTTCTCCTCTCCCCCGTAAAAAGACCTAGCGGTGTGACAGCATGTGCCCCCGCCGCCGTTTTTTTTTTTTTTTTTTTTTTTTATAAGAAAAGCCCGCAGCCGAGATTGATTCTTCTGACCGTCGCCATGAAGGCCCCATTCAGCCAGGGGTGTCATTGTGGTGAGAATAGTATGATGATTCAATGAGTATCGACGCATGCATGGAGCTGATTTTAGTGTACGGAGGAAAGTGTGGTGACCACCACCGCGGGCTGAGTAGAATAGCAGGTTGTGTGGTTTTTCTGTGCGTGTGTGTGTGTGTTGTGTGTGTGTGTGTGTGTGTGTGTGTGTGTGTGTGTGTGTGTGTGTGTGTGTGTGTGTGTGTGTGTGTGTGTGTGTGTGTGTGTGTGTGTGTGTGCGCGCAAGCATGCATGTAGGCATGATGCGAGACAGCATGGAAAGAAGGTATACCTCATTATATGGAATCACTGCAAATTGCAGGTGAGGCGGGCATGCGCGCACGCGTACACACACACACACACACACACACACACACACACACGCACACACAGCATAATATGCATCCTTGGGGTCAGTCCTAATGTGACTATATTATCATATATCAGTCATATAACTGCATTCATATAGTTGCTGATCAGTGATCACAGAAGGGGATGGATGGTGGACTGCATGCTCTCCAACAACCAGGCCAACCCCCTCCTCTCCTCTCCCCAGCCCTAGTGAACCCACCACACCCAGGGGAGAGAGCAGTGCATCAGGGCCTGCATGGCAGCAGCAAGCAGAGGCATGAGGAGGAACGCCTGGGGCAGGAAGGATCCTCACCAACATCCCATCATCTGGACTTGGGTTGGTGTTATGCTGTTATATCTAACAAACAAAACCAGAGGCCACATGCATGCATGCATGCATGTGGCCATATAGCCCCCCCCCCCCCTCCTCTCCATCTCATAAATAATGCCGCCTGTTAACAAATGAATTAGTAATTACTGTTTTTTTATTTATTTTTTTGTTGACCCCGGGAGTGTAGGGGAGTCGTATATTAGCAGCACACACCCCCCTGTACCACTCCCACCTCTCTCTCTCTCTCTGTATCCCCAGTGGAAGGTGCATGGCTGGCCTTTATGCACTTCACCCAAAGCAGCCAGCCAGCCCAGGGCCGGATCTAGGCATGTATGGGCATGGGGTAGGGGGGCAATGCCACGCTAAATTCAATGCAAACAAGTCTGATTTCAAAGATATTTCAAATTAAAGTGCTTATATTAAAAAAAATGAAAACTGATGTTATTATTGACGTTTACTTGCCTGTAAGTAAGTCCTGTACAAGATATAAATCGTGTGGGTCACAGAACTAGAGAAAATATATGAATAGAAGATTTTGTGTTATAAATAAGGTATAAATATAACAAAAATACATAGTTATACATTCAATGGGGGGGGGGGTTGGGTTGAGATGAATTTAAAGGAAAATGGTATGGGGCGGCTTATCGCCCGTGGCGCGAAGCGACACGGGAAGCCGCACCCATACCATTTTCGCCTGCCCTCTCCAATTGGGTAAAGTTACATCCAGGCCTGAGCGAGCCTCGATGCCCCATACACCCTCCTCCACCCTTCACCCCCGCCCCGTCCCCCTTCCCAGGCCGTGCACTCCACCCGACCCCTAGGACCGATCCACACCCCTCCTGTCATTCTCCTCCTTGACCATGTGACCCCTATAAAACCACTCCCCTGCCCCCCCTATGCATCCACACACACACACACACACACCACACACCACACACACACACACCACACACACACACACAGGGCTCTGTAGTTGGACCCTCTTCTAGAGCAGTGGTTTTCAACCTTGTTCATACCAGGGACCAACTTTATTCTGCATTTTAGCCACGGAGGTCCACCAATTGATGTCGACTTTAGTCTCTCGGACCCCAAACTAAGGATTTTCAAGTTGGTGTCAAGTTGGTGACATTTTAATACTTAAAATGGCCAGTGCACAAGCTCACTATGTGCCAATGTAGGCTGGATAGTTGAATTATTCAAAATTGTTTTGCAAAATAATACAAAATAGCAAAGAAGTTTAGGCATAAGATACTTAGCGGTGATGAAAATGGAGCCCTTAAAGGAGAATTCTGGCCAAAAAGGTTTTTTTATCTTTATTTGCAGTTATTTATTTATTATTTATTTATTGAAAAAAAGTGGTCCAGGTGTTATTTTGTGAAAATACTCTGTTATGGCCGTTTCCCCTACCCCAATATAAGCATAATGGCCAATGGGCGTTGTGCAAGTTCACCTATATACATCGCTCCAAAATGCAATTTTTTGCTATATATAGTGTCTCCGCCATGTCAGTAGTGTGTTAACACTCACACTTTCACTTTCACTTTGTTTCAGCAGTGGTTCAGCCATAAAGCATGTGCCACGCCCCCAGCTTTTGAGACAGCTGGATCACTGCTGAACCAAAAGTGAAAGTGTGAGTGTTAACTCACTACTCATATGGTGGAAACACAATACATAGCAAAAAATTGCATTTTGGAGCGATGTGAACTTGCACAACGCCCATTGGCCCATTATAAGCTTATTTTGGGGTAGGGGGAAACAGCCATAAAGGAGTATTTTCACAAAATAACACCTGGACCACTTTTTTTTTTTTTTTTAATAACTGCAAATAAAGATAAAAAAAAAAAAAAAACTTTGGGTCCGGAATTCTCCTTTAATGTTTGTGCGTATAGGACGTTGTTGTGTTTGCACATAAAAACCTGGACACAGGAGGGGCTAGCAACACAAAAAAAGAAAAATATGGGACATGTATTGCACATGTACAAGGTTGTCACCTGACAGCAGCCCTGTACTGTATACTGTATACTAGTCCAATGGGCTGAGGCCGCCAGTACACAGCTGCTGTACGGATATGATTGTGAATTGGTGAACGTGTTTTTACAGATTTTGGGGCATGGAACAGGAACACAACAACCGCTTGTTAATGAAACTTTCACAAGTTACACACTATACTGTATGTGCAGCAACCTTTGAAACCTCTTGTGTGTGTATATGTGTGTGGGAGGTGGGTGTGTCTATGTGTGTGCGCGTGCGTGATAAGCAGTATGGCGTATTCTGGCCACGCCACAGTGTCTTTCTTGCCAGGGCCTTATACCCTCCGCTAAAGGTTATAGCTGAGTGTTTGGTTGTTGACTGGAATGAGAGAGAGAGGAGAGAGAGAGAGAGAGAGAGAGAGAGAGAGAGAGAGAGAGAGAGAGAGAGAGATATGGGGGGGAATGAGGGGGCAATGAGTGAGTTAGAGGAGAGGGTGATGGAGAGAATCGAGGAGGGAGAAAGAGAGGGAAAGAAAAAAAAGAGAGAGAAAGTCAGAATGCCAGACTCTTAATGATCCCTCCAGAGAGGCCTTGGGTTCTTTGCGTGTGTGTGTGTGTGTGTGTGTGTGCGCGCGTGCCCGTGTGTGCGCGCGTGCCCATGTGTGTGTGTGTGTGTGGTGTGTGTGTGTGTGTGTGTGAGTGCCCGGTGTGTGTGTGTGCGTCTGCATGCACGCGTGGAGACATACAGGGAAATTAGCCATCTCTCTCAATAACCTCAGATGAAAGTCTTCCTCTGCCTCACTCCTCTGTCACCGCCTTCTCAAGACAATAAGCCAATTAGAGGCAGCCCAGCTAAGGGCCGGGGCCCTCTGCTGTGTGTGTGTGTGTGTGTGTGTGTGTGTGTGTGTGTGTGTGTGGTGTGTGTGTGTGTGTGTGTGTGTGTGTGTGTGAGAGAGAGAGATAGTCGGGGACGTGGAAAAGGCGATAAAGCAACAAACCAATTCTTCCCACATAACTCTCCGGCTGCCACGGGCAGCGTGCCAAACGACGAACCCAACACTTTTGATGATGATTGTCGATAATGGCGGAGGCGTCGCAGGCGCCGCCAGCCGCGCATGCAGCGGCCCGTCGCAATGAACATTGCAAAAAAAAAAAGTGTCGGGGTGTGTGTGTGTGTGTGTGTGGTGTGGGGGGGGGGGGGGGGGGGGGGGGGGGGGGTAAGCGAATAAATAAATACACGTCCGCTCGGAAAGAAGAAGAACACAGATGGCGGCAGATGTTTACTAAAATACTTTAATGAATATTTCAGAAATACAAATCATTCTACTGTGGGGTGGCTTGGGCGGGGGGGTTGCTGGGGGTGTCTATTTGCCAAGCACGGGTGAGCGCTGGTATCAACAACATCGCGGAATCGCTTTGATTTCGTAACGTGGTACTTACAAGCTGGCGTTGGTTTTGTTAGACCTCCTTGTTTTGAGAAGGGCGGTGGATATTGCTTTTCCCTCGGTCGTCTCTCTCTCTCTCTCTCTCTCCATCCCTCCCATCCCCCTCTCCTCTCCTCCTCTGTGAGATATTGGCCTGTCTGTTCGTTCCATAACTCATACTTTGCTCGTGACGCTCAATTAAACTGCATACATTAGAGGAGCTGATGGGGAGAGAGGACATTTGTAATCAAGCATATTTATTCTCTTTAATCACTCCGGGGACACACGAGCACACACACGCACACACACGCACACGGGGGTGCGTCCTGAACAAATGCGCACACGCGCAATTAAGTGCGCACACACAAACATGCAAGAACCCACGTGCAAACACACTAGAGAATGACAGCAGGATGAGTGCGCACAACGTGTATGGGAAAAAGAAAAGCTATGCGCAAATTATTTGATTTGGACTTTTATTGGCCTCTCTCTCTCTCACACACACCTAACACGCGCACACACAGACACACACAAACACACACACCACACCCCTATCTGAACTCAATCAAGCAATGGCGTGGCAGCTCTCACTCCCATAACCCTCCAACACCGCGGCGGTCCCAGGGCCCCGACCTCATATTAATGGCAGCGTACTAGTTTACATATTAATGAATAGCTACGGCTTTTAATATGCTGCTCACTAAATCACACCAGGCAAGCAGACAGACAGGCTATTATTAGTGCTTGTCCTATACTCTGGGTGCATATTATATTATATATATATATATATATATATATATATATATATATATATATATATATATATATATATATATATATATATATATATATATATATATATATATATATATATATATATATATATACACACTATGGACCCATACATATGTTGAGCTTTCAGACCGGGCACTCTGCAGAAGATAGTGTGTGCATGCGTGTGCGTGCATGTGCATACATGGACATACTTGGACACACACACAGACACATACACAAGGTATAGGGGTCATGCTTAATTTATATCCTAATATCCTATACGCTGTGCTTTAATTGGTGAAGTGATTAATATCTTCTTTTCTATGAACCTTTTCCCGATCACAGACGACTTCAGAGTCTCTAAGACGTTCAAAGGACCAACCATCTAACCACAATTAAGGTCTGCTGCGTTAGTGGGGCCAGATGGTCAGGCCTGCATTTTTGAGCTGTGCCTTATAACACTCCAAAGACAGCCATGTCCATGTGTATGTCTGTCTGTCTGACTGTCTGTTTAGAGCGGGGGTTTTCAACAGGTGGTCCGGGGACCACCAGTGGTCCCCGAGGGGATTCCAGGTGGTCCCCAGGCTAAATGATGGAAAGTTGGTTAACCAGATGTAATCCTTTGAGAAACCGAATGGACCCTTGCGGGTCCATTTGGTTTCATTTTACACTCTCAAGAGTTAAGATGTTCACTATCTGAATTAGCCCTAGTAAGTCATCTACACAACTATGGAGAATGTGGAAGATTAATGGTCATTGTGTATGTTTGACTGGTCGAGCATGCTATTGTGGACAAAAGCAATATTTAGTAAGTTTTAATCAAAATAAATATTTAGTTCTGCGGTACTGTATGTGGGACTAAAATGTCATCAAATCGTGATCCGTGGCTCAAATTCTTAATAAATAGTGGGCCCTGGTATGAAAAAGGTTGAAAACCACTGGTTTAGAGCACAAACAGTTGCAAAACTGCTGGGTGAGCTAAAGTGACAATGTTGAGCAGCCTATAGGGCCATTCACACTGAGCACTGTAACCACTTAGTTCACACAGGTGTGATTTCTATTTATTTATTTTTCATGAATTATTATTGCTTGTGTTCCATAATGGATCATTGGAAGGAGTGTAGTATACTCTAAGATATTTATTCATTGGTAATCAGTTAATATAGTTTTATAATATAACACGTTTTGGCAAGAGACCTTGAAGTAAGCCCCGCCCTCTCCCCGCAGCGTCCAACCATGGGTTTGGGTTGGACACTGAATTAGCCGGCTGCAAAGAGGAACAATGTTGCATAGAGGAAAACTATTGGTGGAGAGCCTTATCTATCACATGTTATTGGTTGATTTGACCATAGCATCTTATTCTTTGGGACTCTTACAACACTCCCAGTCCCTCAACTTGAATGGTGAACTGTAAATATTCCCCACTATAATTTGATCTCCAGTCAAATCTCTCTTCGTGCACACACACACACACACACACACACACACACACACACACACACACACACACACACACACACACACACACACACACACACACACACACACACACACACACAGTACTTACAGTACCCTGAACTCTCTGACGCGGGGAAATAATTAAAACTATTCCCAGTGGCTGGATGCTGACTGGGACTCAATAGGACCTCACTTTTAATTAAAGCAAAGACACAGGCGTGAGCAATGCACAATCACCGCACGCATGCACGTGCACGCACCAACACGCGCACTATACCACTGTTGTCCACACGCATCTAAATACATGTATGTACCAGCACGAGCGCACCAATGTTCACAAGTACTGCACACAGGTGCATATGTAATGGTGTACGAGCGTGTGCAATCATGCCGGCATGTGTGTGCATGCGCACGCCACACGCACGCGTGCACACACACACAGAATGCAATGCACACACATACACACACACACAGACACGCTTGCATGTGCTGTGATCAACAGGGGAAATAAAGGTTTGGTTTGTAATGGGCTTTAGGGCCCTCCTGTGACAAAGAAGTAATCTATACATGGTGTGTGTGCGTGCGTGTGTATGTGCGCACGCGATGTATACCATGGTTTTAATGACAGAAATTGGTTGGGATGTTATGAAGAGAGACCGAGAGATGCAGGAACAGAGACTGAGTTGAAGAGAGAGAGAGAGAGAGAGAGAGAGAGAGAGAGAGAGAGAGAGAGAGAGAGAGAGAGAGAGAGAGAGAGAGAGAGAGACGTAAACTTATACTTTGTTGTGTTCATGTTTACACTTCTCACATGTGTGTGTGTGTGTCCTCTCCACCCTGTGTGTGTGGCCAACACGCACTGTCTACAACAGAGTCGTGCAAATTTCACAATTTGTGTGTGTGTGTGTGAGAACATCGAATTCCCAACAACAGGGAGAGGCCTGTGTGCTTCTTTCAGACTCATGCTTTTTCATGTAACATGGTGAAGTTAGTTTCGACTTGGAGATTATCCTTGTTACAATATGTTGGGCACCGTCAATAAATTCACAGGACAATGTGACCTATTACATCACAATACCTACTGTAGAGGTTTCCAAATGGGTAAGGTCCTAGTACTGTAGGTATTAATTCATGTTCCAATTTTAAAGTTTAAGGGAGTCCGGATTAGCACTAGCAACCTTGTGGTTACTATCTGGTGACTCCACACCTGAGCCACCACGGCCACACCAAAAAAGTTGAGAAAAAAGAGCCGACACACTTCCTATGTTTGAAAAGTTATTCAGGTGAAACTGTTATGGCTACGGGGGTTGCACATATTGAACCAATAAATAGGGAATAACAAGCCCTTAACTGCATTAGATCATTTGGGAGCACTGCTTATTTATTTTTATTTTATTTATGTTTGGACACACACAGCATAATGCATGTGTATAAGGTTTACACCTGACCATAACGTTATGTTGTATCGCATCTTGCACGCTAAGCTTCATACGAATACACCAGGAAGCGACTGTAGATGCCCACAGCCACACACGTGTGCGATCAGGTACGTGCGTGCGCAATGATATTGCTCTGCTGTGGCAGATGCACACATGCTTGCACATGTAGAGAAAAAAAAGTGTCCAATCCATGAGGGATGTCATTATGTATTGGATTCTCCTCCATTGTATGACCATCATTAAGTACCCGGTGCATTATCCAGCCTGCCAGCCCTGCTAATGACTCTATAGACAAAGAGAATAGTCAACATGCAGCGCCTCCGTTTCTTTTGCTCGCTCTCTCTCTCTCTCTCCCCCCTCGCTCCATTGTGTATTGTCTCCCCCAAGTCATTTGGATAAAAATCAAGGGTTCACGGATGATGAAGGTCCATTTTGGTTTCTGCGCACGCACACACATGCGCGTGTGTGCCTGCACGAGGACCGTCAACCAGATGCAGTAATTGAAGGCCCTCCTGCCGATTTCACACAATCAACTCGGCCGCACCGGAGGTGATGAAAGTGAATCAAAGATCGGAGCAATGAACGAGTCGAGTCGTCACTTCTAAAAAGCTTTTCCTGCCTCAACGGGTGCAACCCCCACCCCACCCAACCCCCCCTTTCCTCAATTACCCCCACAATGGCGTATTAATACCGTCCACCTCATCCAACACGCTGCTGCTCCCTCCATTTCTCTCTCTCCACATGAGCGAACCGCGGTCATTTCATATTCTAGGCTATGTTTTGTTTTCTCTCCCACACCCTCTCTCTCTCTCTCTCTCTCTCTCTCTCTCCCTGGCCATACAGAAATATCTTATATCTTTGTCGCTCCCTTCCTTTACCCACACGTACAAAAAAATCAGTTGGAAAATTCAGTGAGTGGTCACGATTTTAATTGCGGATCTACACCTTTTCACGCCTCAATAGACATGCACACACGAGATGTCGCAGCTAACACGCAGGCCAATAAGCATGGCTCCTATCTCTTGTATATAGCGAGTGTGACTGAACTGTACAGCTTCATAACAGTTGACCTCTTAGGGCACTGGCCTATAATACGTGGTGGGGAGTGGGTCGCCACGCAAGCCAGGATACAATGTAAATCAGCAACGATGGAAGTCAAGTCCTGTTATGCCAATACCCGTTGTACCATGTCAAGAGAGTAGTTGCTGTACCAGTTACGGCAGTGGTTTTCAACTAGTGGCCCGGGGACCACCAGTGGTCCTTGAGAGGGTTCCAGGAGGTCCCCAGCTAAATGATGGAGAGTTGTTTAACCAGATGTAACTCTTTGAGAGTGTAAAAATGAAACCAAATGGATCCTTGCGGGTCCACTAGGTTTCAAGTTAAAATATTCATCACCTGGTTTAGCCCACAAGAGAACATAGAAGAATGGTCATTTTGACAAAAGCAAAACAAATCTTTAGTCTTGGGGTCCGTGGCTCAAATGCTGAATAAATAGTGGGCCCTGGTATCAAAATGGTTGAAAACCCCTGAGTTACGGTACAAAGGCCTTTGAGATCACAGTGCCACGTGAGACCATCCTCAAGTAGGTTTACGATGATGCTATGCTGATTCAGAGGTAAAAATACATTCTCACATTCTATCCTCATAAAGGGTACAACAGCCAATGTCCTGCTTGTATTGTTAACTAACTTGGTAATAAAGTATTCAATCAATCAATAGTTCTGAAAAAAGGCAATGTTATATCATAATTTCTGACTTAAAATGTGCAGTATATTAAGTGGCTTCACTTAATTCGAATATTATTATTTGTTTCTTCTTTTTTGGATAATCCTCCCTACTACAGAGTGTGTTGACCATATACGGAGTTCCTCCCTGTCCCCAGTGAGCTCCTGGTGTCAACAGACTCTAGTTTCAGTTTGGCGTTGTTTGCACACACAAACACTGTAGAGTGTGTGCACGTGCACATCTTGGGAGGACTTTTTTTTTCCAAATCGCCCAAATGACTGAATGCTCATTTTACCAATGATCTAATTTTGCAATATAAACTACAGACAAAGCAAAGTAGTAATAGAAGATGCAGGGTTTTTTTTTTTTTTAGGGTGGAAATTGCAAGCAGGGTTTTTGAGAGTAAAATCTGCCTCATCTGCTGGTTCACTGTAGTGTCTTTATTCTGAAAAAAGAACAAAAAGGGAAACGGCAGTCTTAACACTGAAAGTGTTAAAACTAGTGGCCATGCAGTCGCCATCATTCCATTTTCATCATTCCATCCGTCCATTCCCTCATCTCTCTTTTTTAATCCTTTCTAATGAAACGGCAGGCAGGAGCCCCCCGCTGCCTGCTGAGGTGAGATCCTCATTCCTGGGGATGCATGGGGTTGATTGTCTGTCTGCAGAATGGCTGGTCTGGGAGCTCCATAGGATGGATGGTGTTACAGCTGCATGGGCCCTCACCACTACTCACGGGCGGATTGGCACATATTTTCCCACCGGGACAATTTTGCCTTTGCCAGGCCACCCTCGGGGGGGGCAGCTGGTTAACCAGATGTAACTCTTTGAGAGCGTAAAAATGAAACCAAATGGACCCTTGCGGGTCCATTTGGTTTCATTTTTACACCCTCAAGAGTTAAAATATTCATCATGTGAATTAGCCCAACTTAGTCTACACAACTAGAGAATGTAGAAGATTAATGGTCATTTTGATCTGTATGTTCCAGGCGAGCATCTAGCACATTCTAGTTCATTTTGGAAGTGCCACTAGTGCATTTCGGATCTTGTCCAGGCCACCGGGGAAAACTCCCTGTACTCCAGATGGCCAATCCGCCCCTGCCACTACTACTACTACTGCTACTACTACCACTGGGATTCTGGCACAGTATATATCGTCCACAAACCTTGTATCTATCCTCACTAGGGCTTCACGATTTTGCCTAAAAATAAAACCTTGATTTTTTTTCTCTGAAGCCTCAATTTCCATTTTCGATTTCGATTTTTTTGGGAGGTAAAACTACAAAAAAGGCAATTATTTATTTTAAATATGTTTTTTTTTATTCTCAGCAGAGAATAAGGTGTTTTTTATTAAACAAAGATGATGGATAAAGTGCAAACCTCACTTGTATTTCTTTTAATCAACATTCAAGTTTTTCCACCCCCAAGTATTTCTTCTCTCTTATTGGAATCTTGGACAACCTTCTTAAAATAAACAGAAGAACACATTGCATTTTTCTTGTCTTATTTACTTATAACAGAACACTTTCTACGGTACGGTAGGCATTGAGTGAAGGTGACACAGTTCTACTGTAAATGTGCTAGGAAAGGGGAAACCACGATTTTCTTTTTTCTTTTTTTTTACATTATCCAAATTCTGAAACCTTGATTTTGATTTGATTTCGATTCATTGTGAACCCTAATCTGCACTGTTTCTCTGCTACTTCATCAGATCATCGTCAAACAGAAAAGTAGTGAAAACAGCTCAGTGATATGTGATTGTCG
This sequence comes from Benthosema pterotum, assembly GCA_039105355.1. Taxonomy (NCBI): domain Eukaryota; kingdom Metazoa; phylum Chordata; class Actinopteri; order Myctophiformes; family Myctophidae; genus Benthosema; species Benthosema pterotum. Next base: position 22,806,556 of record CM076982.1, read on the forward strand.
ATCTGCTATTTTCACTATTTGAGTACAACAATAATAATGATAATGTTAAGGGTGAATTCCACCCATTTCCAAGATTTTTTTTTCTGAGAGCGTACAAATGGAACCAAATGGACCCGAACAGGTCCATTTGTGCACTCTAAGAAAGCTGTGTTTCAACATGTTTCTGGCCTCCATTTCTAGGAAACACAGAATGGGGGAACTTTTCTTTATCAGGTCCACACAACATCTCTAAGGTACAGTATATTAATGACATGACATAGTAAAATGTTGAAAATGGGTGCATTTCCCTTTAAAAAGGGAACATGTGAGGTTTCCACTGCGACAGCAACAAATTCACATTCACCCCCCCCCCCCTCTCTCTCTCTCTCTCTCTCTCTCTCTCTCTCTCTCTCTCTCTCTCTCTCTCTCTCTCTCTCTCTCTCTCTCTCAGGGGGCGTGGGGTGGGGGTATATAGGGGAGAGATGAGGCTCAGAGATATGATCCCGGAGATGAATACGGTCCCATTACGAGAGGGGGTGAGCGTGGCGATGGTGGGAGGGAGGGGGGAGGTGCTTGGGGTTAGAGGGTGGAGGGGTTGATGGCCCCCAGACATTTAATTGCTTGGCATTTTGGTGACTCCTCCAGCGACGCATGGATAGTATATTATATGGGAGGGATCCGAAAGAGGAATGTGCACATGTGAGTGTGCACAGTGCATGCTGGCATGGGGCTATTTTACAATTTGGGCATTTACTGTATAGCTCTCATCCAGAGTGACTTGCAATTAAGCAAGGCAAACACAGGCATCAAAAAGCAGAGAGGCGTAGGTGTAGCGCCTTGGTAAACTATATAGGATCACAGGTAAAGCAAGAACCCTAGTATCAGTTTAAACAATATACTATCAAAGATAATGACTATAGGATACCCGGTGAACAGTGAACCTATAGTAGCATCTGTCTAAATGACATGCAATCAGGAGTATACAGAGAGAGAGAGAGAGAGCATGGAGGCTACATATGTTATTATCCTCCCCCCACACAACACATGCAGCACACGTTTGATTTAATTCTGCATTTTTTCCCTGTTTTCTTCTTCTTCTTCTTGTGATGTCGCCATCATGGCAGTCATTTTGTTGTTGCCTGCTCGGCGCGCCTCTCGTGTAATGTTAGACGCTTGCCAGCCCAGAGAGCAGTTCCAGGATCACACAGCGACACGGCGGAGGAAAATATTGAATCAATGCTCTCCGACGCCATTTCAAAGACGGGGGCGACACGTTTGATGCATGCGTGCGTGCATGCATGTGACGACACCGGGCGAGAGGAGAGAGAGAGAAATAAAAAATGTGTAACCCCCCCCCACACACACACCTTCATATTGTTACATGCAGTCGGGTGGAAACCTTGTATCTCTGTATTTACAGCATTCTATGTTGATTTTATATTCATGTTTTAATAGTGTTTCTAATGTACAAGACCTATGTGTAGATTTAATGTGTTTTGGAAGGGCTGGGACTCGATTGAAAAAATAATAATCAAATTAATTTGAAGCATTGTAGTTAATTAAAGCTTTTCTTGGTAAATGAAAGCAGATTGGTATTGGAGTGTATGAGTTTTTCCAAATCAAAAATGTCATCAAAAATGACCAAGCAAAGCCATCTGATTGGCTTCTTCTCCCTTTCCCTGCATCGTTATGATCGTTATGCTTGAAACTTTTACTCTCACTAGTTATTTTTTAATCACATTTCTGTAATTAATTAACTTCAATTAATCAGTTAAAGTCCCAGGCCTATTTTTTATTTTATTTTTTGTTTTTCATAGATATTGAACCAATGTAATCATTAATGACAGTTTGCTGGTGTCTAAATGACCATATTGGATGCATCAGAGATGGGGAAAAAAAAACAATTTCCTGAAAAGTAACATGGGTCGGACATACAAGCTTTCCACCCGTCGGCAAAGATCTCTCTCTCTCTCTCCTCACAGCTTACCACCGTCATTGTCTCATTTAGCCTGTCTAAAAATATAGTCTTCCTCCCCTGATGTAAAAGAAAAAGGGATGGGGGGTAGTGGGGGGGTTACTTCGACATGCGTGTTACCTTTTCATCTGCAAGAAGGAGGAGAGGAGAGGAGAGGAGAGGAGAGGAGAGGAGAGGAGAGGAGAGGAGAGGAGAGGAGAGGAGAGGAGAGGAGAGGGAGGAGAGGAGAGGAGAGGAGAGGAGAGGAGAGAGAGGAGAGAGAGGGGGAATCTTGGGGGAAATCAGGTGTCTTAATGACAGCGGCGTGGTGCAGCGTGGGTAATGCAGAGGGAGAGAGAGAGAGAGAGAGAGAGAGAGAGAGAGAGAGAGAGAGAGAGAGAGAGAGAGAGCCCAGCGTTTGTGCTACACGCATTAAATTATTCACTTCAAAAACTCATTGTTTGTTACCTGACAGAAAGCGCCGCTCCGCGCCCGAGAGGTAGAGGGGAGAGCCGTGGAGAGAGAGAGAGAGAGGGATGATGGAAAAGCCTGATGAATTAAACATCAGCTAGATGGAAAAACGCTCTGAGAGAGAGAGGGGGAGAGAGAGAGGGAGAGAGAGAGAGAGACTACCAGATGGGAGGGGAAGACAAGGAGAGGGGAGGGAGGGAGAGAGAGAGGTGCATTCAAATAGGGTGTTTAGAATCTAAAAGATGTACTCGTCTTTTGTTTTTCCTTTCTTTCTTCGGTGTGTGTGTGCGTGCGTGCGTGCGTGCGTGCGTGCGTGCGTGCGTGTGTGTGTGTGTGTGTGCGTGCGTGTGTGTGAGAGAGAGAGGGGGGGGGGGGGGTTGAAAGAATGTGTAACGGATTTATACCTCTGTGATTTTATGATGATGTCAAAGGCATGTTTACGATATATCTGCCCATTACCACTTTCCCCTCCACCATCCTCTCTTGCCAATGACAGCTATGGGAGCCCCCTCACCGCCACCACCGCCGCCCGGATGCAAATCAGGAAATACAACAGGAAGTAGGGAATGTTATGGCGTCACCCAGCCGTGCCGCGGAAGTTCAGTCACGTGCGCACATAGACATTAAAGGGGAAGGGGTGGGGCTGCCCTTTAAAAACTGTCCTCTCCAGATCATGAACACAGCATTTTCTATGGTGAAAGAAATGCAAGATGGACCTCATGCCTGCGTCTGAAGGCAGCATTCAGTTTCCAGACTGTGTCCTGAACTCGCAAATCCATAATATACACCACATCTTCAGTATAGAGCCGAGCAGTCCCGCCCCTCTTGCGACATGCCCCTTGCCCCAGAAATGATTTTGCTGTTCATTTTCCTCGTAGACTCTTTCGAAAATGATTCATATAAATGATTTATATCATGACAACAAACACGATATTACCATACAATATCTAATTATTAAGAAAAAAATGCGGGATACAAAACTTTTTGTTTTGTTTTTCTTCTTAGAAATTATTTGATCGTCCCAAAACATTTTGTGCGTTGCCATGATTTGTCACACCCCAAGTTGGCTTTGTCCATGATGTAATTGTCTATGATCTAAGATGAAACAAAGCTGATCTATGAGCTCTGAAAGGCATTGAGAGCCTGTAGATCAGCTGTTTTCAATGCTTCCTTCTCTGCAGCATTCTCTGCACATCCCTGAGGATGTATGGAGGTGAAGTATGGTTTTAGCAATGTTTCACTCTACGGAGGTCACTAGAAGTGGGTGGAGAAAGTGATCCCTGGTATCAAATTGAGCCGCCACTGGCACAAACCACTGCAGGACGGCCACGCGCTGACTACGTACATCAGTGGTTCTAAAAAAATGCAGTCCACAACAAATGGAGTACACAACAAATGGAGTACACAATGGAGAGTGTACATTTGTACACTCTCATGAAAAAAAGGTCCTAAAAGAAAAATCATTAGCATGGTGAAACACAACTTGATGATTTCATCAAGTTGTGTTTCACCATGTTAATGATTGTTTTCAGACCTCCCTTTCTAGGAAACACAGTATCTCTAGGGTCTGTATAATGACAAAGTAAAATGTTGAAAATGGGTAGAATTCCACTTTAATAAGCACAAGGAATAAGCCTTCCAAAAAGACACATCCCACAACTGCCAATATTTACAAACAACTTTGTCACGCCGCAAGTTGAAAGTTGAAAGTGGACAAGGAAAAACTGCTTCAAGGTGACTGTGCAGCAGTAGTGTGAAACCTGATAATAATCTTATGATCAGCTAATACAGTAATTATCGTATTTCGATCCTACGCATCCTAAGCACAAGTACAAGCAAAGGGAACGTAAATGAGCCTGATGAGCGATGATGAGGACGTCGGCGGCAACAAGGGCCCCGGCAAATTAATGTTTTAAGTGTTCTTTAAAAATGGATTAGATTTAATACTTCATGAAGTACAGTGATAATAGGCTTGTTTCACAGTGAACATAATGTAGCACTTAACAATGCACTGAAATTAATACATTACGCTAAGTGGTATTATGTTAATTGTGTCGGGGGAGAAATTAAAAATAGATCATTACGAACCTCGTTTGGGGAGAGCGTGCGTTTCCCCTCGTTTGGACGGGTGCCAACCAGGAGCGTATGTAACATTTCATAATTGGGGGGCAAGAGAAAATGGTATGGGGGCATCATATCCTTTTCGGTTACAGGACTTTTATTAGGGAAGTAGAGCATCAATAATAACATCAGTTGTCGTTGAAGTTGCAACAGACACGCAGCATGCATAAAGCTAAAGGTCTGACTCAGAGAGTTTTCTGTTTTCAATGATAAAATGCTGTTTGTTTAGTGGTGACACAGCTGTAGTTAGTTAGTAGCAGTAGCAGTGTTTCAAAGCATTTTAAATATAAGCACTTTAATTTGAAATATCTTGGGTTGTTTTGCATGCCATCGTGTTTGGTGGGGCAGACTGGGCATTTGGGACATTGCCCCCCATGCCTATGCCTAGATCCGCATCTGGTGCCAAAAGGACGAAAAGGGGGGTGGGGGAGGTGGGGGGTTAGAGAGGGTGTGAGAGACAGAGAGAGAGTGAGGAGGAGAAAAACACATGCATTTATCAGAGGGTGATTAAGTTTAAGGCAATGATTCACTAAATATTTAACAGCTTTGCTTGGTGCAAAGTATATCATGAATTATAGATGGCATGGACGAGCACGTCCTGATGTAAGACAGTGTTTAAAGACTTAACCTACGATGAGGGAAGAGCAATTACCCATTGTAATGAATGGGAGAGGGGTGAAGAAAGACAGTCTATTCGTTATTTCTAATTAATTTCTGAGGATGATCACAAAGGTGGGGGGAAGGCGGAGGGGGGGTGTGGGGGGGTATATGGGGGGCGCATGTCCATTAGTCTCTGACACTTTGGGGCCCTTTTGTCCTTGATAAATGGACCCGCTGCTGGTTCAAAAGACACGTGCACGCGCGCCGTGCACAGAATGTACAATGTGCATGCACATGTGCGTGCATGAGAACACGCACGCACAACATATACAGTACATTTCACACTTAAAAGACATGCAGTCTGCCCTCCCGCTGCATTTTGATTCAATGAACTTAGATTCTCACCCGCTAGCACTGAAGATGAACTAACAGCAGTGGGTGTTTTTGTGGGGATTGATGGAGCTGCAAACCATACTGTAATGCGGTTCCACTTTCAGCACATCTTTGTAAAAGCAATATACATTATATACCTGTATAGCCTATACCGTTAATGCAGAAACCTCATATCTCCATATTTCAACTTTATTAATCTCACCATTTTGCAACCCAGTGCCAATTTCCTAAATATCTTAAATTGGCACTGGGTGGGAGGCAACGGACTGACCTCATGCTTCCTGCAATGCAAGAGGAGTCCCAAATGCTGTTGTTACACCTGACAGGGGGGCGGAGATTTTCCTGGTCGGATGTAGCATGTGGAAGGAACACATTATTCTGACCATTTTCCTTCTCCTTCCTTTGGGAGCCTCAGCTGGCACAGTGGGCTACAGTATGGAACCACGATTACTGCATGTTTTTGTTCGGGTATACGTATACCCTAGGGGACGCGGGCAGAACATGAAAACGCAGCGCACAGAAAGGCCCTTTCGCTGACCACACCCTCAGGCATGGCACTATGATGACGCAAAGAAGAAGATCCGCATGTTTCAACCTTCACGGCTTCATTTACTCAAGCGCTGTTCTGTCCACAATATAGAACACTCAACCTATACTACCCCTGTGTGCACTTACACTTATGCACTTAACTTGTGTGATTGCCCTTTCACCTTTTCAGGAGGTTCCATAACTTGTCTTCTTTGTCTTGCGGTGTTACTGCTCATTAGTATTAGTGGTGTTCATACCCGCCACTTCCAGCAATCCCCCCCACATTAGGGTTGGGCGATATGCCTTTATACCGCTTGATATGGTATAATTATATCACCGGAGTTTCATCGGCTACACCGACAAAACCGTTTCCGCTGATATGACATCACAATGACTAAAGAAACCTCTTATGGCGATAGACTGCAATAGCTGTCTATGTTTGACGATATGTAATAATGTGAATGCATGGCCACGAAAAACCGGAAACCGTGGTGTTTTGGTCATAGTAAACCGGGGTCTTAAATTTAGCAAAACCGCACAACCTTACCGCACATACAGTAGATTTCATTAGGTAAGGGTGTGTGGGGGTGGGGGGTCATGACCGCCATGCACGTTTTTTTTTTTATTTATCTATTTTTTTTTCCTCCTGAAACTTTCACTGCACATTACTCCATGTCATATCACTAAAGGAAGAGAGAGGAGTATTGTAAAGCCACCGGAGCATTCCACGTTGTAGCGTTGCTGAAATATTGATGAGTAAGCAGGGGAAGAAAAAAAAAACGCAACACACAGCGTGGTCCTGTCACTTTGGGGAACGCCAAGGAAGGCGAGTGGAAGAGGAGGCGTTGCAGGAGAGGGATGATGATGGTGATGCCCCGGAACGGAGCCATTTTATAGCTGTCAGCTCAGGTAATGCCTGGTGCAGGCTGAAAGACCATGGAGTGACCACTGAGTCTAGGGAAACATTGTAAAATATTATAAAAAAGACTTCACATGTATGCATGTACAGCAGTGGTTTTCAATCTTTTTCAAACAAGAGCCCACTTAGTTATTCTGCATTTTAGCCACCACCACCAACATTTGATCCTTACATTTTAGCCCCTCAGACCCCCAAAACTAAATATCTCTTTTGCTTTTGTCCACAATAAAAGGCTGGATTTGGGAAATAAAAGAGTCAAACATACAGATCAAAATGAACATTAATCTTACCGCCTGCAAGAAATGACCATTAATCTTGTGTAGGCCTGGCCTAATTGAGATGATGAATATTTTAACGCTTGAGAGTGTAAACACCCGCAAGGGTCCATTTGGTTTCATTTTTACGCTCTCAAAGAATTACATCTGGCTAACCAACTTTCCATCATTTAGCCCGGGGACCACCTGGAACCCTCTCAAGGACCACTGGTGGTCCCCGGACCACTGGTTGAAAACCACTGATGTACATTACTATAGTATCCATATGAATGTATGTAGGATTGGTAATTATTAAATTGTAAATAACCAGTAAATGACGTATTCTGTGTTGAACTGCCTTGAAGTGAATCTCTGTAGAATCTCTAGTTGTCTCTGTATGTAGAGCACCAAGTGCATGCACTAGGAATGGGACAAAACATATTATTAAGTGCTAAATAATGGAATTTTATGACAACATGCACAGCTGCCACGGAGTGCAGTATTTTTGACTAACTGATTCATTAAGAGTTTATGGATAGAATTGATGAAGGATAAGACAGTGATGAAGGATAACACAAAAAGCCCCTTACGGACATTGTAGACCAGATTCATGCCTTTTGTCATGGATATTTCTTTTCATGCATGTTTTCAGATTTTGTGACATTGAGTTTATAATCACATATACAGTATGTATATAACTAAAGATAAAAAAAAATTATGTTAATATTGCAAAATAAATGTAAAATATCAAATGTCCGTTGTACTATTCAGTCTGTCCTCGCTCTATCCATCCATCCATCCATCCATAAATCCATCCATCCATCGCCTCTCATTTTCTTTCTCATTTTCTGCATTTCTTCCTCAAGCACACCTCAACAACTATAACTTTATGCATACATAACATAAACTGACTTCAACGATATCTCAACACCTAACTGCAGACCCACTGCATTATTCATCGCATTATTCCTTTATGCTCATCCATGCGCCCTTGTGAACACATTCAACATGCATGCCAAAAAATCACCATCAAATTTTCAGAAATGAGGGTGAGGAGAGGGGGGGGGGGGGGGTATACTTTCCCCAGCAGCATCGTTTACATCCAAAGAAACCTTTCTTTTATTCATCGCCGGCTACTGTTTAATTGATTATTTGTCTTTTCATTTCTCAGCCCCCAAGCCTCTGTGTGTGTGTGTGTGTGTGTGTGTGTGTGTGTGTGTGTGTGTGTGTGTGTGTGTGTGTGTGTGTGTGTGTGTGTGTGTGTGTGTGTGTGTGCGCACCCCCACCCCCACAAATATTCGTAAAGTACAAAAGAAAAAAGTAATTAACACTTTTCTAGCAACTTTAAACAGAAATTCATAAAAGCAGACTGAAGTGGTTATTGTATGCTTCATATGTACAGTATATCTAAATCTTCAAAGTAACGAGTAACTGAAGTCGTCAAATAATCGCATTGGAGCTAAAAGTACAACGTTTTCCTCCTAGAAATATAAAGTAGAACTACTTTAAAAAAATAAAGATTCAAAATATTAACAGTAAGTTTAATCTCAATGTGTTTTCAAATGACATATGTACCAGGTCACAATGTATCACCGTGAGCTTGTAGATCAGCTATTCTCATTTGTGTTGGTATTCATAGACCTGCACACACCCACCCACACACACCTACACCCACACCCACACCCACACCACACCCACACACGTACACAAAGGCTATAAGAAAGTCATGGATATACAGTACAGTACAGTATGGGTAAATGCACTCAGTTCTATACATTCCACCGCCGGCACTTGTGAGGCTGATGCTAAATCCGATCTAGTTTGCTGTGTGTGTGTGTGTGTGTGTGTGTGTGTGTGTGTGTGTGTGTGTGTGTGTGTGTGTGTGTGTGTGTGTGTGTGTGTGTGTGTGTGTGTGTTGTGTGTGTGTAGAGCCGTGTAGCCGTATTGATCCCCGGCTATAAGACATTAGATGTGTACGTCCATGTCACAGGCTTGGCTGACCTCTGGCTGTTCTCTGTCCAAAGTGATAGCTTTGATAAGCATCCAGACCCTCCCCTGTCTGTTCTATATGGAGCTGTGTGGCCTAACCTTTAGTCCCACCCCGTGTTTAAACCTGACCTTCCTTTCATGCCCTAATATACGCACGGTACGGGGGCCGATTCAGGCACGAGGCGCATGTATGCACGCGCAATCACGCGTGCAATCGCACGTGTGCTGTGTGTCCAAACGCACGCATGTACTCTATGCATGCACAAGTCGCAAATGTTTGTATTACCGGTACTACTATAAACACCTGCGAAGAGAGTTAGCATTTATAAGTATAGTAAGTGATTTCACATAATTTTTACCCTGGTAGCAAGGGGGGGTGCAACAGGCCAACAGCACATACACCAAGGCCCGCCCCTACTCGATCCCAATTGGAGGAAGGCTGCTCACTCATCCTGAGTGGACCCCTTATATGGTCACCACACTCTATAGTGGGGAAGATCTGACAAGAAACGCGAAAAAATATCAATATTTGAATTAAGCGAAATCACTTATACCTTTAAAATAGAGTGTACCAAGGTCCAGATTTTAGGTGAATTTTAGACCAAAACTAAACATTGTCAGATCAGGGAAATGGTCATCATAATATTCATATCTCAAATTGTACTATACTTGCACGGACAACTATAATAATATAATAACACACACACACACACACGCACACACACACACACGCACGCACACGCACGCACACACGTACGTTCCGTCAACGCCCCGCAGCACCAACTCCCATGGAACCTTATTAAATCAACCTTCAGCCATAGAAAGAAAAAAAGTAAAAACGCAGGAAGTTCTCAAAGTCTCCATAACTTGTATAATGTGCTGTATGAATAATGTTTTCCTCTCCTCATTTCCCCGTCTTCAATCGTTAATGCAGAAGAGCAACAAGAGGCTTCAATGGAGAGAAGAGGCAACAGAAGAAGAAAAAAAGAAATGAACGCATTGCAAACGCCCGCCTATAAGGCTGGTATACACTAGCGCCGCCGCTGACGGCCATGTCTTATTTACTGTGGGCCAACCAACGCGCCGGGCACTGGCATTAAACCAACGGTGCGTGTGTGCATGTACTGCACGCACGCATATACCATGCTGTAGCCACCGCCCCCGCTGCGATCATATACACAACACACACACACAACACACACACACACACACCACACACACACACACACACACACACACACACACACACGCACACGCACACGCACACACACACAACACTGTCCTCTGTGTTTGATGTTTGCCATTCATCCCGAGATCCCTTACAGCTTGCCCCTGCCAAAATAACAGTCTTGGTTAATTAAAAAAGAAAAGCCAACGAGTTATTATAATTCTCTTTGCTTTAGAAGCCTTGATGTAATGGATGGGGAGGAGGAGGAGGGGGAGGGGAGGGGGTATGGCGGTGGTGTTTTGTGGCTCTCTATACGCGCGTTTGCTTTCATCATCGTGGAAGATTCCCCCATGGCTTTGCCTCCTCCTTCGCTTATAACCGTCAAAACTTCTTCTTTGTCTTTTCTGTCCAATTGAGAAGGAGGAGGAAGTTTTTTGGTTAAGAGTTTGCTGAAGCCCCGGCGGCAGGATGCTTTTCTGAACGGTTTGCGGCGTTCTTCCCCCCCACCACACAGCCGCAGACTTTGCAGACGGTATAAACTTCTGACAGCCTCCGCCGTAGCAGACGGACAATGTTTACTGCCTGGCTTCTTAATTCTAACCCTGCTTAACCTTGTAAACTGCAAACTGCATGCACTTTGTTACATCAAGTAGTAAAAAGCACATGTTTGTGCATGAACTTGTATTTGGGGAAAAATGTTCCAATTTTCACAGTTTCACAATATCTAAATTAAAAATTGTAACAATGTGAGCAAGAAAAAACATGAGAACAAAGTAGACAATGTTTGCCTATTATGACATGCCCATAATAATGGTTCAGTGGGAGGGACAGTGAGATCCAACAGTGACTACAGACCTGGCCGGCGACCAGTTTCTTACAGGACACGAATAAGTGTACTTTTCTGGACACCGTTGCGACTATCAGTGCTTGTGGTCGCAGTTGCAACCAGGTCACGACTAGTTTATACAGTAGGTTGCGATTACCGATTACTAACTCTAAGACTAAACATAAGAACAAGCACAGAGCAGTGCTTGTTCACCAATGGAGCCCAGGCAGTGCAGAACAAAGCTGCCCTTGGTCCCCTCCAAGGGTCATTCATTTTTACACTCTCTCGATCTGTATGTTTGCCTGTTTTGTTTTCTTATGCTTTGTAGGCAAAAGCATAAGAAATCTTTAGGTTTGGGGGTCTGTGGGGCTAAAATGTCCTCAAATGGTAGTCAAGCAGTGGTCGCGACGTGAGGTTCAAACACGTCAACCTCATGGACGCGACTAGTGCAAGGAAGCACAAGGTCCACTAACAACTATAGAAAAGGTTGCACTAGTGGTGCAACCTTTTCTATAGTTGTTAGTGGACCTTGTGCTTCCTGTTCAGCAAAGTGACAGTAACAAGTACATTTACCTGAGTATTTCCAATTGCCAGTATTTTACTTATACTCCACTACATGCCAACAGCAAATATTGTACTTTAACTGCCGTATAGTGCTTGCAGATCTGCTATTTTCAAAAAATCTTTTAAGACATTTTACACGTTTTCTGTACTTTTGGTATTCTTTTGTTTTACTAAAACACTTGTAACTTGTCACTTGAGTATTTCTAGACCGCAGTATTTTTAGTACAAAATGTGAGGCCTATTTGTTTATTTGATTATGTAATTTCCTGGTTTTTGGCTAATGCCTTCAAAGACAGTGCATCTTCACTATAGGCACAATGCTGGATGAGAAAGCACATTAGCTGTCTGTCTTGCCAGATTTTGTGACAGAAACAAGCACATAGATCTACAGAAACAAGCTTAAGATAGCAAATACACTAGGTCAACTCTACTGTTTACATAACTTCTTTATGAAAGTTGTGTGGGGGTGTCTGTAGGCAAATACATTCGTATGCATAATACAATACCTATTCATTTTGCTATCCTTGTGATGTAAAGGTTAGAGAACCACTGATTCAAACAACACGCGCAAGCAACTTGAGATAAGAAAAAGAAAAACAAGGAAAAACAGAAAAGTAGCTTATAATAAGCGGACATGGCAACGCCGGCTGCCCCGTGTGATTCTAAGGTTTTTATCTTTAGGCCTTCAGAGACGAGGCGAGGCTAATGGAAAGACAGATTGATTGATAGATTGATTGACAGACACTGACAGCGTACTGGAATTAGACAGGCAAGTGGAGGGGTGGCGGGTGGGGGGGGGGGTTGAGGGGGGAGAAACAACAGCATAGGGTTGTTCCCTATACTCCCTACTCCCCATATGGAGCTCCAGACTTAGTGGAGTATAGTAGTGAAGATGTCGGACAGTTCTCCCTATATGGGGACCAGAGAGTATGTCAGGAGAGAGATGATTGTTTGCGTAAACCAGTGGTTTTCAACCTTTTTCATACCAATACACACCCTCAAGATTTAAAATATTCATCATGTGAATTAGCCCAGGTCTACACAACTAGAGAATGTAGTAGAATATTTCCCAAATCCAGCCTGGTATTGTGGAGAAAAGCAAAAAGAAATATTTCGTTTGGGGTCATGGGGCTGAATTGTCCTGATGTCCTCAAATGGTGGTCCGTGGCTCAAATGCTAAATAAATTGTGGGCGCTGGTCTAAAAAAGGTTGAAAACCCCTGCTCAAGAGCAAACCTGCGCAAGGCATTATAGGGTATTGATCATCAGATTATTGATTATTGATAATCAGCTTCGCTGAGTGAATGTAGTGACCATAGGATGGTCCCTCCAATTCCAGGTGTATTGTGGGATACTTCAGTCCACTATATTATGGTCCAAAAATGCTCAGTACATATTCGTACACTCAAACAAAAATGGTGGAAGCCCAAAGTAGTGCCCTATATGGGTCACAGGGCATGAATTCGAGCACCAGGTCCAGGACTTGCGGACAGATCCCCCAAAACTGATAAGAAGAAGAAGTGAGAGGAGGGTAAAAATGAAAGAAAATGGAGCGTTTGGCTGCACTCTGTTGGCAGCGGCTAAACATATTAGCCTGGTCCTCCATGCCTCTTAGTGTAGATACCATTAAGAAAACACAGGGTAATGATGATTTGTAGTTTCCCTCGGCCGAGGGAGAGAAGCCCCACTTATTCCACATGAGTGTTATAATTGGCACCTTATTGCATTAAACTAAAATGCATAGTGTGATTTCCTGCGTGTCTTTTTTTCGTATTCTTTGTGCTAATGCATTTTTAAGAATAGTAATCTAATTGCTGTCATTATTTCATCTCCCAATGCTTTCAGAAAAATGCACCAGGCTTGATTTAAAGGCAAGGTTTTAGCTGGTGGATGTGTCAGAGCATGTTACAAATTAATCCTCACACCTTGTAAACAAGACGAGGAAACCGAAATCAATTTGCCTGAGTGAGCGAGTCGCTATCAAGGCTTTTAGTATCCGCATTAATGCCAAGGTTATATTTTCTGATAACTTTTTCCTTTTTTTAACCTTCCAACAGGAAAAACAGCACATTTACGTGGATTCCATCGTGTTTGTACATTTACGTTAACACTTAATAATTCAGCGTGATTAAATATGTTCCGTGTCGATATGTTTTAGTTATGCTAATATTATTCTAACTCTGACACATCATTAATACATGTATATGATTTTATTTTAATGATAGCTGCAGTAGGCTTGTTTTTTTTCCTCACACGAGTGTCACAAAACTAGAGAAAATGCCGCATTACGACCAAATGTATCAATATTTACACTATATGGTCATTTATTTTAAGTGAAACTGGTCTTTTTGTGGGTCTTATGAATATTTACCAATGGATGGTATTCACAAGAGCTATGTGAATAAATAACTACATTGGATCCAACTAAAACAAAGTTTATTTTCCTTTCTGAAAGTATATGAAATGAAACATCTCTCAGTGAAGTTGTTCCATTACAAATATATCACCAAGTACATATAATTACAGCACTACATTTACTACAGCAATTACACACCTGTAACAAACTAATTCTGCCAGTTGAATGCCGTTCCTGCTGGCTCTATTTAGGCAGACCTTGAACCCGGTGTTGTGTCACTAATAGAGGTGATGTGCCATTTATTGTATTGATCATGTGGTGGTGGTGGTGGTGGTGGTGGTGTTTTTAGCGCCAAGGCAGGGTTCACTGACACGACACACATTCCTCCTCATCCAAACCAGCGTACGTTGCAAACCTCCGCTTTCTAGCCTTTCACTTTCACTTTTCACTTTACTTTAGAGAGTCTCTGTCTCTGTCTGTCTGTCTGTCTGTCTGTCTGTCTGTCTGTCTGTCTGTCTGTCTGTCTGTCTGTCTGTCTGTCTGTCTGCCTGCCTGCCTGCCTGCCCTGCTGCTGCCTGCCTGCCTGCCTGCCTGCCCTGCCTGCCTGCCCTGCCTGCCTGCCTGCCTGCCTGCCTGCCTGTCTGTCTGTGTCTTTTAGTACCGGGGGGATATAACATGAGGCAAGAGAACTTGTTGGAGGGGCAAGAGAAAATGGTATGGGGGGGCTTCATCGCCCGTGTCGCTTCGCACCACGGGCGATGAAGTCGCACCCATACCATTTTCGGTTACAGGACTTTTATTAGTCAAGTAAAGCATCAAAAATAACATCAGTTGTTGTTGAAGTTGCAACAGACACGCAGCATGCATAAAGCTAAAGGTCTGATTAAGAGAGGTTTCTGTTTTCAATGATGAAATCCTGTTGGTTTAGTGGTGCCAAAATTGTAGTTAGTAGCAGTAGTAGTGTTTCAAATCATTTTAAATATAAGCACTTTAATTTGAAATATCTTGGGTTGTTTTGCATGGCATCGTGTTTGGGGGGGCAGACTGGGTATTTAGGGGGGCATTGCCCCCCCATGCCCATGCCTAGATCCGCCCCTGTTTAGTACACTGGTGAGTTGTTCTTCTGACACTCGATATTCCAATTATGTCCATACAGAAGAGAATACACTTACACAGGTCATAACACAGAACACACGTGCACGCACACATGCAACGCAGGCACACACGCATTCAGTACATGTGCACACGCACTCACAAACACAAGCAACTCCCCTAAAGTGTGTCAGTGTTTGCACGCTGTGGAAGAGATGTCAGAACAGAAGCTGATCTGATGGTCAGTAGAGAGGCCTTATAGATCTCCTTATAGATATGTCCTTTGACACACGGACAAACGTGCGAGTATGCATGCGCGCATACTCACACACACACACACACACACACACACACACACACACACACACACACACACACACACACACACACACACACACTCTTGGAAAGCCTAACCCTATACCTGATCCTGTTCCTAACTGCAAGGATATGTTTTAGCATATACTATATATGATGGCCAATCCATGAATGTCCTTTTTAGAATATTTAGCCATTTTTTTACCCTCACCCTAGAGCCAAAAGCAGATTTACAAGCTCACAATGGTGTCGCACTGTGATGTGTGATTATTTCAAGTGTGCAACTAAAGAATCATTGATAAATTAGCCTTTTTAATTTACCCCCCTAAAGCAATTATAGCCTGATTAATGGGTATAACCGCAACCTGAAACCTTTACTAACTGTAAGCCTATAAATGAACCATAAAATGACCATTTCCTTTGATAGCACACACGAAAAATGTACACACACACACACACACACACACACACACACACACACACACACACACACACACACACACACACACACACACACACACACACACACACACACACACACACACACACACACAGTAGAGAGAACAAGTCCACCACACCCTTCTGCCATCTCTTATCCATGTCTCTCTCTCTCTCTCTCTCTCTCTCTCTCTCTCTCTCTCTCTCTCTCTCTCTCTCTCTCTCTCTCTCTCTCTCTCTCTCTCTCTCTCTCTCTCTCTCTGTCCTTCCATCCATCCTTCCATCCATCCATCCCTCCTCCTCCTCCCTCCAGGGAGAAAAGGCTGACTTGCATTCAGCAGCATGCAGGCGTCTCTCAGGAGGAAAAGGAAAGGGGAAAAAGAGAGAGAGAGATGAATAAAAGCGAGAAGACGTCCCGCGTTGACAGTCAGTGTCTGCTCTGCCAGGAGCCTGACATCACTGTCAGCACAATGTTCAGCCACTGTCCACAATGACAAATAATAAATAACAACAACACTGCATTACAGCATGGCTGGAAACTACTGGAAACGATACATGTCCAAAACTGCTCATTTTCAGGATTATAAACAATATATACAGTATAATTCACATAGTTTCACACACTTACAAAGAATAAATACAAATGACACTAAACCTATAGATCAGCGTTTCTCAACCTGTCGAGTGGCCACTTGAAGAAACAGGAATGTTCCCGGTTAGGTCCCGGGCTCTCACTGTCGGAATGCCCTTGAGCAAGACACTAAACCCCATACCATGCTACATGGTTTCCTGCAGTGCCATCGCCAGTGGCGTTTCTAAGCAATTTGGAGCCCCAGGCAAGATTTTACCTTGGGCGCCCCTTACCAAAGCTGGGCTCCAGAGACAATCTCATGTGACGTCATACCTATGACAGGCTCAGTAAAATGGCGATTGGCAATTCTAGTATAGAGGACAAGTCAAGTATAATGTATTTTTCCATGAGGCTGATTAGCCTGGGATCCTTTTAAAGCATGTCTGGTGGTCGCCCCGGTGCCCCCCTCCCCTCATGGCACCCCCAGGCAACTGCCTAGTCTGCCTAATGGCAACAACACCCCTGGCCATCGCTCTTGTGATTGGGTGAATGTAATGCACATTGTAAAGAGCTTTGGATAAAGGCGTCAGGGTCTGTTTTTCTGTAATGGTTGCATACATAGTCTACTATCAGCTGTCGCCCACTGGAGATTGCCACTTAGACCAATGGAAAATGATAACACCCAAAACGTCCTCTAAGAAGAAAAACAAGTCGGAGGGAAAATACACTAAAACAAAGATGAAAATAACAAGGACAATATCCTCCTGCCACTGGGACAAAGAGGCAAGCTAAATCAATGGATTTAACATATTTGAAGTCAAAAACAAGCCTCCAGACCAGGGGTTTTCAACAGGTGGTCCGGGGAACACCAGTGGTCCCTCAGAGAAGTCTGGAAATCTGGTTAACCGGATGTACTGTAACTCTTTGAGAGCGTAAAAATATTCATCATCATTCGTAATATTCATGTAAATTACAAAAACGAAAGAAATTTTTAGTTTTGGGTCTGAGGGGTGTAACTGTCATCAAATGGTGGTCCGTGGATCAAATGCTGAATGAATAGTGGGTCCTGGTATGAAAAAGGTTGAAAACCATTACTCCAGACAAAAGGTGACAACATGATGACAACCTGTGGAAATGTGACAACAGTGGACTGGTATGAAGAAAAAAAGAGATCTTGGTGTAAATTGTGTGTGTAACTGATGTGCTGCATCTTGAAACTTTGTGGACGTAACTTTTCTTCTATCTCAGAGCTTAAGATAAAAAGTAACTTGTCTTGGAAGGTCAATTACAAACTCAAAGTCTTTGTCACCGTGTCCTTATTCTTTCAGGTTCTCTCAAGACTAATTTTTCATAGAATCCAATCCTTTCATACCCGGGTTAAAGGTTTTCCATGGTTTTACACCTACAAAGGTGGATTTACAAAGGTTCGGTTTCTGGTATTTGGCAATTATTTTAAAGACACATCTTCAAATTTCCGACAGACCCTGATCCTGAAAAGGTTAACTACTGCACTACAGAGACGATAAACATTAACGTCTCCCACTAAAACCTTGATTTTTCCATTGTCCAGTCAAGTATGTTCAAGTATGATCTATTCTCTGAGACGGTCAGAAAGTATAACGGTAGGTTTTCTGCTGTGGTTTTACGTTGAAGACTGACCCCATTGACAAACACAAAATAAACAATAAAACAAGTTTGTTGTTATGTCTCCAATGTGGCACCTAGCTGTTACCGTCACCATCGGGAAGAAAGCTCTCATCTCCATATTTTAACTTTATTTAGTACTTTTTATTCATAACAATTATGCTCCGGTTTGGTCATACATTGCCACACAAAAGCAGAAAAAAATAACTGATCTACAAGCTCAGCTTGTAGGATTGCCATTGCTTGCCATTTTTTCCTATGTCCAGATTTGAGTGTTTGGGTAAACACCACAATATTAAATGCCTGTGACACTGAATGGCCAGTCCTGAATGTTCATACAAACACAAACATTGCCTATAAACACGAACATTGACAAAGGTCAAAAGGTGATTGGAATGACGTACGCCCGCAAGAGCGCCCCTCACTTCACACAGTGGTGATATACAGTATATATGTATTTCTTTTAGAATGAAAGCGAAAAGCTTTGGACATACAAGCTTTCGCAGGCCGACGGGGCCATTAAGTGGACAGTGGCGCCCGTTTTCCATCAACAATAGAAGCTACAGTCTGTTCTAGCAGGCAACCCTTTCCTCTGAGATTCAATTATAGCCACATGTGTATACCGTTAGACCGTATGGCTTTGTGCACATTATGTCATCAGTGGATGTTTGTTGTCAAGTGCAGTATTTAGGCCGCAATCAATGTGCCTTTGATTATTATTACGGCCCAGCCTGAGCGCTCGCCATCGCTGACGGTCTAGCACGCACCATACAGAATTATACAGATCTAGCTTTGTTGTTGTTGTTGTTCATTCGCTACACACAATGACATCATTGCGTTAGGTGGTGACAGCCAGGATACGCGTGCATGGTGCGTGTTGCGTTGCACCTCGCAGACACGTTTTTCCTGCGTTGTTGTTATTGCTGGCGGTTGTTTCTCTGGCTGCGTGTTTAAACATGTATGACTATAATATGAGCGCTGTGTGCACTCAGCACGGCTGCGTGTAACCCACCGTTAACATGACAACGACGTGCCGTGCTGCTGACAGCTATAGGTCCCAAACCCTCCCCCTCCTCCTGTTTATTATTATCTTTTTTTTCCTTTTTTTTACAATCTAATGATCATTAATTGTAATAAATCCAAGCCCAAAGCCTGCGCGTGACCTTACGTGCCAGTATCATATACCTTCTCGGTATAGGAACCGCTAGGCTTTTAAAAGCGCCAGACATCCTAATCGAGTGCATGTCTAATTTATGGGGGGGCCGGGCGGGTTCGCCATTAAGGGCCTGATCCATGGAATTAAATAACTAGCGAGACCTTCGGCTGGTTCCTGGACGCTGGGTGGGTGGGTGGGTGGGTAGGGTGGGGTGTGGGGGGGGGGGGGGGGGGGGGGGGGGGGGGGGAAGGGAGATATAGCGTGATGAATGGCCCACCCCTCCTCTACCCCATCCTTGACTTTGAAAAATACCGTCTCTGCGTTTTAGGTCAGCTTCTGACAACAATTAGGCACAGTGAAATAGATAGACTGTGACCTTCTTTTCTCTCCTCTTTCTTAACGCCTTTCCAACCCCCTCCCCAGACCCCCCCTCACACATCACACACACACACACACACACACACACTGCTCCTGTGAGAGAAATGGAAGGAAAAAAAAATAACTACAGGAGGAAAGGTATGAGAGGAGGAGATAGATACACAAACTAAAACCCTGTGCACAGAAGAAAGAGCGATAGATACGATCATACGGTAAATTCGATTACGGCGAAAATGCCTTTGAAGGTAAAGTACTTATGAGGTGGGATTGAAAAGGAGGAAGAATTTATGTATGTATTTATGGGTCAGCAAAAAAACACCTATTGATTTGTATCACGCTGTCAGTTTGGGTGAAGATTTCCATTCCGTGCTTATAGTACAGTATAAATAAGCTGAATTCACACTAGTGTTTTGACTCAATAGCTGAGGTGAAATCAACAGCAGCAGTTTGGGTCACCAAAGGGCCATCACAGTACCGTGTAGCGTGAAACCAACATAAGGACGTCATCAGCATATGTAATTACAGCTGCTTAGAAGAAGTCGTGTCGTTCAGGGTCTTCGTCGCATTTTCACACCGAACGCTTTGCGTTTTTTTCTTCCCCTCAATGTTGCTATCGATCCGAACTCGTGGCGAAGGGTCGAGCCAGCTAATTCCCTTTTTCATTAGACCAAAGTCCCCCCCCCCCCACCCACCCCCCCACACCCAAATTCTCTCCGTAGATCTTGCCTCTTAAGGGGGGGGGGGGGGGGGGGGGGGGGGTTCATCCAATCTCCTCCTGCCTCTCCCAATGACATGAATATAAGCCGGCGCTGATGGGGGGCCTGGTGTAAATGTATTAGCCACTGCGCCAGAGCCCCCTCTAGCCTGGCCGGGGCCATAATTATGTTAGGAACCAATAAGACAGCTGGGAAATCAATATGCTAAGACAGATTGAGTGGAGATGTGTGGCCGCGGGAGTGGGAATAGAGAGAGAGGAGAGAGAGGGGCCTTAGCTGCCAAGCTCCCCGCAGTGCCGCGCGGAAGGGCTGGAGTCGGCGATTAAGCCGTAGACTTAGCATTTACTGCTAGGATTCACTGCCCTGAATCTAGTTAGCATTTAGGGAAAGAGCGCCGCGAGCAGGACGGCGTATACCATTAGGAGGAGGCTTCACTCATTAACTGCCGATCGGCGTGCGATCGTGGGAGGGCAAAGCGTGGCCAGGAAGGCAGGCAGGCCGGCAGGCTTTCAATATAGGAATATGTTAGCATTTAGCATTTGAATGAATCGGCCAGGCGTTATGTTCATTAGGTTGCATTTCAATGCTTCGGTGCTGGTAACAGTGAGGAGCCATGGGAATGGTTCCATGCAGATAGAGCTATGCAGTAGATGACTTAATACTGCACACATGGCAATTCCCACGATTGTACGCGGAGGATGTCCCAATTAGTGATCATTCATAATATCATTGTCAATTACATTTGCATGGGGTTTCCCCAGGAAAATCAGTTAATATTATACTGTATATTGGTTAAAGGAGGATTCACTGATGTGGGGGATTTGGAAAACTCTCCAGTACACCACCGGTAACAAGATGTGCACATGGACAGATTCTACAGTTGAGGGGATGAGGTGCAACAGGCCAACAGTACTGTACATACACCAAGGCCCACCCCCACTTGACCCTGATTGGAGGAAGGCCCCTCTTATCCTGATTGGACGAAAGGCTTTTCTCCCAAACTCCAAACTGAAACTAGGTGTATTTTTTTTCACCCCAGGGGCTCACTGGGGACAGGAATGAATACATCATCCCCCTGTACTTGCCGCACCTCGCGCCAAACTCATGGAACATGAACATTAATAGTGATTCCATCATTTGGTGCAAACGTATCGTTTGATTTGAGACAAATTGGGAGTGGCCATTTTGAAAAAAAAAAAAAAAAAGCCAACCGCAGCCATTCTATCCTATGCATTTAAATGGCATCATGTCAGATTCTAATCTACCCCGCAATGTCAGTTTTTCAGCAAACCTACCCGATATCAATGAGAAACAGCGGTACATCCGGGACTTGTGACCCTGATATTTTTTGCACAGAGAGATGTAAGGCAGAATGGTCAAGACACGACACGAGAAACACGATTATGTCATCATACATCCAGTTTTGGATACGCGTGTTAAGTGAAATCATTGACTATACTGTACTTTTAATACAGTGGTTTTCAACCAGTGGTCCGGGGACCACCAGTGGTCCTTGAAATGGTTCCAGGTGGTCCCCAGTTAAATTGGTTAACCAGATGAAAAGTTGGTTAACCAGAGTTAAAATAATTTTGCCTGTTTAGCAAAAGAGGTCTGTGGGGCTAAAATGTCCTCAAATGGTGGTCCGTGGCTCAAATGCTGAATAAATAGTGGGCCCTGGTATGAAAAAGGTACAACTACATTTCTGGGTCCTATACGCTGCTACGCTCCGTGTTTACACTAACCAATCACTGCAGGTTATTACCTGTTATTGCTTCATTGTTGCCAGTGCAAGCCCCTCGACCACACTAGGCTTCTCTCTGGCTGGTGGGAAAGAAACGCAACATCACCGCAAAATACATCACAAAACCACCTCCTACATTATTCATTCATCTACCACCTGGTGGTAAGGAGGGTGGGGGGCATCAATATAGCAGATCCCAAATAACAACCGAAATCATCACTTTTCTTAATGGCAGAGAGCAGGAGGGGAGGAGAAGGTACGGTAGGATTAATTACACCACAGAAAGCAGGTGCGGCTCTAAACATGGGAGGGCAATGCCCCCCTAAATGCCCAGTCTGCCCCACCAAACGATGGCATGCAAAACAACCCAAGATATATCACATTAATGTGCTTATATTTAAAATGATTTAAAACACTACTACTGCTACTAACTAACTACAGCCGTGTCACCACTAAACCAACATCATGTCATCACTGAAAACAGAAAACTCTCTGAGTCAGACCTTTAGCTTTATGCATGCTGCGTGTCTGTTGCAACTTTAACAACAACTGTTATGTTGTTATGTAATAATGTTATTATTGACGCTTTACTTGACTAATATAAGTCCTGTAACCAAAAATGGTATGGGTGCGGCTTCATCGCCCATGGCGTGAAGCGATACGGGCGATGAAGCCGCCCCCGTACCATTTTCTCCTGCTCCCCCAATTGGAAAATCTTAGATACGTCCCTGACAGAAAGAGGAGAAGAACAAACGTATGGGGTTTGATCTTAACTTTGCCGACAGAGCCCTGTAAACAAAAAACGCTGCTGTAATTTAGAATCAATTATAGAGGGGGGGTGCCGCACCGCGCCGGAGACAAAAAGAGGGGGTTGAGTAGCAGTAAGAAGGGAGAGGGGAGTTGAGGAGGAGGGGTTGAAGAAGGGGCTTGTAGGGATGGAGGAGGAGGGGAGTTATGGGTAGTGGGGGAAGCATGGGGTGGTGGTGGGGGGGCAGGGGGGGCATCTGCCTCTCAGCCCCCCAATCAAAGCTCTCGGAGACGGTTCTCTCATAACAATAGGCCCCATCAGTGCGCTGCGTTACGAGTCGCCGGAGTCACAGATGTAAGTGCAGACCCCCAATAAGTGTGTGCAATTTCTGCCCATATGACCGTCCTGACACAATTGCACTAATTTCCTCCCCTCTTGGAGAGAGAAAAGGGGACTGATAAAAGCCATAGGTAATTGCCACCGAGACCGAGATTTCCTCCGCGATCACGGAAGTAATAAGTAGGAGGAGGAGAAGGATGGTACAGTAGTGAGGAGTGGATGGGGTGTGTGTGTGTGCACAGTGCGCGTGTGCATCCATGCAAATGCATTCATACAGTATATACCGTATCTATATACTTGAAGGCATGTGATGTACCGTATGCTACAGTGTGTGTGTGTGTGTGTGTGTGTGTGTGTGTGTGTGTGTGTGTGTGTGTGTGTGTGTGTGTGTGTGTGTGTGTGTGTGCACACGTGACAGCCCCTGGGGGGTCTTGTGGGAGGGTGACTAAAGTGTCAGTTTATGAGAAATCCCAAATTAATAATTGTCGTGTCGCGGCGCTCCAGCAAAAGCTCTCATTAAGTGGAGGTAATGTGTGTCGACAGTGTTATGTAGGGGAAATGACTCTTGTCACATGACTTCTCGGAGTGAAGCGGCGGCGCCGCTCAAAACACGACGGTTGGTGCTGAGCTTAGGGTGGCAGCCAAATTAAAATGCCTGTCCGTCTCCTCTCTACGGTCCGGACTCTGTGTCCAGCAGGGGCGGATTGGCACATACTTTCCCACCGGGACAATTTTGCCTTTGCCAGGCCACCCTGGTGGGGGCAGCTGGTTAACCAGATGTAACTCTTTGAGAGCGTAAAAATGAAACCAAATGGACCCTTGCGGGTCCATTTGGTTTCATTTTTACACCCTCAAGAGTTAAAATATTCATCATGTGAATTAGTCCAACTACACAACTAGAGAATGTAGAAGATTAATGGTCATTTTGATCTGTATGTTCCAGGCGAGCATCTAGCACATTTCTAGTGCATTTTGGAAGTGCCACTAGTGCATTTTGGATCTTGGCAGTTGGCAACACTGCCTCCAGCAGCGTGAGCGCAACCCTGGTGTACATGAGTGAACGGGAATATCGCAACTCTCCTACTTGAAGGCTCTGGTGTAGGACACCTTTTCTTTTTTGAAGGATAGAAACACTAGTTTGCCTGGCCTGGGCCTGGTGCCCTGGCCTGCCCTGGACTTCACTCGTCCAGGCCACTAGGTGGCGCAGGCCACCGGGAAAACTCCCAGTACTCCAGATGGCCAATCCGCCCCTGGTGTCCAGGCTGGTCTGTATACAATCTGTGTGCCTCTATTATAGAGCTAACCTTTGTGACGTCGTCCCTTGTTCCAAAAAATGGATTCCCTGTTCATTTTTCTCATAAACTTTTCGAAAATGATTATTAGAAAGACGATTACGCCATGGACAACGCCAATTCGGGTCGTGGCAACTCATGACAACACACACAATGTTTTGGGGACCATCAACTAATTTCTAAGAAGAAAAAATAAATAAAAGGTGTCGTATCCTGATGTTTTCATACTTCTTGCTAATTAGATATTGCATGATAATATTGTAATAATAATAATGGATTGCATTTTTATAGCGCTTTTCCAAGTGCTCAAAGCGCTTTACAATGGTCCATGCATTCATACATTGGAAGTAGAGCGGCGAACAGTCGACGCCAGCGTCCCCACTTCCCACATTCACACACCAATGGTATTGTGTTTGTTGTCATGATCTGTTACAACCCGCGATGGCTTTGTCTGCGGTGTAATGGTCTTCATTTTCAAAAAGTCTATGAGGAAAATGAATGATGATTCCATTTCTGGAACATGGGCGAAATCATGAAAGGGGCAGGACTGCTTAGCTCTACTGTATACCTCGCCTACATCTCTTTCCTGAACTTGTTCAACACACACACACACACACACACACACACACACACACACACACACACACACACACACACACACACACACACACAATACATATACAACAATGTACAGTAAACTAGGACTTGTCTCAGAAGTGTAATTTGGGCCGTGTGTGCGTGCAATATAACTAATGCCTCGCTTTCAACCGGTGTCACTCATTGCAGTGACCTTGTCTCTTGCAATCAGGACTTATTTATGTGATCCACTGTGTGTGTGTGTGTGTGTGTGTGTGTGTGTGTGTGTGTGTGTGTGTGTGTGTGTGTGTGTGTGTGTGTGTGTGTGTGTGTGTGTGTGTGTGTGTGTGTGTGTGTGTGTGTGTGTGTGTGTGTGTGTGTGTGTGTACGCATCAGGGAACCAACACATGTATTCTAAACTGTATCCTGGGCTGATTGGGGTTAAGTCCCCAGAGGGCGAATAGAGAGAGATAGAAATGGACAGACGGATAGATAGTGAAGCTAAATGGGCCAGTCCAGTCGCCTCACTGGCTAACTAACTAACCCAGATGTGCTCCCAATCATCCCTCCACGTGTGTGTGTGTGTGTGTGTGTGTGTGTGTGTGTGTGTGTGTGTGTGTGTGTGTGTGTGTGTGTGTGTGTGTGTGTGTGTGTGTGTGTGTGTGTGTGTGTGTAGAGCGAGATGGAGAGAGACACGCGGTGTGACAGTGTGTCCTGAGGTGATGGTTTTAAACATAGTCTCGGCCGGTACCTGGGTGTACGCTGGCTAATAGCCTAATCAATACTTATTACCGCCCCCTATTGGTCCACTAAAGTGAGAACAGAACCTTGACCATGAGGGGAGAAGAGAGAGGAGAGAGGAGACGAGAAGTGGAGAGCGTTGGACCTAAGCCCTCTCCTGGGATTTCCTTATTCACGAATCCAATTTTCCCCAATGTGATTGACGTCGGATTGGATCGTGCGGAACGGGGGCTAACTCTTTTAGCGCCCCCCAATAAAGCGCTAATGGCTTTGTCCCTGATGGGGCTCTGGGGTCTGATTTTACCAACTACACCCCTCCACCACCACCACGGCGACCACACACATACACACACATACACACACACACACCTCAACCGGAATCGGGTGTTTCGCAATTAAAGTTGGCGAGTGGGCGAGGGAAACTACAGCTGAAGCAGGGGCGGATCTAGGCATGGGCATGGTGGGGCAATGCCCCCCAAAATACCCAGTCTGCCCCCCCAAACACGATGCCATGCAAAACAACCCAAGATATTTCAAATTAAAGTTAAAATGATTTGAAACACTACTACTGCTACTAACTACAATTTTGACACCACTAAACCAACAGCATTTCATTATTGAAAACAGAAAACTCTCTGAGTCAGACCTTTAGCTTTATGCATGCTGCGTGTCTGTTGCAACTTCAACAACAACTGATGGTATTTTTGATACTTTACTTGACTAATAAAAGTCCTGTAACCGAAAATGGTATGGGGGCGACTTCGCCTGTGGCGCAAAGCCGCCCCCATACTGAAGGAGGGATAGAACCCAAGGAGTTAAAGGAGAATTCCACACCAAAACAGATTGGGCGTCAATCTGCCTTGATTCCTGTGACATGATTCATAATGTCCTTGATTTTTGTCACAGATGTCCCCTATTCCACATTTCACCATGAGGTCCCCCTCCCTCCAATGCAGTTTGCATTGCCACAGGTTGTCATTTCATTCGAATGTGGGTGTTTTAGTAGCTCCACATTTTAATAGTATACTGATACTAGTATACTGGGGCAGCCTTTACATGTAATCCCAGAGGTAATATTAATATTATTATCTATTACACTGTATTCAAATTTTAGTGTTTAGCATGCTCTCGTGTGCGTTTTCTATCCCCACAAATGACCTTTTTTTTTTTTAACAAACTGGCTTCCATATCATATAGTTACTTTCATGGATATTGAAAGTTCCTATATCAGGAACAGATCATCTGATTTTGTCCCCATAATGATCAATGCACCATACTTTGTATAATTCATCCTCTTCTTCAGTCTTTAGTTCCAAATTTGCATTTCCACTTTGTTTACAATGTCCACCATGTGTTGATTTTCCAAGCTGGCGTGGAATGGAAACACGGCTGGTTTTATCTAGCATTATAATGACTCAACTATGAAATAATGTGCGTATCAGCGCCTCCACCACATCAGGACATTGTGGTACTGCAGCTAAACTGCTTTTAAACTCCAGAAAGAAATGACAAGGACTGGTTGTATCAGAGTGGTGATTGAGACCATTACAAATATGCTTGAGGGACACGCACAGGATGATATTATCCTGTATATAAACAATTTTCGGAATGTATGTTATTTTCATTTTAATCGAAAATATCAGCTGTCCATCAGCTACTTAGTTTTTGTTGTTTTACGTGACACCACTGACAACAAAGACAATTTACTCAAATGTTTTTTTGTAACAATCTGGCGAAATGAGAGAGAGAGACGATGGTGTTTGTATTACTGTAAAACATTTCATAAGATGCACATTATTAAAACGTAATACCCATTTGCAGTGAGTATCAATTCAAAACAAATATGGAGGGGGGTGGTGTGGGGGGGGTTATTATTCCAAATGCACCAGCTAATAGAATGTATAGTCTTGTGCATTGTTCATTAAATCTGAATGGTTATGTGCATAATGTGGAAGTAGGGAAGAAACCTTGTATGTTCAGGAGCATTACTTAAACATTTTTTTAAATTGTATAACTTACAACTTGTATAGTGTTGCGACGCACTGTGATCATGGAGATGGTCACTTTTTTACTACTTTTGTGTGACACTCTGGTATGATGAGGTTGGACCTTTCATTTTTCGGGGGAAAGTAAAGAAGAAGAAAAGTTGAAATATTCAGATACAAGGTTTTTCTTGCCCGACAGGCGCCGATAACCATAACGATTTGGGACGTCGTTATGTGAAGTTAATGACTGCGCGAAGCCGTGGCGCTGAAATTGTGTACGTAATGGTTTTCATTTCCAATCTTAACACACCATGTACGGGAGTTTTTTAAGTTTATCGAAAAATAGCAGGCGTTCACGGCTGCTATTTTTGAGGAAATCGTGAAAACGCAGGGTGAATCTTTGAATGTTAGACGTTCTTTCCGAGTGAATGTTTTGTAGAATCTACAATGTCAGGACGAAATGAGTTAAGCGTCTCCTGCAGAAACGAGCTTTCCTAATGTTTATTCCAACTAATAATTAGATATTTACCCACACAGTAAAGAACTCTGAAACCGGGGAGTTGTGTGGGTTCACTTCCCTCCGCCCAATTAGCATGCAGTCGCTTTGAAAAAAAAAAACCCTCCCATTTCCATAATACACCTAAAAATCCAAGTGATTAAAGTTTTTTCTTTTCTTTTTTTTCTCTGCAGCACAGTGCAAATAAGCCATCGTCTTGTGATGTTCTCACAGAAGTTACACCCCCCAAAATATAGCAGTAACCAACTTTAACCCTATGGGTCAGATAGTGCACTTTGTGGTCAAGCAAAAACAAAAAAGCGTGGGGTACCACGCTGGGTAACCCCAGTCAGCAGGGCTAGACTGGGACAAACTTCGGCCCGGTCATTTTATATGCGTGAATTTGGCCCAGACCGGCCCAAAACAAAATAAACAAAATAATGATACAAACCAACAGACCTACACAAGCCTTTGCTGCTCTCACAAGAATGATTGTGGCAAAAGGATCCAAAGGATTCACCGGGAGAGCTCCCTGTACTGCCTATGGCCAGTCCAACCCTGCCGGTCTGTATTTAGTGTGTTTTAAACATTTTTTTTAAACATTAGATTTAAAAAATCTGTATTTCATTTGAATCATTACATTAAAGGTATTGTAAGTCAGTGGCTTTCAACCTTTTTGATACCAGGGTCTATTATATATTCAACATTTGAGCCACAATTTGAGGACAGTTTCACACCACTGACCCAAAGTTAAAGATTTCTTTTGTTTGTCTCCACAATTCCAGGATTTCGGAAACAAAACAGGCAAACATACAGCTCAAAATGACCATTAATCTTCTACATTCTCTAGTTATGTAGACTTGGGCTAATTCAGATGATGAATATTTTGACTAACCCTAACCCAAAGAGTTACAGTACATCTGGTTGACCAACTGTACATCATTTAGCCTGTGGACCTCCTGGAACCCTCTCAAGGACCACTGGTTGAAAACCACTGTAGTAAGTGATTTCACATAATTCAAATGCATATATATATTTTTCCCTTCTTTTTTGGCTAATCTATATAGTATGGTGACCATATAAGGAGTTCCTCCCTGTCCAAAATGGGCCCCAAGGGGTCAAAAAACCCTATCCCGGGATTATCCTCCCCTGATATTGCCTTAATGGGCCTTTCCACCCATTTTCAACAATTTACTCATTCATTAATATATACTGTAGAATGGGGGAACATCTTTATTATTTCCACAGATCTCTAAGCTATATTAATGCCATAGTAAAATGGTCCCCGGACCACTAGTTGAAAACTACAGGTTGGTTGTAATCGACAGCTCGTGTCAGGTAGTAGGGTGGTGTTTAGTTGTAGAACAGCGCCCTATGGGTATAACCCCGGTTATAGCTATAGAAGCATTCAGGGTGTAAGTGTTTCTTAAGCCCTGCAGTTAAGACCAATTTATGCATTGGAGTGTGGACGGACATGTCGCACTGCGTACAGCGCGTGTCTCAAAACGCTTCCGAGGCGGCAAGTCTTTTTCCTTTGCCCGACAGGCAGCGACGATATATATGTATATATATACACACGTCGGATTGAAATGCATGAATTGGAATACACCCCCCCACCCCTACCCTGCGCTGCCACGTTGCGGGAGTGAAGAAAAAAAATGCATTTGTGTCTAATGGCCTCATGGCTTCCAGAGGCCTGCCACGTCGACGACAGGGGCGGATCTAGGCATGGACATTGGGGAGGGCAATAAATGCCCCCCTAAATGCCCTGACTGTCCCACCAAACATGATGGCATGCAAAACACCTGCAAGATATTTCAGATTAAAGTGCTTATATTTTAAATGACTCGAAACACTACTACTGCTACCAACTAACTACAGTCGTGGCGCCACTAAACCAACAGCATTTCATCATTGAAAACAGAAAACTCTCTAAGTCAGACCTTTAGCTTTATGCATGCTGCGTGTCTGTTGTAACTTCAACAACAACTGATGTTATTATTGATGCTTACTTGACTAATATAAGTCCTGTTACTGAAAATGGTATGGGTGTGACTTCCACCCCTATACTATTTTCTCTTACACCCCCCCCCCCCCCCCCCCCCCATTGGGAAATGTTACATCCGCCCCTGGTCGTCGACGACGCGCATGCAGCTCTCTCTCTTCCCGACGGCCATCGCGTTCGGCAGCAGAGCCGAACGAGATGGAAATGCAATGAAAAGTCAGCGTGGTGTGTGGCGGCACACATGTACAACATGTGTGTGTGTATGTGTGTGTGTGCGCGGGTGCACGCAGTAATCTAATGCGCTGTGTTTCAGCCAAACCGCGGCAGTGTGAGCGTGGAGAGGTGTGTGTGAATAGTCTCTGATTGCACAAATCGAATAAGCACGTATTCCTGTACTCACACACATACACACACACACAGCCAGACACACACGCACTGATAGAATTGTGACTCGCACACTTGCATATGCTGTTTGTGTGTGTGTGTGTGTGTGTGTGTGTGTGTGTGTGTGTGTGTGTGTGTGTGTGTGTGTGTGTGTGTGAGCACACACAGCAATCTCGCAACATCTCATTTCCGTTCTCAGGGACCTTGCAGGGAAAAGAGGAGGGTTCACCACAGGAAACGGGAACATTGATTGACAGATTAATCATCCTAGTAGCCCGCTGTTTGCGTGCGCACGTGTGTGTGTGTATTCGCATGCGCGTGCATGCACATACATCATTGCACCCGTGTATGTGTACATCGTCATGACCTTGAGAGCTCCATACTATAGTGGCATTCAGATAGGCATACAGACAGACAGACAGACAGACAGACAGACAGACAGACAGACAGACAGACAGACAGACAGACAGACAGACAGACAGTATTTTACCACAGCTGGCATCTGACATGGCGTGCATGCATGTGCATGTGCGTGCGCATGCGTGCGTGCGTGTCCACAATGAAGTTGCTAGATGAAGAGCGCTTATAACAATCGCCGCGCTAATCGCTGGATTACAATGTGCGCTATGCGGTATAAGTGCTAGCTAATAGCGCCGGAGAATTAGCAACATTGTGGACTTTATAGCTCAGCACTCATTAGCGCCGGGGTTACTAACCTTGAGAATGTGTGGAGATCTATTCTAATGCACAATGAGCGTAATAGACGTTACACGCAGCTGCTCAAATGATCTAATTACCCATTAGAATTACAGCTAACACCACGGCTACCGTCATTATGTTGAGACACATGAAATCCTTTGTATTTCCTTAGGATCATTACGTTAATGCATGTTTATTGTTACATAGTATGAAGTATTCTGCTGCTGTACATCTCTCTGTCTCTATCTACCCATCTCTCTCTCTCAGCCACAAATTAAGATGTGTTAGTGCCGTGGAAATGAATCTACGTCACCCATTATCATTATGATTTACAGTAACAACTGATGCCGCTGACGTTAACGCTACTTGACGTGACGTTACTTACCGGCGCCGGTTTAATACGATCCCCATGCTAACAGCAGCTAGCAGCGACCGCAGCGACCATTGCTAGACCATAACAAGGGACGGACTAACCCGGAACCAAAAGTGTGTGTCCGTCGGGAAACATGGACCGAAATATGAAATATGACTTTTAGATGAAAATCACTGGCACTGGCGACCTCCAAAAATATGAAAAAGGGCTGGCACTGAGAGAGTTAAGTTGTGTTAGTAATTGCCATGAACCTATGGCAGATCCACAATTCTTTGCTAATCCAGCACATTAAAGGCATAGAAACTAGCCTGCATCTTCTATTTAGATCACTGGTTTTCAACCGGTGGTCCGCGGAGCACCTTGAGAGGGTTCCAGGTGGTCCCCAGGCTAAATGATGGAAAGTTGGTTAACCAGGTGTAACTCTGGTTAACCAGAGTTACACCTGGTGAAACCAAATGGAGCCTTGAGGGTCCATTTGGTACACTCATCATTCGACTTCATCTGAATATTCATCAGTCAAATTCATCATTTGACTTTAGCCCAAATCTACCCAACTAGAGAATGTGGAAGATTCCCAAATACAGCCTGGTATTGTGGACAAAAGCAAAAATAAATCTGTAGTTTTGAGTCTGTAAATAGCGGACCCCTTACATGTCTGTAACTCTGAGAATCTACAGTACAATTAAGGGGAACCAAATTGACCCCTTATACCAGCCTGTAACTCTCATAGTTATGGGGTCCTTGACATTTAGAACGTTGAGAATCACTCGTTTACATTGTTGGCGTCTCTCTCTCTCTCTCTCTCTCTCTCTCTCTCTCTCTCTCTCTCTCTCTCTCTCTCTCTCTCTCTCTCTCTCTCTCTCTCTCTCTCTCTCTCTCTCTCTCTCTCTCTCTCTCTCTCTCTCTCTCTCTCCCTCTCTCTCCCCCCCTGCCCCCTCTCTCTCCCCCATGGCATAGCTTTATGGTAACCCAGGTTGACCCCGTTCCCACCCCCTGACTCCTGGGGGCCGTAACCCTGATCTGGCCTCACCTCTGACAGCTCCTCAATAGCACCACTGTAGCTGCTCAGAAGCATAACTCCACCCCCCCCCCCCCTCTAATGCCCCTAGCAACTGATCCCAGAACAGATATTTTTCCTTATCCTTCTAATGGTTAAGGTTAGGGAGCTGGGCTCTGCTAATCTGACCCTGGATCAGTTCCTTGGGCATCTCTCTCTTTCCCTCTCTCTCTCTGTTTCTCCCTCTCTCTCTCCAGAGGGGGCAGTGTGGATCTAGCTAGCGCTTTGTGGGTTGTACATGCTTGCGTGCGTGTGTGCGTAGTTTTTTATATTATTATTATTATTGATTTTTTCAAGCTATGAATTACAGAATATGAATACGTACGTTCAAAGCCTTTCGTCTCTCTCTCTCTCTCTGTCTCGATCTCTCTTTTTATTTAAATGTCTGTTTGCGTCTAGTTCTGTTCATGGCGAAGCGTGCCGCACGTACATCGCCGTGCGCACTGTTTCTCTCACACACACACACACACACACACACACACACACACACACACACACACACACACACACACACGTCTGGTGGAGGCGGGCGGCCCGTGGAGGAGCTCAGAGGAGGAGGAGGAGGAGGGAAGATGTCATGTTCAGTTTGTGTTTGGCTAACCCCCGTGGTCTCCGTCTCTAATAGCCGGGGTCTGCGGGGTGCAGACACATGCCAATATTCATTGGCAGCTGAATCAAGCCACTTAGATAGCATCTGTAAACAACACTCTGAGGGCCTGAATTAAAGCCCGGCC
Source organism: Benthosema pterotum (assembly GCA_039105355.1). Classification (NCBI taxonomy): domain Eukaryota; kingdom Metazoa; phylum Chordata; class Actinopteri; order Myctophiformes; family Myctophidae; genus Benthosema; species Benthosema pterotum. The sequence goes on from CM076982.1 coordinate 22,840,157, forward strand.
ATGAGGAAGTGTTGGAAGGGAGGCTTCCGTGTGTGTGTGTGTGTGTGTGTGTGTGTGTGTGTGTGTGTGTGTGTGTGTGTGTGTGTGTGTGTGTGTGTGTGTGTGTGTGTGAGATTACCCGAGGTCCTCCACAGGTTAATAGGCTTTGTTGCCGAGTCGATCACCAATCCAGATAGAGTTCTATGTGGGAAAAAAGCGGGTATGCGCACCGTCGCGTAATTGGCAGGTGATATTATCCTCCGTCGTGGGTATAGAAAATGTTTTTGTTTTCCACGACCCACCGGAACTGAGCCAACGAAGTGGTGGATATGCATGATGTCGCTACATGTACGCATGCACGCACCCACGCACGTGCACACGCACCCACTCACGTGCACACGCACGCACGCGCACACACACGCACACAAACAGACTCTACTGGGAAATCATCGCTTTAGATTTCAGCCATAATAGTTGTGGTCATTTGAAGTTATTGCAGGTCACTAATAAGATGTTTGTTTACAAATTTCAGGCATTTGCATTTATCCAGTCATGGTAAACACACATCAAATGCAGAGACTCTGTAGTGCTTCAGTAATAATAATGACACTACATGTTATCACACAGGCATGGTAGCAAGTTTCCAATAAGTACTTTATACCAGTAAGACACTGTGCATCTTAAGCACTTTTCACACCAAAGCAGTCACCTTGTGACTCCCTGAGTCCAAAAGGGTTTAGTTAACACTACAACGATCTTGTTTGTTGTCCATTTTGTGTGATATGGTCCATTACATGCATTGAATTAGTTGCAGTTTAAGTAAAATGTACTTTGTTACTTTCTGGATGAGACACACCCACCCATCCTTATTTAAAGTATGAGTGGTTGAGATGAGGACATTTCACCGGTTTTGCAAAACGTACATGTTAATAACATTTAGAAGATTTAGAGCACAAAACAGTGAAACGTCCCTTTAAAAAGGGGAATTCCATCCATTTTCAACATTTTTTCTGAGAGAGTACAAATGCAACCAAATGAATCCTAACGGGTTTATTTGGCTCCATTTGTATGCTCTCAGAAAAAAAGAAGTGTCTAAAGAAATCCATTAACATGGTGAAAATACATCTTGATGATGTCATCAAGATGTTTCACCATGTTTTTTTTTCAGACCTCCATTTTTACGAAATACAGAATTGGGGGAACTTTTTTATCATGTCCACACAACATCTCTATAAGGTATATTAATGACATTAAAATGTTGAAAATGGGTGGAGTTCCCCTTTAAGCAGGCTGGCCAAGGCCATTCTCTCTCAATCCTACCTGGCAACAGCGTCTGTTTGGTTGCTTATGGCTTGATTTCATGTACCGTATCTCGGTAAACCAACCAACCCGCTCACGGAATGCACATTCATTATGATACAGATGAAATATGAATCCCATGCCGGCATGGTTTAACCAGGCACATTGGATATCCTCGTGCTGATGAAATGTACACGCTCTACAAATAAACTTGCTGCATGGTCTTATATACCCTCTGCAGGATTGTCAGTCCATTGTCTTTCCAAAGTCGGCCTATTTAAAGACATTTACACAACAATGCATCACTATGAGGCAACGACAACAACAAGCCTCTCTCTAACTCTCTCTATCCCCCTTCTCCTTTTTTTTCTATGCCACCATGGCGCTGTGCTCACCAACGCTGATTCATAATCTATAGCTGTGCCTGGGAGAGCAGGAGTTATTGATTTAACGCCTACAGTAATCCACGGCTGTATCCGCTGCTTGTTAGAAACACAGGGGACTACACTATAGGAACTGGCTCTGGCACTGCATGCTCAGGGAGGCCTGGACTATATAGCGGCAGTTCCAAAAGTGGGGTTCGGGGGCTCCGGAGGGGGTCCTTGAGGGACTTCCAACTAAGCGGGTCCCCGGCTAAATGACAGTTTGGAAATAAATGTAACCTCATGGGTGTGTAACTCGGTGGTTAAATTAACATTGATTTTACTATTTAAACTGGGATCCCTGAGATAGAAATGCCGTTAAAGTGGGGTCTGTAGACTAATATACATGTCAAGGGGGGGGGGGTTGAAATTAAAGGGGTTGAGAATCACTGCTAGGGCTTTCTCTCGCAGGGGTCCGTGACATTATTTCCTTCAAATGGGATCTGTGGCCTAATTACTTTCAATTTGGGGGTCCTTAACATGAGAGGACCACTTCATGAGAGAATCATATAGCTATAGTATAGGCATGTGAGATATATGCATGAGATAAGGTGGTTGGGTAAAGACTGGTCGTTTCATTTATCATCAAGTGGAAACTTTCTTCTATGAATTCAAAATGTTTTCTATATATTTTGAAATAGCCAAAGTATATATAGGGCTGAAGTGATTAATTAATGTATCTTTTGTCATAATATGCCTAGTGTACTCTACAAAGCTAGTACTGGTCCGGTAGCTAAAGTTTTCAAATAATAATGAATAAATGGAATATATTTCACCCGATTACGTTGAAAGTTTGCGCACACAACACCACACTACGTTGAGGACATTGCCTTGTTTATAGCACCACTGGGAGGCCAATTTCTGCAAAAGATAATATCCTTTTTTAATTGTATACATGTCTCCTAAAACCTACCCAATTTTTTTCCAAACATCACGCTGGTAATAAGTACACATTTTGGCTATTATAGTGAACAACCGAACTTGGAGGAGACTTTTTCTAGTTACTATCCACCCCCCAACACACACACACACACACACACACACACACACACACACACACACACACACACACACACACACACACACACACACACACACACACACACACACACACACACACACACACACACACACACACACACGGATCCAGCCGTCCCTGAGAGTGAGTGATGGCAGTTCATCATTGTGTTTAACCCTTCGGTGGTCAACTTCAGCGTCCTCCTCCATAAGCCACAGAGTTTAGAATGTCAGAGATCATCCTCTGGGCGCTGAGAGGTGTGACCGTGCATAAAGCAGAGCCCAGGAAGGCTCCGATGGCTGCATGGACAAACATCGCTGTCCTCTATTAAGTGGCCGCCATCTGAATTCAAGCCCCACCAGGGTCCTTTTGTGTCCTTGATGATGTGCTGTGTGAATTACTCAGCATGGCTGCTGCTGCTGCTTCTCTTCTCTGTGTGCTTTTATGCCGCCCCTGTTTGAATGCCACGAATCTCTGACAATACTGTTTGTTCCTGAGTGCTGATGTCTCACTCTTTTACGCACTTTTACCAAGTATACATGGTCAACTTTGAGCGTCTTTCTGTTCTGCACATTTTTTCCAACCTCATCTCTCCCTATACCACACTTTAACTCGTGCTCAAGGCCTCACACTATGCCTGTTTCTTAACTTTTTTAATGATAGTTCAGCTCAGGCTAACATTCACTACCAGCTAATAAACACGGTTGCTTTGTTCATCTACTGCCATCTGAATTGGATTAGCCCCAAAACAAAGTAGAAATGCCTCAACAATAGCTTTCCTTTTCTTCAATGCATTGTGGCTGAAGGGAAAGCCAACACTTAACGTTAAAGGTGCAGTGACTCAACAAATTATATGTATATCATTTTATTCCCCCCTGTCAGGTGCAAAGAAGGCAGCTTGGACTCCTCAGGCATCAAAGGAAGCATGAAGCCAGTCTGCTGCCTCATATGTTGGTGGAGGATGTGTAGAGCCCACATTAGGAATTGTGCACTGCAACCGGACGTCTGAATAAACACGTCCAATAGTCCACAAGGACCTTAAGCGCTAGATTCTCAGGAGGGATCCATCCATCCATCCATCCATCCATCCATCCCATTAGAACAAAAGGCAATCAGCCCTGTGTCACAGTACTCTTTTCATTAAGTGCGTACACAGTTACACTGTTGTGTATGTGCATGCACTTTTACATGCACAAACTTGCTTGGCTCACAGTACAGTAAGGGTACACTCTTAGAGGTGTGTGTGTCTGTGTGTGTGTGTGTGTGTGTGTGTGTGTGTGTGTGTGTGTGTGTGTGTGTGTGTGTGTGTGTGTGTGTGTGTGTGTGTGTGTGCGTGTGTCTGTGCGTGTGTGTGTGTGTGTGTGTGTGTGTGTGTGTGTGTGCATGCGTGCGCTTGCCTTAATTATGAGTGCACCGCGCCGTGTGTCTTGTTATTAGTGAGGGTCAGCTAATTATTTGGCCTGGCTAATGAAGGTCACAGTGCTGCTGGACTCAACCCTGATGACCTGCACCTGATTGAAATAAGTACTGCTCTCCTCCTTCTCATCCGTCTTCCTGATTGAAGGCTCCTGTGGAATTAGCCTTGGACCTCGCATATACTAACAGAGGATCACCCTCTGTCACATATGGATCATGACACTATGCTCCCCATGAAGTCCATTTCCACCTAAACCAGTGGCTTCCAACCTTTTTGATGCCAGGGCCCACCATTTATTCAGCATTTGAGCCACGAACCACCATTTGAGGACATTTTTTAGCCCCACAGACCCCCAAACTAAAGATTTCTTTTGCTTTTGTCCACAATAACAGGCTGGATTTGGGAAACAAAACAGGCAAAGCATACAGACAAAAATGACCATCAATCTTCTAGTTGTCTAGACTTGGGCTAATTCAGATGATGAATATTTTAACTCGTGAGAGCGTAAAAATGAATGAACCAAATGGACCCGCAAGGGTCCATTTGGTTTCATTTTTACGTTCTCAAGAGTTACATCTGGTTAACCAACTTAGCTGGGGACCACCTGGAACCCTCTCAAGGACCACTGGTGGTCCCCGGACCACCTGTTGAAAACCTCTGACCTAAACTAGTTCTTCTGCGCTTGTATTTAAAGTTGCAACAACTTGTCCTGGACTGATACTTGTATTTGTGGGTAAAGGGCTTATAACTTAACAACTGCGAACCGCCAGGCGACTCAGGAATCATTTTCACCCTTTTGTTTATATCCTACTAAACCAGTGGTTTTCAAACTTTTTCATACCAGGGCACACTATTAATTCTGCATTTTTCAAGGAGCGATAACTGACAACATGTTGGTCAAAATAACACTTCTACATTTTCTAAACGTATAACATTATTGAAAGTTAAGTAATTAAGATGTTTAAATATAATTTAACTCTTGAGAGCGTAAAATGATACCAAATGGACCCGCAAGGGTCCATTTGATGTCAGAACATACATCATGTCAACAAGTCATCACCAAACTACATAATATGCTATATGACCAAAGAAGAATACAGACACATACATTCTGCATTATTACACGTCATAACTGGATTGGCCATGTATTTCCAATCATTGGCGACTTGGCCATAGCACAATGGCCACTGTTCTCGTATAATAATTCTACAGTCAATATATCTGACTGCTTGTATTGACTGATGAAAAATGTGCCATGTTGTGTAGTGACATAGAAAAGTGCAATGCGTCATGATTCAAATTGAATCATGGGGGCAGTGCCCACCTCTGTCACTTCTTCAGTTCTTTCAGTAAATGAATGCATTATTTCTTCACAAAAGTAGCAAAGAATAATGTGTCAATACGCATTGAATCAATGGAACATATTAACAAGAGCATTTTCAAAATAGCTATCTATTGGAACAGAAGTCATTGTTTGGACATACAGGGTTTCTCCCCGGCCACCACGACACGCTAATTGAACCGCCATTATAGTTTCTGTACATCATTATGTATACACGATACATCCACTTTCTTGAAAAGGCCGTCTTCTTTTGAAATTCACTCCATTGTCACCTGCATTCACCAAAGCAAGCATGAAACAGTGCCCGTAATTATGCTTAATGGAGAAGGAACTCCGAGTAGAGATTTCATAAATGTGTCGCGGACATCCGTGACACGAAAAGTGCGCACATTGTTATCATTGTCGCGCCAGTGATGGGCGGCCGGAACCCAATTAGGGCCAGATTTGAAAATAACAGCTAAATCACACATGTGTGATGTGTGTGCGGAGCCTGTGCGTAATGAAGGGAGGATGTCTATTATCCTTTTCTTCATGTGTGATTAGCCCTCTGTGCGAACGTGTCAAGACTGCCACGTCTGTCACTCATTTGCCGTGGCGGATAGGTCCGTATACCGGTCAGGTATTGTTCTGGTGAGATGTGGGTGATTAAAACAATGACGCATGGAACCCACGGTTCAGTATGGTTTTGAAGCACACGTAAGATAACATCTACTTCTGCTTTGGACCACCAATAGTTGGTGTCAGGGTACAAGAGTTTAGCTCACAGTTTAGACCAGGGGTTTTCAACCTTTTTGATACCAGGGCCCTCTATTTATTCAGCATTGGTGGAGCCGTGGACCACAATTTAAATATTTCTTTTGGTTTTGTCCACAATTCTAGAATAATCTTCCAGCACAATTCCAATAAGCTTCTAGTTGTGTAGACTTGAGAGTGTAAACATGAAATGGTTTCATTTTTACGATCTCAAAGAGTTACATCATACAGGGTACAGAATATGGTCTTCCCCTTCATTACTTCACTGCTGCTTACTGCCTTTACCCTCACCAGAATAATGATATTATAGGAGAAATAATTAATAATGTGTGGATTTATTAGGGTTGACAGAATATATTAGTGTGGTCAGGCACTTCAGATAAATTTGAACTGAAGAGTCGGGCCAAAAGAGGACATGAGTGACCGAATTAATGTGAGCGAGATAATTTACCAGGCCCAGACATTCAGGAGTTATGGACAAAACATGAGTCAACCTGTTCTAGTGCCAGCATGCAACCCATATTGAAAAATGTATGGTGGCTAATGTCTTCATCAAGCAAGTACAAATCCACGTGCAAACTTGCAAAGCAAACAAGTGGGCTTCTATACGTTGAATATTTAGGCGGTCTCAGTGGGTGAGTGTATGTGCAAGCGTAGGTATGGGGGTGCATTTGTGTGTCTACTAAACAGAGCAACGTTCTTAAAGAATAACGTTGTTCAACTATAAAAATTGAATGGATGATTATGCACGTGATGATGTGTCCTCTGTAGAGCCCGACTGATATATATTCTATTGGTTACATGAAAAAGAAAATAGTTTAGAATTTTTTCAAATGTATTTTTTTTAATTAATTATAAAACAGCAGTCCAAAACATTGGTAACATTGGTGTAGGTTTTTCCAAAAATCAACGCTCTGGCATCCTGCACAGGTTTGCTCTCAGTGACGTACATTAGTGCAGTTGGTTAGCCAGATGTAACTCTTTGAGAGCGTAAAAACTAAACCAAATGGACACTTGCGGGTCCATTTGGTTTCATTTTTACGCTCTCAAGAGTTGAAATATTCATCATCTAAATTAGCCCAAGTCTACACAACTAGGGAATGTAGAAGATTAATGGTCATTTTAGATCTGTATGTTTGACTGCTTTGTTTCCCAAATCCAGCCTGGAATTGTGGACAAAAACAAATGTCCTCAAATGGTGGCCGTGGCTCAAATGCAGAAAACGTAGTGGGCACGGGGATGAAAAAGGTTGAAAACCCCTGCATTAGTGTAACACAGACAGATGGACGAACAGACAGGGTGCATAACATAGTCTTCGCCTGTTGTTATGGCAGAGACAAGAATCGGACACACTGTCAGCTTGTTGTATAGTCTTGCTATGAAAATACATTTGAAAAACACTATGCATTTGTTTGTGAACAGCTCAGGCAATCACTTATCGCTTTTTTTCTCTGGTAAGATTCGTTACGCTTTGTGACTCCTGTGAGTATAATACAGACAAAAAGTCTGGAAACGATTTGCTGGCCTTATACATATGAATATTGACACTAACATCTCTCAGGGACCCCCTGTAGTCATGCAGTGATATGGTCTTTCGAGAACCAAAGCATGTAATTTGCATTGGGGCCCGACTGATGTTTGAAACTTGTCGGGGAAGAGAGAGAGCCTCACAAAAGGGATAAATGGGAGCGTGCCACTTGCGAGACGTCAAATTTGCCTGCCGAGGAGAGAGTACGATGGCGTGTCAAAGACGCAGAGGAGAAGAAGAAGAAGAAGAAGAGCTTCGGTTTCAGTCCATCTATAATTCTTTTCACCCAGCAGCAGGGTTTTAGTGCAGTAGGTAATCTATTCTGGCACTGCGGCTGAAGACAATTATGTGCAATTGCTGCTTTTCACATCTTGATTTGCCTGTCTCCGCCATTTTCATCTCAATCCAATCCAACGTGGAGCCCATTTGAGCAAATAAAATGATATTTACCTCATCTTCTGTTACAAGCTCGGAATTACAGGCTTCGGCGGGGGGGAAAAATCGATACGAAATGCCAGCTTTAGCGGCAGATGTATGCTCTGTGAGAATGCTAACTTTCCTCTCTCTCTCTCTCTCCGTATGCTATAGTAGGTTCCATAGCCTCGTGGATAGACTGACAACAGAAATACCTCACCGCCCCCCCAAAAACAGGGTGGGGGCAGGACGTTACCGCGGATGTTTATAAACCGCTTGCGCTCGCTAGGTCCGAACGCAGCAGCAACGATTGTCTTGTCTGAGACGCTATAACCTTTAGCATCTCGCCGCGCTCGGCCGCGTCCGACAAAGTTCACCAGGGGGAGGGAGAGGGAGGGAGGGAGAGGGAGGCTTGACTTGACCCGGAGCGGATGATTTGGAAAGGGGACTGAAATACCACTTTCATTTATTATTTATCCCGTTGTGCCCGGGCCGAGGGGAAGGCGAGCCGTGCAGTGCCGCCACTGCTGCTGCTGCTGCTGTCATACCTGACTGGATAATGTGAAGAAGTGACCATCTCTCTGTCTCTCTCTCTCTCTCTCTCTCTCTCTCTCTCTCCACCACCCTGGGGATTCAAAGCCCATTACTGGTCCAAAAGGATGGCCCTAATGTCCACTGTGTGCCAACACACGCACACACACACACACACACACACACACACACACACACACACACACACACACACACACACACACACACACACACACACACACACACACACACACACACACACACACACACACACACAAAGATCAAAACATCACAGGGCGAGAGAGGGAGCGTGCACGTGGTGAAGGAATGAAACGTGTGTTCATGACGCACTCCTTTAAAAGTGTTTCATTAACAGATTATTGAGTGTTTTGATTAATAATTGTATGGCTGACATCTTCCCTTGTCCATGAAGTAGCCTATTTTTACAATGATGAGATGATGAGCAGTTCATCACAAGTTTCAAATCCCTACGCATTGTTTTCATATACCACACATACCACACACACACACACACACACACACACACACACACACACACACACACACACACACACACACACACACACACACACAGTATATAATTGTAGACTATTTGTAGATTTTGTAGATTGGTTATTGTCGTTATTTTCAGACATAGGCCTTAAGTGGATAATCTACAGTATGTCTGATAAAAAAAAATCATAATAAAACTGCAGATTGCTAGGTACAGTGAGGCTGATTGTGTCCTTTGTCTGATACACTGTGTGTGTGTGTGTGTGTGTGTGTGTGTGTGTGTGTGTGTGTGTGTGTGTGTGTGTGTGTGTGTGTGTGTGTGTGTGTGTGTGTGTGTGTGTGTGTGTGTGTGTGTGTGTGTGTGTGTGGACATGAGGTTAATGACCCTTTGCAGCTGCGGCAGAGGTGTAGCTAATGAACCATAAGTGTATGAAGTACGGCCTCTCTGCCTTTTAATGGGAGCCTCCTATCGATAGCATGGATCGGATTAATATTTCAAAGTTAATGTTTTTGTTGAAGAATTTGCAAAACAAACACGAGACGGTGGTGAAGGGAGGGGGGAGTGCTTCACAGTCGCTTGTGCAGGAAAAATGCAATTTTCTCAGGCTTAGCCGCTCATCTTTTTAATTACGGACTTAATAGCTTTATAGATTTTTGAGAGATGAATTCTTATTGGCATTTTTATAATTACTGGTCCTTATTGCTTTTTATGAAAATAATCGTCAAGGCCCATTGACGGCCGCACAAAACCCTTGGGCAGACGTGTTGCCGTGATGAGGTCATATGAACGCATATTTTTCACCTGCCTGTGTGTGAGTGCCATGGGGATTTACACGCATTATCACAACGAATAAATGAAACAAATAAATCATCTCTGTGATGAGAAAGAAAAGTGAATGTTTGCATTGCACACAAACCCTGCTGATGGACTAGCTTTTCACAGTGGGAAAGGAGGTAAGTAAGGAAGTAATAAAATAAAAAACTGGCCCCGTGAAACATAAGGATCAAAATGAACATTAACCTTCTACATTCTCTAGTTGTGTAGACTTGGGATAATTCAGATGAATATTTTAACTCTTGAGAGCGTAACCATGAAACCAAATTGACTCGCAAGGGTCCATTTAGTTTCATTTTTACGCTCTCAAAGAGTTACATCTCGTTATCCAACTTTCCATCACTTAGCATGCGACCACCTGGAATCCTGTCAGGGACCACTGGTTGTCCCCGGACCACCGGTTGAAAACCACTGCTCTAATGTACTGCAGCTTAACCAAAAATACACTGTAGTTCTGCATCTTTATCATCTGCCCGTTTGGGCACACTGGGCACTGGGCAGCATAACATTGTGGCAGAGTAGAAACGTCCCCAACCCCCACCTCCTTTCCGTGAAGGTCCTCCTTTGAGGAAAAGCCCAAAATAATAATGTGCTGCCCTGAGTATTATCCATCCATCCAGATTCAACCGCTTATCCATAGTCGTGTTGCGAAGGTGAGGGCAAAGTGTCCCTTTATTGAAGATGTGTTGGTGTGGCCCACCACGTGCATTTCTAGTTGAGGACCTCTGACAACTGTAACTGCAAACTTAAAGGGGAATTCCACCCATTTTCAACATGTTGAGTGTACAAATGCAACCCTAACGGGTTCATTTGGTACCATTTGTACACTCTCAGAAGCGTCTAAAGAAATCCATTAACATGGTGAAAATACATCTTGATGATGTCATCTTCAGACCTCCATTTATGGGGAACACAGAATGGGGAAACTTTTTTATCATGTCCAACCAGCACCTCTAGGGTATACTAATGACAAAATGTTGAAATGGGTGGACTTCCCCTTTAAATAAAAACACAGCAATACCACAATAGCAGATACACAAGCTGTAGATACTGTTATTTCCACTGTTTTCATTCTTGTTGTTTCATTTGTAAGCCAATCGAGGAGCTGCAGCCAGAGGTTAGGGCTGTTTAATTTGGGTGCTTGGCATTGTTGAGGTAATGGCCTGTCAGACAATGCACTACTGACTGCCGAGTGTGCTCAAACGCGCCGTGCCGCGCCGCTCCCCAGGGGCAGGCCCAGAAACACAGCAAAGCACACTGCTGGCTGAGTTGGGCTTATAGGCGGGCTTTGGACCAGACCAGGCAGCCCCCATATGTCAGCATACCATCAAATGCACGGCTAAAATAACCGGAGCCCCTTTAGCATTAACACATGTATGGAACGCACACCGGCCAAGGCCCTGCTTCAGAACTCTCGACTGTGGGGGGAAAATGTATCTGGACACTTCAGCGAAAACATATTTAGAGGAGCGAGCCAAGGTTTCTTCATGTAGTCAGCGAAGGCCTTCGAGTGCAGCAGCCTTAGACAAACACTGGCCCGCCGCCATGCCCTGCTAATAAGCTCGACTGTGAATTCAGAAAGGCAGGGGGAAGAAGAATTCCACCATATGAATTTGTGGGGAGCAGGGAAAATTAGCTGTTTTTTTGTGAAACTCATACAGCCGCGACTGGAAGAGACTCTTCCAATCACTATTTTATTTAAGCTGAGATCCTGTCTTGAGGGAAGAGTGTGCGTTTGGCCAGCCTCGTCACCACTAAAAGGGAAATATGCATTGATTTAGCCTTGAACTCCCTGCTGAACTTGGCTGGCCGCGCTCCGCTGTGGTTTCCCAGTTACATTCCCAGTTCCTCCTCCCCATCGTTCGGGACCCGGCACTGGACGCGGACAATAACCGGAAAGAGTATTTAAAGCGTTTTGGACTGGAGTCGGGATGTAAATTTCACCCTTTACATTTGCCAGAAGCATCTGTTTTATCTATAAACGCCGCAGTCGGTCCTAAGACTCCGAAGCTGTGGAATATTTCAACCAGTGCTTTAGTTAATTGCCTTGGAAGCTCGCATAGGAAAGAAAAGAAAAAGGGTAGAATATGACATTTCTCCCCACGGACCTCAGAGATTTGCTAATAAACTACACCAGCCTTTTTCTGTACCGTTTCCCAGTAGGCATGTCTCGACAACAGAACCATTTTTTTCTCTTTTTTTTCTGGTGATTCTGCCAGAGCAACTCTCAGCGCGTCGTAAGAATAAATTTGTTTATTTGAACGCTGAACATTGGCCAGCTGGAGAATCGTCTAGGCGGCACCGAGAATATGTATATATACACATACGAAAACGAAATGAAAAGAAATGAATCGGTACAATTTAGTTCAGAGGGGAAATTGAGTTACTTAAGAGTGTGAATAAGTGCTGGCCCACCTCGTTTGGCCTTGGCCATGGGATCTGAGGCACTAAAAACAGCGCAGCCTGCCTTGTTTTGGTTCTCTCGTCTCCATGGCGATGGCGGCCCGGGCCGTGGCACGGCGCGACCGCGTACGCCGCGCACAGTGTGCATACTTGTACTCGAACACGGCTAGTGTGGTCTGAACAGCCTTTTGCTGTATATATATATACGGGGGCGGGCTGCTACACATGTGAATATGCTCGACAGATGTTTGCTGGCTTGCAGGCAGACAGGGGTCTCCTCCCACCCCAACCCCTTCCCCCCACCACCACCACCCCTCACCCTGCCCCTTTTTTGGCTGGGCTTGTGACATGGTGACACACAGTAGCATCTGGAGTTCAGGCTGGGTCACTCGGGGGCAAACACGATACAGAGCAGAAACACGACTGCTGGCTTTTCCGAGACCTCCCAAAGACTAGGAAACAGATGAGCATCCCATGATTACGTTGTTGTATATATATATTTATATATATATATTATACTGTATATGTACTGCGTGCTGCAAGGGGGAGTACCCCGAGGGGGGGATTGTTGAACGTCAGGCCTGGCGGGGTTATTCCACTGCCACCGCTTACAGCAGTTTCCGTAACCACTTCAACCCTGTTGACCGGAGTCCCACATGGCTCTATATTTGGTCCCTCAGCCCGCAGTGCCCGCACCCTATAGCAAATAGGTGCTCTCCGCTATTTCCGCAGAGAGTTCATCCCGTAATCGGGATGCGAGGGATTCAAAAGGTTGAAACAAATTATTGTAGGCAAACTACTTTTTCATCAGTGACTCTAGGTTTGTGGAGAGGAATTATCCTGATCTGACAAGTGTGCCTGAAGATCATCTTGGGTAGAAAAAAAAAGTATTTATAAAATAAACATTTTATATCAGCATCTGTTCATTGTTGGTTGATTGAATTGTTGACAATAGTGCATTAAAGATGATAATATAACATGATGTTTGCAGTTCTTTGTAGATCTAGGCCTCCCTAAACTTCTTTGCTCTTTTTTACTATTTTGAAAAAAAACATAAAAATACACTAAATAATCTTGCATAGGGCCACCTACAGTAACTACTAGAACCGGCACTGATGATTGCAAATCGTCTTTGCACAGTTAATGAGTCATGGACTCATTAACGAAATATTTCCAACTAGACTTTTCAAAATAAATGTGCTTTAAATTGACTAAAATGCAACACAGTAACATAAAGGAACAAGCAAAGATATTCACTGTGTTTTATTACTTACTTATTATTCAATTCTAAAAACAAAAAACAAAATACGGTATGCTTTGGAATATGGTTTTCAGTAGCTACAGAATTCTGCGAGTCAACAGCCAGTTGCTAGTGGAATTCAGACTGAATTTGAGTAAATAAATTTCAAATATTAACCCTTTTGTGTACTGAACGCGTTTTGGTGTTTTTAAGCTGTTGAAAAATAGCAGATCTACAAGCTCACATCGCGCCACCGAGTGGCGCGATATGAGCTTGTAGTTCTGCTATTTTTGAAAAAATCGTGAAAAGCATCAGAAACTAGAATCTGATCAGGACACAAAGGGTTAAACGTTATATATTTAATGTATTTTCAGCAGAGACTGTAGTGGGAGTTGGACTGGTTATGCAGTCAGTCAGCACATCAACCTGGGCCCAGTCACCAGCACACTAACAGTAATGTGTTATTATTGATCCACACCCCAGCGCTGTACAACCACACTGAGACCTGAGAGTTTGTAAAACACGTGTTCTGAGAAGCAGTTTAGTTTTCCAAAACGTGTCAATAATCAGAAAAAAAAGAAGAAAACCTTTGAAAAGGAAGGGGTTCCTGTAAGGCAGTAAGCAGCAACACAACACAGGATGGATCATACCTGGGCATAAATATTCCATGTCCTGTTTTTTAAGCCAGACGTAACGCGAGATGGGGGGGTGTGTGTGTGGGGGGGGGGGGGGGGGGGGGCGCCGACCGCGGACGACCGACACAACACTGTGGGAAGGCGCTCAGTCGTTCACACACACCGCACTAATCCTGGAGCATAAATTGAGCAGGATGCAGAGAGGAGACACAAAGCCATAACTCACTGAGAGTCAGGGAAAAAAAGGAAAAGCAAAGGGGGGGATTCCCAGTCGGGGTCCTTCAAACCATATGTGAATGAATGCATGGGGACCGAAACATACAGTACAAAAAAAAAAAGAAAAGCCTATAGCATCTTTAGTACCAAAGGGCTGCCAACCCCAAATCTAAACCACAGATTGTTGCTGGAGGGAGGGAGGGATGGAGGGATGGAGGAGGTCGTATTTGAAAAAAAAAGAAGAAGAAAAAAAAAGAAACGAACAATAAAAAAAGATGCCGGGCTGCATTTAAACCGCCAGACTGCGGTTTGTTGTTTTATATCTTACAAGAAGTCAAATGATGATGGGGGAAAGGGAGCTTTCAGCGGTTCGAATTATGTTTAATTTTTTTGCATTTTTTTTCTCCTATATTGCTCTAGTTTTACGGCCTTCTATTTCACAGGATTATGGAACTCTCTAGCTGTATTTTTTTTTTTTTTTGTATGAGAACTTTTATTTGTATTCCTCCCCTCTCCATCCCCAATGTTAAATATGCAAAAGATATATAAACATACATCTCCCGCCAAAGAAAGACCAAGCCCTTTCCATCCACTTTTCTTTAGTATATACAGTATATATATTTTTTTTAAAACTTGATACTGCTAGTCTATTTGTCTGCATTCTGTCTCGGGGGGCTGACAAGTCTAGCGTGTTTTTTTTTCTCTCTCTCCCATATTTGTATTTTTTCCTGTGCA
>CM076982.1:22857936-22942936 GCA_039105355.1 Benthosema pterotum
TTTTTCTGTTCTTTTGTCAATGCCAAGGTGAAGACAGGGCCATCTTGGCAGCAGCGAGGCTGACTGTGAATGTGTCCTGTGCTACAAAGCAGAAGGCCAACCGTGGAGGAGCCCAGGGTTACACTGTGGCTCAAATACAGGGGGGTAGGGAGGACGCATAACATACTGGGATAGTGCTGTTGCACCGTAAACCAGGGGTTTTCAACCTTTTTGATGCCAAGGACCACCGTTTATTCAGCATTTGAGTCACGGACCACCATTTGATTCAAAGACCTAAAACTAAAGAATTCTTTTGGTTTTGTCCACAGTTCCTGGTTTGATATTGCAACAAAACAGTGTAGACTTCTTAATTAAATAGTGGTAATTCAGTTGATGAATATTCTAACTCTTGAGAGTGTAAAAATGAAACCAAATGGACCCGCAAGGGTCCATTTGGTTTCATTTTTACACTCTCAAGAGTTACATCTGGCTAGCCAACTTTCCATCTTTTAGCCTGGGGACCACCTGGAACCCTCTCAAGGACCACTGGTGGTCCCCGGACCACCTGTTGAAAACCCCTGAGATAGATTTTGGACCATGTCCACACAACTGCAGCAGTAACCACTGTAGTAACGGTGTGTAGCACACTGTGTGATATCTGCACACCTATACACTAGGGATGTAACAATACATTTGTAACGATTCGATACGTATCACGATGCATGGTTGGCGATACATTACATGGACGGTATTGGTTTAGTCTAGCGATACGATCCGATTCAATGATTTCTCTTTTAAAAAATGCTAAATCATCGTCATCATCATAATCTTTATTTAAATCGGAAATACAGTTGAGAGCAAGCCCCCATTTTCAATGTAGCCGAATACAGGGGCATAAGAACAACAAAGACACCACAGACATATCTAAATCTATCATACATTTGATGCAGCATTAATGGAATCGATTATTTGCAAAGAAAACGATTCAACACCGATTACATGCCTTGCAAGTAATCGGTATTGAACATAGTCAATGTTACTGTTTTCATTTTGATATATTTTGATTCTTGAAATAAAAAAACAACTTTTCGATGCAGTTACTATATTGTTAGACCCCTAAACACACACATACACACGTTACAAGTATGATTGAAAAAAAAATATGTTTTTCACAAGTTCAGTTCACCACTCACGCCCTCCCCTCTCCCCATAAAAAAAACGGCTCAAATCTTGACCATCAGGGTCAAAGTTGCTGTCAGATCTTTCACGAGACATGACGTTGTAGCATAATGTTAGAGTATTAACATTCTCCATCATAGACACTGGACAAATTTACATGTTATTCTTTAAGTTTAAGGTGCTGTTCCACACCCCGTTGCAGCAGCGGGACACACTTCAACGTGGCTGTATGATGGGCTTTCCATTTAGTGTTGGAACGCTGCGCTGCATGCGGCTCTCGCACCTGCGAGACATTAAGAGACAAATCGCTTGGTTCTCTGCACAGCTGTAAGAAACTCCCCATTGTACGAGGCGAGGAGAAATGTCTTTGAACACAATTCAGAAGATGAAATGAAGGTAAAATTACACGGCAGTTCACGTTCTATTGACTCGCGCATTGATTTTGTGGCAAATTGCGGTATTGTATTGAGAGGTAAACAGGGGGAACAGCAGGATGGAGTGCACGGCTAAAGTAAAGACATATTGGGTCCCACTGGTGTTTTTGTTGTTCGTTTTTTTTTGTCCTCGTCGTGATTCATAGTTTAAGGTTCTACAGTGTATTGTTTTAACCATCGTGAGGGCCGAAGCACCGTCAGCCGCCCCAAAAAACACCACACTGGTGGCTTTTGCCTTGCAAAAAAAAATAAAGACCAAATCTGCGAACGCAAATGAAATAAAGGTAATTTCCATTGAAAGAACGGGGGTCTGCGGTGAGAGACCCTCGCCTCCCTGAGGCTCAGCAGGTGCCTGCACAACACGAAAACAAGAGCGCGTGGAGAGAGACGGTTTGGGCCCATCCCGAGTCGCAGGAGTGAAAAACAAGATGGACTTAAGGTGATTCTCATCACCGGCCCCAAAGCTCAGGCACTCTGGAAAAAAAAGAAAGAAAAAAGAAAAAAAAGGAGAAAGAAAAGGGGGGAATGTAATTTCCCCGACTAGGAACATAAGCCAGGAGTAATCTGGCCTGTAATACCTCCTAGTCCTTAAATAAAAGCCCTCCATTTTAAGTCTTCAACCTAGTCCTCTCTCTCTCTCTCTCTCTCTCTCTCTCTCTCCCACCTTTAATAGGATTTGGTAGAAAATGGCTTTGTGAATCGCGGCTCTCCGTCTTGCTCAAGGAAGAAGCGTGGCTGAGGCTCATTGAGAACTGCTTAATTGCTTTAAATGACTGATGACATGGGTGAGGAGAAGGGCCTTGAGCAAAGGGCCGGCACGGCCGCCGTCCGCACAGACAGCACATAGCTCTTCTCCCTGGGCCGTGCACGTGTGTGTGTGTGTGTGTGTGTGTGTGTGTGTGTGTGTGTGTGTGTGTGTGTGTGTGTGTGTGTGTGTGTGTGTGTGTGTGTGTGTGTGTGTGTGTGTGTGTGTGTGTGTGCAATTGCAGACTTGCGATCAAAGACCATACATTTGAGATATAGACAATCGAAAAAGGTTGTTCTATGGTTATTAAAATGTTAGGTTCCATTTAGCATGTCCAATCCAAGCTCGACAAGCTCACAGCATTGTGTGAGCTTGGGTGTTTAAGGTGCATGTAATGGGCAATGTGGCTTGTATAGTTAAACTAAGACATGAGAGTGGAGTGAGGGTTAAAACAGTGTAAAAAACAACAACAACAAACAAAAGTGGTAAAAAGTGGCATTTCTAAATATAACGTCCTAAAATGCTGTGCTCAAACTATGTGTGTGTGTGTCCGTGCGTGTGTGTGTGTGCGCGCGGTTGTCTGTGTGTGTGTGTGTGTGTGCACATGTGTTAGCGATGAAGAGGAGATTGCATGGGGATAGATGGTCTTTCATATGGATGCATAAATGCGCATATGTGCGTATATGAGCTTGTGTGTGTGTGTGTGTGTGTGTGTGTGTGTGTGTGTGTGTGTGTGTGTGTGTGTGTGTGTGTGTGTGTGTGTGTGAGAGAGAGAGGGTCACCAGGCGGTGTGTGTCCTATCGACACCACAGTAACAGACTAAATTAAAGCGGTGATGAATTGTGCCTGTCACGGCAGGGGGAGAGAGAGAGAGAGAGAGAGAGAGAGAGAGAGAGAGAGAGAGAGAGAGAGAGAGAGAGAGAGAGAGAGAGAGGAGGAGAGAGAGGGTGTGTGCGCCATATTCCACCTCTGATTAGGTGAGGATGGGAAGAGACGGAATATCATTACCGATATGTACCAGTATATTTTCATTAGATTTTTCTCTCCTGGCTGCCTTGGACAGCTTGATAGCAGGATGGTTTTTCCTTTTTTAGAGAGATAGAGAGAGAGAGTGGGGGTGGTGGTAGGGTGTGGAGGAACAAAGAGCCCCTAACTAGCCTTATTTATTTTTATTTATTTATTTTTTTGTCAATAAAAAGGGACTCAAATTTGTTGTGCGCCGGTTTTGCTGAAGGCCGTAAGCGAAGAAGTGCCTTTGAGTCTCCGCGGCGCAACCGCAAAACACATTGAAACGCTCTGCTTTCCGAGCGGCGTGGTTGGATAGTCACTATGTATATACTGTACGTTTACGCATAAGTGCTTTACTTTGAGTACAAAGTACTTTGTTTGGGTATTTACTATTTACAAAATGAGTGAATTAAAGGGGTATTCAGTGATTTGGGTGACTTGGAAAACCCTTCCAGTCCCCCCGGTAAAAAGATGTGCACATGCATACACTTTACTGTTACAGTATATGGGGGTGATTGCAACAGGCCAACAGCACATACAACAAGGTCCACCCCCACTCGATCCTGATAGGAGGAAGCCTGATTGGAGGAAGGCCCGTCTCACCCTGATTGGACGAATGGCTTTTCTCCCAAAGTCCAAACTGAAACTAGGATTTTTTTTTTACCCCAGGGACTCACTGCCACTGGGGACTGAATGGAATGAACTCCTTATATGGTCACCACACTCTATAGTAGGGAAGATTAACCAAAGAAGGGGGAAAAACACATACCTTATTTATACTTCATTTCAATATGGATAAAACAGAAAATAGAGAAAAGAAGTATAAAGGCACAATACCACACGATTAAAAGGTAAAATTGTGTGTGTGTGTGTGTGTGTGTGTGTGTGTGTGTGTGTGTGTGTGTGTGTGTGTGTGTGTGTGTGTGTGTGTGTGTGTGTGTGTGTGTGTGTCTCATGGTCTCTTTCAGGGCTGTTTACACTAAGAAGTGCACTTGCACTTAGGGTGACCAGATGTCCCTCTTTGCGTGGGACAGTCCCTCATTTTCAAGATTTTTGAAGCGTCCCACAAATTGAGTCTCTGTCCCACATTGTGACTGATAGACATCAGTGTTCAAAATGCCCTAATAATTTGTAGTGCCCTAATAGTTGGATTTCATCATTTCTTGCTATGTTTTTTTTTAATAATTCCCACATGTGGTACCACTATATTTCCACACTCACTCTAGAGAGGCCACATCGCATACTGTCGTATCAAAAATAGCTGATCTACGATCTCAAAACGCGTCGCAGCGCGACGCATTTTGAGATCGTAGATCAGCTATTTTTGATTTTAGATCAGCTATTTTTGCTGTGTGAAATGCAATCTTGAACGGGACATTTTGTCCCGTTTCCACACTCCACTTGTCCCACACATGCAACACTTCTGTCCCTCAAATGAACAGTTTGGATCTGGTCACACTAATAAGTGCACTGCAGCAGAGGTGGAGGGGGCAGGGGGTGTAATTTGGTGTGCTGGTGTGTTTACATTAGTGAGATGTGCTTTGAAAGTACTATAGCATCCTTCGGCCTGACCACGAGGGCTGTGCAGTCAAAACACCACTGCCACAGGACACAGGCTATAGCAGGGAGCATCCACATGTGCACGTTAAGACACTTTCAAACACACGCACATGCAAGCTCCCACACACACACAAACACGCAGGGTTGATTATAAAGAATAAAGCACCTCTTTGAGGGATTAGTCCAACATAAGGAACAAACAAACCAAATAGATGCATGCCTGCAAAACACGCCTGCTTTTTTCAAAGTACCAAAGCGTAAATGTGTTCCTGTCATAGTGTCTGCCAGGTATAACCAGTATGAAAGCAGCCGGCCTCCTTTGCTAAGGTAATAGGACCCTGTTTCAAACGAAAACACACAGGCTCTGTCATATTTGGTAGGGATCTAACGACATAGTAAGTGTATCGAAATATCGATTTTATTTTTTTATTTTTTTAAAAAGTACCGGTATATGCTTATGTAAACACAAAATATTGTATCGTTTTACTTACTGCCATACCGATTTGCAATGAAAAGAATCAGTATCGAATCTGTTGTTACCAACACTTTATATAAAAACACAATGTGTTCAAATACAATATGCACATGCATATGCCAGATCACATTTTTAACTTTTTTCTATCGATTACAATACATTTCTCCCTTAAAAACCTGCACTATCCACATGAATCACACATAATTAATAGATTTGCTAAATAGTTACTTGATCGATTTCAAATCATTGAATCATATCGCCTTAATGAACCAATGTCGCCCCTGTATTGTGTTGTCTCCATGTAGCGTGATACGTATCAGATTACTGTTAAAATGTAACATTACATACCTACTGCTTAGCGTTCTGCCATCACACCAGTCTAGGCATCTAGGCATGAACCTAGGCATGGGCATGGGGGGGGGGGCAATGCCCCTCTAAATGCCTTGACTGTCCCACCAAACACGACGGCATGCAAAACAACCCAAATTTCAAAGATATTTCAAATTGCTTATAATTACAATGATTTGAAACACTGCTACTAACTGCAATTGTCGCACCAGTAACCCAACACTATTTCATTATTCAAAGTCTTTTAGCTTTATGCATGCTGCGTGTCTGATGCAACTTCAACAACAACTGATGTTATTATTGATGCTTAATTGCCTAATAAAAGTCCTGTAACCGATAACGTGATGGTATGGGTGCGGCTTCATTGCCGGCGATGAGGCCGCCCCCATACCATTTTCACCTGCCCCCCGAATTGGGAAATGTTACATCCGTCCACTTATTTTGTTGCCCATGTAAAATCAATAATGAATTTCCCCTCTCCTTTGAAACTGGTCATAGCCTTGTATCCAACAACGAAGCTGAAGTTAACATTGTCAATCTGGTGTGTTTGCTGCATGTTGGTGGCAATGCCAGCTTTATCACATATTTCCGTTGTTTCTTATTTTTTTGCTCTCCAAATGTATAGCCTCGACCCCGCAGTCACAACCCGGCTGATTATTATGGCAATAATAATATTGGCCTTCCGAAATGAGGGCCTGTGTGCCGCAGCCAGCGCTCTGCGAACAGACAAAAACACAGGAGACCAGACGCGGAGTAAAGACCATATGCCATCAAATCTGTTGTTGCCGTATCTCTGAGAATTGCTTTGTCCATCCAATCTGTGTGAACTATTTCCATCGCCGCGGCGGTTCTATATAGCGGCACAGCAATCACATGCCAGAGCCGGGGGGTGGGGGGAGATGGGGGGGTCGCACTCAACATCACCATTGCAAAGCAACTATGGAATGCAATTGCGAGGGAGAAACAAACATGGAAAGGAATAAAGGCTGTGGGATTTTTTGTGTGTGTTTCGCTGGCGTACATATGTACAAAACTAGCTCTCTTATAAGCCGACAGCCAGATGGGGGCGGTGTTGAGTTCATGTGCAAGTTAATCGAAACAAAGAGTGAAGCGAGCTTCTTCTTGCATCTGTCAGAGTCAGGTTACAGAAACTTCCCAGCTTCAAAAGCATGTGTTCCTTCTGTAAGACCTTTTCCTCGAAGTCTCTACTCTGTCGTACAACAGGGTGCACACAAACAATTTAAAATCGCAGATGTGAGCTCGTAGAGTGGCTATTTTACATGGGCTTCCTTCATCCTCCCAAAGCCCAAACTGAAACTAGGGTTTTTCTTTTTCTCTCACTAGAGACAGAGATGAACTCCTTATATGGTTTGCATACTAGTAGGGAGGACAACAAAGAAGAAAATAAGCATCATTTGAATCAAGTGAAAACCCTTACAATATACCTTTAAGCGAAAGTGAAGGTGGTTGAGTGTGTCTGTGGGTTTTTACAAGTATCGAACCGATGTGCACGATTAACAAGAGCTTAGCCTTGTGAGTAAATAACTACATTGGACCCAGATTGGAACATGCAGGTTCCTTTCCTTCGCCACTTGTAGCATTCTAATGATTAGAGTGCCACGAGAAGCAGGAAGCGCTAATCAAAGCTTTATAGCAGTGTGAACATCGGCGTCAACAGCATTGTTACCATGGCGATGTTTGCGCCGACCCTCCTAACCTTGTCAACAGACAAAGGGGGGAAAAATAAATGCTTGGGTCTTGTTCTTTTTTTATTATGTTCAGTTCAGCATGCCAGAGAGTAATACCTGTACAGCTTTCCAGATCTCACCGTTTTTAAGCTCATGATGTGAGAGGCAAGACAGTAGACATATTCCAGCAGCGGTTCTCAAACTTTTTCTTGCCAAGGAACCCGTAATTGGTATGTGTTTGGCTACGGATTCCCCCGTCTGAAAATATCTAATGTCACGAAGCAAGATTGACATGAAATGGAGAGACGGCGAAATCCACCAACGACTATAAACCTGGTCGCAACGACGTCCCTGATCACGACTACTTTACTGGTTGTGATCGTGGCTATGGGTGCTTGTGGTCACGACCAGTGAGCGTGGGATACCTTAAGCTTAAACGTAACCCTGTTGTTACAGGCGCGTATAAAATATACAAACATAACCGCAAGCACAGAGCAGTGCATGTTCACCAACTTGGCCGTCCTACGGAGCCCAGGAACTGCAGGGCAAAGTTCCCCCGTCCCCTCCTGCCCTCACGCACCGGTTCCATCAAGCCGGAGTAGGCACAGTAGGGTTTCAGATGGTGTAAGTGATTAAGCCTGCGCAGTAGTTTAAAATGAGGACGTTTTGCAATCCCAGACTGGACCACCATGCAGCCAGTAGCAGCCATATTATAGTTACTGCGGTTCTGGAGGATTGGTTCAGAGTATGGGAAACAATTGGTGAGCTCTCATTGGCTGGTCTTTAGACCATATAATGAAACATTGCTTTCACTATAGAGCAGTGGTTTTCATCCAGTGGTCCTTGAGAGGGTCCCATGTGGTCCCCAGCTACAGTAAATGAGGGGACTAGATGTAACTCTTTGAAAGTGTAAAAATGAATGAAAAACCAAAATGGACCCTTGCGGGTCCATTTGGTCTCTCAAGAGTTAAACGATTTATCATCTGAATTACCTCAAGTCTACACAACCAGAGAATGTAGACGGATGGTCATTTTGCCTGTTTTGTTTCTGAAATCCAGCATGGTATTGTGGACAATTTTTTTTAAAAAAAGTTAGTTTTGAGTCAGTTTTGAGTAGGGTTGGGACTCGCTAGGATTTTATCGAGTCCGGGTCCTTACCGAGTCCCTCTTATCGATTCCGGGTCCAGACGGGTCCCTTAACGGGTCCTAATATATATATATATATATATATATATATATATATATATATATATATATATATATATATATATATATATATATCCTTTTTTGTGACATACTTTACACTACTTCATACTATTATATAAATACAAAAAGAAAGAAAAAAAAAAAAAACAATAACAAAAGCCACTTTATTGGCAGAAAAAATGTACTTTATAGTTAAAATAGGCATGAGGGCACTACTGCACTAGTAGGCAATACTAGGCATTGGTATAGTTAAGGTACATTATTTTTCCCCTCTTTTGTTTATGTCTCACAGACACATTATTTTCAAATATTAATAATCTTAACTAGTGTACTAGTAATAAGTCTTGATGCAGTTTGTGTCAGGCACAGCATGCTCTTATTCACGGGTCAGTGGGTAAGCAGAGCCATGCATAATGTAGCCTATGCCTTGCGTTGTCAAGGCAGAAAATAGCCCATTCCGGACCAGTAGAGTATAAACAGAGTTACAACATCTCCGTTCACTTCCATGGAAAGGTCTAATGGCGGCTGCTCTACATAGACTCCTATTGAGCACGGGGGCAGTTTGTCCCTATTCAGGCTGCATGAACAGCGCCCAGGCGCCCAGTTTCCGACCCCTCAATGTCGCAACTCCGACATTAGATGGCTATTGCTGAGAATCCCTATACGCTTTTAGTCTAGGCTGTTGTTCATGCCGTCGTGTATTTAGCCCCTCTAAAGTTATTTAAATGTTATCCTTTATCGCACGTGTTTTGGACCTGCTACCATGGAATACTGTAACTCTTGTGGATTTACTGGACCTTTTTTACGTGACAACGTGACAAACGCACGGAGGGCATCGGAGACTACAGTCAACTTTCCAGTAAGAATACTTTTAGTTTTGGGTGGAAGAGATTAAAGCAGGTGATGTTGTAGAACATTGACACGCTACTACAGCGTGCGTGTAGTACACACACACACACACACACACACACACACACACACACACACACACACACACACACACACACACACACACACACACACACACACACACACACACACACACACACACACACACACACACACACACACGTGTCTTGTCCTTGTCGCGTTGGCAAAATGGTAGAGGAGTTTGAAAATAATGTTCGTCTGCTCCTTATATTGTGGTTCGTTGCTGTTTGCTGCTGCTGTTGCTGCTGTTGCTGCTGCTGCTGCTGGTCCTGCGCTGCACTCAACATACAACATCGTGCATGCGCTTCATTACACAGCGGAGCGAAATTTTGATTGATGGGACTCGTTAAGGGACCCGTTCATAAAAAAATGATGGAACCGGGTCGGGACCCGCGATCTCAGGCCCGGTCTGAAATGGACCCGGGTCCGAGTCCCAACCCTAGTTTTGAGTCTGGTTAAAACGTCCTCAAACGGTGGTCTGTGGCTCAAATGCTGAATAAATAGTGGGCCCTGGGATCAAAAAGGTTGAAAACCACTGCTATAGAGAGCTACTGTATGTCTCGCTAAAGTAGGTCGTCAAGGCTAGGGCAAGGACTATGATAAGAGTCTGTAGAGGTAGAGGTTTTGGTGTGGTTCTGACTGCAATAGGAAGCATTGCATAGTTCTGGATGCAGAAGGAATAAGAATTTGGGACGTTTTCAGTCACTGCACTTTCGGTTTCCCTGCCGTTGGCTGATCTCACCACAGCAGCAGAGAATAGCTTCACTTGGATAATCCTCTAAATATATCACCTTTGATAGAATGAGTTGTTGGGCCACTGTTGAAAAACTATGAGTTTTAGCCTGTCTTCCCGTCCTTCATCAACCTGTTCGCAGCAGTAGGTCCCCAGGGGCATTGGCTGGCGGACGGAGGTTGGACAAGACTCATGATTTAGTTCCCGACTAACTTTTATTTTGGCGTTGCCTCCGTTCATGGGCCTGTCACAGACATGCACAGAGTGACGCATGTCAGCAAAACAGCTTTCTCTATTTTACTAGTACACATTTTATCCATACATCACACAAATCGGTATACACTGCCATCTCTACGGTCATGGGATAAACACAGCCCTGTTCCCCCATACCCCATTCCTGATGGCCAAAAAAAGGTTTGAAAAAAAAGTTATATATGGAAAGAAAAATGTTTTTTTTTTGTCAGTTGTAACTTCATTGACATGTCAGTCGTGTCAGTGGAAATAAATCACACAGTGTCTAGAAAAACAAGTACTTGTCTATCATATTTAATTGCTTATATTCCATAGCAGTGATTTTCAACCATTTTCATACCAGGGTCCAATATTTATTCTGCATTTTATCCCCGGAGGACCACCATTTGCTGAGTTTTTGTCCACAAGTTAGGAGAGATAACTGGCAAAATGATGGTCAAAATAACAATTTTTCTACACTTTCGAATTGCATAGATTCTTGAAAATTACGCTACAGGTATATAGAGTTACAGGTCTAGAAGTGCCCCCCCCCCTTCTGGGAGAGCCTAAAATCACCTATGTCAATCCCGATTGACTATGGTTGCCTTCCAAAGTTTGCAGGATTCTTCCATTGCAAATTAAATGCCAGAGTAATACAATTGAGCTTAATTAGTGGAATGCCTTTGATCACACTGCCTTAGAGACAATATCTACTGAAGTTGGTTGCACACTAACAAAACCATGTGTCTAACCACTCCAAAGTGAACTTCATACATATTGAATCAATGGGAAGTATTACCAAGAGCTTGATTAAATAATAACTGCATAACTACACCCATTATTGGAACACATGTTACAGTATTTTGTCCATTTGCTGAAAAGTAACAGATGTATGCAAGATGTCCACCCAGCAATGGCATACATGTACAATGTTGTTTACTCTATGTTGTCGTCAGTTAATTTTAATTTGTACAGGCTGCATTAATACAACTTTTTAGGCCAATACAGTATTATCATGAAACTTGGTGACCGGCATTGAGCTTTTTTTTTCTCATCAGGGTTTATAAGGCAAGAAATGCCAAAAACAAACTTTCATGATGCTTTAGCAGCTTGTGACATGCAAAACTAGGAGGTTTCATGATTCTATGAGCTTGTAGAGCTAAAGTAAAACATAATGCTAAATCTGAAAACACCAGTGTGAGTTCCCGTCCTGAAACATGGGTTAACTTAAAAAGTTAGAACCATTCCAATAATTTGATTGGAAATAAATATCCACAGAAACTACCCATCACCTGTATTATGTGCATTTTAAATGAAAAGAATGTAGCCAAATGACTGCAAGCGGCACGGTGAAAGATGAGCACGTGCACCGCTAGAGAGTTTCCAAAAGCAATCCAGGGTCTCTGTTTAGCTTGCCAAGCCATGCAGTATCCAAATAAAATCATGTTAAACAGCTATTATCATCAATGATGTCAACAAGCCTGCCTGTCTACAGTAACAGCGGTTTGTTCCAGCGTTGTGTGTGCACATAGTTTGTATAGCCTTCTCTCACAAAGGTTTCTTGGCAGACGGGAAGGTGCCTGTAATGAAACTGTATTTGTTACCAGTGGTCCTCCCCCCGGGGGTCCTTGAAGGGGTTAACACCGCGTCAAATTCAGGACTACTGCACTATCAGTACAGATTTGGAAAAAATAAAAACAAAAAGTGGTTAAATGTCTGAACCTAATATGCATACGGTTCAAGTTGTTTGTGTAAACAAACAACCAAAACTAAGCTAACTATGAAATCTAACCGGTTCAGTGGTCTTGTGGTTAAGAGCGTCCGCCCCTTAAACCGGGAGGTTGGGGTTCAATCCCTGGCAGAGTCACACCAAAGACTCTAGAAATGAGACTTAGTGCTAAGCAGGGAGGCTCCCAGCTTGCAACATACTAGTGTCATGTTCATGAAGGGGGCGTACTTTTACATCAAGCTGCCTCATGCTACACAGGCCCTGATGTAACATTTCCCAATCGGGGGGAAGGTGAAAATGTTATGGGTGCAACTTCATCGACGAGTCCTGTAACCATTTTCGGTTACAGGACTTATATTAGGCAAGTAAAAGCATCAATAATAACATCAGTAAGTTGTTGAAGTTGCAACAGGCACGCAGCATGCATAAAGCTAAACATCTAAGAGTTTTCTGATGCCGCAATTGTAGCTAGTAGCGTTTCAATTCATTTTATTCAATTCAAATACACTGTAAGAACTTTAATTTGAAATATCTTTGAAATGTGGGTAGTTTTGCATGCCATCATGCTTGGTGGGGCAGTCAGGGCTGTCTGATGCTGCAGAAACCGTACATACAGGACATAGTGTAGGCTGCTGCCCTATGGGCCTAACGGTTCGCCAACTATGAAAAGGTTTATTCTGCATGTAGCGTCTCTCTCTCCTCTGTACAGACTGTGTACAGTGGAAGTATCCAGTACCAGGTATTGGAAGGAGGTGGAGGTGTGCACTGTATGCATAGTCCTCCTCCCAGGGCTATACACACACAGTGTATCTGTGTATAGTTTTATCAGCCACCCGTATCCTGTTTATACCTGACGGAGGCAGAGATCTCTGTGTTGAAACTCCTTAAAAGTCAAAACGCCAGAGGAGGCCGAAGGCTAGCAGGAGCGCATCTAAACCCATACCACATGTTATCACACACACATGCACACGCATGCACGCACACACACACACACACACACGCACGCATGCACGCACACACACACACACACACGTATTACTACACTTGTGAGGACATCAGTATTTTCGGACACTGTCTTTATTCATGACATTTTTACAATGTGTTATTTATTTATTTCATTTTTTAAAAAAAGAGATTCTTGCCTTTATCGAGACACAAAGTAAAGAAGGTCATCAGGGTCAGTACTTGACACGTCGGCCCTGGCCTGTGCATAACTGGAAAAACGTATGTTATGTGACATTTATTTTTTTAAAACAATGTTTTATCATATAGGAAGACTATTGGTGGAGAGGTTTGTCTATCACATGTGATGCTTAGCTGTGATTGGACTATAGCAGTTTGGGGAGGGGCTTACGTCAAGGTCTATTCAAAGAGCAGCACTGTTTCGGATGTGAGCTTGTAGCTTGTAGTACATCAGTGGCTTTCAACCAGTGGCCTGGGGACCACCAGTGGTCCTTGAGAGGGTTCCAGGTGGTCCCCAGCTAAGTTGGTTAACCAGATGAAAATTTGGTTAACCAGTTGTAACTGTTGAGTGCGTAAAAATGAAACCAAATGGACCCTTGCGGGTCCATTTGGTTTCATGTTTACACACTCAACAGTTAAAATGTGCATAATGTGCATGACTGTTTTGTTTCCCAAATCCAGCCTGGTATTGTGGACAAAAGTAAAATAAATCTTTATTTTTTGGTCTGTGGGGTTAAAATGCCCTCAAATGGTGGTCTGTGGCTCAAATGCTGAATAAATGGGCCCTGGTATAAAAAAGTTTTTTTTGACACCGCCATGCGACTGAGGATACAGCCAGTGTACCTCTAACCCTAAGACCTGAACATAACCTCCACGCATCTAATCCCATCCCCAAACCTCAAGCTTTTGTTTTTCACCCCAATTGTAAAAAGCTACCATCAAACAACTATTTATCTTATATAAGAACCACGCAGGGAAAATTGTGCTCAACACGGTGGTGTCTATTTCTCAAATTCGACATATTCACATTTGGGGGCCCTCACAAGCATAGCAATGTGATCGCACGCACACACACACACACACACACACACACACACACACACACACACACACACACACACACACACACACACACACACACACACCCTCTCTCCCCACCACCAGCCGCGGGGCGCCATGGTTACCTTGGAACTTTAACGTGGACCAGCTGGCGTACTTGGGTTGTGAAATTGCATTGCTGCTATACACACGCGCATGCACACATACACACGCACACAACACACACACACACACACACACACACACACACGCATGCATTTTGCAGAGGATCAAAGGCGGTGGTGAGCCGGGGCTCGGCACAGCAGCCCTCCTGCTCGTGCCCTGGGCTACATGGACCATCCTAACATTCCACAGTGTCCATGGCCTCGGTAATATGTGGCCCCGCAGCCTAATGAAGATGGACTGTGTTTATAATGCTCATGTTTGCTCCCATCGCTAACATAATCCTTTACCTATACACCAGTACACCAACAACATGGAGAGCTATAGGAAAAATAACAACGCTCCTTTTTCTTTTCTTTTTCTCCCCCCCAATTCTTCTCCTCCTCCAGAAGAGAAGAGAAGAGAAGAGAAGAGAAGAGAAGAGAAGAGAAGAGAAGAGAAGAGAAGAGAAGAGAAGAGAAGCAGAAGAGAAGAGAAGAGAAGAGAAGAGAAGAGAAGAGAAGAGAAGAGAAGAGAAGAGAAGAGAAGAGAAGAGACGCAGTAAGATTACAGGTACATTTTGTTATGAATAAATTATTATTAGTTGTAGTATTGTATTACTATTATTATTATTATTATTATTATTTGTATAAGCCAATAATGCAATATTTTACCAAAACATTGTCATTGACAATTTGGACAACAGAACATTGTGTTTGAGCCTGGATCATCAGTACAGGCCCAAAGTGACAGTGGACGGCAGTGAAGTATATTATTGGCTCAGAAATAAATCAACACCAAACAAAAAGAAACTCCATGAATTTCAAGGCTTCAGTAGGTGAGTAATTGATGAGAAGTCCTTTTCCTGGCAATGTATTCATTGTATTTATGTAAAGCTTATGATCATCCATGATCATCCATATTTTCCATATACATAATAACTGAATTATTATATTATATTGTATTAGTAAAATGAGCAACAGCTGTGGCCGAACCTGACAAATGTGTCGATGTTGGAACAAATTTCAGGTGACAAACATAATTTGAATATGAACGAAAAGGGCCTTCAAATGTTTAAATTGCTATTTGAATGTTTGTTTTTATTAGTTTAAAATCAGCGAAAGCAAATGAAGATGCATTTGGATTCCATGTAAATCACACCGAAGCCAGGAGGGATTTAACATGAGATGACAAACTGCAGGCCAACGTCCAATGGCCTCCAGGACACTCCTTCAGGTGTGTTGTCTTCTCTCAGACTTAGTTACTTAGTTATAGGGCTACAACTAACCATTATTTTCATACATAGGCCAATTATTTAACTGATTCATCGATTAATGGGATTATACCTATTATTTAGCTATCACCTTGAAGGGGGATTACACCCATGCACACTCTCAGGAAGTGTACATTTGTACACTCTCAGAAAAAAGGCCATAAAAAACATTAACATAGTGAAACACAACTTGTCAAGTGATGTTTCACCATGTTAATGATTTTTTTCAGACCTCCATTTCTAGGAAACAAAAAATGGGAGAACTTTTCATCATGTCCACACAGCATCTCTAAGGTATATTAATTAATTACATTAAAATGTTGGAAATGGTTGGAATTTGTTACACTCAACACTTGAAAAACTATGGTTAAGTGGGAAAATGGATAAAAACTTAACATTAATTCATTAATCGATTACTAAAATAGTTGTCAACTAATAGAATATCGATTCGATTACTCGAAGCCCTAGTAAGTTAGTTTATTTCAGTTATGGTAACAGAATGCAGCTGAACACGAGGCTTACAAAGTTATAACTGACTGAAAAGGTATAGGCTGAAGCCGAATCTTATTTGACTACTTTAATGATAGAAAATCTTATTGCATATAAATATAAGGAGAGCAAAAAGCAAAAATGAGAGCAGATACAGTAATAACTTGTAGCCTACTCTCTTATTAACAACCCAGAAAATTAAGCTATATTAAATATTATATTATATATTATCTATTATAACATTGTATTTCATACATCGTCTAATTTCTTTCTTTTAAATCTAAAAAAATAATAATCAAGCATCGACATTGAAGTGGGACTATAGAGGGAGAACTGACAGCACTGTCTGATAGTCTGTTTACACTTTAGAGTGCTGTGTCTCGTGTGCAATGTGAACCTATACACTCTTTCACACATTAAATTAAGGTCTGGTCTCCTGTACTGTACGCCTATGTGTGAAGCAACCCAACTGAAACCACCTTGGCATGGCTATAACCTTCTGCACCTTATACTGTACCTAACTGCATGTTCATGCTGTATCGGCTGGATTATGTTTTCATGCTTATGGATTGCTCTCACTCTTAGTCGTTTCAAATCGCAATTAAAAACTGTTTCTGTTTTCTGTCCTTTATTTCCCCTCTTCAGCTCTTGTTTAGGCTTTACATTTTTATTATTTTGTTTTTGTTTTTTTATCGTCTGCCATTTTATGATGTGTTTCCTTTGCTTAATGTTTTATTGTGAAGCCCATTGAACGGCCTTGCTGTTTGGAATGTGCTGCAGACATAAAGCCTGCCCTGTACAGTGCTGGTATGACATGGAGCCTGTTGCTGTGGAACTGTTTTCACTCTGCAGCCAGTCAGTCAGTAGCACAGTAAGGCGTGCAGCAGCGTGCAATGCAGGGGCTGCTCTCTATGCAGACAAAAGGGACGAGGCACCGGGGGATGTTTTTCTGCCTGCTTGAGACTCTGACACCTGCCTCGCCACGGCAAATTGGAACGGCTCACTCTCAAATGAGATTTCTGCTCGCCTGCGTGGGGGGACTGGGGGGGAAAAAAAGGTCACCCATTACAACTATTCTACATGATTCACCGCTATCGCATCTGGCGCTCTCCTACCTTTCCCTTTAATTAGCTCAGCAGACCCCGGTCAAAGTGTGTGTGTGTGTGTGTGTGTGTGTGTGTGTGTGTGTGTGTGTGTGTGTGTGTGTGTGTGTGTGTGTGTGTGTGTGTGTGTGTGTGTGTGTGTGTGTGTGTGTGTGTGGGGGGGGGGGCTGGTCTAATCCTTATATTGTGGTAGAGACACCGGAATGGTAATGCTGCATTGTTATCCACTGCACTTTAATGGTACAATGTTGCAAAACTATGGATGTTTTTTATCATCTGGAAAAACAATGAAAAAATAAAATGCAGGGAATGGTTGGACATAATTAGTGCTACTGCTTATTTTCCAGACATGGTTTAGATAAGGTCCTCTGCTGCCGTAACAATTATATACTGTATATAAAAACATTGAAACATGGAGCCCAAAATATAGCAAAGAGCAAAGACCAGTTTAAACCATCCAGTGGTTTCTACCCGTTGGTCCAGGGACCACCAGTGGTCCTTGAGAGGGTTCCAGGTGGTGCCCAGGCTAAATGTGGAAAGTTGATTAAAGGGGAACTCCACCCATTTTCAACATTTTAATATGTCATTAATATACCTTAGAGTTGTTGTGTGGACATGATAAAAAAGTTCCCCAAATTCTGTATTTCCTAAAAATGGAGGTCTGAAAAAATCATTAACATGGTGAAATACATCTGATAACATCAAGATGTATTTCACCATGTTAATGATTTTTCTTTCAGACCTCTTTTTCCTGAGAGGGTGCAAATGGAACCAAATGGACCCGCTAGGGGCCGTTTGGTTCACATTTGTATCCTCTCAGGAAAATTTTGAAAATGGGTGGAATTCCCATTTAACGAGATGCAACTCTTTGAGAGCATAAATGTGAAACCAAATGGACCCTTGCGGGTCTGTTTGATGTTTACACTCTCAAGAGTTAAAATATTCATCATCTGAATTAGCCCATGTAAATCTACACAACTAGAGAATGTTGGAGATTAATGGTCATTTTGATCTGTATGTTTGCCTGTTTTGTTTCCCAAATCCAGACTAGAATTGCGGACAATAGAAAAGAAATCTTTAGTTTTGGGGTCTGTGGGGTGAAAAATGTCAAATGGTGGTCTGTGGCTCAAATGCTGAATAAATAAGTGGGCCCTGCTATCAGAAAGGTTGAAAACCCTTGATATAATATTTTGACACAGGAGTCACCCAAGGGCCTACACTTGGGTGATACAATCTGTATACCAAATCTATAAAAGGTAAGTTTACGCCGTCTTTAGGGATGGATTCAAATCCACGGTCTGTTGTGTATCCTCTGTTGTTGTCAAACTTGAGGGGGTCAGTTAGGGCAGTGGTTTTCAACCTTTTTCATACCAGGGCCCACTATTTATTCAGAATTTGAGCCATGGACCACCATTTGATGACATAGCCCCACAGACCCCAAAACTAAAGATTTATTTGGTTTTTGTCCACAGTACCAGGCTGCAAACATACAGATCAAAATGGCCAACATTCTCTAATTATGTAGTCTTATTATGAAGACTAATTATGTAGGCTAATTCAGAATGTAAACATGAAACCAAATGGACCCATAAGGGGTTGCGGGTTGTCTGCTTCGGCAGCTCTGCTTGTTTTCCCACCAGTTGAAAACCTATGACTTAGGGTGATCAGTATGTGGGACTCAGTAAAAAGAATATGTGTGAACTACATAGCATATATACCGGTAGTATGATCAAAGACACATTACATGTGTTGAGGCGAACACGTAAATGTGTGTGGGGACAAATTGGTTAACATAGTGAAAGCAGAGGATGAAAGGAAAGGTGTGCTAAATAATAATAAAAATAATAATACACATCGCTGTTGTTTGTGTAATAATAGCTTACTGGCTTTGAGAAACGGTTGATTCATTTGGTATTTGTATGCAACAGAACAAATACCTCAACAAGATTCAACACATGCGCACACGCACACGCACAGACACAAGCCTGGTGGTCAGGTCTATTGGTGGAGGTAGGTGTCAGGTCTATTGGTGGAGGTAGGTGTGTTTATAATGGCAGCAGTCCCAGCAGTGAGTGAGGAGCTGTAATGTAGTGACTGGCCGTGCATTGATCAGGCCAGAGCAGCAGAGTAACACAGAAACCCTGTATCTCCATATTATGCAACCTTTTTACCATTTTATTACAAACAAGACCCCATAGCCTTCATCACACAGGAGTGTTGCACGAGTGAATATAGCAACTCTACAAGCTCCAACAATGTGACGCGATACCACAGCACAGGGGTTGAACATCTACCCACCTGCCCCGGGGCGGGTAAATAAAATAGGGCAGGTGAAATCTACTGCCTGGTTGCCCCTACGGGCAGGTGGGTGCACACTTTTGGTGTGGATCCACACATGGCTTACACACAGAGTGCCAAGTGTCTACGCCTCTATGGCGCTGTGCACGCTTGCTAAAACAGCTAATCTACAAGCTCACAAAAACACAAGGTTGCAAAAGCCATAGGTTTTCTCAAGCCAGAGCTCAAAGTTGCAACTACAGCTGCAATACAAAAAAATGTTTGTATTTATAGAATTGATCAACCTGTGAAGTTTCGTAGAAATATCTCTGAGTTTAAATTTTTGCCCCCATTTTGGACGCCATTTATTAGCCATTTTGGACGCCATCTTGAATATCTCAAGAGAGCACAAGGGGGATTCACAGGGACTTTTAGTATGTCATTCCAAAAGGTATTCTGAACATATCCTGAAAAATTCAGCTTGTTACTAATTTGTTGTGGGTGTAACCCTATTACTACTGGACTACAAGTCTACAAAACTAATGTAGAAGATTAATGGTCCAGCCTGGAAGTGTGCCTATGAGAACTTACGTGACAACCCCCTGCTGCGCGATGTTGAGCGGCTCAATATTCAATATTTTTGAAATACCATTCATGAAAAAGGAGCGTTTTTTGGACGTGCGAGGTTTCGCCCCCGACGACGATGACTTGCCAAATGTGATTTGACTTTTAAGGTGAGTTAAATCCCCTCAGCTTCACACAGCCTGCTCTGGGCTTCTCCAATCAGCTGAGGCTGTCGTTCTGGATCACACAAGTCCCTGCGCTGTGGCTTTCTGTAATGCTTCCATCAATAAATACATGCGCCGCGCCGTGCGCACACGTATACGTCCTGATGCTGGGGTGTACCCACAATGTAAGCCTTCTCTCTCCTGTCCTCACCCCATCCCTTCCTACCACTCTCTCTCTCCCTCCCTCTCTCTCTCTCTCAGACACACACACATACACGCACGCACGAGTGCATCAATACCAAAAGGCTTTAATCAACTCTCCGAGGAAGACATCATTGCATTTAGAATCAAAACCTATGGAATCGATACCTGTGTTAGACGTTAAATGACAGAGTGCTTAGATGGAGCTCATGCGAGCGCGTCGCCCCCAGGTAGGTTTGGTTGGATGGTTGGGGGGGGTTTGGAACCGAAACGGGAGAAGAGACAAGGGAGAGGTGCACGCCGTGCTGGACATGCTGTGGTGGTGGATGATGGTCCTCCTCCTCCGTGGTGTGTTTGTGATTTTTGGGAGCCGCGATGCGGAACCTCTTGGAGAAGAAGAATGCTTTGGGGCCTGTTGTAGCGCAGTTCAGTTCTGACCGACCGGTAAAACATCTGAGTGCCGTGAAATAGGAGAGTAGATTGAAATGTCTCTCTCTCTCTCTCAAAGTTATTCTTCATGGAGTGAAGCTAAGAATGAAACATCCCAAATTCCCCAATGTCCCAATCTGTTATTTGTGAAGACAGACACACACACACGCTCTGTTTCATAAACATTCTTCTAAACCAGGAGGTCCCCCAGCTAACAGTTCACCTGAATTATCACAAATCTACACAACTATAGAGATTTAGGTTTGCCTGTTATGTTTCTGAAATCCTTGAATTGTAGAATTGGGTTTTGGGTCTGTGGGGCTAAAATGCCATGAAATGGTGGTCCGTGGGTACAATGCCGTATAAATAGTGGGCCCTGTATCAAAAAGGTTGAGAACCACTGATCTATGACCAGTGATGACGTGTCAGTGTCGTCAGTTACGGAAAAGTCGGATGGGAAGAATTTCCACAGAAACGAGAGTTCGATTTTCAATTCTGAACCATATATCTGAAGCCGATTGGGTCAACATTAGAAAAAAACGTATCCACACTGTACAAACTGTACAAGCTGCACTCTGGATCTCTCTCTCTCTCTCTCTCTTTCTGATTGACAAAATAACAACTAGGCTACAAACCTTTTTTTCTTCTTTTGCAGAATTGAACCTCCACATTTGAGACAGCATGCCCCCCACAGGGAGGAAGCTAAGAATGAAACATCCCAAATTCCCCAATGTCCCAATCTGTTATTTGTGAAGACAGACACACACACACGCTCTGTTTCATAAACATTCTTCTAAACCAGGAGGTCCCCCAGCTAACAGTTCACCTGAATTATCACAAATCTACACAACTATAGAGATTTAGGTTTGCCTGTTATGTTTCTGAAATCCTTGAATTGTAGAATTGGGTTTTGGGTCTGTGGGGCTAAAATGCCATGAAATGGTGGTCCGTGGGTACAATGCCGTATAAATAGTGGGCCCTGTATCAAAAAGGTTGAGAACCACTGATCTATGACCAGTGATGACGTGTCAGTGTCGTCAGTTACGGAAAAGTCGGATGGGAAGAATTTCCACAGAAACGAGAGTTCGATTTTCAATTCTGAACCATATATCTGAAGCCGATTGGGTCAACATTAGAAAAAAACGTATCCACACTGTACAAACTGTACAAGCTGCACTCTGGATCTCTCTCTCTCTCTCTCTCTTTCTGATTGACAAAATAACAACTAGGCTACAAACCTTTTTTTCTTCTTTTGCAGAATTGAACCTCCACATTTGAGACAGCATGCCCCCCACAGTGAGGTGCGTGTGTGTGTGTGCGTGCGTGCGTGCGTGTGTGCGTGCGTGTGTGTGTGTGTGTTGTGTGTGTGTGTGTGTGTGTGTGTGTGTGTGTGTGTGTGTGTGTGTGTGTGTGTGTGTGTGTGTGTGTCGTCAGCAGTGTGTCAGTACAACACTAGATGATGCTGAGCTCTGGAAGGAAAGCACACACAATGACGCCGAGTGTGTGTTTCCATTTCACTGATGGCAACACACACACACACACACACACACACACACACACACACACACACACAAACATAATATGTTATACAGACACGCACATGCACACATACAATTTGGATAAAGCGAGCATTGTAGAGGTGTGTGTGTGTGTGTGTGTGTGTGTGTGTGTGTGTGTGTGTGTGTGTGTGTGTGTGTGTGTGTGTACGCGTGAGAGAGGGAGAGATAGAGAGGGGGGGGCATGCCTTATATATTATTGCAGTCACGCTGCCCCACGTCTGAAAACATTTCGCAGGCTGTGCAAGAAAAATGTAAATCGGAGGACCGCCAAATCAGACACATGCACATGTACACACACACACACACACACACACACACACACACACACACACACACACACACACACACACACACACACACACACACAGAGAAAAAAACTCATCTCCCCTCTCTCTCTCCCTTATACACACATAATGCATTAAAATGGAAAACAGCTCACACTGGCCCCGGCATTGAAGGTGGGGGGGCTAATATTTGTTTTTCCCCCTCCCCTGTAGTGTTCTCATTGCCAATGACCAAATTTATAATAATCTGTGCCTGAGAGTCCAGCACTGCTCTCTGAATCCATAATGACGCTGCATGCATGCGTGCGTGTGCAGGGGCCTGGGCCGGGGCCGGGGCATTGTTCCTGTGAGTGTGTGCTCTGTGTGGCCCTGTGGTGCATGCATGCAGCAACACCCCAATTCCCATTCCCATTTTTTCCAGTTGCATCCAGCACCGCCGTGTTGGAATTGGTCCCGACCTCTGGAAACACGGCTGTAGTTTAGATTAGCAACCTGCAGCATGTTGTGTCTTAACAAGGACATACGCAGTCACACGATGATGTTAAGCATGCAGCATGCAGCGTTTTTCGTTGTGTTTTAGCTACATCATGAGTTACGAGCCAGTGTTGTTGTTTTTCGGCCTGTGTGTCTACTATAGGGGCTTTCAACAGGTGGTCCGGGGAACACCACTGGTCCCTGAGAGGATTACATGTGGTCCTCAGCTAAATGGACGGTTGGTAACTAAATGATTATACTGTAGAGTGTAGATGTTTAACTCTTGAGAGCGAAAATGAAAACAAATGGGCCCGTAAGGGTCCATTTGGTTAAACATCTGTATTATTAATACAGATGTTTAAACATCTGTATTAAACATCTGTGTTATTGATTTTCAAGAATCCACACATTTTTAATATAAACACTGAACCAGTGTATTGAGAAGAGCGACTAAATAACATTAGTGAAGCGCAGGTTATTTCCTTTCTTACTAACATAAATGTTTGACATAGTACTGTAGGAGGTCGATATACAGTAATGATATGCATACATACACAACACATCAACATACCGTACAGTATACACACATGAAGCTTATGCACTTCTCTTCAAGGTCGCTTCGACATAAAGTGCTTCCAACTGGGATAAAGACCGTTATTAGTGAATGTTCCACACTAAAACCACCTTCTCTCATGTCACCCACAGCAGCCTTAGTCTAGAACACATGCACTAATGGACTATTGTGTTGTGCCACTTACAGTCAATGACTGTCCATTTGCCGTAGGGAAATTATGCCTGACATTCACACGAGTACAATGTGGTTATACTATACCACACTGTTCTTGTTTTCACACAGATGCATACTCATTCACATGCGCACACACACACACTCGCACAGTAACACAAATATCAAACTCACATACCCATGTTTGTTGCGACCGCCGGTTGCCGCCGTTTACTATGAAAATGTGAATTTTCCGTTTACCCCGCACCTCTGTACAGTATATGGTCATGCCTCACGTGAGTGACATCAT
The DNA here is from genome assembly GCA_039105355.1 of Benthosema pterotum. Classification (NCBI taxonomy): domain Eukaryota; kingdom Metazoa; phylum Chordata; class Actinopteri; order Myctophiformes; family Myctophidae; genus Benthosema; species Benthosema pterotum. Next base: position 22,882,196 of record CM076982.1, read on the forward strand.
CAGGGATGGCCAGCATTAATGGAGATACCTGAGGTCATCAATATCGGCCAGCAACTCTACATCTGACCATGATTAAAATATCACACAATTAAGAAAACGTTTGAAAACTACAATGAAACCATTTTGATCACAAGGGCCTGTAATCCAAAGGGTTCCATGGATTCGGGTGAAAGTCTTTTGAAAGATGCAGGTCTATAGTCCTCCCTTAGAACAGAGGTTTTCAACCAGTGGTCCCTGAGAGGATTCCAGGTGGTCCCCAGCCAAATGATGGACAGTTGGTAACTTAATGGACCCTTATGGATCTGTAACTCTTGAGATCGCAAAATGATACCAAATGGACCCTAACAGGTCCCTAACGCACTCACGCATCTTTACCTTATTGGAGGCCTAACTCGAGAATCATTTCTCTTGTGGGGACAAGCAATGTTATTTTGTCCCCACAATGTGTATTTCTGAAAAATACCCCCCCCCCCCCCCCCCCCCCCCACCAACTACCCCCCCCGACACCCATCCACCCAAACACCCACTGACACCCACACACACACACACACGCGCGCACACACATATACACACACACGCACACACACACAAAATACAGCAAACTAATAACAGATTCATGCTTCTCTCAGTGAGTGTGTGCAGAACAGTCTGTGTTCAAGCAATAGGATCCGTCTCTGCCAGAGCAGTAGTATTATGCTAAGTCCCATTTTGAGAACATTGTGTTTTTTGGTATTGTTTTGTTTCTGCTTGAATCAACTGCCTTCATTTCAAAGTTCTCCCGGGGATTCTGCTGCTTGTCCGGCCCGGCATGACGGGAACAAAAAGACTATCTCCAAAGACAGTTTTAGCTGCAGCCGCGACTTTAGATGGCTTTGTCTTAACAGGATGTGTGTGTGTTTTACTTGTTTCCTAAACTAAAGTTGTATTCATTTTGGTTTTATTTTATGTTTGCCACAAGTGACAACTACCATGTCAAATTACTTCTCAAGTTACAATGCTTCCTTCCTTTTTAAAATGTGAGGGATTCCAAAGGTCACAATCCACAAAGAAAACTCCTTTTCCCCCTTTTTGGTAAAAGCACTCAAACATTATTTATTTTGCTACCCCTTTCTGTTCTTCTTCCCTTTCTTTCTTTCTTTTTCCTGGAAAGGTTTGCACAAAGGTAACTGGAAAAACAAATTCCGCACACTACTTTTACAGTGTAAAACTGTGATGTGACAATAAAGATTATTCTGACCCAGACGACCCGCAACACTCCATGTTAAAGGGAAAGTCCACCCATTTTCAACATTTTTTTCTGAGAGTGTACAAATGCAACCAAATGAACCCTAACGGGTTCATTTGGTTCCATTTGTACACCCTCAGAAAAAAGAAGCGTCTTAACATGGTGAAAATACATCTTGATGATGTCATCAAGATGTTTTACCATGTTAATGGATTTCTTCAGACCATTTCTTGGGAACACAGAATGTGGGAACTTTATTATCGTGTCCACCCAGCACCTCTAGGGTATACTAATGACATTAGAATGTTGAAAATGGGTGGAGTTCCCCCTTTAACATGCCCTTCCAGGTGCAAAGGCTCAGTAGTACAGCATAGTAAAGAGGGTGCACTCATGAAATGTCCCCTTCCACATGATTCTTTGTATATTTACCTCTGATATAGCAGACTACAAACACAATAGTGTTCAAAGTCAAAGGCTATAGAAAGCAAAAAGCAAAAGTTGCTATGATTAGTCCAAAATAGCCATCTACAAGCACACAAATGTAACCTTTTTTGGATAATACGGATGCTGTGCTTCAAGTAAATAAACACAATTCATAATTCATCCTACTGTACTGCAGGGGTTTTCAACCGGTGGTCCGGGGACCACCAGTGGTCCTTGGGAGGGTTCCAGGTGGACCCCAGCTAAGTTGGTTAACCAGATGTAACTCTTGAGAATGTAAAAATGAAACAAAAAAAAAAGAAACCAAATGGACCCGCAAGGGTCTATATTTGGTTTCATTTGGTTTCATTTTTACACTCTCAAGAGTTAAAAAAAATATTTTAACTCTTAATTAGCCCTCAAGTCTACACAACAAAATGAATGGTCATTTTGGTCTATGTTTTGCTTGTTTTGTTGCCCAAATCCAGCCTGATACTGTGGACAAAAGCAAAAGAAATCTTTAGTTTTGGGGTCCGTGGGGCTAAATTGTCCTCAAATGGTGGTCCGTGGCTCAAATTCTGAATAAATGGCGGGCCCTGGTATCAAAAAGGTTGAAAACCCCTGCTGTACTGTACATCTTATAGGGTTTGTTTTCTCTGTGTTGCAACCTGTGTTCTTGCTCTCTCTCTTTCTCTCTCTCTCACCTTGCCCAACAAGGTCGCGTCGACCATTCAGTCTTCCGAGAATTACCCCCCTCACACGCACACGCACACACACACACGCCTCTCCCCGATGCACATACACATATGAACCACAAATGACTATAGGCCCTGATTAATCAATCGACTAAAACAAATTTTTACGGCCCGGTACCTCCAGGGGCGTTACCCCAGGCGGTTGCCCGGGTTGCATAAATCACCCGTAACGCCGGGGCTGGTGTGATTGCAGCGGCTGATAGCAGCAGCACCCCCGCCCCCCCTTGCCTTCTGTCTATATATACGCTTCTAGCCAGGCCCTTAATGTTATTTCCCTGCCCGAAATAGATAATAACAATAATAATAATGATATGCACGTCAAAGCCCACAGCTCATAAATTTCTAGATCAAGGAGGGAGAGAGGGTGCATATGCATAAAATGCCACTTTAGAAAGGGGGGGGCAAGTGGGTGCATCTAAAGTGTATTCATTTGTGTGTGTGTGTGTGTGTGTGTGTGTGTGTGTGTGTGTGTGTGTGTGTGTGTGTGTGTGTGTGTGTGTGTGTGTTCGCACATACATACATGTGCACATGCATGCATGCATGTGGGTGTTGCGCGTGTGTGTTTTCATGTAGAGAGAGAGAGAGAGCGAGAGAGAGAGCGAGAGAGAGAGCGATAGACACAAGTGTCTTTTCATTGTAGGTACACCTGTGTAACCTGTGTGTGTGCTTGAGTGTGCTCGCATGCATGCGTGTGTGTGTTTGTGTTTTCTCAGCATATGAGTGATGACACAAACTCTGACCCCCCCCCCCCCCCCCCACACACACACACACACACACACACACACACACGCACCAGCCTTCCATGCATATAAAAACAGCCGACTGCTTTAATATCCTCGCTTAATGACCAGCCCTAGCGCAAGACCATTAAGGTAATGACATCGTGCTGGCCATCACACACACACACACGCACGCACGCACACACACACACACACACACACACACACACACACACACACACACACACACACACACACACACACACACACACACACACACACACACACACACACACACACACACACACACACACACACACACACACACACACACACACACACTATCTAGTAGCAGGAATATTCTCCTCTACCGCTAATAAGCAGCGAATTAGCTTAGAGGTGAAACACGCTCCTTCATTATTTGTGTGTGTGTGTGCGTGTGTGTGTGCACACCCGTCTGTTTGCTACACATGTGTGGGCCACTGTGCCTCTACTCTTAAAACTAATATAGAAGATGTTTGTGTACAATGTATGTATGCGTGCGTGTGTGCATGCATTTATCTGTGCACGTCTAAATGTACTTGTGTCACGGTGGCGGTGGGGGGGTGGCGTGTGTGTGTGTGTGGGGGGGGGGGGTGTTACGCGATTTCATCTTACTAATTCAAGGACAGTTCCTAATCATGCAGAGTGAATACACCCAAGACGTAGCAGGAACATGTTATGCATTAACCCGTTGCATATTTACCGTATATGCCCCCCCCCCCCTCCCACACACACACACACACATAGACCCCCCCCGCCCCAGACACACACACAGGGAGCAATTTGTGATATTGAATAGCTGACACTGTGAGATTTCATAATCCATCGACAATGTCAGAGTGTGTAAGGCACTGGCTGCAGCTATTGATGGAAGCGGCATGCATGCATGCACTGACGTCTGGAGCTGGTACTCCTCTGTCCTGGGCCTGATGTAACCCGCCAGCAAGCATCATTAGCATCCAAGGCCACTGCTGATGACATCATCACAGATCATCCTTCTACAGCGCTTTGAGGGAAGCTTTACCCCGTCATGCTGGGCTTTCCCTCGGGGTGGAATTCTGCTTCGGGTTACTCGGGGTTGGGGCAACTTTTTTACGTAATGATCGATCGATCGATAGATAGATAGATCAGACATCTGCTGCTGGAGTAGTATTCTGGTGGTCAGGGGCGGATGTAACATTTCCCAATGGGGGGGGGGGCAGAAGAAAATGGTATGGGTGCAGCTTCATCGATGAAGCTGCACCCATACCATTTTCAGTAGTGTTTCAAATACTTTTAAACATAAGAGCTCACTGCTTGTGTATTTACGGGAAAGATTTTTTGGGGGAAAGTACAGAAGCAATCAGACAACTCAGATCCTATTAGCATATCAGGCATGTTTATAACGTGTTTAGCAAATGATACAATCACAAAAGTTGATATACATTTTTTTTATTTTCAACTAAGAAATAAGACATGAACAAGCCTGGAATCACAAAGCATTACACAATAATACCATTCAGTACAACATTTTTTTGCAAATGTTTAATGTAATGAAACAAAACAGTAGTTTCAAGTCGTAAAACACACACACACACACACACACGCACACACACACACACACACGCACACGCACACACACACAAACACAAACACACACACACACGCCCGATAAAAGTTGCTCAGTCAATTTTGTGTTAAAAGTATGACAAAGAATAAAGAAAACACATGCTTCCGAAAACGAAAATTGCAACTGTATACGACTCAAGACATGTCTAGCCGTACAACTAACATAGTGTACCATTTAGCGTGTATACATGGTACGGTAGCATGTATACATATACGGTGGGACCACGGCATGTGGCTGATGTGTATGTAAAGAGGATAATTCGGGCGCCTCCTCTCTACACTGTGGAGGGGGCGCCCCAATGATCCTCACTCACACACACACACTTACAACATGCGCGCACAGCATTCAAGCACACACACACACACACAGACGGACCACAATCCACACATTTTTTTTCGTCCGCCTAATTAGAATTTTTAATATCCTGGTGCGGAGTTAACAGAGATTAATGGCCAATGGCCGCAGAGCGCTTCGTCGTCATCCATTATCATTCCAGGCTCCGGCCCCAACCTCTTGTAATTAGATCCTCAAATAAACGTCCTCTCCTTCAACCAGCCAACCGCCCACACACACGCACACATGCACGCACACACACACACATCCTCCTCATCGCATCAATCAATAATTTTAATTTTCCGAACGCCGACCCCCATCCACAAACACACGCATAGATCCTTGCCGGAAAAAAAAAAAAAAAACGAAGAACAAAAGTTGACGCCTGGTGAAACGAAGAACGAACGAAGGCTGGCTGGTTAATTAATTAGCCACGCGTTGTCCCGTCCGTCCGTCCGCGGCTCGTTTCCGTTCTCCTTTCCGTTAGTTCGTTTTGTATATAAATCCGTCCCGTTCCGTGGGTTCGTTTGTGCCGTGGCGGCGGTCCCTCGTCGTCGTCGTTGCGCCGGTGCTCCGGATCCGTACCGCACCGCCTCTCTCTCCCCTCCTGTCTGGCTCATGGGAAGCCTTTCCCTCTCGTTTCTCTCTCCCTGCTTGCCGTGTAATTAGCATGCAGATATGCATCGTGTCTCATTCGCAAGTCAAATCGCCTAGACGGCCCCCCTCCTCCCTCTGCCGCCTTCGTCCGCTCTCTCTCCCTCTCTCTCTCTCTCTCTCTGGGTCTGTTCCATTATGAATCCCAGATTGTTCGTATTCAAATGCTACCCCCCCCCCCACTCTATCCTCCATTCTACCAACACACACACACACATCTACACACACAAACGCAAGGGCAACGCTCGAGGAGTACTATCATGTTGGTCTTTATCTGAAGAAAGCAGGGCTTTGCCCCCTTTGTGCCCTGACATGCTGTCCTGCAGTCAGTCAGTCAGTCACACTGTTGCTGCCAACTTGGCGCATTTGTCGCTATATTTAGCTTTTTTCCAGAATCAGTGGGAAAACTCCTGGCGGAAAATCTAGTGCTTTTTTGCTGGCGAGATGGGGCGAAATTGGTTGACAGGCGCCAGGGATAACACCCTCGTTTTTGACCATTTTTCCTACTATGATAGTCCTCCTTCCTTCCTAGAAAGGACCATTGGTAACCAAATGGACACATCTGTAACTGTTGAGAAGGTAAAATGAAACCAAATGGACCCGTAAGGGTCCAAGAGTTAAATTATATTTAAACATCTGAATTACCTAATTTTCAAGAATCTACACATTTAGAAAATGTAGAAGAATTGCTATTTTGACCAACATTTTGCCAGTTATTTCTCCTAAATTAGTCAATTAGTCAACTTCAAATGGTGGAGGTCGGTGGCTAAGATGCAGAATAAATAGTGGGCCCTGGTTGAAAACCACTGCTCTAGCGCATTCTGGAAGTGCCACTAGTGCATTTTGGATTTTGGCAGTTGGCAACACTGCTTGGTCAGTCAGTCAATCACATAGTAAAGCCACCATAGAAACAAACAGAAACATCATAATCGTGCACTAATGCAGGTCGTATACAGTATATCCCCCCCAGCACCGCCTGCCTATCTGTCTGTCTCTGTCTCTCTGCTGGACATGCATGCCACTCCGCTACAGTGTAAGCACTTAAACCCTCCTCTGTTCTTTAGTGAAATAGACCCCAGTTACAACTTGTACTTGGCACACTCTTTTATCGGTGTATAACTCACTCCTCGGCCTGTCACACCAAAGCTCTGCTACCCCCCCCCCCCCCGGCCGCTTTGCGGTCATGGTGCCCACCTCAGTTTCACTTCCTCCATTTTAACATTTTTTTTTTTTTAAATTTAGAACAACATTGTTTGTTTATTCCCTTCCCACCCCTAACCACCAGTATAGCTACTGTATATAGCAGGGGTTTTCAACCTTTTTGACACCAGGGACCACCATTTATTCAGCATTTGAGCCATTTGATGACATTTTAGCCCCAAAGACCTAAAACTAAAGAATTCTTTTGGTTTTGTTGACAATTCCAGGCTGGATTTGGGAAACAAAACAATGTAGACTTCTTAATTAAATAGTGCTAATTCAGATGAATATTTTAACTCTTGAGAGTGTGAAAATGAAACCAAATGGACCCGCAAGGGTCCATTTGGTCTCATTTTTAAATTCTCAAGAATTACTTCTGGTTAACCAAATTTCCAACATTTAGCCTGGGGACCACGTGGAACCCTCTCAAGGACCACTGGTGGTCCCCGGACCACCTGTTGAAAACCCCTGCTATATAGTATTGCATGTACTTTATTGTGACGCCAAATCAGAATCCCCTCCTACAAATAGTTGGGGTTCAATGGTTAAGTCTGATTTTACCGTCTCCGTTTTATAGCTGCGCACAATATAAATAATACAGCTATTTTGGTCTTTGCTAATCAGCCTTTAGTAAAACTTAAGTGGCAGGATTCTGGTATAAGCCATGTGAAAGATTTACATGGCAGACAGTGCTGGTTGGTTGGCACACAAGCAGTCTAAATGCATATGATATGGAATGCACCCCCACCCCTTTTATCTCTTCTCTCTCTAACCACACACACACACACACACACACACACACACACACACACACACACACACACACACACACACACACACACACACACACACACACACACACACACACACACACACACACACACACACACACAAAACTGTTTGCTCAGCAGAGTTCAACATGAACATGATAATACTCCATCCAGTTGCCATTCGTTCTCTTGTCATAAACCATCCTGAGCCAGCATTTTTTTTTTTTTTTTCATTTCTGAAGACTGGGAGGAGAGGGGGGGAGGATGGAAAAAAAAATCACATCCATTCCTCCCCCTAAATCTAAATGTCATTATGTATATAATGAAAAGATCTGATGAAGGCAAGGCCGCAACATCTATTTTGTGACGGTGGTGGTCAATATCTGACCTTGGTGGCGTGGCGTGAGCAGAGGTGAAATTGGGAGGCCAGACGAGCTCCGTATCTCTTGGTCTCATTTCGTTTTAGGGCTAGTCATCCATGCAAAAACGCCCCGTGGCCTCCAGCAATGTCGACAGTTTTGCAACATTAAATCAGCTGAGCCCAAATTAAGAAAAATCTCAACGCTGTGACCCTGAAGTTGACCCTAATGCAAATTCACCAAATCTAATGCTGACATTAACAGTATTAACGCTCATGCTAAGATTGGCTCTGATCCTAAGGCACATATTATATCTGCAAAGCAAAAAAAAAAAAAATGAATAAACAAAAACAATGGTTGCGTTACTTTGCATTGTCCAGTCGCCCAGATTGCCCTGTTGCGTCAGAAACTAGAGTGCAGTGGTTGCAAATCATTGCATCGAGACAGTCATTGGAGTGGACAGGGCTTAAAGGGGAACACATTTTCAACATTTTAATATGTCATTAGTATACCTTAGAGATGTGTGGATATGATAAAAAAAAAAAAGTTCCCCCAATTCTGTATTTCCTAAAAATGAAGGTCTGAAAAAATCATTAACACGGTGAAATACATCTGATGACATCATCAAGATGTATTTCACCATGTTCATTATTTTTTCTTTCAGACCCCTTTTTCCTGAGAGGGTACAAATGGAATCAAATGGAACCGCTAGGGTCCATTTGGTTCACATTTGTATCCTCTCAGGAAATTTTTGAAAATGGGTGGAATCCCCCCTTTAATGCTATCCGCACAATGCTGTATTCCATCTATCCCTAATATTAACCTCACGGTAAACACTAACATTCCTGTTTACACACCGAAAGTGAAATGAATAGACAACGGATAGTTTGAGCTAAAGCTTCCCCCAAAACACAGATATTGAGGTCCAATAGTGGTTTGCAACATATGGACGCCCATTATTTATTTTCCATTCAAGCAGCATTGCTGTATTGATGTAGTATTATATGAGATGACAGGTAAACATTTGTTAAAATAATAATTATTTGACATGCTCATTTTAGCCTAATGGAGGTGTTTAACAATAATAAACATGTAACAGGCCAACAGCATGAGCAACAAGGCCCGCCCCGCTCGATCCCGATTGACGGATGACCTCCTCTCTCCTGATTGGACAAAGGCTTTGTCTCCCAAAGCCTAAAATGAAACTAGTTTTTTTTACTCCTACAGTTCACTGGGGACCAGGTCAAACTCCTTATATGGTCAAATCACTGACTATACCTTTAACTCCCATGGAGCACAACTACTGTAATGTAAAAACAAAGAGAAGAATGTGGCATTGTAATTGACAGACCCTTAAAGAAGTAGTCTTGAAAACATTTTCATAATAATAATAACACAACTGTATTTGTATAGCACCCATCTGACAAGAAATGCAGATTAAAGTGCTTTCAAGAGCAAAATATGAATAAAACACAATTTACATAATAGCGGTGAACAATACTGCAGTGGTGACATGAATAACGTAAGGATTTTAAAAGCTCAACTAAAAGGATGAGTGTATAGGTCTTGTGCTGTGTTGAGTCACGTTCATTTGGCAAGTCATGTCAAATGTACATGAATCCAACCACAGACGAGATTTGTTTGTTTTGTTAAAACGTGTAATCATGCAATGTGCATATAGCTTGTATACAGTACATTAAAGGGGAATCTGACCCATTTTCAACATTTTTCGGAGCGTGTACAAATGCAACCAAATGAACCCTAACGGGTACATTTGGTTCGATTTGTACGCTCTCAGAAAAAAGAAGTGTCTGAAGAAATCCATTAACTAGGTGAAAATACATATTGATGATGTCATCAAGATGTTTCACCATGTTAGTGGTTTTCTTCAGACCTCCATTTCTTGGGAACACAGAATGGGGAAACGTTTTTATCATGTTCAACCGGCACCTCTAGGGTATAATAATGACATATTAGAATGTTGAAAATGAGAGGACTTCCCGTTTAAGTTGGTATTTGCCAAGCAGATATTGATGCCACATGCATAACTAATTTAGTTGGACCCCACTTGAGAACCACTGCCTGCCCTAGAGCTCCTTACGTTGGCCCTCCAGCCCTTATTTGTCTGTGGCTAAACCGTCCCAGACAGGCAAGACTAGAAAGTGGTCCAGTTGTTATTTTGTGGGGAAAAAAATGTCCTTATTGTTCCGTTTCCCCTACTCTATCATAAGCTTAGAGCAGAGCTATGGGATGTTGTTCAAATTCATCTATTCACCCATTCACACACACCAATTGCAGGAGAAACCATGCAAGGTTCTGAACAGCACATCGGAAGCTCAGGGCTAGAGTCTCTGGATGGTGACCGCAAGGTTACAAGTTCGAACCCGAACTTCACCAGAGTTAGTGTCCCTAATCCTAGAATGCTACAGTCTTGATATTAACCCTAGAATGTTACAGCCTAAATGTTGACCCTAGAATGTTACAGTCTAAATGTTGACCCTAGAATGTTAGTCTAAATGTTAACCCTAGAATGTTAGTCTAAATGTTGACCCTAGAATGTTACAGTCTAAATGTTGACCCTAGAATGTTACAGTCTAAATGTTGACCCTAGAATGTTACAGTCTAAATGTTGACCCTAGAATGTTACAGTCTAAATGTTGACTCTAGAATGTTACAGTCTAAATGTTGACTCTAGAATGTTACAGTCTAAATGTTGACCCTAGAATGTTACAGCCTAAATGTTAACCCTAGAATGTTAGTCTAAATGTTAACCCTAGAATGCTAGAGTCTTAATGTTAACCCTAGAATGCTAGAGTCTTAATGTTAACCCTAGAATGCTAGAGTCTTAATGTTAACCCTAGAATGCTAGAGTCTTAATGTTACCCTAGGATTCTATAGTTCTAATGCTAACTTTAATGTTCATTGGAAGGCAACAAACATGCCGGGGTGTGTAGCATTAATGTCATTAAGACACACAGTGGTCCTGCCACTACAGCGAATGCAGTGGTTTTGCATATACCCCATGCACGTGTTGCGCACACACAACAAGTGTCAAAGAGAGCGTGTGTGTGGTATAGTGATAGAGTGTGTGTGGGGGTAGGGGGGGTTGTGGTAGTGTTGGCACCAGGCCAGGTTTGCCATCTGTCTCCCCCCTACGCCCCCCGCCTCCCAAGCCAATCTGCTGTACATTTCCTCATCATTACGGTGCCTTCCATCCTTATGGCATATCAGACAGCCACGAGGCAGGCTATACCCCTTTACCCCTCCGCTGCCACGCTGCACGCGCCCCTCTGGACCCCCCAATCCTATCCAACCCTCCCACCCACATTTCCGCGCCCACTTCCATTCTCAGTTCACTGGTGAAGAGTCCAGGTGCCATCTTGCCCCTCGCTCTCTCTCTCTTTTCTCTCTCTCTCTCTCTCTGTCTCTCTCCCTCTCTTTCTCGCTCTCCCCCTCTTCGCTGGGCGCCAGTCAGCCAGCCGGCGCGGCGGAAAAACAAACAAAGCAAACGCGACCGAGAGAGAGAATTAAGGCAAACAAAACCAAAGAAAACACAAAACAAGCTTCAGAAGGACAATGCCACGCTCCTCTTTTTCCACATCCTGTTTGGGACCCTGCTGTGCTTCCTGTATAGCCCAGAGGCGGACGGAGGAACAGACAGATATACGGACGGACAAACAGATGGACGCTGCTGCTGCCGCGGTGGTTTGTTGTCTTCTGTTGTTGTTGTTGTTGTCGTCATCGTTGGTTTCTGTGTTTCTCTCTCTCTCTCTCTCATCTGGGCAATCAGGCATTTGTTTGTACAAAACCCCGAGATGGAGTATATAATCCGCCTCCTTCGGACATGGGAAAGTTGTTTTCTTCCTGGCTGTTAGCACTGCTGTTTACAGGATCCTGCTATACGTCACACACACACACACACACACACACACACACACACACACACACACACACACACACACACACACACACACACACACACACACACACACACACACACACACACACACGGCGATGTGGACATTGCAGACTGTGTTTTCTTCCTCTTCGAGCCACACCACCACCAAGCACCACTTCGCCTGCTGCCTCAGAAGAACTGGGAATTCCGACGGGATATGTAGCACACATTCACACACACACACGTGTGCACACGTGCCGCCCCATACCACACACACACACACACACACACACACACACACACACACACACACACACACATACACACGTGCACTTGCCGCCGCCGCCGGTCGTTTGAGGCTACAGGGGGAAAGTGAATAATCAATTAAGTATTGATTTCTTGTACGATTTTGTAAATTTCAAAGGCAAAGACAAAGAGGTGGGGGATAGCCTTAAAGGAGAGATCGCCGCCGCCAGCCAGAGAGCATGAGGCGCCGCGAATTAGCCAATAAACAGACGAGGAGGGGGTAAACGAAGGCGAAAACCGGCGGACGGAACAAATGAAAAGACCGGACGAACGAGTCGCAACCTGCTCGCGTTTTTTTTGGTTTGTTTTTTTCCACCGCCGTTCTTTTTGTACACGCGACTCTCGAGACGAATTAGACAGAGTCAGATCCTCCAATAGAAGACAATGGGGACAAGAGCGATACGGGGCGGCGAGGGTTAAAAAAACGAAAGCTGTGCGTGAGAGAGGGAGAGAGAGAGAGAGAGGGAGACAGAGAGAGAGGACTTCGTAATTAGGCGGCCCTGCAAAACGGACCTCATCAGTATGCGGGATATGCAAATTGCCTCTTTTTTTATTCACGGTTGAGGAGGCAAGTGCTGCGGAGAAGAATTAGTGGCTATTATGCCGGCCAGGGAGAGGCTGATATATGCAAACGAGAGAGAGAGGGAGAGAGAGAGAGAGAGAGAGAGAGAGAGAGAGAGAGAGAGAGAGAGAGAGAGAGAGAGAGAGAGAGAGAGAGAGAGGAGGAGGAGATAGAAGGCGAGGAGACACTGTAAGCAGAGTGATATACAATGGACTATAACGCAGCAATGGAGAGCTTTAATGCAACCACACAAACACTATGCACTACACTCCTGTCTCACCCACAGCCTTGGCATGGAGACCTGCTCTACTCGACTATACTGGAGACTGAGGAGAAGAAGGACAAGGAGAAAGAAGAAGAAGAAAAAAAAGACAATCAGACATGCACCTTCATTCTCCATTACCTCGCCCTATCTCCCGCATATTGATAGGCTTTGCCTTTTCCGAGGATGATAATTACCTTCTCAAGGAATATACCGAAACGTATACGGCAACCAACCAACGAACCCTCGGAAAACGAGGGAAATGAGAAGAAAGAAAGGGGGAAAGCGGGGGGTGGGGCGTGGGGCGGGTAGAAAAAGAGCGGAGGTATGCAAAGGCGCTAATGATATTCAGAGCGCCCGAGAGTGGTGTGTGCGTATGTGTGTGTGTGTGCGTGCGTGTCATCTGCATGATGACAACGGCCAATTATAATGAGCCATTGGCGGTCCTCCACGAGATAAGAATGGGAGAGAGGAGGGGGCGGGGGTGTGTGGAGCGCGTGGTGGGGACGAGGGGTGTAAGCAAAGAAACTTCTCCCTCCTCCTACTCCTCCTTCGCCACGTTCTTAATTTGCCGCTGAGATTTGCAGCCTCCCGGTGTCGCCGCCACCGCCGCGTGGATTTTACACTAACGACGTGCGTTTCCAAAAAAAGAAAGAAAAAAGAGATAACCACTATAGTCCTATCCTCCTCGCCAAAAGGTCCGCTCTGCAGATGGAATAAAGGCCATAACAACAATGCTGACCGGCGCGGCGGCGGCGTTGCCAGGCTGGGCGTCGTTTTCCCTCCATGTTGGATTTACGGCACACGCCCCGAGAACAAGGAGGGTCTTCCTTCCTGGTGGTCTTTACGCCCATGCCAACGAACGCCGTTAAGCCCCTCCGACTCCCGTGGAAGTGCGTTGCGTCCTGCTGCTGCTCGCAGCATCGCACGCCGCAGCGCTCTGTCTGGACCAGCCAGGCGCTGGGAGAAAAAAAAAACTGTTGTAAAACATGCATATACGAGTCGTTACGCAAAACAGCAACATGCACGCGGCAAGCACACACACCTGCCACACATACACACACACACACACACACAGCGAGACTGGCACACGCTATTACAATACACACACACCCCCGCCCCCTCTCACACACACACACACACAACAAAACGCCTCCCAACCGGCATCGTTTTGCATATTCGCGTGGCGCCCCGCCTCGCCTCAAAGGACTAAACAGGCGTTATGCAAAACGGCGTGGTACCCCCACTTACATAGTGATGAGCAAAAAAAAAAACTGTGTGAGAAAAAAAAGGAAGGACGGAGGAGGGAGGGAAGGAAGGAGGAGGGATGGGAGGAGAGGGAGGGAGGGCCACAGGGGAGCTTGTTGGCACAGAAAAGAGGAAAAAAAAAAAGAGGGCACGTGGCGCTAATGCCGCTCCCACAATGCAATGGCAAGAGAAGGAGGAGGAGTGGATTGTGGGGTAGGGGAGGCGTGGGAAAAACGGGGGGAGGTGGTGGGGTGGGGATATGGGAGTGAGTGAGCGAGGGAGGGCAGAGGAGAGAGAGGGAGGTATAGGAGAGGAGAGGAGGAGGCGGGGGGGGTGCTGGCACTAAGAGGGTACACGTGTGCCGAGGTGGGGGAATAAGGAGGAGGGGGTGTGTGTGTGGCGATGTGGGTGGGCAAGGCAAGGCAAGGCGGCTCCAGGGGACTGAACACAGACGTACATCGTCTGAGAGGAGAGGAGGGGGGTCGAGGATCGAGGGGCCACCTGCATTAAGTCACAAGCGTTATGCAGTTAAAACATATGCAAAACATGCAGATGCACGCGCAGGGCGCGGGAAGGGCGGGCGGGGCGAAGCGGGAGGGGCGGCACACTTCATCAGATCTCGGGGGGGGGGGGGGGGGGGGGGGGGGGGGGGGTGCCAAGGGGTGGGTGGGGGTGGTTGTGGGGCTGCCAGGCCTGTGACGAAGCAGAGGAACTCCCCACCCGCCCCCTGCCACCACCACCACCACCCCCCCCCCCCCGCCCCTCGCCGTGTATACAACGCCCACGTGGTTCTCCTCAAATCTGATAGGGGTGCCATGCACCGAGGCTACGGCACGGCGCTACAACACACACACACACACACAAACAGACACACACGCCCGCACTGGGAAGCCCCATCTGTACAGCACATAGGGCAGAAAGCCAAATATATATATACACAGAATGCACCCGCTGATAGCACAGGCACACGTGCATGCGCATGCACACACAAACACAGTGATTTTGTTCACTACACAAGCCCATTTAAAATACTGTTGTTGCGATGGACTTCTGTCATTGGGATATTTATTTTAATGTTCAACATTGCTTTTAATGTTAACATGCAATTTGAGTTTTAAATGGGGAAATAAATGTAGATCCTGACAGTACAGTACATTACACTAACAGACCTGGCACTTCATTCATGTGTTCATTGAACAAGTCGTTCATGACTTGTGTTATCATTTCAATTGGCTTCATGAGCATGAGAAAGGATACGTTTACATTGCCAGAAAAAAAAAGCAGCACAGCAAACAGTACAACAATACAAAAATAAAAAGCCCCCCATTCTATCCTTTCCTAGAAATGGAGGTCTGAAAAACAACTTGATGACATCATCAAGTTAATGGTAATGATTTTACATGTTAATGAGCACGGTTCCATTCTCACACACTTTCATAAATAAAAGAAAATGGGTGGGATCTCCCTTTAAGGTGACAGCTAAATTAAGAGTCAAAATCCGATTAATTGATGAATCGGTTAAATAATCGGCCGATGAATGGATTATCAAAATAATGGTTAGTTGCAGCCCAAGTACACGTTGCAGAGGGAAAAGCTTGATCTTCTAGTACAGAGCCCTGAGGTTGCCCAGCCAACTAGGAGTTTTTTTTTTTTTTAATACAGCTGTACAGACCTATGTTAAAAAGGTACAGTAAGTGATTTCACTTCATTCAAATATTGTGGTCCCTCAGAGGGTTCCAGGTGGTCCCCAGGCTAAATGATGGAAAGTTGGTTAACCATATGTAACTTTTGAGAATATAAAAATGAAACCATTTCCATTTACACACTCTCAAGAGTTAAAATATCCATCTGAATTAGCACTATATTTAATTAAGAAGTCTACGTTTTGTTTGCAAAATCCAGCCTGGAATTGTGAACAAAACCAAAATAATTCCTTAGTTATAGGCCTTTGGGGCTAAAATGTCATCAAATGGTGGTCCGTGGCTCAAATGCTGAATAAATGGTGGTCTCTGGTGTCAAAAAGGTTGAAAACCACTGGCTTAAAAGGTCAACCTCTGGCCTCACACATAAGTGACCCTTCGTCCCCATCAGAAGAAAACACTAAATCAGCTTGACTCTGTGTCAGGAGGTATAGACCCACCACCAGGGCCAGGGCCAGAGCCAGGGCCCACCCCGTCCCCCAAAGTCATCGGGTGGCAAGTCGATTTGATTATTTTCACATTCAGCTCTGTCTCTCTCTCTCTCCATCTCTCTCTCTCTCTCTCTCCCCATCTCTCTCTCTCTCTTTCTCAGAGACTGATTGTAGTTTGCCGGGTCCTGCTTGAGATGCAAGGCCTATATAGCTTTCAGCCTCTCGCTAAGTGAATCATCAGCGACGGTATCGAATTGCGCTCAACAGAGAACTCAAAGGTTACTTAAAGGGCTTTTAGTCATCCCCGCGCCGGCAACGCCAGCTAATTTACAGCAGACTCATTAGGGCCGGCATTAAACACAATTTCCTGCCGACAAATTTCATTTGGTAGAAAAATCATTACCGTGACAATAATAAACAAGCTTATACAGTAGTGGCTAATGGCAATTTGAGTAACCTAACGTCGTTACGGCCCGCTCCTCCGGGCGACCCAGAAATAGCATCGGTGGCTGGAACCAACGGAGGGACCTAACGTTAAGATAGATGTTGACGTGACGAGTGTCACCACGACGACTTTGGACTACTTGTTGGTGTGTTTTTTTTTTAAGTTTTCTGATTTGTTTGTTTGTTTGTTTTTTCCTTTTTACTTGCCATGTCTCGGGCTGTATATAGGGGCTATGACAGTAGAAATCTAATGTTTCATAACTGTCAGTGAGCAGGGTTGTGCGTAGCCCGCAGTCCCTGTGCCAAACAATAAACCATAATTTGATAGATGAGAAATTACAGCGTTCCATCTAGTGCTGCTGCCCCCCCCCCCCCCCCCGCCCCCCTAGGCAACGCAATACCATGCCAGATGATGTGTCACATTTCTAAGAGAAAGGGGAGGAAAAAAACGAGATTTTTATATATATATATATATATATGTATCACACACACACACACACACACACACACACACACACACACACACACACACACACACACACACACACACACACACACACACACACACACACACACACACACTTTGCTAATAATGACGGACAAGATTTTTAATGTTACACGTCTATGTTTGTATCATGTAGATCAGGGGTTTTCAACAGGTGGTCCGGGGACCGCACCAGTGGTCCTTGAGAAGGTTTTCAGGTGGTCCCCAGGATAAATGATGGAAAGTTGGTTAACCAGATGTAACTCTTGAGAATGTAAGGTTTCATTTTTACACTCTCAAGAGTTAAAATATTCATCATCTGAATTAGCACCGTTTAATTAAGAAGTTTACAATGTTTGGTTGGCAAAGTACAGCCTGGAATTGTGGACAAAACCAAAAAGAATTCTTTAATTTTAGGTCTTTAGTGTGAAAATGTAATCAAATGGTGGTCCGTGGCTCAAATGCTGAATAAATGGTGGTCCCTGGAGTCAAAAAGGTTGAAAACCCCTGATGTAGATAAACTCATTTGTTGGACAGATGTCGGTGCCCTCTTACTGGCCTTGCCAATGACCAAACCTCATTTTTTTGTGGTTATTAACTTATTAGCTTATTCTCAGGGGAACATTCGTCAAAAACAGAAGATCTACAAGCTCAAAATGCGGCGCAGAGAGAGAAATTCGGCCTAGATGGCAAACATCAGTCTAAGCACAAGTGATAACCACTTCTGCTTCACTAAGACTGTAGAGTCGATGTCAACGGGTTTCTTTTCTTTATTAATAAAAATCTCAAAGACTAGAGGGTTGAAGTGGTCAAAAACCCAAATTTTACCACTTGAGTAATAAAAGGTAGCATACAAGTTAAAATAAGTCCACTTGCTTTACATTCTGACGCCACTCATTGCTATAGAGTTGTCTCAGCGCTGGCTATAGGCACTCAATGTTCTCTCTCACCCCCGATGAATAGATGGACTCGCTTTTGACAAGGAGTGGGAGTGTTACATTACAGCTATTGTGTTATCCCATGCCCCCCCACCACGCAGTGTATATTATTATATGCATATGTGTTTCAGACGAGTGTGACAGGGATTCGTTGCAGTATTAGTGAGTCAGGAAAATGGCTGGCGAAATGTACTCAGAACCAGCCATTAGTACCCCTGGAGCGCGCTCCTACAGCACTGTGTCATTTGCGTTGGGGCGCCGAGGGCCGATTTGACTCGGTGCCATGGTGAGTGACTGACAGGCACGCGAATAAACATAATGGTCGGATCCCTAACTGGCAAACCTTGCGCTTATGCATGAGATAATGGGAAATGTTTTAACTGAGGGGTTTTAACTGAAAACGTCCCCGTGGTTACGATGTCCTTAGGGGCCGAGGCCCTGATGTGTGAGATAAGGGCGACTTCAAACTGCAGCTAGCGGAGCGCTACTATGCGCCGAGGTTTTTTATGGTGCGGGGCCCCGTATCTAATAAGAAAGAAATCCATTCAAATCTTCCTCCATGAGCGTTCCATCGGGGTTTTTTTTCTCTCTGTCTCCAAGTCGTCGGCCATAAACAACGTACCGAGGCGCTTAGGCAATCCGGAATAAAATGTTTTACTGCATATTTCAACGGCATCACCGGATAGCAGTGTGGCTAATCCCCCCGGCCCCTTTGTTGGGCCAGCGTTGTCAGTCGGTCACGCGACAGACAGACAGACAGACAGACAGACAGACAGACAGACAAACCCCCGCCGGAGAAAATCGTGGCTGTCTGGTGTTAACCTCCTATCTCCCATTATTTCAACATTTCTTTTCTAAAAATCAGTACTGCGTTATATACACCACGGTATCGCGCAAAAACTATCAAAACTACTGTAGCTCATCATGCAAACAGGTATCGTAGTGTGGTGTATGCTTGTAGACCAGTGGTTTTCAACCAGTGGTCCGGGGACCACCAGTGGTCCTTGAGAAAGTAGGAGTAACTCTCAAGAGATCTGAATTAGCCCGTCTACACAACTAGAGAATGTAGAAGAATGGTCATTATTTTGATCTGTATGTTTGCCCGTTTTGTTTGCCAAACCCAGCCTGGTATTGTGGACAAAAGCAAAAGAAATCTTTAGTTTTGGGGTCTGTGGAGCTGAAGTGTCCTCAAATGGTGGTCCGTGGCTCAAATGCTGAATAAATAGTGGGCCCTGGGATCAAAATGTTTTAAAACCACTGTTGTAGACCGACATTTTTTTTTCCTATATTTGAAAAGCTTTGAAAGTGAAAACCATTTAAACGTGGTTAGGGGTGCTTGCGTCAACGTTGAACCAATGACGAGGTGTAAACAAGAGCTTGTGACTAAATACACAAGGATCCATTGGGACACACGTCTCTTTTTTCCCTCCCCAAAAGTAGCAGTTTTGGACATACAAGTTTTTCGGCCGACAGTGACGAAATGGAGAAAGCGTCCCCCACCACCACCACCACCACCTCCTTTTGAAGTCCACTATACGCTCACATCCTCACAGGGTTGTGATGTCATGCAACATGAATGGCTTTTATTCTCCAGTAATTTTACGATCTGGGTATGAAACCTTATATCTTAACCCGTTCCTATTAAAGAATTCCCTCTCTCTCTCTCTCTCTCTTTCTCTGTCTTTTTTTTTCGTAAATTTTCTTTTACAACAGCGATCTGATAGATGCTTAAGAGATTTTTTTTCTTTTTCTTCTTCTTTCCCCACCCTCTTCCCCTTTGTTCTGGTCAACGGAACCCAGGAAATGTTTATTAGATTAAAAGTCAGTGACTGCGACAAGGCGAAAGAGAAGGAGGGGAGGAGGGTGGGGTGGGGTGGGGTGGGGCGGGAGGCGATGCTAAACACAAAGGAAAAGCATATCACAGACCTCCTCGCAGCAGCGCCGGGTCCTTTTATTACAAATTGAGACCAAATCACTTTGGAAGGGGGGGGAAAACGAGTGAGGGAGGGGGTGTAGATTTGCCCGTGATTTAAACCAGCAGTATGTAGTACAGCGTTTATGATCAGAACTCACGTCTGCGTCTGACAATTAACGTGACTGCAGTCGAGCTTTACGACCGGAATTCAAACGGAGGACTGCCTTTCATGGCGACGGAAGAGGGTGGTGGGGGGAACATAAATAAGAATATATATACACATGTGAAATGCATAAAAATGGGAGTTTATACCGAATGGGTTTGCACGGGGGGCAACGGTATACGGGGGAGCCGAGCCGGGGTGGGAGAGTTCATCCCTCTTGTGTTTTGAACTGTAAAAAGATATATTTTATGATGTCCAGTAACATGGAGATTGATTTGCTTGCGTTTTCTTTTTTTTCGTGGTGTGATTCACGTGGCCCTGGAGTCTTATAGTGTCACAAACAAAATGGCACATTTGTGAGGTCGACTGCTGCTGGGAGTGACTCACATGAACAATCAATTTCCTCCTCCTCTGGTATTAGCAGACCCAACCTGGTCCCATATAATACTGCATAATACAGCCGAGGAAATAGGACTTGGTCCCGATTAGCCACGCTGAGGCTGCTATGTCCCTATTTTTGGGCATGTCATTATGGGCTAAAATTGAAGAAGCTGTCCAAAAAAAATGTATTTTTTTAAGAACAGCTTGGTACATTGGCCTGTTTATATAAAGAATAGAAAGGGCCAATAACTTACACTTAGTGAGGTTACATGCAGTTTGGGCAAGCTCATGAAATATGATGCATGCAGCGTAGCTGCACAAATGTCTCGAAGCACTTGAGCGCCCAGATCCTTATTCTGGGCACGGTATTTGCCCCAAAAAATAGCAGATCTACAAGCTCATGGAAGAGTTGTTGGTAATCTGCATTCAGCGAAGAGATGTGGTCTAAGATCACTACCTGGTTCTTAACCATTTCTGGGATCATTCCCATTTGAAAATCTATTATGAATATCAGTTTTTGATGTGGAGATAACTGGCCAAATGAACCCGTAAGGGTCCATTTGGTATCATTTTACGATCTCAAGAGTTACAGATCTATGAGGGTCCATTTGGTTACTAACTGTCCATCATTTAGCTGGAGACCAACTGGAATCCTCTCAGGGACCACCTCTCAGGGACCACTGTGGTCCCCGGACCGCTGGTGGTAAACCACTGGTGTAGAGTGATGAAAGCAAACAAAGAGTTAACCAAGTACAGTTGCAACATCCATTGAATAGTAGTTTAAGTGATTAAAACACACACAATAGCTTCTAGCATGCATCGAGGAAAGTCTTTTTTTTAAACAGAGCACTTCTGCAGATGGTGGAAAACCCACTTTAATGTGAATTAAGTAACCCATAGTTTCCTACATGGCTCTAGGATCTCTAACACAGAAGACAATGGAGCAATGACATGCAACAGCATGACATCATATCGATAATTATATGACTGTATCTCCTGCGGTCGGCCACAAACCTTCTATCTCCAACATTCTGCTTTTTTTTCGTTTGTATGATGCTTACTACAGCCAGCCCAAAACTAGCAAGATATACTGTATATCTACGGACATATTGCAGTCGGGTTGATGTGTGCAGCTATATAGTTTGTAGATCTGTTCAGGGGGAATATTTTAAAACCTTATAGTGAAATAATGCCTGCAAGTTTAAGTTGGTTAACCAGACGCAACTCTTTGAGGGAGTAAAAATGAAACCAAATGGACCCTTGCGGGTCCATTTGGTTTCATGTTTACACTCTCAAGAGTTAAAATATTAATCATCTGAATTTGCCCAAGTCTTCCACAATCCACATTGTGGACAAAAGCAAAATAAAATAATAACTACTTTGGATCTATCGAAACACAGGTTCTTTCCTGCAAGAATTAGGATGCGGGACATACGAGGTTTCCACCCAACAACTACCATAGCATAATCGTTGTGTTTATTCTGCCTTAGCGTTCCAATAATCGCTGGCAGAAAGGACCATAACCATAACATTGCACAACTGCATAAAGTCTGTCTTCCCGTCCGTGTGTCTGCTTGCTTTAAGAGCACACAATGCCACGCACAATTCAGGCACACAATTCACAATTTAATTTCTCTGTTGCCAGGCTAAAAGCATTGTTATAACCAAGTAATAAAGGGGCCGTGAGTCACACAGCAATCTGCCCCTCTCGACGGGACGCGCATTGTGAGCTGGAAATGTTATTTTACAAAGATTATATGCACAACAGCGCGCCACTGTTGTTGGGCAGAAACCTGAGGCTTTCTCATCAATGAATGTCCTACTTAAAATAGTACAGCAGTGTCGCAACCAAAGTGGTGAAGCAAGGACGAGGAAGCTTGCTGTGAGCAGATTGCGATATTTTAGTTTGGGTAATTTAGTTATGGTTATTATTATTATTATTTATTCAATTACTTCATTTCCGGTTACTTTCGAAGTGTCCTTGAGGTAGCTATATAGACTCTGCACTATTTATATTGAACTATTTGCAAACAACGCTGTACAACGCTGCCTTGGATGGTTTCCTTCGCCATGCTTGTATTGAGTGTGTGAATGCCAAACGCGTGAATGTGTAATGCACAATCTGTGTAAAGCGGCTTGGATAAAGCCATATGTAAATGCACCATTTACCATTTTATCATTGTTAACTTCAAGTCATCCACAGAGAGCTGGCTGAACAGCAGCTGAACCTTCCATCCGTTTCATTACTACTGAGCCCATGCTGTTCTTGAGCGGTGCTGGCCCCTCCTATGTCCTGCTTTGAGTGTGTGTGTGTGTGTCACAGAATTTGATACAGAATGGTTGAACCGTCCAGTGGCCTGATGCTCTTTGCCATGCACAACGCCACAAATTTATGTTTGCACCTTAAACGGAGCATGACATGACCCGATTATATACAGTATACCATCATGATGCTGTACTTCAAGTACATGTTGCGGTTTCAGGCAGCAGTCTGGGGCGTATTTATCACTACTGTATAACCTGCTTCTATGATCACACACTACCTCATGAACATGCTATATAATACTTTAGATATGATATTTTGTTTTTTAGCCCTCTATTTCTCCTTGTTCTCCCACATCCCTTCCTATTTTACCAGGCCAAAGGCATGACCAAGACTATATTCTTCCAATCCTGTCCATCTGTCCATGGGTGTGTCTGTCCAGCCGTGCGTCCATTCATCCGTCCGTCTGTTTTACAAACAATGATTTACACCTTTAAGCATGTGATGTGACAATAAAGCTGATTCTGAATACACTTACACAAACAAGGGCATAAACAAGGGCATTTGCACTTAACCATAGCAGATACAGTATAAGCTCTCAAGCTTTTTTCGATCCATTTTGCTTTTCTTTAGACTGAATACTGCAAATATAGGACTATGTTCATTGTGTACATGAATGTAAATAAAAAAAACATATCCATCAATACAAAAATGAAATGGCTGTGCTTTAGGTGCATACAGTATATATTTGAGCTGTGCAAATCTGTCTCTCGATTCCTAATGACTAATCGAGTCTGGGGAATGGCTTGGACAATCAGCACACCTCTCCAGTCTCCACTGTCTCTCTCCATCTCTCTCTCTCTCTCTCTCTAACCATCATCAGCTATAGCAGAGAGCAGCATCCGAACCTTTCATCAGGCCTGGCCATTGATCGTCTCCTCGGTTGGGGGTCTCTTTTCAGCATGCGGCCTAATGTTCTCATTATGTGTCCTGCGTGGCTCCCATCGATAATGACTGGCTGATTACCATCTCATTAAGGCTGAGCCCGGGCGAGCGGGCATGCAGGAGGGGAGAGAAAGGAGAGAAGGACCTGTCACACTTAAAGGAGCTCATCAGAGCACGGAAATTATACATATATACCGTACCGGAGGAGACCTGCTTCACATCTCATGATGCCCGCAGGAAAAAAATGATTTCTTTATTAGAGACGGTACATGGGGGGGAACTTTACGGGCTACAAGATGGAAACCTTTGGATGTATATATATTCACAAATTGAATGCTTTAAGTTGAGATGTATATTATCCGCCGCTCATCGTTTTTTTCCCCCATATAATTGGGTAAGGCTGCTTGATGTAACAGGGCGGAGACGGGATGCCAGGGAAATGTCACGTTGTCTCGTCATGTCATCACGAGACATCTACCCTTTTTTTGGTTAGGTTTCCGCTTAATTACATCATTTTAAATTGCAGTGAATGTAGCTTAAAGGTAGTCAGTGATTTCACTTAATTCAAATATCACCTTTTTTGTCTTTTGTTGTGGTAACCCTCCCTACTATAGAGTGTGCTGGCCATATAAGGAGTGACAGGGAGGACTTTGTCCTCAGTCAACCCCAAAAAACCCTCCTTTCATTTTGGGCTTTGGGAGACAAAGACTTCATCCAATCAGCAGGATGGAGTGAGGCGGGCCTTGGTGCACATGCTGTTGGCCTGTTGCGTGTTTACCCACTGTAGAGCATGTGCATATCTTGTTACCAGGCCTGATCCGTTTCTTTCCCCGCTGAATCACCAAAAATCACTGAATGCTCTTTTTTAAGTTCAGGGGTTTGAAAAGAGATTACGATGACCACACATTGAGTTATATATTTAAAGTGAAGGAAAACACTTTGCGTTTAGTTTCATTTCAAAGGGCCATGCTGCCCATACAACAAGCGTTAGCAAAGTACTAGGGCAGTGGTTTTCAACCAGTGGTCCCTGAGAGGATTCCAGGTGGTCCCCAGCTAAATGATGGACAGTTGGTAACCAAATGGACCCTTGTGGATCTGTAACTCTTGAGATCGTGAAATGAATGAAAATGAAAAGATTGTAAAATATCATTGTATTTATTCTCAAGAGTTAAATTATATTTAAACATCTGAATTATTTAATTCTCAAGAATGTAAAAATTTAGTTTTGTCAGTTATCTCTCCTAAATTGTGGACAAAAACTTGAAAATCTTTAGTTTTGAGGCTAAACTCATCAAAATGCAGGTTGAAAACCGCTGTACTACTAGGGCAGGGGTTGACACTAAGTTCTCCGAGGTACTTGTCCATCGGGCAAGTGCAAGTCAGGTTCTACTTGCCCTCAGGTCATGGTCACTTGCCCCCCAGGTTCCAGGTGGTCCCCAGTTAAGTTAGTTAACCAGATGTAACTCTTGAGAACGTAAAAATGAAACCAAATGGACCCTTGCGGTCCATTTGGTTTCATTTTTACACTCTCAAGAGTTAAAATTCATCATCTTAATTAGCCCAGGTCTACACTGTAGAAGATTAATGGTCATTTTAATGTGTATGTTAATTTGCCTGTTTTGTTTCCCAAATCCAGCCTGGAATTGCGGATAGCTAGAAACCAGGGAAAGACACAGAGGCAGAGTGCAATGACTGCCTTCAAGACAAATTTATCTTGTGTTGTGTTATAGTGCAATAAGTTGCACACTTGCCCGATCGGGCAACCAGGTAGCAGTCTTCACTTGCCCCACCATTTTTTTTACTTGCCCGGGCAAGCAGGCAAGTGTTAGTGTCAACCCCTGTAGGGCATACCAGGGGTATAGTAGAGTTGTCAGGACCTGGTGAAACAAACAGTCTATATGTCTATCTCTTGAAGAATGTCACTAATGGTCGGGTGGAAACCTTCAACGTACAGAAATGTAACGTTAAAAGCAGGTGTACAGTACACATACCTCCACTATGCAATTTGCTGTGTGCTTGTAGACTAGGGGTGGGACGATTCACTTACCTCACGATACGATACAATATTGATATTTAGGATTCTGAATCGGTTTATATTATTACTTATATTATATTATACTGCGATTGATTTGATAGATCACATTTTTTACCCACAAATGACAGTGCTTTTATTATACTAGAACATTTTAAAAGGGGAATTCTACCCATGTTCAAGATTCTAAAAGGAAAAAAAATCATTAACAAACACAACACAAACACAACTTGATGATGTTGTCATGCTGTGTTTCACCAGTTCAAGTTCAATCAACTGGAACATTTTAAAGCAATTTTAAACAACATAAGATAACAAAAAGTTCAATCACACACAACAGTGCAGCCTGATGAAATCGGTCAGTGTTTCTGACATGAACACATTAATGAAAAGGCCTACATAAATGTAAAAAAACGATCTTGGACCTGGCGAGTCGATATTGATATCACAGCATTAAGAATTGTCTTCTGTGATCTTCTGTGATGAAGCAGCGTTTCCACAAAATGAACAGGAATTGTTTAAATATGGCGATACAAGGATTCTTCCACCACAACAACGTTATATATAATACACACTGTATATTTTATTTTATTATTCATAGTGGAGGTTCTGACCAGGCACTTAGAGGTTAACGCTGTAGCCCAGCCCCAGTGTCAGGAGACTAGTCTCTTTCAAGGTTTCTACAGGCAGATTTTCTTTGACACCTGCGCGCACGTGTGTGTGTGTGTGTGTGTGTGTGTGTGTGTGTGTGTGTGTGTGTGTGTGTGTGTGTGTGTGTGTGTGTGTGTGCGTGCGTGCGCGCGCATGGAAGCCTCCTCCTTTCTTCCCGTGTGCATATGTGTTAGAGGGGGGGGGGGACTGGGGAAGGGGGTTTGGTGGGCAAAATCCCAAGGTAATCTGAAGCACAAAGCCAATGTCATTATAGACATGGGGGGGACATTATTCTAAAATGGCAAGTGATGCAGCGCTAAGACAGAAGATAAGGTGAAGAGAAAACGCCGAGGAGAGAGAGAGAGAGAGAGAGAGAGAGAGAGAGAGAGAGAGAGAGAGAGAGAGAGGAAAGAGTAGAGGCGAGAAGAGAGGGAGCGCTTGAATTTGTCACAGGCAGATAAAAACACACCCGAGTCCGGACTGGAGGATGCGGTGATAGGGCTGTTTTTCTTTTTTCTTTTTTTCTCCCCCTCCTCTCTCAATCGCTCTTCTCTCTGTCTGTCTGTCTGCTTGCCTCTCTCTCTCTCTCTCTCTCTCTCTCTCTCTCTCTCTCTCTCTCTCTCTCTCTCTCTCTCTCTCTCTCTCTCTCTCTTCCCCCTTTTTTGAGGTTTATCTGACATACGATGAATGCAGCAATTTTATCTGAATAGACAAAGGAACGGTGACATGCAGCTCCGCTCTGACGACTGACCTTGAAGGAGACGAAACCAAGGGAAAAGGGAGGGAGGGGAGGGTAAGAGGGGAGGGGGGAAAGATGGAAGCAGGCAAAGAAAAAAAAGAGAGGAAAATGGCCAGGGCGTTCACTGCTTCTGTCTGTCTGTCTGTCTGTCTGTCTGTCTGTCTGTCTGTCTGTCTGTCTGTCTGTCTGTCTGTCTGTCTGTCTGTCTGTCTGTCTGTCTGTCAGGGGCGGATCTAGGCATGGGCGGGCAATGCCCCCCTAATTACCTAGTCTGCCCCCCCCCCCCCTCCCCAAACACGATGCCATGCAAAACAACCCAAGATATTTCAAATTAAAGTGCTTATATTTAAAATGATTTGAAACACTACTACTGCTACTAACTAACTATACAGCTGTGGCTCCACTAAACCAACACCATTTCATCATTGAAAACAGAAAACTCTCTGAGTCAGACCTTTAGCTAAATAATAGCTTTATTATTTAGCTGCGTGCCTGTTGCAACTTCAACAACAGCTGATGTTATTATTGATGCTATACTTGACTAATAAAAGTCCTGTAACTGAAGATGGTATGGGTGCGACTTCATCGCCCGTGGCGTGAAGCGACACGGGCGATGAAGCCGCCCCCATACAATTTTCTCTTGCCCCTCCAACATGTTCTCTTACCCCCCCAAATGGGACATGTTACATCCGCCCCTGCTGTCTGTCTGTGATATCTTCCAAATATTGGATATACTTGACAGGTTTATACGGTATGTTAGTGTTAGTGCTACTATGTTAATGGAATCAGCAGATTCATTATAGCAAATGCAATAGAGCAGTGGTTTTCAACCAGTGGTCCCCGGACCACCAGTGGTCCACGGACCACCAGTGGTCCTTGAGAGGGTCGGTTAACCAGGTGTAACTCATTGAGAGTGTTAAAATGAAACCAAAATGGACCCGCAAGAGTTAAAATATTTATCATCTGAATTAGCCCAAGTCTACACAACTATAGAATGTAGCAGATTAATGGTCATTTTGATCTGGATGTTGACTGTTTTGTTTCCCAAATTCAGCCTGCTACAGTATATTGTGGACAAAGCAAAATAAATCAAAATCTCTGGGCCCTGGTGTCAAAAAGGTTGAAAACCACTGCACTGCACTATGAATTCCTCCAAATAGTAAACATTGCGTTTTATACAGTGCTTTTATCCAAATCATGCATTGCATTGACCCATGCCATTCACACACACACACACACACGCACACACGCACACACGCACACACGCACACGTCGCACACGCACACACACACACACACACACACGCCAACAGCACAGATGAAACCAGGCAACGCTCCAACCTGCGCGTCAGGAGGAATCAGGCCTCTGGCGTCGTGCTCAAGGACCATTCAACACAAAACTCTATATGACATTTTCCAATCGACAGCAGAAGTATGTATAAGAAGTTCAGCCTTGAGGGGGCCATTTTTTCGTTCATTTTTGGTTGGTTTAACGGTAGTTATTCACTATGCCGTTGCCACAAAGAACTTCCTTTTGGTTACGCTCGCTTTTGACATTGGATATTGTTAAGCATCAAAGAGGACGTGGGCCTGTACGTTCAGCACAGCGTGAAGAAAAGATTTACTGACAAGGTCACATCAACTGAAGGCTGTGAAGAGTGAAGACACATCTATTGTGTATAGGCCTACTAACAGAACTTTGTAGACGGCCCTTGCATAACTTTAACGTTTTGGTCTCAATCTCTGCGTGTGTTTAGTTAGGCGATATGACTCAGAGGTGTGCAACAGCCAGCTAGCACACCTCAGCGACAACCGGAAACACCAAAACATTCTAAATATCCGCCATTTGTGCGTCCTTGACATGAAAACCACTGCTTAAAAACAACATTACAAAGTATAACCTAAGCAACTGCACTTAATAAACAAGCCTAAAAATCTGCAATCCTCAACTACCGAGTTCATAATAGTTCATAATAAACAGACATGACAATACTCAGCTGTTCGTAGTCTTGGGCAATATACCGGTATTAGCGTTTATCGCGATATTGGAAATCAATACCAAGTAATATTGTTGGGTATATAAAAAAACATTGAATACGGAATATCACAAAATGGCGACATTATACTGTATTCTATTAAAATATGAGCAATGAGACTTTCAATTGTAACTATACAAACAATTTTCATGTTACACACATGCCTAAACTAGCCCTTATTTGGGCTAGGCTTTTTGGAAACAATGTATTTCCAATGCCAGTTTTTCCCTATTTAGGCTGCTTGAACAGCAGAGCGCGGAGTTTCTGACCCCCCAATGTCGCAATTCTGAGAACTAGGTGACTGATGGAAGGTGTCCGACTCTGATTGGTCTCCATTTCCATCTAGTGGTCAATACCGGTAATATCGAATATCAAGCTAATTAACATGTTATCAATACCGATATTAAAAAAATCAATCCCGCCCAAGACTAGCCGTTAGTGGTGGAAGTAGCACCGTAAATGTAGAATTACTCCACAGAAGGCAGCGTTGATGGCAACAAATTGCCCTGTGTTAAGTTTGTTCTGAATTGTCAGTAATGTCGCATGTAGATAATTTGGCACGTCTGCAGTATGCTCTTTTACAGCATACATGAAGTACAGTAGGTGTTCCTTTCTAAAAATGATGGTGGGTATTTATCTTTAAAATGTTTTTTTGACACTGGGCCCAGTCTCAGACAGGAATGGAGTAGTTTAGATAATTGGGTTCTTGCTCAAGTATATATTATTTTTTTGGGCGGTGAGGATGGTGAAACTAGTACTCTACAAGAAACTGCTTTTTTTAAAGTAAAGATAATTTCTTATACTGGTCCATTTGAGTCATCGGTGGTGTGCGGAAACGGGAAGGTAAAGCGATATTTGAACTCAAAGCATGGACCAAAATAAAAGGCATTTTTCATTCAAGTGTATCACCAGCTATAACCATTTCAGCATCATATATTCAAAGCAACACACAATACGCAGACAAGAAAAAGCACAAAACATAAATAACATAAAATTACATAAAATGTCAATAACGACTGTGGTAACAGGCTGTCTTTCGCACCAACGGATTGCGTCTTTGAATAACCCTGACCTTAACGCTAAGCTCACCAAAATTATGCCTAAACCTAACCTCAAAACCCTGTGAAACACAAGGAAAAGAGACTCTCCATCTGCAACAGAGGAGAGGGGGGATGGACGCCTACGGTTCAGTCGATATACAACAATATATTGAAGGCCTACAGAAAATCTTCCACGCAGCTCATGATATCGGTCATGTTCAGTGAAATGTCCTTCTGAAGTTTTATAACATTACACCACTCTGCGTGCGTGAGCGAAAAAGCAATCAAATTTGAAGAAACTTTTTTTTTGCCAGCACCCCAATGTTACTGCTGGATGAATGTAGAACTGGTAAAATGCAGTCAAAAAGAAAAGAAGAAAAGGGAGAGTGAGTGAATTAAACAGCTTTGAAAAGGGAAACATGTCACAAAGGTGTGAGCCTGCATATATTTATCACCTTAACATTCCTTGAACCCTGTGTCCGAAAATCAACAACAGTCGCTAAAACATTTTACCTGTGATAAATACATCCCTGATGAGCAGAGAGCTTCTGTGCGTGTGCATGTCTATGTGTGTCTGCGTACGCGTGCGCCCGTGTCGATGGTGGCCTCTCTGGCCTGCACACCTGCAGGTGGACACTACTATTAGTGGCTGAATTGAACATTGAAGGACATTTCCCTGACATTCCTGTACAGTCGCTAATAAAAAATGCAGCAGCGTCGTCCTTGTTAGGACGGGGGTTTTTTTGTCAAGGAGGCAGCTCCGCTGTCACCCGATCGCTCAGTGGATGTCTCTGGCAATTTGGGCTGAAAGGTGTGTATTCTTTAGACTCCCCAGAGAATACATGGGATCTGCAAATACACCTGGGTGTATACAGCTCCTTGTTTGGCTGAACAGCGGTGTAGTGGTTTGTTGTTCGGTTTTTAGGCACACAGGGCAGACAGTGAAGGATGAAGTATGAATTACTTCGAAGGTTCTGCTTTTGCAAAAGTGGCAATATCAAAACTTTATAGGTGGTTTGTAAGGTATACGCTATCCTGGCAATTTGTCAAACTTAAAACATTCTAAATAGATTGGTGAACATCAGGAAGCATTGTTGGTTGTGTCGGAAGTAATTACCCTATTGGCCTGAATATAAGACAGTATTTTTTTCCATTGGAAATTTCCTAAGAAATATAGTTATATTTGGAGACTATTATTTGACATTCAATGTTCTTTTTTCACAAAGAACATTGAATCTTGAAAAATGGGGGCCGTCTTATAACCAGGGTCGTCTTTTATTCGGGACAATATGTTGTACCTTTGATCAAGAAATATAATATGTAGGCTTACTTTTACTTAAATTGAGTACTGTATGTCCCACAACTCCACTCCATAAGAAAATATTGTACTTTTACAAAATTACCATATTTCATGAAGCTACAAGTTACTTCAATTATTATTTAAGATAATAATCTATAAGCCCACAAGTCACAAAACATGCCATTTAGAGCCGTAGGCATCATTTTGAAAAGAATAATGAGTATGTTTACTTTTGGTATTGTGTCTTTTGATGAACTGGTTACCGAGAATTTCCACATCGTATCGTGGTATTCCTTCCCAAAAAATGCTTGTTTTTGAAGAGCAGCACAGTGAGATAAAAAGCTTAATCCATTCCGGTGCCACTTTGCAGAATATTACAGATTTTCAAGCTAGCACTGCAGATTGGCATGCCATCCGCAGGCGAAACTGTCCGTACCACAGATTATAAATTAACCTCCCCCTCAAAAAAGTGTTTTTGGTGACAGCGTGAGTGTCCCCAGGCCCCGGCACCGCAGCAGGTGTGTGACTGCCTTGTCCAGACAGTGATCTTTTAATCTGCTAATGTGAGGTTGGAAGAATCAGCCTACATCTGGAAGTTCTACCGCTCGCTATAATTGCGGAGTGGAGGAGCGGCCGTAGGCCCCTATAGCTGCAGTCTGCCCGAGGTAGAGAGAGAAAGAGAAAGGGCGGCATTCAGCTGGCCAGCCTGGGCAGAACAGACAGACAGACGCGATAACATTTAGAGGGGATGAAATTTGTGTTAATTTCGGGCGACTGGGCTTTTCCAAAGCAATTTGGTTCTCGCTCTGTTTGTTGACGTTGCTTTTAATGTGACGACTGTGACATGCGTTTCCACAACAGATGGATTTGTGTTTTTCTTTTCTCAACGTTTTTTTTTTCCTCCATCCCTCCCTCTGTGTCTCCCTCTCTCTCTCCCCCCCTCTCTCGCTCTCGCTCTCTCTCTCTCTCTCTTTCTCTTTCTCTCTCATCTAGACAGGTGCTTCCTGTCCGGGCCTTGACGTTAAATTAAACACAAGTCCAGATGTGGAGGGGGAGAGAGAGAGAGAGAAAGATTGTGTGTGCGTGTGTGTGTGTGTGTGTGTGTGTGTGTGTGTGTGTGCACGCCCAAATGTGTGTGTGTGTATAAGGTAAACCAGGAGAAAGCATGTTCCTTGTGCATTGGCCTGGTCATTTCATCACAGCCAAAAGAAAAGAGGAAAGAGCAGAAATAGAAAGAGAGAGAGAGAGAGAAAGGGAGAGAGGGGGAGAGAGAGCAATAAACAGAACAGCCATGAAAGGGAAATATGTCACAAAGGTGTGAGACTGCACATTTACCATCTTAACTTTCCATGAACCCTGTGTTCTTATTTAATTGAACCACCAAGCTGGAACACATGGCTGCTGCTGTGTGAGTGTGTGTGTACATGTTGCACGTGCGCACAGCCACGTTCCTTACAAATCATTGCTCTAGGTCAGTCAGAAACCTTGTACCTCTATGCTGTACTTAAACGTTTTATGTTTGTACCTACAAGTCTACTATGTATAACACAACGTGTTGCATGGAAAAATACAGTTGAAGGTTAAAGTCAACAAGAGCTTTTGGATTAAAAATAACTACATTCGATCCTATTATTGACCATGATTAGGTTTTTTTTTTGGGGGGGGGGGCATTTCTTGAAATGTTTCACGCAAGTTTTTACTAACAGCAACGCAATGCATATAACACAAGTATGGAGAGGGTATAAATGATATGTGAAATGAAATGTGTTATTATTCATGTCATTCTTTGGTTGCATGACATGTGGAATGTCCAATGAATGCATACACACATACACATAGGTGCACGTGAGACACACACACACACACACACACACACACACACACACACACACACACACACACACACACACACACACACACACACACACACAGTAGTACAGCATGTTGTCGGCGTTTTATTATGAACAAGCCCACGTGCCTTTGGCTCCTTTTTATTTAACACATGCGGGCTGATTACCACTGGCACTGTCAGCTCTCTTCACAACAGCCTCCTTTGAAAAGTATCTATTGAGTACAGTCCGGTCATTCTGCTTTTTTTACTTTATTCTTCCTTTTCATTTCTTCACATGCAGGGACGATGGAGGTGGGGGGGGGGGGGGGGTGTTGTGTGTGTGTGTGTGTGTGGGGGGGGGGGGTATGTTTAGATCACTGAATGTCCTCGGAATGAAGAGACAGAAGGAGCGCTGCGCGCCAGAGAGAGAGAAACAGAAAGGTCAGGAGTGATGGATGCTTTGTGTGTGTCTGTCATTGCCAATTACTGAACTTTGCCTTTTAAAGCGTCGCTCAGATGAATTTCTCATTTCTGCCTCCCTGACTGATGAAGAGCAGCCCCCACCTCCCCACCACCACCACCACCGCCGTACTGAGGGCACGGTGTGTGTTTTAAACATCGCCTGGCTAGCCAGACAGACGTCATCCACTATATTCCCCTTCAGATGCAAAGCATCACTGCACCAACTACCGGATGGATGTTTCCCATCCACAAGTACATTATCAAGCGCCTTTAAAGTCGAGTAAAGGTTCTAATGATGGTCGCAGGACCATAGATCCATGGTAAACCTAATGATTATGACATAATAAAAGCACAAAAGGAAAAAGAAAAGTGGTTTTCAACCAGTGGTCCCCAGCTAAGTTGATTAACCAGATGTAACTCTTGAGAGCATAAAAATTAAACCAAATGGACCCTTGCGGGTCCATTTGGTTTCATGTTTACACTCTCAGGAGTTAAAATATTTATCATCTGAATTAGCCCAGGTCTACACAAATAGAGAATGTACAAGATTAATGGTCATTCTGATTCGCCTGTTTTGTTTCCCGAATCCAGCCTGTTATTGTGGACAAAAGCAAAATAAATCTTTAGTTTTGGGGTCTGTGGGGTGAAAATGTCCTCAAATGGTGGTGGCTCAAATACTTAATAAATAGTGGGCCCTGCCCTGGAATCAAAAAGGTTGAAAACCACTGGTCTAACATATTGTGGCAGCAGCTATCCTTCCAGAGCTTGGGCGGCGGGGAGTGTGGGTGGAGGGAGGGGGGGTCTCCCCAGAGCCTTGACCTTGACAGAACCAGGAGCAATGCGGTCAGCGCTTCAGTGACCTTGCCAGTAAAAGGTCAGAGAGACAGGTGGGAGGCCCCATTAAAAATATGTACGCAAACAGTAAAAAACTTAAAATCAATACCAAAACGTATACAGGTAGCCAGTGGAGGGAGGAAGTAGGTGCTCTCGCTTGTGACTCTAAGACAGGGGTTTTCAACAGGTGGTCCGGGGACCACCAGTGGTCCTTGAGAGGGTTTCAGGTGGTCCCCAGCTAAGTTGGTTTACCAGATGTAATTCTTGAGAGTGTAAAAATGAAAGAGTTAAAATATTCATCATCTTAATTATCCCAAGTCTACACAACTAGAGAATGTAAAGATTAATGGTCATTTTTGATCTGTATGTTTGACCGTTTTGTTTCCCAAATCCAGCCTGGAATTGTGGACAAAAGCAAAATAGATCTTTAGTTTTGGGGTCTGTGGGGCTAAAATATCCTCAAATGGTGGTCCGTGGTTCAAATAGTGGTCCCTGGGTTGAAAACCCCTGCTCTAAGAGGTGAGCTGTAGAGTTCTCCATCAACACGCCAACATGAAAGGAGACACCGTCATGAAGGCAGACTGGTCATGTCAATGTAAATGCATTCACCATCAACAGTTTCATGAATAGACCTTTCAGTTAGCCTCTCCCCAAAACTGCTATGGTCCAATCACAGATAAGCCTAACATGTGAGGTGACAAACCTCTCCACCAATAGCGTTCCTATGTGATAAAACATTGTCTGTATGTTGCTTTGTTTTAAGAAATGTCTCACACACATTTTTCCATCAACAAGGCCTACCATAATTTTGCAGGCCTTGTAGATTCTGAAGGTCTGCTACCAAAAATGACCAGCATTTGTTGTGT
This sequence comes from Benthosema pterotum, assembly GCA_039105355.1. Taxonomy (NCBI): domain Eukaryota; kingdom Metazoa; phylum Chordata; class Actinopteri; order Myctophiformes; family Myctophidae; genus Benthosema; species Benthosema pterotum. The sequence goes on from CM076982.1 coordinate 22,918,012, forward strand.
AATGTCCGTTATAATTACATTGTAATGAATAAGCCATGCTTACGGCAAGGTCTATTAGGTTAAATTAATCACTGTATATGTTTCAAAGAAAATAAATGAGAATATTAGAGACTTAGAGAAAAGGCCTTAGATAAGAGACTCACGTCTCCAACTGAAAAATCACCATCCATTACTATCCATTACTAGACAGATTACAGACAGTTTTTAGCAGTGGTATTTACATATACATACCGTAGGTTAAGTTTAAGGGCCAACACAGGCAATGGTGCATCCAAATGTCTGGTAAAACCATCCCAGCTTTCATGTCCTCGAGACAGCCCAACAATGTTCTTTTAAGTCTGAAGTTTGAAAGGCAGGTAATTTTAGTATCGTCTTCATATCAGCGGAATGAGATGACATATTAAAATGAAAAAGAAGAGCCTAAGGGTATTATCTGAAGGGGGGTAAAGGCGATTGGCCAAAACATACAAACTTTGAGGGACTGCATAACAGAGAGACAATACAGTGGAGGATATGGAATCGCCAAGGCTGAGAGAAAAAGAAAAACTTCTCTCTGTAAGGCCTAAACCACTCAGGAACAGTATCTTTTATGCCGAGACAATGCTCCAGGCAAAGAAAATGTAGGTACAAATGTAGCAGTAAGATCTAAAATGTTTTAAGAATTTGGATTCAGTGCTACAAAAGGTACCTCAAGCATGCCGTATCCCACAGACATATAAAAGTTGCATCACAACAACATTTCTGTTTAGAAATGAATTTCAAGGACCTGGTAGAGAGGGCTGATGTGATCCATGGACCTCTGGACCTTGTGTGTCTTGTTATTTATCCAGTTTTAACAATATGAATTATGATGAATCCCTCACAAAAACGTAGATATTGTACTTTCTATTCCCTAGAAAGTTCTGAAAGACATACACTTTGAAACGTGGGCAATTCCGTGTGTGTGTGTGTGTGTGTGTGTGTGTGTGTGTGTGTACACATGAATCACAGTATGTGACTGTATAGTGTGGTCCTTTCATATGTTTTTCAGTATGGAAATCGGCAAGTGGTACTCCTTTTTTCTCCTCATGGTGGCACTATAATAACTGTTCAATAACTCTTTGGACCAGTAAGTATAATCATAGCCTGGCATGGCAAGGCTCGTATTAACCCCCCCCCCCCCCCCCCCCCCCTCACAGCAGTTTTGCCCTGCTATACATAGTCTGCCATAGTGTTTTCTTATGTCCAAACCTCACACAAATCGGTAGCCATTAACTCTAGCCTGGGTCATGCGATCAAGGTGAATATGTAACTCTAAATGCCAAGGGTAGATAGCCTGGGGCCAGCCTCCCTTGTTACATTGAAGTTCAAATTCAACTTCGCAAGTCCATCTGGCACGGAGCCTATCTCCTTGAGTGTGCGTGGCTTATTAAGGTCAAAATACTGTCGAGGCTTCTGATTGGTCTCTGAAAGAACAGTTGTTTCTAATCAGAAACTATGGCGCTACGCAACAGGTGACGTCAGAGAAATCAAGTCAAGTAGGCACTTCCTATAGGGTAGATGCATGAGTAGGCAACCCGGTCTGGCAGAGAGAGAGCTGTGCTACCAGGAGCATATACTTTTTCTAGTAATAAATATATTAATGCTACAGGCATGGAAGAAATTGACAAGCTAACCGCCAAAAATAAAAAGATACTTTCCCAAGATTTTCATGTTTGATTCACGATTCAAGAAATGTTGTGGGGGTCGGAGGGGGGGATGGGGTTTGGAGTGCAGCGTGTCCTGCAGGAAGAGGAGCAACGGACAGGTGCTGTATGTGGCAGTCGGCTGGGCTGGCTGAGGTAATCTCCACCGAGCCCTGTCAGGCCTCCTCGCGTTAAAAAAAAAACTTTAGAAAGTGTCATGCTGTCAGAACCATAAAGCTCCTGACACTATGCAGACCCTACCCTGCCACGGGAAGAGTGAGAGAGAGAGAGAGAGAGAGAGAGAGAGAGAGAGAGAGAGATGGGAAGACGAACTCGAGTAGGAAGGGGAAGGAGGGGAGGATTAAAACCAGACAGAGAGAGGTCCAGAAACTGAGAATATTCCGGGTGCATGCCGTCTCCATATTTAAACTTTTATAATGAAATGCCCCATTTCCACATCCAGGCACGCAAAAACAAAGTAGCTGATCTACAAGCTCAGTCACAACCGAACAGCATTACGATGCGACACATCATCACACAGACCTGCTCATTTTCAAGCCATTTTTTGAGTTAAGGTGAAAGATTGCCTGTGGGCATTATAAATATTGACCTGATGGAAAGTATATTAACAAGAGCTGGTAATTACATTGGATATATTATTGGAGCAAAGTCGACGTTCTGTAGATAATACAAGGATTCCACCCGACACACACACACACATCGATATTATGCAACACGTGCAAATGTACGCAGAGCATCCGGTAACACGCCTTCATCATCGCACGCTTATTCCCACCCACCCCCACATTGGCATGTTAAAATCCACCCCACTCGCCCACCCTCCCCCCGTTAATACATCTATTCGCCGCTCGTGAAAAACCTCCTAAGTGTCGCGATAAAGGCGGAGGTGGTCGGCGGGGTCGGACCGAGGAGAGCTTTACGAGGCGAGCCTCGCTGATATATGGCTCGCCGGGACTCCATTAACTCCTTTACAGCTGAGTAGGGATATATACGTCGTTCTAGAACAGTGCGCGCGCGATGCTATCCTCATGTATATACGTCGTTCGTCGCAAAATATTTTTATTGTTTATTCAGAAAGTACAGCATCTAAGCTATCAGATGGTGTATAATATGTGGGTATACTGTTGCTTTAAGGCCCCGGTGACGTCATCGGCAGAAAACTTTTCCTAGGCCACTCCTGCCATTTTTTCTTTGTGGAGAGTTGGAGCGTCTGAGAGAGACAGAGGAGAGAGAGCAAGCGACCGTTTGATTTAAAATTGCATTCTAGTTGTACTTTAGTGGTTCAGATCGTCGATTTAGTTGTAGTTAGTGATAGTATCAGTGATAGATTATAGTGATAGTGATAGATTGTAGGGTTTAGATTAGTTGTAGAGTATTTAGCGTAGTTAGTTGTTTTTTTTTTTTTTTTTTTTTTTTTCTGTGGTAGGTGGTAGTGGTGTTTTTTTTTCTGTCTGTTTAGGGTAGATCGTTAGGTTTAGTGGTAGGGGTTTAGCTGTAGGACGTTAGATTAGGTTTAGATTTATTTTCTTTTTCAGTGTTCAGTGTTTGTCAGTCTAGTTAGTCTTTTAGTGTATCAGTGTAGTGTCCGTTTAGTACTTGTCCCTGTCTTTCTTGTTTGCCGCCATCGTTGTTGCCCCGAGCGCGGGCCCGTAGCCATTTTATTTGCAACGAGGGGGATCAGATTGCTACAACAATGCCTCGGAAAAAGCCTCCGATTCCCTCTGCGGGGCAACCTTCTCTTACATCGTGGCTCCTAAAGAACACTGTGGTGGAGGAGACAGACAGTGAGCCGGAGGCCTCTGGCTTGGCTGACCAATATGAAGGGGACCTCAGCCCGCAGGCCCAGCGTTCACCGTGGCGATCCCCCCCAGCCACGAAGCTACGTCGTAGCTTCAGGGTGGCCGCCGCCGCCGCTGCTGCTGCTGCCTGCCCACCGTCCCAGGAGGACATATCTCTGGGGGAGAGTGAGTCCGAGGGGGAGACGAACCAGGAGGAGTGGATTCCTACGCGAGAGGAATTGGAATACGACTCCGATGGCCGTGGTTAGGATAATTATTTACTGTATGCTGGATTGCGTTTTGTTACTGTACTTTCTATGTACTGGAAGTGTAGACTAATATTGATTATTACGTTCTCAGAACGGTTTGATTCAGACCCCGAGGAAGAGCCCGGGACTTCAGGTTCGCCCCTTTGTGAAGGTATGATATCAAAAGTGTTTGTGTATTCACGCTAAATATTATTCATGTATGGCGAGCGTTGTATCATGCTGCACGATCATCATTAGGAAGCTGTTTGCGAGATCATTTTGTTATGGATGTTATGCTAACCAAAGCATTCAACTGTAGGTATATCGTTTACGCTATAGGCTTATTGATGCGTGGCGATGTGGTGGTGGATGATACGCTAATAATCCAAAGCATTCAACAGGTGGTCCGGGGACCACCAGTGGTCTATAGGCTTATTGATGTGTGGCGATGTGGTTGTGTGGTGTTTATTTTACTATGATTTCGTTTCATCAGGGTCTGGCGACCATATTCCCTCACCTGTTGTTGCTGCTGCTGCGTCTGGTTGGGGTGAGTTTCACATGATCTAAATGTAAATTCAATTTCACAAAGATTGAAGCTGACAGCTTGATATGAACGTATTTATTGATCACATCACAGTGGCAGTTTGGTCTGTGATGCCAAAACATATCAGTGGATTTTACTGTAGTAATCACAGTTTGCTCTGTGATGCCAAAACATATCAGTGGATTTTACTGTAGTAATCACAGTTTGGTCTGTGATGCCAAAACATATCAGTGGATTTTACTGTAGTAATCACAGTTTGCTCTGTGATGCCAAAACATATCAGTGGATTTTACTGTAGTAATCATACAGTAATGCAAAAATAATTTCATTTCAGCCTTATCTCAGTCTGACGCTGAGGACATGATTCCCTCACCTGTTGTTGCTGCTGCTGCGTCTGGTTGGGGTGAGTTTCACATGATCTAAATGTAAATTCAATTTCACAAAGATTGAAGCTGACAGCTTGATATGAACGTATTTATTGATCACATCACAGTGGCAGTTTGGTCTGTGATGCCAAAACATATCAGTGGATTTTACTGTAGTAATCATACAGTTTGGTCTGTGATGCCAAAACATATCAGTGGATTTTACTGTAGTAATCATACAGTAATGCAAAAATAATTTCATTTCAGCCTTATCTCAGTCTGACGCTGGCGACCATATTCCCTCACCTGTTGTTGCTGCTGCTGCGTCTGGTTGGGGTGAGTTTCACATGATCTAAATGTAAATTCAATTTCACAAAGATTGAAGCTGACGGCTTGATATGAACGTATTTATTGATCACATCACAGTGGCAGTTTGGTCTGTGATGCCAAAACATATCAGTGGATTTTACTGTAGTAATCACAGTTTGCTCTGTGATGCCAAAACATATCAGTGGATTTTACTGTAGTAATCACAGTTTGCTCTGTGATGCCAAAACATATCAGTGGATTTTACTGTAGTAATCACAGTTTGCTCTGTGATGCCAAAACATATCAGTGGATTTTACTGTAGTAATCACAGTTTGCTCTGTGATGCCAAAACATATCAGTGGATTTTACTGTAGTAATCATACAGTAATGCAAAAATAATTTCATTTCAGCCTTATCTCAGTCTGACGCTGAGGACATGATTCCCTCACCTGTTGTTGCTGCTGCTGCGTCTGGTTGGGGTGAGTTTCACATGATCTAAATGTAAATTCAATTTCACAAAGATTGAAGCTGACGGCTTGATATGAACGTATTTATTGATCACATCACAGTGGCAGTTTGGTCTGTGATGCCAAAACATATCAGTGGATTTTACTGTAGTAATCACAGTTTGGTCTGTGATGCCAAAACATATCAGTGGATTTTACTGTAGTAATCATACAGTAATGCAAAAATAATTTCATTTCAGCCTTATCTCAGTCTGACGCTGGCGACCATATTCCCTCACCTGTTGTTGCTGCTGCTGCGTCTGGTTGGGGTGAGTTTCACATGATCTAAATGTAAATTCAATTTCACAAAGATTGAAGCTGACGGCTTGATATGAACGTATTTATTGATCACATCACAGTGGCAGTTTGGTCTGTGATGCCAAAACATATCAGTGGATTTTACTGTAGTAATCACAGCTTGGTCTGTGATGCCAAAACATATCAGTGGATTTTACTGTAGTAATCATACAGTTCTGGTCTGTGATGCCAAAACATATCAGTGGATTTTACTGTAGTAATCATACAGTTCTGGTCTGTGATGCCAAAACATATCAGTGGATTTTACTGTAGTAATCATAATTGATGCAAAAATAATTTCATTTCAGCCTCATCTCAGTCTGACCCTGAGGGTGAGCCTGGGACCACCCGTGTTGATGAGTCATTTTCAAGGGATTTGGGTGAGTTTTGCAAGTGATATGATATGCACCAGTTTTGATTATAATGTAAATGAACTATTACAGTGCTTTTACTTTACGATAGTACAGTAAATGAAGGCTAGCTACATGACCTAAATGCATGAATTGTTGTACATTTCAGAGTCGCTGTTCCTGGACGATGGTGGTGCTGCTTCTGCTGCTGCTGGTGGTGGTGGTGGTGGTGGTGGTGGTGGTGGTGCTGCTGCTGCTGATGACAGTACAGAGTGGTCTGATGTCGGCTGGGAACCCCGCGACATCCCATTCACCGGCTCCCCGGGTGCTCATTATGGTTCACTGACTGCCGAGAACGACCCTGTCCATTTCTTCGAGCTGTTTTTGTCGGACGAGATGCTGGAGGACATCGTTGAGCAAACCAACCTGTATGCTAGGCTGTGTATAGCCAAGGTAAGCACACCACTTTTCTTTTGATTTCATTTTTTATTTCATTTTTTTGAGTGATGAAAGGTGCTCGTTCATTTTTTATTTCAAAAAAATGAAATAAAAAAATGAAATCACACCCATGTGAAGTGAGTCACCCAAACGGTAACTCTGTCATTTCTCAACCGTTTTGGACAAGGGGCGGCTCGCCGGAAACGGGGCGACACCCTTTACCCCTTGCACCATAAAAAAAAATGAAACAAAAAAATGAAATCACACCCATGTGAAGTGAGTCACCCAAACGGTAACTCTGTCATTTCTCAACCGTTTTGGACAAGGGGCGGCTCGCCGGAAACGGGGCGACACCCTTTACCCCTTGCACCATAAAAAAAAATGAAATAAAAAAATGAAATCACACCCATGTGAAGTGAGTCACCCAAACGGTAACTCTGTCATTTCTCAACCGTTTTGGACAAGGGGCGGCTCGCCGGAAACGGGGCGACACCCTTTACCCCTTGCACCATAAAAAAAAATGAAATAAAAAAATGAAATCACACCCATGTGAAGTGAGTCACCCAAACGGTAACTCTGTCATTTCTCAACCGTTTTGGACAAGGGGCGGCTCGCCGGAAACGGGGCGACACCCTTTACCCCTTGCACCATAAAAAAACAAAACAAAAACACAAAATGTCTAATTTGTGTCTTCTAGGTTCCTGAGGATGTTGTCCACTCCAGAGTGTGGAAGTGGAAAGACGTCAGTTTGAGAGAACTGAAGAATTTCTTCGCACTCTATTTCCTCACTGGCGTGATCGTCAAGCCCAGGCTGGTTCTGTACTGGGACACGCGTGAGGTCGTCGCCACCCCGTTCTTCAACCGGACAATGGCCCGTGACCGGTTCCTGCTTATCCTCAGGTTCTTGCATTTCTCTGACAATGGCACTGCTGACCCTGCTGACAGGTTGTATAAAGTGAGACCAGTGTTAGAGTACTTACTGCAGCAGTTCAAAGAGCGGTTCACACCTAAGCAGAACATCGCCATAGATGAGGGCATGATGCTGTGGCGCGGCCGGCTGGCCTTTAGAGTATATAATCCTCAAAAACCTATTAAATTTGGTTTAAAAAGCTACATGCTATGTTGTAGCACCACGGGATTTTGTTATAACATAAAGCCATATGTTGGAGAGAAATCAAGGTTGATTCCCACCATAGACTACCTAATGGGATCTTTATACCACAAGGGTTATCACCTTTATATGGACAACTTCTATAACAGTACCAAAATGGCTGACCATCTACAACAGCATGGAACTCATGTTTGTGGCACACTGCGAAAAAACAGGGGGGAACCTCCGATTATTTCTCGGGCAACTATCAGCAACCTGAAACCCGGAGAAGTCATCACACGCAATGATAAAAGGGTCTTGATCACGGCATGGAGGGACAAGAAAGTTGTCAAGGTCTTGTCCACTATCCACCAGAAACAAATGGTCACTGTAATGGAAAGGGCAAAAGGCAAAAAAAACAAGGTTCCGCTGATAAAGCCACTGGCCGTGGCAGAGTACAACAGGTACATGAATGGGGTAGACCGCCTCGACCAGATGATTTCTTACTACCCCTTCACACGAAAAACGATGAAATGGTACAAGAAATTTGTTTTTTACCTGTTCTCCATCAGCATGCACAATGCTTACATCTTGTACAAGGCCGCCACAAAGGGGAGGGGTAAAATCAAGTGCCTGCTAGACTTCCTTCTCAGCGTGGTGGATTCATGGGGAAACTTGCGGGATGGGCAGATGGGTGCAGTGGGGGGTGGGGGAGTTGGTTGTGCTGCTGCCTCTCAGCCACACACCTCTCGACCCCTAAGGCAGCCATACCATGACCCTGGTAGCAGGCTCCTGGGACAGTTTGGCACACACAAGATGGCTAAATTCCCCGCCACCGAGAAAAAACAATGCCCTCAAAGACGGTGCCGGGTTTGTATTGCTAAGGGTCTGCGGAAAGACACCCGGTTCTATTGTGTGGCCTGTAATGTGGCCCTGCACCCCATTGAGTGCTTTGCCAAGTATCACACGCACAAAGACTATAAGAAGTAATTTGTCTTTCTTTTTTTTCTTTTTATTTCATACTATTTTCTTTTCTGTATGATTATTACAGTAAGACACCACTGATAATAGTGGGCACATTTTATTCATATGTGTACTTTTATTTTGTGTGATTGCTACAGTAAGACGCCACTGATAACAGTGGGCATATTGTATTTATTTTGTGTGATTGCTACAGTAAGACGCCACTGATAACAGTGGGCATATTGTATTTATTTTGTGTGATTGCTACAGTAAGACGCCACTGATAACAGTGGGCATATTGTATTTATTTTGTGTGATTGCTACAGTAAGACGCCACTGATAACAGTGGGCATATTGTATTTATTTTGTGTGATTGCTACAGTAAGACGCCACTGATAATGGGTGTATTATTTATGGTGCATTTTGTACTTTTATTTTGTATGATTATTACAGTAAGAAACACTGATAGTAGGCATTTTGTAATGCCTGATACCCAGCAGTGCCATTGCCATTGTCAGAAATGTAAAAACCTAACCCAGCAGTGCCATTGTCAGAGAAATGCAAGAACCTCACCCAGCAGTGCCATTGTCAGAGAAATGCAAAACCTCACCCAGCAGTGCCATTGTCAGAGAAATGCAAGAACCTCACCCTAGGACATGATCGTGTGACTCTTCTCTGGTTCCAACGAGCCGCCCCATGTCCAGAACGGTTGAGAAATGACAGAGTTACCATTTGGGTGGCTCACTTCACATGGGTGTGTGATTACTACAGTAAGAAACCACTGATAATGGACATTGAGTATTGCCTCAAAAGCACTTTATTTTGTATGATTACTACAGCGAGAAACCACTGATAATGGACATTTTGTATTGCCTCAAAAGCACTTTATTTTGTATGATTACTACAGTAAGAAACCACTGATAATGGGCATTGAGTATTGCCTCAAAAGCACTTTATTTTGTATGATTACTACAGCAAGAAACCACTGATAATGGACATTTTGTATTGCCTCAAAAGCACTTTATTTTGTATGATTACTACAGTAAGAAACCACTGATAATGGGCATTGAGTATTGCCTCAAAAGCACTTTATTTTGTATGATTACTACAGCAAGAAACCACTGATAATGGACATTTTGTATTGCCTCAAAAGCACTTTATTTTGTATGATTACTACAGTAAGAAACCACTGAGGGTGAGCATGTTGTATTTATTTCGGCACTTTATTATGTATTGTATTACTGCAGTAAAAGCCACTGATATGGTTTGGCATCACAGACCAAACTGTGATTCACAAATAAAAGGTTTACATGATTTTCTGCCTCTGTCGTTCATATCAAGCTAGAGTACAACCTGAACAACTCTTGTTTCATAATTGATATGTTGGTTCTCAATAGTGCAAGCTGAATTCAAACAGCAATTACGGACAAACAGAAGATGGGATTTATGCTTTTTTTTTTTTTGCTAAAAGTCGACAAATAGACCTGTCATTCAGTGTGTAGCATGTATAGTGTTTTCATTTGGTTCATATAGATATTGGTCTGTCAATGTTTCTTTACATAACACTGCTCATGTCTCAATAGCATTAAAACTGCAATAAGTCATGCACGGTAGATCAGATTAATACATTTTTTTTTTCTTTTGAGAGCTGAGAGGGTCCTCTTTCAGACGGTATATAGCATGTATATGTCGCTATAGGATTTCTTTTTTTTTTTTGGCCCAAACAACTCTTGTGTCATAACTGCTGTCATCACTCAAGTGGTGACACCTAATTTCAAATGGCAATTACTGACCAATGGAAGGTGGGATGAATGTGATTTTTTCACTCCCTAAAAGCAGACAATTAGAGGTTTAATTCGGTGTATAACATGTATAGGATTTCCATTTGGTTCATTTTTATAATTGCCTCTGAATGTCTCTGACTTTCAAACGGCCATAACTTTTGTTTTTGTTTTGAAGAGGCTCTGACAGCTCTGGCAGGTGTTGTATAAACATCAATATCTCCAGTATGGAAAGTGTTTTTTTTTTTTTTTTTTTTTTTTAAATCGAAGTTCACAACATCAGCTTTCAGCTGATGTGGGTCTGCAGCCTACTGCTACAACATAGCATTTACTGTGGGGCTTCAAAAAGCCACAACTTACCATTGTAAAACGCTTAGCACAGCTCAACCCCCCCTCTTTGGAGAATGGTTAGCTCTTAAAGAGTTAAAAACGCAGGCCCCTGGCCGCCGCGCGCCCATTTGGGGAAATGGAGGTCACTCCGCGCCCGTGGGTCACGTGACATCTATAAAATCAAACTTTCTCTCTCTCTCTCTCTCTCTGGCTCTTAATATGCGGTTGTACATCACCCATTTTCATATAATACAGTGTTTTGTGGCAAATGTCAAAAATAGCATGTGTATTTTAGAAGATGCTATACGATTTCTGAGCTTTTTTTTAGGGAAGGGGTAGGGGAAAAAAAGCACAGACCAAAAAACATCAAGTTTACCAAGTACAGACTAGGTGGTTAAACGTCCAAAAATATCCTTTAGCATGAAAACAACAGAAACATACACAAAACATGAACACAACACTGAAGTTTGTGCTGTCTAAACATCCTATTTTAGGAGGTCTAACCCTTGTCTATACTTGGTAGACATGATGTTTGCCTCTGAAGTTTGGTCTGTGCTTTTTCCCCCCTCTAAACCAAACCTCTCCGCTCAGAAAAAGCTCCTAAATCATCATAGCATCTTCTAGTATAACAGCTACTTTTGACATTTGCCTCAAAATGCTGTGTATATACTGTATATGAAAACATTGAAATCTGCAACAGTTCAGTGGTACAGTATAGGGCGGGGTCCCTGATTCATCACTCCTTCAGTGATGGGGTCCTTGGCCTGAACAGCTCCTGTCCTAAACCTAAACAATAGGAGGATGGTGTTCACTTGGGAATCGCAGAGGGAACAGAACAGGTGTGTAAAGGGGCATCTCTCTCTCCCTCTCCCTCCCTTTCCCTCTCCCCTCTTTCTCTCGAAATCTTTCCTCACTGGCTTGGCCTTTCCTACAGGTATCCTAATTAGCGTGACTCTCTCTCTCTCTCTGCTCCCTCTTTCTAACTCTCTCTGTCCTGCGTCGGCCTCTCCATCACTTAAACCTGTCTTAAACTTATCCTCTTTCCCGCTTCATCCCCTTCCCCTTACTCTTCCTCTCGACCGCTCTCCCTTTTAAGCCTTTGTGTGTGTGTGTGTGTGTGTGTGTGTGTGTGTGTGTGTGTGTGTGTGTGTGTGTGTGTGTGTGTGTGTGTGTCTGCCTCTAGGGCAGTACTTCCACTGCTTCCAGTAACACTGTGGACTGGGACAGTCTCCAGTTAGGAGATGTATAGTGATGGCGTCATTAGTTATCTGTTCCTTGTCTCTCCCCGTCTCTCCATCCTTCTCTCTTTCTCACACCCAATCTCTCTCTCTCTCTCTCTCTCTCTCTCTCTCTCTCTCTCTCTCTCTCTCTCTCTCTCTCTCTCTCTCTCTCTCTCTCTCTCTCTCTCTCTCTCTCTCTCTCTCTCTCTCTCTCTCTCTCTCTCTCTCTCTCTCTCTCTCTCTCTCTCTCTCTCTCTCTCTCTCTCTCTCTCTCTCTCTCTCTCTCTCTCTCTCTCTCTCTCTCTCTCTCTCTCTCTCTCTCCCTCCCTCTCTCCCCTGTCAGGTCTACTGGACTACTACTACTGTCTCCATTCAAAGTATCTCAAGTACAGTAGTTTCTACTCTCTCTCTTTGCTCTCCCGTTCTGTCTCTGTCTCTCTTTCTCTCTCTTAAGGAGTTTGTACACCGGCGCGGATTCCGGGACGGACACCGCAAAAGAAATCAGGAGTATGGGAAAAAAAAAAAAAAAAATCAGACTCATGTTATTGTCAATCACTCTTGCACGAGCAGTTCTAAAGAAGCAGTCAGGATAGTTCCTTTGATTCTTATACAGGTCCGACCCTTCCTTATTGTAGAACGTGAGCATAGGATGAACCCAATATTCTCTTTTACTCTTCCTTGCCTCAACCCCCAATGATATCTCGTTCTATGGTTTTGTGCGAGAACAGTAAAATAATCCGCAACAGAATCTGCAACACAGTCGGTGTGCGAGGAAGTTTTTGCGGGACGTTTTTTGTGCATATTCGGTAAGCGTTCTCCGCAAACAGAATCTGTGCCGGTGGGAAAACTACTTTACTGTCTTCATTATTCTCTCCCTCTCTCTCTTTCCATCTATCTCATTTACCGCTATCTAGTATATAAGCATTATTATTTTTTGGGATGAATTCCATACCAGCATGCTATCTGTCTGTCTGCCTACCCGTCCGTTTGTCGGTCCTCTGCCGGTCTACGTGACTGTCTGCCTTGCCTGCCTGCCTGCCTGACCTCAGCCCCGCGGCGGTGGTCCCTTTTGTGTTTGCGGACAAATGAGGATGACCTTTTATTGTAAAACGGACTCCTAAAGGAGTCCCGGCGTTTCCAAATTAACAACGGAGATGGAGGAGTGTCGCATCAAACGGAGAGGGAGACTGAGTCAAGTATTTTTGAAGTTGAAATAATTATATAGAACCCTGTTGGTCGCTGAACTGGCATGAATTCACTGCTCAATAATAAAGTCCTCCTCCCCTGACTGGGGGGACGCTATTGATGAACAGCGAGGTAGGAGCGGACCTCTTGAACGCTCCCCCGGACCCATCCGTGTGAGCGCATGAATTATAGATGCCGTTTGACAGCGGAGGCCGTGACAGTAGACAGACTGTTATTGCACATGAAGGTCCATTCTGATTTTGATTATTTTTATTCTGGGCCCACACACACACACAGCCAACCCCCACCCCCCAACAAAAAAAGGCCAGGAGACCCACTGGTGAATATTCTAAAAGGCCACAGGGCCCGAGATGGGCTTGATGGCTGGCTTTGATTTCTGGGCTAATAGCCCACATCAAACAGACTGGACGGCCCGGAGGACATTGGAGGGAGGCTGAGTCCATGAGCTAAAAGGACATGAGGACAGAGGGAGGGACGCGCGTGCACATGCACGCACGCACACACACACACACACACACAAACACATATGCATGCGCACACGCACACACGCACACACACACAACTTTGGCCTTTCTCTTCTGATTGAGGCTTTTCGAGTAAGGCTCCAAAATCTGAGTATACAGTATATTACATGCAGTAGGTTTGAAAGTGATATCGCAAAAATTAATTTACTCCAGTGCATTCACTTATGTATTATGTATATTATTTACACTTGCACGCACACACACACACACACACACACACACACACACACGCACACACACACACGCACACACGCGATGAAATGTACCGTATATAAATCTACCTAGGATTCATCTCCACCCCTTTTCATCATTCATAACTGCCTCTCATTCATTAGCCCACGATACACACACACACACCCGTGTGGCGTGCGTGTCAGGAGGGGGGTTGGAAGCTAATAATGAATGAGCGCGCGTGCACGAGATAGCCCTATACCACCACACCACGGTCTCATTTTGATCTCCATGTTAATTACAAAAAATGGACCCGGCCAGGTCACACACAAAACAAATCAATACGCTCCCCTAAAAAGAATATATTCAAATGTGACCTAGAAAACACAGGGGCTCGCGCCCCGGCGCTGCATCATTGATTTTCGACGCCTTTAAGACGATTTGGTCTTCAGGACGATTATTTTCCTGTCTTTCCTCCTTTTATTTCTTTCTTCTTTATTTCGTTCTCCTTTGTGCCAAAAAGGGCACATAAATATATTTACTCCACGAGATGAAGCGCCAAGCGAACGAGAATGAATATTGAATTTCGGTAAGTATGCGTGTATGATCCAATATCCATCCAAAAGAGCTTCAACTCATTGAAGTTATATATACCCGCGCGTCTGAAACAGATAGGCAATATAAATATAAGCATATTTGTTAGAGGCAGGGTCAATAGTATAATGGCTGAATTATACTTTGGTTTTTGAGGCGGCGGTGTCGGGCAATGAAAATATAGCAGGCGTGCAAGCTCACAGCGCGTAGCGGCCGCGACGGGCTGTGAGCTTGCAGATCTGCTGTTTGTCGGTGTGCGACACCGACCACACAGGAAAGTATACAGTAAATGTGAGCGTATATAGTGCGGAATGAGTTTTTGCGCCTGCGAGGCCGCTCAGAGAAGTAGTTTGAAATCAATGGTGCGTCTAGCAGCCCCAGCTTATTGTCTGATTACTCTCTTTGTTCCTTACAGCTACAAGATTAATACATTTTTTTCTTCAGATTCAATCAGTGCTGAGGCTCCTGCCTCTCTGTTTATCCAACATGTGTGTATAGTACACCGCCACGGCACACATTAATACTTGATTTCACCACTTGCCGTTTGCTTTGTTTTTTCCCCTGTTTCATCATCATCATCATCATCATCAAGGAGTAGTTGAGCACTTCTTTGCCGCCTCGTATCAGTAGACAAAAAGCTACATTGTCTAGTGGTTCATCAACATAAAACGCTGCGACAACAACGGATGACGTTTGAGTGCAGTTCGTCCATCACATCAAAGACTAGTGGAAATCTCCATCCGCCGTCTCTTTTGTAGCCACGCCTGAGAGGAGTTTGTCCCTCACATCAAACAGATAGCTCTCTCGCCGTCTCCAAAACCATTCTGTAGCCGTTTCATGTTGTTGCGTTGTCGTGATTGTATGTATTTATATTTCGGACCCCCCACCCACACACACACACACACACACACACCCACACACACACACACACAAATGAAATCGGATATGTTTGCAATAATATTGTTTTGACAAAAGTGCCTGTTTGCTAAATAAACTGTCTGGATAATCTAACATCATGACAATGAGGGATATTTTATGTTATAGTCTCATATCCAAAATCATAAGACATACAGTATTCTGACAGTGTTCTATGCAGGTGGTGAAACCCCAGCAGGCTATTTCTTTACTGTCAACACAATACGGTTCCATATTATCAATTAGAACTGCGCCTGTGAGACACGGGAACATACAGATACTGTATATCCTACGTGTTTGACACTATAATAAGATATAGGCCTATAAGAGCATGCATGCTTATTCAGCTATTTGTTATAGATGCTTTCTCCTACTGTGTGTGTGTGTGTGTGTGTGTGTGTGTGTGTGTGTGTGTGTGTGTGTGTGTGTGTGTGTGTGTGTGTGTGTGTGTGTGTGTGTGTGTGTGTGTGTGTGTGTGTGTGTGTGTTTTATTGGTGAGTTAGGAGGCTAAAGAAGAGAACATAAGCCAGGATTAACTTCAGAGGATGATTTTTATCCTTGCAGGGGGTCTCTAAATGGCAGGATATGGATGCAAGGTGACCCCACACACACACACACACACACACACACACACACACACACACACACACACACACACACACACACACACACACACACACACACACACACACACACACACACACACAGGTGTGTTGTGTTCCAGTATAATAGAGATAATATAGTGCTGAAGTTGAGACCACCAAAATCCCTCCCTCGCCACCGTCACGCCGATAGCGCTAACATCATTGGCAACTGCAGAATCTCGACTTTAATAGGTTCATCTCCCTCTGTCTGTCTTTCTGCCCGTCTGTCTGTCTCTGTAGTAGCCACCAGGTATATGCACAGGTTGGACCTCTGATATTTTTTTTGCAATGTTGACATAATTGCAAAAACAAAACTTTTTAAAAATATATATTTTTAGTTATCAAAGAGCCATGTTTAGCGAGTCTCAAAATCAGTGAACCATTATACTCTGGTGTGTGCACCAAGCACGCCCCAGCCTCCTGGACCAGAAAGACCACTGGCTGGGTCAGGACATGGCATAGGAAAAGGCTATGGCATAGGAAAAGTGACAATCGATAGACCGATGGGTAATTAAGTACTTGACCATGAGGAAAAGGCCTAAATAGACATTAGAACTGCGTCCGTTCCCCGGTCTGGGACTCCATATGACCCCCGACTTATGGCCCTTTCAACTGTCGGTTCATCAACATCACACTGTCACACACATTAACTTGGTCGTTCTTACCAGGCAGCTAGTGGGCCCATCCAAAGCATTATGTCAGTATATTCACAATATAAAAAGCAGGCATGTATAACAATGTAGGCCTACACACATCAAACTGCTCACGCTGATAAAATCCTCATACTGTACTAAACAACAGCTGCTGACCCAAACATGAACAGGTAGGTTACTTACAGTACAGTACTCTGACTGCTACTGCCTGCAAGACTGTTCATGTTATTACTTGCATGAGCAGAGAAAGCATAAAGTTCACCTATAGCCTGCTTATACAGTATCGTGCCCTTCAAATAGTGCTTTAACAGTTGTAGTAACCAAGATCGACATACACACATGTTTCAACTCATTACCTTCAACAACACACTGTACACAACGCCACATACTGCATACAAACTGTATACAGTATGTACTCTGTATTCAACTCCAGATCAAAATCACTGAACAGGTTTCATCGCCACCCAGTCATTGGGTCCCAAAATGACAGCAACCAAGGACACAGGATACACCGCAAGCAGCAGCAAAGAAAACAGAAAAACAGTTTCCTACTTTGAGCCGTCTTCTACTTGACTTCATCGGTTGTGATGGCCATCAGGGTCAAACTGTGGAACCCATGGATAGAGCAGCAGATCCCCTCCCTCTCTCTGGTTCATCCTCGGGTGGGTTTTCACAGCATCCATTCTCCATACATCTCGCCAGCACTCAAACTCCTGTACCGCCTTTTGCACTTTAACTTCTATGGCAGGGGAAGTTTGGGACAGGCAGGGACACCGGACGTCACACCATGCCTGGAAGAAGAAAGAAAGAAAGAAAGAAAGAAAGAAAGAAAGAAAGAAAGAAAGAAAGAAAGAAAAAGAAAGAAAGAAAGAAAGAAAGAAGAAAGAAAGAAAGAAAGAAAGAAAGAAAGAAAGAAAGAAAGAAAGAAAGAAAGAATCACATACATTCAACAATACACAATCTACAGTAGTAGGACTATGACTTGTCAAATTACTTCTAAGCCTAATGAGATATTGACAATCAACACATTGTGCATTGTGCAAGGATGTACAATTACAGACTTCTCATAACGTATTTAGATTTTTTTTAGCATGGATAGGCCCTCTGGTGGCACTGTTGTTCCAGTGACCCGACTAAAAATAAGTGGTTGAAGATGGATGGATTGGTGGTGTCATGGGCCTTGGTGCTGTATTATTTGTTCATTCATTCAATAAAATTATCACCAATTATTCACCTCTCTCACTCTATCACACAGAGAGAGAGAGAGAGAGAGAGAGAGAGAGAGAGAGAGAGAGAGAGAGAGAGAAGCCTACAAAACGGAACAAAATTGTCCATTTGGTTCCATAATATTCCAGTAAGTTGCACCAGCATCAGTTATGGCGGTGGGTTGGGTCAATTGAAATTAAATTTGAAGAACCACAAGGCTAATACTTTGGCTTCATTATGCTTACATGTTGCGTCGGAATTACTTATTATTTAGCATCATTCAGGTAGCACATTCACTTCGCAGCACGGCCAGGGCCATAGTGTATAGATAGTTACAGTACGACAACTCCGTTCACTTTAAGGGACCAATCGAATGGCGGCTCCTCTGCATAGACTTCTATTGAGAATGGGGACAACAAATGGGGCCTATGGGTTGGCACGAGTACATGAACCACGGTACCAGGGTGTTTTTCTGCCCCCTCGATGTCGCAACTCTTCTACTAGACAGCTTGGAGCACACCCCAGTCCAGAGCTTTATGATACCCCGACTAGTATAGGCCTAAGCACAGCCCTAAAATAAACAAGTGACACATTATACACAATTCATATCTGTTAGCATTGAGGCTATAAATGTCAACTTACCTGAAGAATATGTTTGTCAGGGAGATAAGTACATTAGAAGGTGTCTAATTACGTTGCCTTTTACACCTGCTGTCTGTCAACAAAACATAGTTTCACTTCGTGTAACAACCGTGACTGACTCACTGTCAGTGTTTCTGCATTGACATAACGTTAGTGTCAGTGTCACAGCACTGAAGCGGCCACGAGGGGAAATATTATAGACCTAAGTTGTTGATTTTACAGTATTTCTCTTATCCTTTCAAACAAGTTGTCTGTCCGCGCTCATCAAAGAAGGACTGAGGACTGACGAGGGGGTGGGGGCGGTGCCAGAGTCTAGTCTCGGCTAGTCCAGGGCCGGATCTAGGCATGGGCATGGGGGGCAATGCACCCCTAAATGCCCTGACTGCCCCACCAAACGTGATGGCAAAACGACCCAAATTTCAAAGATATTTGAAATTAAAGTGCTTACAGTATGTTTAAAATTATTTGAAACACTACTACTACTTTGTGGCCCCACTAAACCAACAGCATTTAATCATTCATTCAAAACAGAAAACTCTCTGAGTCAGACCTTTATCTTTATGCATGCTGTGTGCCTGTTGCAACTTCAACAACAACTGATACAGTTAACTTATTATTGATACTTGCCTAATATAAGTCCTGTACAAGATATAAATCTTGTCTGTCCTGTGACTGACTGAAAAACAAGAACAAGAAAAATAGAAAATATTTCCCAACCTTACCAAATAAGTCATTGAGAGAAGTAAAAAGAACATAATGCAACATAATGCAGTAATCAAAACCATGCATGCACCCCTACAAAATGGTGCAGAATGGTGCAGCCCAATCTGGGTCCTCCACCCATAAAAGGAGCAGTGGATTCAGTAGGCTACTGACTCTTTTGAAAGACTTACCAGGAATGGATGTGTGGT
Organism: Benthosema pterotum; assembly: GCA_039105355.1. NCBI lineage: Eukaryota > Metazoa > Chordata > Actinopteri > Myctophiformes > Myctophidae > Benthosema > Benthosema pterotum. The sequence continues at coordinate 22,937,382 of CM076982.1, forward strand.
AAGTAGGCTGTGTTGCAAATCATAATGTTATTTTAAATACTTTAAATTTAATAAAGTTTGCTTGACCAATCAATTGTCTGTGTTGTCAAACTGAATGCAATTAGTACATTTATAATATTTGAATATCATAAGTATATGAATTAGTCAAGGTCAACTGAACTGGTTGCTAACATAGATGTTATAATTAGCAAACCATGTTTGACCGTTTAGACTGACAGAATGTGATGATTGAATAATTAAAGGTTATGGAAAGCATGAACATTGTAATGACAGATGGGAATGTTGAATATGGTGCAGTAATGAAATGAATACATTAAAAACTGAATTAAAATTAACCTGGAATGTGAACAATGTGACTCAACAGGAGAACTGAGAAAGCAGCAGTCTGTCTTTTATCAGAATTGGGTTATGTCATAATGACCTTGTCCTTGCCGTCTTTAATTATGCCAAATTCTATGCATTAACATGCAGCAGTGTCTAATCTCATGATAATTATGTGCATTGATGAACTGTTGTAACTGAAACTGTCTTTTATTGATGTCTAGATTTCTGTTCTGTTTGAGGTTGTGAGTGGCTGAAGTTTAATTAAAAGAGAGCACACATTTTATGTCAGTACAGTATGTCTGTCCAAGCACTAAAAAGCTGCAACACAAGTGGCCAGTCGAGTAACTCAGAGTAAAGTGGAACAGTAGACTAGACGGGCCCTGGACCATTTCTGGTGCTCTGGATGTTCCGGGAATCCCCAGGAGGTCGGGGTCTCTCACTCTCTCTCGCTCTCTCTCTACACCACTAGTCACCTTTATCACCACCACTTCACCTCCACTGTCTGTTGTCAAAACATACTATGCAGGTTTCAGATTATTTGTGCCTTCGAGTTAAGTGCATTCATTCATTCGATTTTCTAATCAGTACAGGTGATTACAGTACACTCTTAGAGAGACAGCAAAATCCACCACCAACTACTGTATAAACCTGGTTTTGACCAATTTCTTACTGGTCACGGCTGTAGGTGCTTATGGTCATGGCCAGTATAGGTTGTGGACCCTAAGCCTAAACTGTTCATCCCATAGAGCCTGGGAGATGCAGGGCAAAGTTCTCTCGTCTCTCCCTTACCTTGCACATCTCCGGGGCGCTGTCAGTAAGCAAGTGGTTGTGATCTGGTCACACTATAAAGCAAGTAGCCCCGACACCCAGGCATTCATTTTCACCCGCCTTGCACGAAAAAAACAAAGCCTGGACTAATTTGTTCTAGAGGGGGGAGTTGCTCCAGATGATGTGACTTAGCACAGCAGTGTGGGAATCCAGGCCATGTCAGGTTAGGCCAGGCTACTAAGCAAGTGGTAGTGACCTCGTTAGTGGGGCTCCAAATACGACCAAAAAACGACTAGTAAGCAAGTGATCTCGACCTGGTTGCAACATCGATTTCGCCCTACCTGGTTTTCTGCTGGATTAACACTTTGCTGTTTCTCTCCACCTTGTTTGATCTGCACCGGTGGAGGGGAGAAGAAGAAATCCAAGAAAACTTGGATATTGAAACAATATGTTGTATTGTTCCACTGGGTTCAGGAATCAAAACTAGAACTCTGCCTGGCTGCATTAGAGCCTATAGACCGTACTCCTTAACAGCTGAGAACAGCCACCTGACGCGCTGTGGGTTTGTATAGGTTGGCCATTCTCTGCATGTGACACGTGATGAATCAGGCTTTGCTCTACCATTCCCAAGTCGTGTTTTCTGACTTCCTTTCACAGAAAGGAGAGGTCAGGCACTGGGCCTGGACTGCACACGTGCACTGACTTCACAGCATTTAAAAAAAAAAAAAAAGTGTAAGGAGGTGTCTCTCGACATAACCTTCCATCCTTTCATCTTTTCATTGCTCATATAAGTGACGGACGTGTTCGACAGAGAGGCCGATTATTGTGGGACCCTCATTGTTCTCTGCCAAGAGACCCACAAGATAAGTCACCCACGTCCAAATGGAATCTCCTCATTCAAAATAATCCTTTCTGGTTTGTCGTCCTCTCGTCTCTGCCGCCCCCTCCTCCTCCTCTCACCATTCCTCTCCTCCTGGTTTTCCAGTTGTCTGTCTAAAGTCTGCAGTGCTGATCAGATTTGGTCCTGTGGAAATGAGATTTGAAGGGACTCAGTTAATCTCACGATGCTGGCTGTGACCTTTGCTTTCTTCCAGATTTTCTCTCTCTGCATCACTGTCCATCCCTCCTCCCACACGCTCACTGTACCTATACCAGTATTTTTGCCATTGTCGGGAAGAAACCTTACAACTCCCCTTTTCTATTACATGAATGCCCTATCTTGTCATACGAGTGTCACTCAAAATGAGTGGAATTAGCCTGTCTATAAGTTCACACTGCATCACAGTTGCAACACGCCGTGATACTTGTGTGGATCAGTGTATTGTATATTTTCTCCATTTCCTAAAAAGTACCCACTTTGGACATGCAAGGTTTCCACCCAATGGCGGCGATAATGCTGAAGATGCAGACGTAGGCCTAAAGAAGGACTTAGAAGTATAGACTTTTTGTGTGTGCGTGGCTGTATTCTTTTAAAGTGCATTATGTAAACCACAACAATAACGTGAGCAAACAAAAAAGTGAACAGAACAGGGAAGTCGAGTAGGCTGGGGTTCAAAGGTGTCGAGGCAGCCGTGTGTGTGGATGTACTGAGTCATAATGACAACATCAGAGCATTGAAAGGTGTTACATGCACATCGATGGCGGCGCTGAGTCCTGCTGGGCCAATAAAGGCATAATATGGAAGGACGTTTTGATCTCATAGGATCTTAAAACCATACCGACCTGATGAAGGTCTTGTGAGATTGAAATGTCCAAAAATAGTAAGTAAGTAAATCTTTTGTCTGAAACTGGTCTTTTCATATGGACAACATAGCACGCCATAATAACCATACTAATAATGGCCATAAAAAAGCCACAAAATGCACTATGATATGAGTGTGTCAAATTGGCAGCATTTATTTCAACACAATAATGAATCATTTAACTCTGAGAAGATTGGCACAAGTAAACCGGCCTTGGCATGATGTATATCTCCTGCCATGTGTGGTCCATAGGTCATGGGCATATCTCACATAACTCCTGACATTTTTTTATGCCTAGGCCTATAGACCTTAGCACTACTGCTGTAAAACTGATCATATAAACCTATTCAGACTGTTAGGATCGTGTGCTAGGATTTGGAGTAAATGCAGAGGTGATCGCACTTTTGATCCATGAAAAAAAAAGCCGGAAAAAAATGCCATTGAGCTCAGAAAAAGGGCATTCCCCTTTAAGAAAGTCGTACTCATTCACAATATTGCTCTCGGTTTCCCAGAAGCCCTAGAAACCGCGGCATTTCCTGTTACGTCGTCATAACTTCTCGGCCTCGTCACAATGACAAGTCTGGATTATTATCAAAATATGCATTCAACAACAAACATGAAACCATTCTCGGGCAACAACATTACATTTTCAGTTTTACGTGACCCTTCTGTCTCTGTCTCTCTCTCCCTCTCTCTCTCCACTGTCTCTCCAGGTTGCTAATAGAAAAAAGAAAAGAATGGCTGTATTCCACCTCAGTAGTACTGCTTCACCTTGAAGAAAGACTGCCCCCCCACCCCCGCCTCCCAATGGGACCATTCCAAACAACTATTTCATTCACAGACGGTAATCAGATGCCCCTCACACAAACGCACACACACACTCACACACTCGCACACACACACTCACACGCACATGCGGCCTCGCAAGGTAATGGCACTCGGTGATTAGGTTCACAGACGAGGGGATCATTTTTGTCCATTTTCTGGGAAACGGTGATTGCTCCCAGCATTCATTAGCAAAGCGGCGAGGTCAAACGTTTCAGGGGCAGCGGGCTTGACTCTTTTTAAAAACCTCCTCGCGCCGTGCGAGACGGAAAAATGAGGCCACAAATTAATTGACGTACCCCCAAAAAACCCTATAGTTCCTTTAAATGAAAGGGCTGCATATAGTTATGTGTCCTTGGTATATAATATGCTTCGGTCTCTGGGACAAGGCTCGTAAAAGCCAAGCACATATTTATTTTGTGCTTTTGACACTATTATTAGTGTTCGTTTTCAACAGGAATGGGTGGTGTCACGTGTGAATACTTTGTATTAGCGTTTGCCGTCAGACAGAAAACCCTTATGTCCGGAGCGCCATCAAATGCCCAGCTTTCTATGATTGTGTGTGTGATTCCTGATGCCAAAAGGGATTGGTCGGAATGTTAATGTATTCATTTTTTTTACTGATGAATACTTCGTCATATGACAGTGTCGAACATCATATGTATAGCTCAAATTGGTAGCCATGCAACATGTTTTTGAGCTTGAAAATCAACCGTTTTCACTGCTTTCACTGCGTTTGTTAAAAGTAGCAGCTTTGCTATGCATGTCCTGCTACTGAGTATGCCCTTCAAAACTTGTTTCCAAACTGCTGTGAATAATGAATATGCACCCATTATGATACGTCTGTCAGGCTCTTTTATTATACATTACATAGTCGGGTGTACGCGTCATCGTTATATGGATGTCCTGTTTGTCGAATGAAAACTAATCAAAATAAAAAGTATGCTTTTGTACATATGAGGTTCCCACCAGACAGTGGCTATATACAGACACCATCATTGCGTGCCCGCGTGAACGGTGTGTCCGTGTCATTGAAATGCAGTGTGTCCCTGAGCATCTTGATTGGGGAGATACTGGCCAGAGAGAGCTCAGCCCCTCCATCACAGCCCGCCACAGGAGATCGCACGAGTCCACAGCAAGGATACGAGAGGAAAATGAAAAGGGATAGTAGTGGGGGGAGAGGGAGGGGGAGACGGAGAGAGAGAAGAGAGAGAGGGATGGAGAGAGACAGCATACTGACATTATGAATGATACATCATATGATTGTCTTGGACAGGTCTGTTCTCGCTGACTGCAGATAGTGCATGCACTCCCTCCGACTGTCCGCCATTTCACAAGCTTTTGGCAGACTCATTTTAAACTCAACAAAACTGCTACAGAACAGACCGGCTAGGCCAGCGAGGCTTTCCTGGAGAAGTTTTCAAACTTTTTCTCAAGGGGCCTATTCCTGCGTTTTTCGCCGGTTTCATTCCTTTCCCCAAAGCCCTTTGTCCGAGGCTGGCTGATGTTGTTGACAATATTGGAACGCATGCCAATATATCACAAAAAATAGGGATCATGAATGATACATAAGCAGGGAATGTAACAGTGGAAAACTATGATCTATTTGATGTATGTGATCAAGCTAGTGTTATGTTTGCATAAAATGCTGTCCAAGATGCATATAAGTTGAACCTTTGCATAATATGCCTGTAGGAGGCTGAGGCTAGGGCAAGTACTACTGCAAGTGCTGTATATATTTGTTCTATACAAATACATGAATATTTTCTTTTCTATCACTTTAACATAACTTTTCTGTTTTCCATCGAACTTGCCAGGTGATGCATACTTTATTTATTTCTGGAGCTGGATTTCTTTGATTGCTTGTTAAGTGCAGGGTCCCGACATGTGTACAGT
>CM076982.1:22947936-22952936 GCA_039105355.1 Benthosema pterotum
CGCGATTTATATACAGTATATACAGTATATAATGGTTTGCATTCATTTATAGCTGCGCAGAATGTAGCCTATTTCTCGGTTACGCACCGTTGTACGGCGTAGTGTAGCAGCTGCATCACAGCGCATTGGAACCTTAGACTATATATACAATAGACACGACATCCTGAGGAAACCTTGAGGTGAAATGGACATAGTGGCCAAAGTTGAGGAGGAGGCGTTGCTGTCTGCGAGGCTATGATGTGCAACGGATGGGCCGCGGACCAAAATGGGCCGGTGCGCGGACCAAACCCGGCCATTTTTTTTATAGATAATAAATCGATCTTTTATTTAATTATTAATATTATGATGTCATGAAAGGGGCCCCCGATCCTTAAGGCCGCCCCTGGTTGTGGGGCTCCCAACTCGAATCCATTCCGCGTGATGTGCTGCTATAGGCATCAGTAGCCTATAGGTGCCAGGAATGACAATTCATTGTTTTTTCAGGGCGACTTCGCCAGACTTTTCAGGGCGACTGTATTGTACAGGCGAGATGTCTATATTTTCTGGGTGACATGGAGTTGGGAATATGGGAGACGGTGCCTGTTACTCCCAGGAAACTACTAGCATTTACTTGTGTTGTAAGATTAAATATTATCTTTACTTATGACCCCTTAGAAAAAGTAAACTTAATATTACTTTACTTATTACTAGAATCAAAGAATAATATATTACATTAATATACACACACGCAAAGGAAAAGAGTATTGTGTTGTGTGTGCAGTATGCTTCGGTGTATACAGTGCATCTCTGTTATGTGTTGATACTGTAAATCTGTTATATTTGCATGCAACAACAAGCTCAAGAGTAATAAGTAATGAAGCATGTTTTGGCAGAGTAACATTTTACATATTTTTCCAGACTAACAAGGGCGGATAAAACATTTCCCAATTGGGGGGGCAAATGGAGGAAAATGGTATGGGGGCGGCTTCATCGCCCAAGTCGCACCCATACCATTTTCAGTTACAGGACTTTTATTAGGCAAGTAAAGCATCAATAATAACATCAGTAGTTTAGTTTAGTTGCAACAGACACACAGCATGCATGAAGCTAAAGGTCTGACTCAAAGAGTTTTCGGTTTTCAATTATGAAATGCTGTTGGTTTAGTGGTGACACAACTGTAGTTAGTAGCAGTAGTAGTGTTTCAAATCATTTTAAATTTAAACAGTTTGAAATATCTTGGGTTGCTTTGCATGTCAGACTGGGAATTTAGGGGGGCATTGCCCCCCCCCCCCCCCCCCCCCTAAACCCCATGCCCATGCCTAGATCCAGACAATTGGACTCGACTCGTATTGACTCGACTCGAGTCGAGTCCAAGTCGCATTTTTCGGTGACTTGACTCGCTTGGGACTTGTAGGTAAAATACTTGAGACTCGGACTTGACTTGAGACAACCTGACTCGGCGACTCGTCCGAGTCATCGTCCGAGTCACCATTGCCGGGAGGCAACGGTGTGCAAATGAAACCAAATGAACCAGTCAGCGAGCTAACGCGACCACCTATTTGCGGGGTCCGACCCACGGTCTGAACCACTGACGGGAGCGGAGCGGTGGTGAACGCCATTGCCATCTAGATCTAGTACAAGACTTGCAACATTGAGGGGTCAGAAAACAGCCTAGTCACGTGATTCATGTGCATTTTGGATTTTGGCAGTTGGCAACACTGCGTGTAGTAGGCTACACGAGTAGGTAGCTAACTTAGTGCCTGATGAAAAATGAACACTATGTTAAATTAATGATCCGTGTGCGTGCAGGTATGCCTGCTCTACAAAATGCTACACAAGCACAATTGTACTGTAACTCTCATCTCTATTAATACATTTTTTCTTTCATTCATATAATTCAAGTTACACACTGCAACAAAACTGATAACTGATAAAACTGATATTTTTTTTTTTACATTTGACCGTAGGAAGTTGTAACCTGTGACTTGACTTGAAAACCAGTGACTCGACTTGAAAACATTGTGACTCGACGCGACTCGAAACAACCATGCGACTTGACTCGACTTGACTTGCCCAACTGTGTGGACTCGACTCGACTCGCCCACAACCTAAAAAAAACTTGACTTGCTTGAGACTTGGGACCAAATGACTTGCGCTTGCTTGAGACTCGGCTCGGAGGGACTCGTGCAATTGTCTGCCTAGATCCGCCCCTGATAATTAATTAGTTACTGGCCAACACTTCTTGCTTGTATCCCCCCCCCCCCCCCCCCATCTTGTCCAGTAGTTTATCCCCAGTAGCCTCAGAATGTTATCACAGGTGCACCTCGTTATTGTTGATTAGCAACAGTAGCGCTGTTCTTTTGACGCATTTCTTTGCTTGTGGTGTAAATAATAGTATCCACTGATGGACTAATCCTGCTGCCTGTTTGTTTTCATAGCGTCCATACAAGTTCATCTTAAGGTAAGACAACGGATTCTTATGCTTATTTACTGTATTATGTGTGCTTTTGACGTGTTGAAGGCTGTTAGCCTTGGCCTACTGCTGCTGGTTTTGTTCTAACTGGTCTGATGTGTTTTGGAGTTAGACTGGTGGCTGGTCTGTGCATTGTTGTTGTTTGATGTCTGCATGTAGGCAGCAGAATCAGTAAAATGTTCGTCCCCTCCACCTATTACTGTTTTGACATGTCCTCATATTTTGAAAGTAACAGATCTACTGTACAGTACATGCTCATGCATTGTGACAGTGGTTTTTAACCAGTGGTCCGGGGACCACCAGTGGTCCTTTGGAGGATTCCAAGTGGTCCCAAGCTATACCTATGATGGACAGTTGGTAAGCAAATGTACCCTTTATGGATCTGTAACTCTTGAGTGAAATGAAACCAATGGTTAGGTTATAAGTTGTACTAGGACCATACTTGTTTGAATGTGTGTGTGTGTGTGGTAAAAAAAAAGGTAAAATGGTGCATTTATATAGCGCCTTTATCCAAGGCGCTTTACATAGATTGTGCATCACATTCACCCATTCACACACACATTCATACACTGATGGCAGTGGAAACCATGCAAGGTACCTACTAGCACATCAGGAGCAATTAGGGGTTAAGTGTCTTGCTCAGGGACACATCGACACTAACTCTGCGGGAGCACGGGATCGAACCAGCAACCTTGTGGTTACCCTCCAGTTACTCTACCTCTGAGCCACTGCCGCCCCAGTGACTCAGAGGTTGTGTGTGTGTGTGTGTGTGTGTCTGTGTGGGGGTGTGTGTGTGTGTGTGTGTGTGTGCGTGTGTGCGCGCGCTTTGCTATTTGCAAACTTGAAGATCGACTATTTTCATATATCCAACATATTGTATACACCAACATAGACTGTATCATATCCAAAGAATACCATATATATATATATATATATATATATATATATATATATATATATATATATATATATATATATATATATATATATATATATATATATATATATATTTTTTTTTTTTTTTTTTTAATAATTGTTAGCTCCAATAATGCATGGGGAATGAAGGATGCTTCATTTCATGAACTTGTGAATTTTCCTCTGGGCTCTATAGTGTTCATCAATGTGAGCACAGTTCAGACCTTAAATGGGTGTATTATGAACACTGCGATGGTGCGTCTCCCGTCCCACTATATGTGTCACGTTGATTACTGACCGTCGGCCATGATGAGTCAGCAATAATTCATTAGGATCCGGGGGAGAGCCAGGGCCACGGGGAACAGCTGGGGGCCAGGGTTAGGGGTCGTAGGTCGCACAGGAGGTATTTATTAGAATAAGTGGCCAGCCTTGAAGCGTGCGCCGATGAAATATTTGACATTTTGGCGGAATTCAGCAGGGAGTTGGAAAGAGGGTGCAGTGTGCTGTCACGAAAGGCTGAAGAATATTTATTCAAAACGTGACGAGCGCAAAGGAGCTCTCATGAAATGATTGGGCAATGTCTTCGTTATGTCCAGAACATGGCATCGGATTAAATTAAAAGGGGATCATCGGTCCGTGTACTTTTCGGCCATTCAGGATTCTGTTTTATACTTGTTAAATTTAAAATCAGAATACACTCCAAAACGGCCCGTTTCGGTATTCTGTTTTGAAAACAAAATGTAGAGTTGTGAATTGTAAGAGCAACATACGACCCGTTTCCAGGTTCTAATTGTTGTGGTTCGAATCAGAATGACAAAATTTAAAATCGCTGCTGCTCTGGCGAGGTGGCGAGCAAAACCTGAAATCTGTTTTGTGTCCGCTGCTGCCACCCCCCCCCCCCCCCCCCCTCCTCCGTGCTGAGGGCGGAGGCGTGGCACGGAGCTCTTGATTGACAGCTCGGTTACTGCTGCAGTTACTACAAGGAGACACACGCGGCGCTGTTGGTACTGGCAGATGATATTATGAATTATTGAATTAGAGTAGACAATATTATTATACATTTATCCTGCCGTAATTTCAAATAAATTACCCCACTTTTTGGTTGCATATTTACACAGGGCTGTTATTACATTCATGTCAACTCTTAAGTAATTAAAAAAATTAATAGAGACAGACAGACGAACAGACAAGACAGACAGACAATGAATACTAAACTTTTTAATTAATTAACATCCTAAAGTAAGTCTACTTTGTATTCAACATATAGGGTAAGTGTCCCACCATCATCATGTGTGTCATTGTTATGCAACCCGCTATGTTTATAGTGTATTCGTTATTCAATTAAGTGTTTATGAGGTGCGCCAATTGGGCCGCCAAGGTGCCAACCGAACTAGGCATTGAAGTAAATGAATAGGAGTAATGCCTCACCGGGGCTCATCATCAGATTGTTTTCAACATTCTAGCCAACTTTGTGGAAGATGGTAGGGTATAGATAGTGTCTATAAAATCAAGTGAGTGTGTGTGTGTGTGTGTGTGTGTGTGTGTGTGTGTGTGTGTGTGTGTATGTGTATGTGTATGTGTATGTGTGTGTGTGTGTGTGTGTGTGTGTGTGTGTGTGTGTGTGTGTGTGTGT
>CM076982.1:22957936-22967936 GCA_039105355.1 Benthosema pterotum
TCCATGTCCCCAGTGGCCATCGATGAAAGTGGACTTGACATATGACTATTAAACATCAACAAAAATCCAAAAATTATGACATGAGCATATCTATCTACAGTGTATCTGTACTTTATTGCTGGACATGTTTAGTTTTTGAATAAATAGATCGTCGTAAATCATTACAGCTCAACTCCGTTACATGAAATAATGATATAAAACAGTTCGTTATAAAGATTCTGTTTGTTATTCCAACAATATATCTGATTCTGTAACCTCAGGCATGCCAAGTCTTCTCTTCTTACTCAACTCAGTTAGAGTAGTGACTATCTTTAGTACAAAAATCACAACTCCGTTATGAACTTAATTGGCTCAACTCCGTTTTCAATTAACATGTTAAAAGATATATAAAAAAATAAATTGAATGCCTGAGATGGGAAATTATGTTTTTCTTACAGCTGAAGATGTCCTTAATATTGTGGGCTATTCAGAAAAGTGAAACCTTTCGGTCAAAATTTCGGGAAAAAAAGGCCAAATGGTACCGTTTCCGTGGAATGACTCACATAAAATAATACAAATAAATGACCCACTGGATGCTCCTGCCTTTAAAGATTAAGGGCTAAATAAAAGGACTAGTAAAACAAAGGCTGGATGATTTGACAAGGAAGGCAGACACTGGAGCATCACAGAGAGTTGGAGCCCATTTTTAATTTTCAGTGTGCAGGTTGACAACAAATAGACGTTTGAATAGACGTTTAAATAGATGTTTGGCTGTCCTTTGTTATTTGAGAAACACCTATTGGACAGTATAGCTCTGTTTCGGTTGACTGTATCTCTTCATTTCTGATGTTGTTTCCATGACCATTTCTATTGCGCTCTATTGCGCTATTTCTAGTATGCAGTGTCAATGAGCAGTATGGTGCCAAACAACTGTGCCAAATATATTAGAATTTATTACCTGTTCAAAACATGTTTGACCAAACAAGGTTGTTCCCAAGCACCCGTTTCTCATCTCACCAGAAGAAAAGACATGTAAAAGCTGTTTCCAAGCTAAAAGTGCCTATAGGACAGGATATCCATTGTAACTACGCCGAATTCAGGTGTCCGATATTTGTTACCATGCGCATTGCCATGTAATATAAAGTATAACAATGTGATCATAAATAAGGGAGCTGATCAATACACTTTTAAACTACAGTATATCATAATCCTGTAAATATAGGCTACCGTATTTTAAGTCAAATGAGTTGCTATACAGCTGTGTGTGCTGTACGACGCCCCACAGACAGACAGTGACATGCCAACATTATCACCTTGGTTGCTTTGTTAAACCCGCTCAACTGTTGAGGACGGTTAAGTGCCATGCAAGTCAATATCTGAAAAGGACATAAACAGTGTTGTCTGCAGCGACGGCTGCTGTATACTTTACTACGGGTCTCATCTCTTATGGATCAATTAATACCGCTCAAAGGAAGGCTTAGAGTCCCTCTATAGTTGTTGTTGTTGTCAGTGCATTTGCATTGAGGCGCCACTTGAAGGTAATCAATGTGGAGTATACACAACCTAAAAAAAGCTATAACCTTGAGTTTTGAGAGCTACAGGCCACACAGCTCCATGACTTGAATAACTCTCAGGGGCAGATGTAACATTTCCTAATTGGGGGGGGGGGGGGGGGGGGACTTTTATTAGCAAGTTGGTATCAATAACATATAGTGTTTCATATCATTTTAAATATATGCACTTTAATTTGAAATATCCTGGGTCGTTTTGCATGCCATCATGTTTGGTGGGGCAGCCTGGGCATGCCCATGGCCATGACCATGCCTAGATCCGTCCCTGATAACTCTTAGCTTAATTCTTTATAGATCAGAATGCTAAAAGTGAATATTCTCATTTGTGAGCTTGTAGATCTGCTATTTCTGGATAATGTCTCTGCCAGAATGGACTGCATGGCTGCTGCAGGGCTTCCAGCTGTTAACCCTGGCATCCTGCAGGGTCACTCCACTTGGTTTTCTTTTGTGTGTGTGTGCGCGTGTGCGTGTGCATGCACCTGCAGTGTGTGTATGAGATTGTATATCACAGTAAATATTTCCATAATGACTCCATCTGCCATAGCAGCGCTCTCTGCGTTTCACGTGAAGAATCTCCGTTGCGGCGTCTGGCTGACAGGGATCCAGGGTTGTCACGGCGCGCGGAGCCCCTCTGTCACCGTGGAGACAGACCACTGCTTCTAATCCGCAGGGAGGCGGCATCCTGTCCCCCTGCTCCTAGTTACCGTCCCGGGGCTCGGCGGGATGCGGCGCTCTCTGCCAGCGGGGAGGCGGCAAATGATCAGACGCCAGACAAGAGGCGTGTGGGTGTCTTTACATGGAAACATGTCGGTCCGGACACGCGATTGGAGGTGTTTCATTAGCAAACAAACACGATGGCATGCCTCAATCAACTGGGGTTTTAAACCCCTTTCATATCAAGGCCTCGTTATGTATTCGGTTTGATTTGATGACATTTAGCCCCTCAGATCCATAAACTAACGAACATGTTGCTGTCGTTGGACAAGGTTTTGACCACAGTTTCATTATGTATTGATGTTGGTATTAGGAGAAAGAGCAGGCAAACCTTGAATAGGCCTTGCAGTAAGCCCCGCCCTCTCCCCAGTGTCCAACCTTGGGTTCCAGCCAGGCTCATTCATTTCAATGTAAGTACTGGTTCATTTTTGGGAAAAAGACCTTCAAAATCGCTCCAAGTCCGTCAACAAAGCATATGCAGTGGAGAAATATGTGTGACATTGTTTTTAATAATATTTCATGAAAACTATTGGTGGAGAGTTTGCCTATCCCCAGTTTTGATTGCAAAAGTGCAATTTGGGGAGGGACTTCCTGAACGGTCTACTGTGCAGACTTCTAGTAAATTGTGTATGAATGGAATTATCTATCTATCTATCTATCTATCTATCTATCTATCTATCTATCTATCTATCTATCTATCTATCTATCTATCTATCTATCTATCTATCTATCTATCTATCTATCTATCTATCTATCTATCTATCTATCTATCTATCTATCGTAGAGCACACAGATATCCTTTTCTTTCTGTTTCGGACTCTCTTTCATACACAGATTTTTTTTTCACCCGGGCAATTCATTCCATCAGTATTTACCCTGGAAATCAGATTGTGTTGTTGTTTGTGCGGTGCATGGATGGCGGTCATGAATAAAAACATGAGGGGGGCGATTTTCCGAGGCGGAATAATGTGCCATTGGCTCCCCATTCCTCTAGAGTTCCATTGCCCTAAAATGAGGCTTGGTCAGATGGGGGAGAGATGGCGTATAGCGCCGGTGATGGAGGTATTATTCCGCCATGCCATTTTTTTGTTGCACCATCTCCCCAGCCTCATTTTAGTCCTTGCCCCGGTGTCAAAATTATAATGCCGTCCATTTTGGGTCTGCATTGCTGTCATTCCCTTATGATATAGGCATATATGAGCACGTGCATGTATGAGACCGCGGAAAATGTGCAGACGCACATACTCACACTTAGGTGCGTGCCATGCATGTAAGGCTGCAGTCTGTGCATTGCAGGAATCCAAATCGTCACCATGGATTTTATATTTTCACAATGTCAACTCTTCTCAGTCTTCCGGAGTATACCATGTTGATTAAATTACCTATTCTCTAATGCTGTCTGTGAAAGATTATACTAGAGCAGTGGTTTTCAACCTTTTTGATTCCAGGGCCCACTATTTCTTCATCATTTGAGCCATAGACCACCATCTGATAACATTTTAGCCCGACATACCCAAAACTAGCAAAAGAGTTTATTTTGCTTTTTGTCCACAATACCAGACTGGATTTCAGAAATGACACAGACAAACATACAGATTAAAAAGACCATTAATCTTCTACAATCTCTAGTTGTGTAGACTTGGGCTAATTCTGATGATGAAAGTGTAAAATGAAACCAAATGGACCCACAAGGGTTTCATTTTTTTACACTCTCAAAGAGTTACAAGGGTCCATTTGGTTTCATTTTAGAGTTACATTTGGACCCAAATGGCCCAATGAGAGTGACAACATTAGCCAATACAGACCATATTTGGGTGTGGTAACTGCGTTGGTAACTCCTTATATGGTTATGGCTGACTCATTCTGCAGTTACACAAGCTTGACGTCAGAGGAACGTGCGCTCCCTCCCTTAAGCCGACTTTAAATTCCTGGTGGAACCCCTTTAATATAGGGGATAGGGACGCATATACCGCGCTCAATGTCGCTCTGGTTAAGAGTGTCGGCTAAATGCCGACTAAAATTATGAATATAAATTATCTGAACAGGTTTGTGTCTGGACAGGTTTGTGCGCGGACAGGTTTAATTGTCCGTGACAGACTTTTAAACCTTTTCCATGACTAATGTTCCGACGTTATTGAACGCAACAGCCGGTGCCAACACCAAGCATGGCTCATGGTGGAAACTTGATCCTATAAGCGTTCAGTGCATAATATATTAAGATGGCAGACATAGATAGTACCTTCCGCTTTATACCGTCTGTCCCTCTATAAATACTTCACACATTTGTTTCTTTATTTTATTTACTCCCCCTTTTTTATTAGAGGGAGTAATATGTTGGGAAATGTCAAGGTTAATTTCCTGGCATGGATTGAGTGATGTTGTGGAGGTGGGGTGGGGGGTGTTCTGTATGAAGGAGAGGATTTTAGAATCTATGTATGAATGTGTGGCAGGGCTTTACACATGCCTATGGGCACACGTGTGAGTGGACGCAATGTTGCCAGATTTAGCAGGAGAAACAAGCAGTTGCGGAACTGAGCACAGACTTGTTCACACACACACACACACACACACACACACACACACACACACACACACACACACACACACACACACACACAGAAGGTCCCAGCAAAATGAGTTCAAAATCTATATGTTTAGTGGTGTTTCTGTCGTGGTGTGGGGTTTACTCAGGGTGTTCCGAAGCGCTTTGAGCTGCAATGAAAATGGTAAAAAGAGTGAAAACAGTGCAGGTCATGTATGGACTCCTGTGGACTCTTAGCTCACAGTCCACAGGAAAATCAGAGATCTTGTAAGTAACTAAATGCATAAATAGAATAAATCAAAATAATAAATAATAGTAATAATGTTAAGAATATAAAAAAAAAGTCAAGAACCTTTTTTTTATATCACAACCCAAATAATGTACACTTCAGAAACAAGCCCCCCCTCGCCACACAAAAAAATGCAACCTGCACCAACATTATAAGCAGACATGGCAACCCTGGTTCATGTGCCTGCTTATAGGCATGTGTGTGTGGGTTTCGTCAGTGTGTTGAATAACCAAAGCCAAAAAAAAGAAGAGAGGAGGACAGTAGCTCACAGCCGTAGGATGGAAATACCTTTATTTCCCCCACGTACTGTGTGATCCGCTGCCTGCTGCCTCCCATTGTGACTGCATGGGAGAGATGGCTGCATGGTGGAGAGCTATGATGACACATTACCTCTCCATTTAGTCATAACAAATTGACAGATTTCAAATATATCCAATGCGCATGACATTTTGTCAGAATGCATACATGCAGGCCCGGATGTAACATTCCCAATTAGGGGGGCAGGTGAAAATGGTATGGGGGCGGCTTCATTGCCCGTGGCGCGAAGCGACACCCATAGGGGAAGCGGCACTCATACCATTTTCAGTTACTTACAAGACTTTTAATAGGCAAGTAAAGCATCAATAACAACATCAGTTGTTGTTGAAGTTGCAACATACACGCAGCATGCATGAAGCTAAAGGTCTGACTCAGAGAGTTTTCTGTTTTTATGATGGAATGGTGTTGGTTTAGTGGTGCCACAATTGTAGTTGGTTAGTAGCAGTAGTAGTGTTTCAAAGCATTTTAATTGTAAGAAGTTAAATTTGAAGTATCTTTGAAATTTGTGTTGTTTTGCATGCCATCGTGTTTGGTGGGGCAGTCAGGGCATTTAGAGGGGCATTGCCCCCCCATGCCCATGCAGATCCGGCCCTGCTTACATGTATGAACGTAAGCATACAATATACAGGTATTTGTGCATTTTGAGTCAAAGGGATCGAGGGTATACAAAATAACATACACACTTCATTGTGTACATAACGTGAAGTCTGGCCTTCGAAGTGAGACAAAACCGACACCTTGGTCCACGTGTTCCTATATGTATTTATTTAATGTGAGAGATATGGCCATGTGCAAAGAAGTATGCTGCATTGCCACCGCAACAATTCTAATGACAAACGTAACATACTGTATGTTGTAAAGCATTCTTAACCACTTAAATGTAGCCTATATCCTTGGTTATACTTTGAATAGATATTTTCACAGAATGTTTTGTTTGGTTTGTTTGTATGCACACCTATAGAATACAGGAATGCTGGGGTTTCATGTTAAGACAGATTGTATTGATAGCGGTTACACAGTGTATCATTCAGTTCATGCCGTATATGACAATGAATATTTTGACCATTACTGAGTCTAGCATTAACACAATGATGTGAATGATCAATTTTCCAAGGTTCGCTTTTGTTTGTCTCCTGTATAGGAAGAAATTGGTCTCGGAGTCAAGGACTAAAAGCTGTATTTTTTAAGAACATAAGTGTCATAAGTGACACGTTTGTGCATACTGGAAATCTGAAGTAGTTAGTCACAGGCATTCATCATAAAGTACTACTTACTCATTGCCATCAGAGGAAAGTGGCAATTCAGTTGTTCTACAAGTGTAATTTTTATCTACTTTAATTTACGTTACTGGTGAAATGCAATACTTTACTTTTACAACTAAGACGCAAATCATTTGTACTTTTACTTTTTACTGAGATTTTATTTGACATATAACGTACCTGTACCAACATATGGAACTGTTAGGCCTATATGTTCCAGTATAGTATGCACTGTACATGAAGTTAGAGTACCACTGACTGTATGCATCTAACAGACAGTGTGTGGTGGAAAGTAACTTACTCAAGTACTGTACTTTTGAAGTGTTTTTTATTTGACTACTTTATGCAAGTATTTCCATTTTTTCCTTTTTTTCTTCTTAATTTTAGCAGCATTCCTTGTTAACTTTTGCTCACATGATGTAGATTTTGATTATTGTTGTTATTAGTCTTGGGCGGTATTGATTTTTTAATATCGGTATTGATAATGTCTTAATTAGCTCGATATTCGATATTACGGTATTGACGGCAATCAGAGTTGGAACGCTCCACCAGTCACCTAATTCTCAGAATTTGCGACTTTGAGGGGTCAGAAACTGAGCGCTCTCTGCTGTTAAAGCAGCCTAAATAGGGAAAAACTGGAGTTGGAAAATACATTGATTCCAAAAAGCCTAGCCCAAATAAGGGCTAGTTTAGGCATGTGTGTAACATGAATATTGTTTGTATAGTTACAATTAAGTCTATTGCTCATATTTTAATAGAATACAGTATAATGTCGGTATTTGACGATATTCGGTATTCGATATTTTTCACAGACCAACGATATTACTCGGTATTGATTTCAATATCGCGATAAACGGTAATACCGGTATATTGCCCAAGACTAGTTGTTATTTAAAAAAACATCCATTAACCAATTGAGAATAGACAAACTCAATGTGTAGCGATACAACACATTGTGAACTTGTAGATCTGCTATTACACTTTTTATACATTTGAAAACGTAATATTCTTTTGATAGCAATACCTCTGTACTTCTACTCAAGTATGCAACATTTTTTACTCTGTACTTGGAACAGATCGTTTCTATATTGCAGCAGTGATACTTGCTTTGGAATTCCACCCATTTTCAACATGTTACTATGTCATTAATATACCATAGACTACTGTGTGGAAATGGAGGTCTGGTCTGGTGAATCACATCTTGATGATGTGATCCAGATATGATTCACCATCTCAATGACACTCTAAGGTATATTAATGACAAAATTTTTAACATGGGTGGATTTCCCCCTTGAGTAAAAAAAATGTGAGTACTTCTCCCAGCACTACATACAGTTATTATATGCACACAGGTGGTAGCATTTTAGCACATGGCAGCAGGTATGTAAGTGAGTGTTGTACTTGTACATGAGATGATCTGCAGTATGAACACAGTCTCAGTGTATTTCTGCCACATGAATGGAGGAAAAAATATTGTTTGTTTGTTATACCGACACAACCAAACATTGGTGTAAACCTCCTCCACATGGACACACAAACAATAAGATGTGTGTGTGTTTCTCTCCTCCTTACATAGAGCTTTATTGATCCCGCGGGGGGAATTCAGGTGCCATGGATGTATGGCACTACAGCAGTTTATGAAACACAGCACACATACAGACAAAGGAGACACATAAGCAAATAAAAAGCAGTAAGTAAATAAAAAAAATGGGTAAGCCAAATAGTCGATACATCCGTATTCCAGGGGAAAAAACCTCTACCTTGTGACTTGTAGAATTTGCCATAGCTGAGCTGGTATCTTTAGTGAGATGCCCGCCACACACACACACACACACACAAAGGCAACAACTTGTTAAAAGCTTCTGTGTAGATGATTTCATGTTGCTCCTTATCCGTCGTGCCCTCGAACTATGCTGTTTGTGTTCATGCTGGTCTCATATTTGAGTATTTTTTTTTTTTGCAGAGAAAACGTAACATTAAAGAGCTATCACCTCACCGTCGTATACCCCCCCCTTTGAAATAAAACGGGCTGCGCTCTTACATGCAGACACACGCACACATACATGCCCCTGTAACAACAGCGTGCCACGAAAACACATGCAAGTGCAAACAAATTGCACGCACAGGCAAGCTGACAACCAAACTGTCTGAGCAGAAGAACACTCCGTTACACTCAGCGCACGCACGCAACGTGCGCATTTCTATATTTCTCGAGGCTTTTATTGGAGCGTATTTCCTTTTAGGCGAGCATCAAACAGATGAAAAGCATCTATCATCGCCCAGACAAGCGGCAGGCACAGCATTAGCGATGGTGTTCTCTCCCTCTTCTCTCTCTAATGTCATCTGCACATGGCCCACCTTTGACAAACCTGTGGAAGAGGATGAAGGCTGCAGCGTGGATTCAAACAAACACCCGTACATACGACACGCACGTCACACACGCACGCACGCGTGTGCGACTGTGCGTGCGCGCACATACCACCCACTGTACGGACAATAAAATATGCATGGCAACAGATGCATTCACCTTGGACTGCAGCTACGCCGCCATATGCCGGATTCACACTTCGTCGTAAGACAGTGCTGCTGCAAGGCGTGCCGGAAATTAGACGTTCTGAAGAGCTCACTGGGTGTTGAGGTGCAACACGCCACGGGCTTGTAGGCGATTTTAGGCTCTACCAGCAGGGGGGCGGGAGGCATAGATCTGTAACTCTTGAGAGCGTAATTCCATTCTACGCACTCAAGAGTTAAATTATATTTAAACATCTGAATTACGTAATTTTCAAGAATCTACACAATTTGAGAATGTAGAAGATTTGTTATTTCGCCAGTTTATCTCTCCTAAATTGTGGACGAAAATTTAGTTTGGCTCAGAGAGACTAGACTCAACATCAATCGCTGGTCCGTGGCTAAAATACAGAATAAATATTGGGCCCTGGTATGAAAATGGTTGAAAACCACTGAATATAGATATTCTAGATAAGTACTTGTTTTTCTAGACACTATGTGATTTATTTATTCATTTTGTAACATACTATATCCAAGTATTTATTATGAATGAAATGTATACATTTGTATAAATGAGTATAAAGTTACAATTGAATGAAGTTACCACTGACAATTTCCCCCTCTATATATAACTTTTTTGCCACTGGGGGCCAAGTGCACTGTGGAGCCTCCCTAAAATCGCCAATGCTTGTAGGTTTGTCTGTTTCCGGTGTTTCCGATGTTGCTGACACCGTTTTACATCCGGCTATAAATTGAAGGATACTGTTAGACATGATAACAGATGGAGAGAACGGCTTTGACTGTCTTCTACAAGTCCACA
>CM076982.1:22970436-22977183 GCA_039105355.1 Benthosema pterotum
CTGTCTGTCTGTCTGTCTGTCTGTCTGTCTGTCTGTCTGTCTGTCTGTCTGTCTGTCTGTCTGGCACTGGCTCTCTATCTCCCTCCCTCCCTCTGTCTGTCTGTCTGTCTGTGGGTCCGTTCCGTGCCGTCTGCCTCACATGTGGAGCTAACACTGGGTTGCTAACACAGAAGACAGTTGTTCCTGGCCGCCCCAAAGCCTGTCCTAGCTGTCAGGCCTGCGCCTGTTGAGTTATGACGCCTCCAGATGTAAGAGATTTCTAAGCCTATACTCCAACAGCCTGTGGTCTGTGGTGAGAGAGAGAGAGAGAAGGATTTAGGTTTATGTAGAGTGTAGTCCAAAAAGATATCTGCCGTTTGTTTTTCCTTATCATATCTCATTTGTAAGAGCTTGGACAAAGCTTTCGTCTTAGTCCCCCGTATCGGTTCTCTGGAACAGAATCAAATGCATCTATTTATGGTTTAGAATTACGGGGAGCTGTAACCGTGTTATTAGGGATGACAAAGAACATGCTTTACCTATTTATAAAGGGCTTCATTTCTATAATAATGTCCTTTTTTCATACTGTCGTATAATGTCTGCCAATCTTTGGCCGTCTCTGTTTTACGACGTTCTAGCTATACGAAAGGCTTGATAAACTCGGATGTTTTCACGAAAAAACAATTCTGCTTTTTTTGAGTTGCAGAGAAATACAAAAAACAAACATATGATGCTTACTGCCACATGAATCTCAATAATCATTTGGACGTTTGCAACAAATAAATCGATCACTTTGTCCGTCCCGCACCACACCGCACGCCCCCGCCGGTTTAATTTCGTGTGTGTGTGCACGTGCCGTGCGTGTGCGTCCGCACTTAGGATTCAACCCCAGTCGCCCGCCCTCACCCCTCCTCCCTCCCTCCGTTTGCCCCTGCCGTACGCTCTCACTCTTTCTCTCATTAGTACTTGGTAACCAGACAGTTTATTTGAAATTATGAAAGCATTACACTTTCTGATGTAGCAGTTTAAAAATCAATAGCTGAAACCCTAGCCGCCTCACTTAAGCTCCTCTCCTATGGCAAAAGGGGATGTCTCCGTCTCCCCCTCTCTCTTAAATGGTAATTTCATTTGCAGTCACTAAGACCTGCACCGATAATTACCAATGCCCTGAGAGGGCGAGCGAGGCAAGTGCAAGCCAGGGAGAGAGAGAGAGAGAGAGACAGAGACAGAGAGAGAGAGGAGATGGATTAAGCATGGAGGGTGAATGCCAGTCATTAGAAAAGCTTCCCTTCTCTTTCTCTGTGTACTTTGATCAGAGTTAAGAACGGCGTATAGCTCTGTTCAGGCGTCTGCTGACACCCTGACGTAGCCCCCCTTCTTCTGGAAGTAAGAAAAGGAAGGGGAGAGAGAGAGAGAGAGAAGAGAAGAGGGGGTGAGGGGGGCAGGGAGGGGGCGGTGAGGGGAAAAAGGTGAGCCGGAAAGAAAGTGGGAGAGAGCGAGAAAGAAAAGATCCCCGTGGTCTTAATGGCAGGGCCTTAATTTTGACATTGAACTCTCCTGTTCTTGGGTTACAACCGAGGCTGGTGCTCTCTCTCTCTCTCTCTCTCTCTCTCTCTCTCTCTCCTTCTCTCTCTCTCTCTCTCTCTCTCTCCCTCTCCAATTCCTTTCCTTCTCCTTCATCCTCCCTGTCTCTCAAATGAACTAATCAGAAGGAGGAATATGGATGGGGAGAGAGACAGGGAGAGAGAGAGAGTCCTGCTGCAGGATAGATTTCGGGTGGAAACATGTGGCAGTGATTGATGCGTGGGGGACAAACTTTGACATTCTCGGGTCATCCTCCTCGCAACTGATCTGCAGACACGCTGTAATTCTCTTAATTTTAGACCCGGCTTCTTTTTTTTCTCTTTACGTCTTTCTTTTCGTGTGTGCGTGCGTGTGCATGTGCATGTGCCTCAAAGATCCTCATATTCACTTTGTTGGGGGTGCGGAAAAAAGGTTTCCCTCTGTCAGGGGCGGATGTAACATTTCCCAACTGGGGGGGGGGGGGGGGCAGAGAAAAAATTGTACCATTTTCAGTAGTGTTTCAAATACTTTTAAATAAGCACTGGGATATCTTGGGTTGTTTTGTATGCCATCATGGTTTGGTGGGGCAGACTGGGCATTCAGGGGGCATTGCCCCCCCCATGCCTATGCCTAGATCTGCCCCTGCCCTTTGTCGACCAAAGCTGAGCCAATCCCCCCCCTTTCTCTCTTCCTCTCTCTCTCTCTCTCTCTCTCACCCCCTCCCGTCTCAAGGCTAACACAACTACTCATTTTGGCTGAAATAAAGGTATGATAGTGGTTGCCAGATGTTTATAAGGGGCTGTCGGGGCAATCCCCTTTGCTTCTTTATGGTTCCCCATGTCTTTCAACTTTTTTCTTCCTTTTTCTCTTTTCTTTTTTTGTATGAAAGCCTTAAGAGCCGGTCATGTCACACGGCGGGACTGGCGACGGTAACTCACAGAGAGCGGAGCTGGATTTACCATATGTGTAATGCCGGGGGATATTTCATCATGACAAATATTGTAAAAAGAGACACAAGGAATAGAAGTTACCTGCGTGTTTATTGCGGCCCTCCGGTCCAAAGGGAGTTGATTTCATTCAGAGCTCACGCCATCCAGGCCTCCAGTAATATATACTGCCTGATGGACAAAGAGAAAAATGCAATTTACTGCCACATATAGGCTTTTTTGGGGGTCTCTATTGTGTATAGTAAATTGCATTTGTGATTTAAATGGCCCCATAAAATATAATTCAATTGATCTCAAAAGCTTTGCAAGGAGTAGAAATCTCTCGTTCGATGTGGTGTCTTCAGCAAACGAAAGGAATATTAAAGATAATTAAAATAGATCATCTAAATGCAATGTTAATTTGTAGATAGGCTATGTTCACTATATTTTACATAGGGAAGTTGTTCATTGATAATGTACTTTGTTGGTGGAGTGGAATCGAGTCAAAAGTGTACTTTACTACATGTACTAGAGTAGTAAATGTACTCGATTACTCTCCAGTGCAACTGAACACATCATCATCATCATCATCATCGTCTCCCTGACTTTTCTCCTGGCCTTTACAATAACACCGACCAACTTACTGTGTTACTAAATGCTTTCGGGAAACCGACCCAGCCCTTTTCCATTTGCCTGAAGATGATCCTGCCTGTGAAATATTCAGCGCCATTAACATTCCGACGGGGTTTTCGTCCCGTTGCGAGAGCTCCTTCACTTCACAAGACCTGAGAGCCCAAGCCAAGCCGCCCAGTCAGAGCAGATGCTATCTGTAGCAGGCATTCCTCTCTCTCTCTCTCTCTCTCTCTCTCTCTCTCTCTCTCTCTCTCTCTCTCCATCCCTCTCTCTCTCCCTCTCTCTCTATGCACAGTTCTCAATAGTAATTTAAATGGGAATCTAAGTGAGATTTGTTTGTTAAAATAAGCGTTGAAACGACGCTATGTCACTTTTCTTTTGACACAAACAAAGCAACATTTTGTCCTATGATCGAGTAGGCCTACGGAATTTTTTTTCACAATTGTTTGCATTGTTAGTATGTGAGAAGTGTGTTCGTTCAACTAGACAAACACACATGTACGGTTTGGAAAAGGTAACGTGTTTGGAAAGGTAATGCGTTACTGACCTCAGAGTGTGAAGAAGGAAAGTCAGAGTCTAATGCAGATGAGGGAGTGTGTGATGTACTGCAAATTGTATCTCGCGATTAGTTACATGAAGTGAAGGATGTGTACATTCTGCCAAAGTTTTGATATTTGGGTGTTAACAATCAGTGAAGAAGTGTAATTGAATACAATTTGGCTGGCTGTATTTTGTCTCCCTGCTCTTCTAGTGAGACATTTTAGATTGTGTCAAAAGGTCACGTTTCACCTAGCACAAGATCTGACACGGATTTTGACCTGATTTTCAAGATTAAATGCAACGTCTTTAGCAAGCAAATGGGCTCTATCAGCTCATTGGTAAAAGCCTACGGCACCTGTATTTGAAACCAGGTTCAAATCCGGAAGCGGAAAGGAATATTACCTAGCGTATGAGGGCAGATTCTGTCAATGCTTTTCAATGCTAAAATGCATTGCTTCTGCATTGGCAGTAGAATCCACAATCAGAATTAAACCTCGACCGTACCCATGACCATTGCCTTTCATTTGTACCATGTTAAATGAAGGCCTTTTGAAAGCATATGAAACTATCATTATTCATTGATACAATGTATTGAATGTAACACCCGAGAGAGACAATTATGAATGAGCACCTAAAAATGTGATCCATAAAAAATGCAACACAAAATATTGTTCGATTCATTTTATCATTTATTACAGTTTACGTCTTTTGTTTTGATTCGCCATGATTAAATTGTCTTTGCTTTAAACAAGTTAAAGCTTTCCTGCATCCGTGGGCGCAAATAAAGTGCTTGATCTCGACAGCTAATGAAGTAATTAGGTGGATAAATGGCATCGCTAATCAATCGCTGTGCTTTTCTCCTGCTCTTACGACTGCTTTTATGTTGTCGAGCCTCACTGGTGAGATGCCCACAATTAGCTAAGTGTGTGCATGTACGTGTGTATGTGTGTGTGAGCGTGCATGCGCCCCCTAATCACGTGTGATCGTGTGAGAGAGAGAGCGAGAGACAGAGAGACAGAGTGGTAGACGTGAGGCCCAATTAGCCAGGCATTTAGGCATCTTAATTGCTGACATTCGATCCCAGAACGCGAGGCTGATGAACCACTTAGCGGGCAGACGTATGGATTATCGCCCTGTAACTAACGGGTCACCAATTAGTGCTCTTAACGCCGGCTTACAAATGAAGACAACTGTATCGACCAATGTGCCGCCCGCAAGCGCCGAGCGCCGAGCTAGCCTGCAGAGAGCTGCTATTAAGTTCCCATTCTATTCCATTTTCTTTTTTCAAAAAAAAAAATAATAATCTGCTCTTGCATTTTCTCTCTTTCTCTCTCTGTCTGTCTCTGCCCCTCTTTGTGTGTGTGTGTGTGTGTGTGCGCGTGCTCACATGTGTGTCTCTCGCCCATCCTCTCATTTCTCTCTCCTTATCGGCCCTCTTATCGCATGTTTTCCGATCATATCAGGTGCGGTGAGCTCTTGTTCAGAATTTGACTCTGCTTCCCCTGCGTGTGCATTGTTGGCAGAGGGAGCAACTAGCAGCAGCAGCCATGATGTTGTTGGCAGCGGGCCACTCCTCACACCGTCTGGGCCGCGCTGTGACAGTATTTTTCCTTTTTCTTTTGTTGTCATGGCGCTGATGAACCCCCCCACCCCCCCCCTCCCCAGCTCAGTTGTCGGGGCAACATGCATGCAGCCGGGGGGCTCCTGGGAGCTTCATATAAATGTCACGGTCACACAGCCTGCAGCAGATAGGAGCTAAAACCAGGAAGTTCCAAGATAGAAGTTCCAAGAGAGAGAGGGAGATAACAGGCGCCACCCGCTGTTGAGGACGCGGTGCAACTACATGTGGGCGAAGACAGTATACGTATGTTGTGAGTGAGTGGGTCCCTCCATGTAAGACAGGGGGTTTCAACCTTTTTGATACCAGGGCCCACTATTTTTTTCAGAATTTGAGCCACAGACTACCATTTGATATGACATTGTAGCCCCACAGACCCCAAAACTAAATATTTATTTTGGTTTGGTCCACAATTCCAGGCTGGAATTTGAAAACAAAACACTGGGCAGATCAACAAAACATACAGATCAAACTGACCATTAATCTTACATTATCTAGTTGTGTAGACTTGGGCTAATTCACATGATTAATATTTTAACTCTCAAATAGTTACATCTGTTTAACCAACTCTCCATCATTTAGCTGGGTACCACCTGGAACCCTCTCAAGGACCACTGGAGGTCCCCGGGCCACTGGTGTAAGATGATGTGTTGATAATGTAAGCTTTATGTGTTGGAGAAAAGAAAAAAAAAAGAAATATTTGGTTTTCATTATGATACGGATAAATAGAACCACTGTGTTATAGTTCCATAATTGATCCAAGCCAGAATATGAACGATATTTTTGCCTGAATATGACAGTTTGATTCAAATAAACCCGCTCTGAAAAAGGCAGGCGGACGGACAGACAGACACTGCCCACCCCTCGGAGTGGTCATGGACCGGGTGGGCCCTGACTTGACCGAAAAAATATCACATGCACGCAGTCGCACACGCATGCACACTCACACAGCCGCTTCTCACTGGCCCTTTCAGCTGTGCCACATTAACCCCTGGTGCATGGAGTCTGACACACACACACACACACACACACACCACACACACACACAACACACACACACACACACACACACACACACACACACACCCCCTAGAACCACAATCACCCCCACCCCCTCACTTCCCATAACCCCCAGTAGGTATAGTTGTGTCTATTTTAACCCCCTCCCCCCAACCACTGTGTGTGTGTGTGTGTGTGTGTGGTGTGTGTGTGTGTGTGTGTGTGTGTGTGTGTGTGTGTGTGTGTGTGTGTGTGTGTTGGTGTGTGGTGTGTGTGTCATTTGCTGGATCCATGAGTGCAGAGACTTTAAGCTGCAGAGACAGGGCTTGTCTGTTAGATTAGGCCTGTCCCCCAGAATCACATGTCTCTGCTAGCGCATGTCACCACCGCTGTCTGGTGGGTGGGGAAGGGGGGTACAAGGGGGTGCAGGGGGTTCTGGGGGGGGGGTGTGCCCTGTCGAGGTTCGTTAGAAAACGACGAGGTCGTCGC
>CM076982.1:22977683-22982683 GCA_039105355.1 Benthosema pterotum
ACACACACACACACTGGCTCCAGCTCTTATACAGTTTGCAGATAAGAATCTATAATTAATTGGGGATGCTGCGATATGGAAATGGACCGAAATATTAGTTAGGGGGGTCTATTGTCATAGAGCAAGTCCCCCCGGAGAAAGAGCATCGTCTGCTGGCCAGAGAGGGAGGGAGGGAGGAGGGAGGGAGGGGTGGAGGTTAAGATAAGCAGTATAGCCTTATCAGTTATTCAAATCCGCTTTACTTTCCCTTTTCCTCGGTAAAAAAAAAAAACAAACCGAAAAGGCAAGCATAAAAACATGTGCTATAAGAATACATTCAATCTAACACAAATAGTTAAAAAATAAAATGCATCCTCACAAATGAAATGAAGCTCGGTCACGTAAAACATAGTCTATAAAAGTCCTCCGTTTCATTCGGGGGCCGGTAAAAAAAAGCATTATGATGAGTCCACTCCGATAATAGCGTCGGTGAATCCAGCATTGCTTCTCTCAAAGCTGCCAAAAAGAAAAAGCTGATCGCTCCTGTCGGTCCTGTGCTGTACTTTGTTGCTTCTTTCACGGTCCGTCCCGATCGAGGATATAGCATTAGTCCCCTTTCTTCTCCGATCAGCCCGCTGCGAGGCGAGGCGAGCGACGCCTCCTCCTGGGGTCGGTGCATGGCTGGGAGGAGAGGAGAGGGAATCCCCGGGAGTATACTGCCTGGCCGGCTGGCTGGACCGAGGCACTTGAACCCCCACACAGCATCCATAATAGCCTGGGTTGGAGGGGGGGGGGGGGGGTCAGCACCCCCCTCCCAAAGATACCCCGATCTACAAGCCCACGACGCGCTGTGAGCTTGTAGATCAGGGAAAAGGCAGTAACTATCTAGAATGGAGCTGCTTCTTCTGTGTCCTCTTCTCAGCCCATGCACCACCCTGAAGCCCCCTTTGCTTTGCCTTGTCAAGAGAGTCCCTAGAATAAACAGCCCTCGGGTCGGGGGTCTGGCTGGGCTGGCTGGCTGGAGGTCTGCTTGGCTCCTGGATGGTGCGGGCTCGGGTGCAGTACTATAGTATAGGCTGTCCCAGTCAGTGCTGTGACTGTGGAAGTGGAGTGCTAGTTCACTGCCAGCAGCCTTATCATCACATCCACAAGCCCCGGCCGGCTGCATGCAGTCAATTCAACCCCCAGCTTCGATTTTTTCATGAAGGAGAACAGATCTCTTGATTTTCTCCCTCGATTGACACCGAGCGGGTCTTAAAAGTCTCCCCTCTCGTGCCCAAAAGCGACTATTAAGAGTGGTATAGGTAGGAAAAAAGCACACACACAAGTAAACGGTTTGCATTGAAGGGGGAAAAGGGGGACTATAACACACCAATATACTTTGTAAAGACACTAAATGTATACGCGTGTGAATGGAAGCTTTTTGAATGGGGGGGGGGGGGGGGGGGGGGGGGGGGGGTTGGGTGTGTGTGTGCCTGGCTTTGGATTGTACGGCTTGGCTCTATTGAACCAGGCCACGGACCCCACGGAGGTCCCGAAAGGGCAGTGCGATGAGTTCGGGTGGATTATACTTTGATGATGCTTCGCCCATAGCTTTGATTTTTCACCCAATGCTTGTGAATGTTTATGCCACGCGCACACATACAGTGTAAAAGCCATATTATAGCCTACATCACCACATTTTCACTATACACGAGAAAATATAGAATAAAAAATAAAATAGATTTAGGCCTATCAATAGCGTAAAGACTGCACAGGTATTTTTGACGCGTCTATCTCGCGCTGAGTAGCCTACATATAGCAATATCTAACCGTCACATATGGTGTCCAAATGGTAGGCCTGTATTGTGTCGTCGTGCGCACGCAGTCTAAGAGAATCATTTTTGTTTATTTTGTTCCGTGTTTATTTTATTCCATATTATTTAATTTGTTAATGTAATAATATTGTTATAAACGGATTAAAAATATATTCTATAGTTAGGTCTTATAGTACAATCACGCCTTTGCTAATACACCACAGAAAAAAAACGAATTCCTTCTATGAATCTAAATTAATGCATGGTCAGGCATTATATCAAAATAGATAGCCTATAAATTAAAATAAAACAATATCCACGCTAATTAAGAGTTATAAAAACATAAATTGCAGTTATTTTAAACACGAATAAGGGAGAGAGAGATCATATGATGTGATGATGAATTTTATGCCTATCAGTCCAACAGCCATCTTTTTTTCTTTTAGAGATGACTTTCTAAGTCAGCCGGTTATAATACGGTGAGCAAATGGAAGCCGTTTTTCTCATTGTTCTTCTTAGCATTACCACTTCGGGGCCGCGCTACAAAAATAAAATAAGAAACCCTAACATAAAGATGTTTTCCCCCCCTCATTAGACGATCGTTTCTTTTTAGGTGTCCGGTTTTGGCGCACGCGCACGGTGTGCGTGCATGCGCGCATCACCGCCGTGGCGTGTCTGTGTGTGTGTGCGTGCGTGCACTTGCAGCAGGGCTCCGGCTATGGATGGGGCGCGTCATTTGCAATGTGGAGACTGTTGATCAACTCACTAATTACACTTCTCTCTCTCTCTCCTCTCTACCTCTCTCTCTCTCTTGCTCCCTCCCTCCCTCTCTCATTCGCCCTCTCTCGTCCATTCCCAGAGTGCACATCGGGAATAGACACACACACAGTCACAAAGACATGCGCACTCAACTTAATCAGCCATTTTTTTTAAACAGGGGGCTAAAACGATAATAATTAGCAGAATAAAGACATATCGGATTTTCATTTCCTTTCCTCCGGTTGGGTTTTTTCCCAACCAGAGCAGCTCTTCAGTCAGTTGCTCCCACACACACATACACACACACATACATACATACATACATACACACAACAAGCCGAGGTGCGAAGCGAGCCTGTCGGACACGTTCTTTCTAACCGACCGGTGGAGTGCAGAGGGGGACCCAAAGGAAAAGGACCATAGCTTTCTAAAAAAATATTGACATTTGTGTATTTTTTCAGTCATAAAGTTGGAGGATTATTATTTTTTCCGCTGATTTTCCCCTTCGATCGCCCTTTTTGTTGTTGTCAAATTCTATAATCGCGATCGTTACGCGATCGAGCCGCCTGGATGTGACTTTTCCCCTGCTTTTTTTTTAATTCCTAAAACAAAAACAACCAAAAGCAGAGAGATTCTTCTTCTCGGAGCGGATCTTTTTTAAGTGTTGGACTGGACTGGGCTGGACTGGGGAAGAAAGTAAGTTTTTGATCCCTTCTCTTCTCCTCTCCTCTTCTCCTCTCCTTCCCTTTAACTTTTATTGAGCAGAGGGTCGGTGTTAAATTTAGGTCGAGTATCGATTATCTTTCTCGGCTGATCTCCTTCTCGCCGAACGGTTTTGCTGCCCTGGCCACGGGGTTGTGTGTGTGTGCGTGTGTGTCGAGTGTGTGTGTTGTTGGATTGGATAACAGGTGTTGTTGAATGCGGTGTAATGGTTTTTAGATCTGTTGTGTTTTGTGGAGCTTTTGACCACAATAAACAACAAGCGAACGGACTGACTGACTGACTGACAGACAGGGGCTACTATAGTCTGCACGGAGGTGTTGACGCGAACGAACTATCCGATCGCGGGGGGTTTATATGCTTTTTTATACTACCTGACTGTCGCTTGCCGATCGGACCCGATCCAGCCGACTATACGGCTAGTAGACCCGGGTCTGATCGGCTGGCGACGCCGCGCGATGGACCGCACCGATCCCCATGCACTACCGTGCATAGCCCCCTCTCTCTACCCCTCATACCCCACATACAACCACAAACCTGCCCTTACTTCAAAGTTTATATTCTAAAAGAAGGGTTGTTATTGAGGTGTCCAGAGTGGACCGGTCGCTCCTCTTTTTAGAACAAAAGGAGCCGTTGTTGTGTCAGATCGTTGCGATCCGTTCTTTTGTGGTTTCACATAAAGGGTCCGAGGGAGCGATCGGACATTCACGTCCGTGTTTTTTCGCCTCGTTTTTTCAAGTGCAAGCAGAGCCCCGATCGGGCTTTTCCCTCTCTTCCTCCACCAGCAGCACCATTATATATAAGATCTCACCTTTCTACGGTCCTCTCAACAACCAACCGACACGGTTTTTGATCTAAAAAGGGGGGCATAGTATTACTAGCGCAGTAATGACGCCCGATCTGGTTTATTATACACGTATCGCATCGCACCTCCGGCGAGGAGGACCCGAGACACATTCATAACCGTAGCCGAGGAGGAGGTGACACGATCGGTCTCAACTCGGAACACCACCAACCATTTCCCCTCCATCACCCGACAACGTGGTGTTGTAGTTAAGAGAATTATTTTTAAAACAAGGGGGGAAAACAAACGCCCATTTGAGTGGTCGTAAATAAAATGCGTTTGTTACACAATCATAGTCCATTCGCATGTTTTTAGATGAGATCAGACGAGACTCCCCTCCTTCCTTCCTCGATCTCTCTCCTCTCCCCCACCACCCCGAGTGTCGTTTACCTGCTGCGCGTAAAAGTCGTCTCTCTCTCTCCCCGGTACCTACCGAGGCGTGGGTGGCTGTGTCGCTCCGGAAAGGGAGCGCGATCTGCGGGGCTAGTGACTCAGTGAGAGTACGGTAGCAAAAAGCACGGTGGTTGTCCCCATGGATCCATGCAGCAGCGGCAGGCAGAGCAACTCCTGGATGGATGGATGGATATATTTTTCTTTCTTTGGCATGAAAAACAACACCATTTGGGGGAAGACGATCGGCATGTATATTGCATATATATATTTTTTCAACTTCGGCATCGGTGTCATCATTTTGCCTCATAGGCTAATCAGATCCGTTTCTTAGTCCCCCCCTCCCCACCTTTCTCTCTCCCCTCTCTCTCATCTCATCGCTTCAGTGGGGAGGTCATAATTTCTCCGTCATCATAATGAATTGTCCTTCCTTCTCCTAAGCGAGGTTTGTTGGATTGTTGCAGCAGCGAGCAAGCTCCTGTGTTCGATCAGATGTCGATGGCCATTGTTTT
>CM076982.1:22987683-22997683 GCA_039105355.1 Benthosema pterotum
CTGTGGTCTCCTGGCCTGGGGACGCCTGGGGGTGGGAGAAGCCGAGAAGTCGGCAGCGGCTCAGCTTCATGTCTCAAAAGAGGGGGGGCTTTCTGTGTCAGCCCTGGGGCACTGTAGCACACACACACACCACACACACACACACACACACACACACACACACACACACACACACACACACACACACACACACACACACACACACACACACACACACACACACACACACAGGGCTGTTTTACTATACTCAGGAGGACTTCGTCAGATTAAGACAGTGATTTTGTGGACGCCGTTCGTTTTTAATGCCATTTTTTAGCCGCCAGCCTAAAGCCGGAAAAATAAGTGTGCGATACACTGCACTGTAACGCGTCACGTAGCTTGTAGATAAATGTAAACCAGGCACGATAAATCTATATATCTAATCCCTAAACCAAACATCAAAATGTCAAAAGAATAAACTTAAACCCCTACTGAATCCTTTTCCAATTGTAAAGTCGTCTCTAAAAATATAAACTATTTTTCACGATTGAGCACGATTGAAGCTATAAAACAACAACTCATCTTGACACTGTGACGATCAGGAAAATTGTCCCCAAACCCCCCCACATATTTTTTTCACATTCCATTATCCTTGTGTATTTGGTCCTCGCAAGTGTAGTAACACACACACCACCACACACACACACACACACACAACACACACCACCACACACACACACACACACACACACACACACACACACACACACACTGAGGAGGAGGGTTAAAGACTTGGAATGGGATCAAGCTCCTCCATATAGCTGGCGGGGAGGAGGAGGGGGGGGGAGGGGGAGGAGGAGGGTGGAGGGTGCTCTTGTGAATATGTGCGGAGTTTTAGTGTAATTAGCACTTAATTATATTAACATATGCAAATTGTCAGGCAGCGGCGAGCTTGTACCGCCGGCGGGTATACAACGCTCCAGACACAAGCCATTTCCATTGTGCCACCCATGGCAGCAGGGGCGGATCTAGGCATAGGCATGGGGGGGCAATGCCCCCCTAAATGCCCAGTCTGCCCCACCAAACATGATGGCATACAAAACAACCCAAGATATCTCAGACAGTGCTTATATTTAAAAGTATTTGAAACACTACTGAAAATGGTAAGGGGGCAGCTTCATCGCACTGGCGATGAAGCTGCCCCTTACCATTTTATTTTTTTGCCCTGCCCCCCCCCTCCAGTTGGGAAATGTTTCATCCGCCCCTGCATGGCAGAACAAGAGAGTAATGTGTGTGGCGGTGTGTGGTGTGTGTGGCAAGCACCCCCCCATTCTAGCACACATAACCAGCCCAGGTCATTGAAGTCGCCGGCCTGGGACTCCTCGTTGCCAAATTTCATTAGTTTCCATGGTGACCTGGTTAATTGTGCTGACTAATGTGGCCCTGATCTCTCAGCTGGGGTGGTGGGTGATGGGGCGGTGTGGGGTCTACGCCCACCTTCCTGCTATAAGCCCACCCCCTCCAAAAAAGTATAGTGCACAAGAGAACACGAGAGAGAGAGAGACAGAGAGAGACAGAGAGAGGCCTCATGGCCAACCGGCTCCAACTAGCTCCCAATGATTCCTGTTTACACACGTTCCACTTGTCTGAACATTTGCATATTCAAAACGATACGTCGTCGCTCTCTCTTCCTCTCCCGGCGTTGTCGCGTGCGTGCATGTGTGTGTGTCTGTGTCTACTCGCGAACTTATCGTGTGCATGTGGCAGCAACGTGGAGATTGGCTGGAGTGGGTTGTTCATGCATGTGTGTGTGTGTGTGTGTGAGAGAGAGTGAGAGAGAGAGGAGGATGCATGTGTGCGCCATGCTGAGGGGCAGGGCTGTTCTGTGGGAGCGCTTTGCGTTCTAGTGTGTTGTAGCGACATGGTTAAATTTGTTTCCGATTAGCGCGCACGACGGAGGTCCTGGCAGAGCCGCGCGTGCCGTGCAGCCCAGATAGCGAGCATTGTGACTGGAGCTCTCTCTGTCTCCCTCTCTTTGAAACGTCGAAGCGCCCTCCCTCCCCTCGACTATCTAATTACAACACATCTTTATAACCGCATCACCGCGAAACCCCGCAGTGGCATCCCGACGACAACACGTCGTAAATAACGCACAAAAGGATAGACGAAAACGCTTGTCGAAAAACACAAGACGAACTTTCGGTGATGTTGTTGCTGCTGCGGCGGCGTCAGTGGCGTTTTGAAGCTTGTAAAACTGGAGCTGTTTTTCTGACGTGTGGCAAAATAAAGTAAGGGGTTTAAGCGGTTGAACGTATACCCCCCACCCACCCACCCACCAACCAGGGACCAGCAAATGCCAATTGTTGTTGGAGTAGGAGGATAAACATTGCAACCCCGCGAGCCAAAGGTTGGACAGAGATGGGTGGCTTGGGGGGGGCCTTGCTTAGTTTGCTACTGGTACTCTGCTGCACTACTAATCCTGTTTTTTTTTTTTGACAGGAACGTAAACTGATATAATTGCTTTTCAGAGGCAGAGGACGGCGGTTTATACAAGTGTGAAAGCACGGGGACGGGGGGGATTAGCATTATTTTGCATAATGCCGGGCTAGGCAGCTGAATGGGGCATTGAACGCTTGACTGGGTGACAGAGATGAAAGAGAGATGAAATGCTCTACCCCTCTCTCTTTCTCTCTCTCTCTCTCTCTCTCTCTCTCTCTCTCTCTGTGTCCGGTCTCAGATTGCCGGTACACAGAGAGAGAGAGAGAGACCCGTATTTTCTTTTTGTTTTATTTAGTTGGGAGATGACTATAGCGCTCCCGGACCCCTGCAAACTCCACGGCAAGGGGGCAGGGGGGGCTGGAGCGGGTGTTTTCCTGCCAGGGGTGGATGTAACATTTCCCAATTGGGGGGGGTGGCTCCCAATGGGTGTGGCTTCATGGGTGCGGCTTCATCGCCCGTGACGCTTTCGCGCCATGGGCGATGAAGCCGCACCCATACCATTTCCCATTACAGGACTTATATTAGTCAAGTAAAGCATCAGTAATAATATCAGTTGTTGTTGAAGTTGCAACAGACACGCAGCATGCATAAAGCTAAAGGTCTGACTCAGAGAGTTTTCTGCTTTCAATGATGAAATGCTGTCGGTTTAGTGGTGCTGTTTAGTTAGTAGTTAGTTAGTAGCAGTAGTAGTGTTTCAAATCACTTTAAATATAAGCACTTCAATTTGAAATATCATGCATGGGTTGTTTTGCATTCCATTCCATCTTGTTTGGTGGGGCAGACTGGGCAGTTAGGGGGGCCCATGCCTATGCCTAGATCCGCCCCTGTTTCCCTGCTCCTTTTTTGTGTGTTGGATGGATGCCTGCAGATGGCAGCTGTCACGTGAGGTAATGTGTATGATAATAGAGTCGCTGCTGCTGCCGCCGGGACCGGTAAACTCCCCTCCCCTCCCCGGGACCACTAGCCCTAAGCCTTCCCCATGTATATACTAAACAACAAGCCCAAAGCACTGGGGTGTGCAATTATGAAGTAGCAGCACGGCATGTGACTGCATGGAGGTAGCATTTAACATGCTGAAAGGAAGCTCACAACTACTACTACTAGTACTACTGATGCTGGGTTCGCTGGGCTGATGTTTTCCTGCAGCGTTTTATTGAGATGTTCTTTGGTGAGGGGTTTGGAGAGGGATGTCGTCTAAGTAGAGGGAATTGTTGGATCTGTGTTGCTGGGTATACAGGGGCGGGCAGGTGCGCTTCTGTGTGTGTGTGTGTGTGTGTGTGTGTGTGTGTGTGTGTGTGTGTGTGGTGTGTGTGTGTGTGTGTGTGTGTGTGTGTGTGTGTGTGTGTGTGTGTGTGTGTGTGTGTGGGTGGCATGTTGTGCATTTCATCGATGTCTGGCGCAATGGCCAAAGTGTTTGTGTTTTCAGGATTCAAATTCAAGTAAATGCCAAATAATAGCAGATCTCAGAAGTGCTGAAAGATGGTGCAAAGAAGCTTGTTTGGAGCTTGTAAATCAGGGCTGTATTTGCTACTTTTGTGTGATACTGTAGTGTTGAAGTTGGCATAATCTTCATGAAAAAAATAATAAGGCTGTTAATGCCATTAAATAACGATTTAATGGCATTAAATAATTTTGTTGATTAATCAGTGGAGCAGAGACATATAGCTGTGTGTCCAGGTGTAACCAGAGTCATAGCTTGAGGGATCTACAAACATTGGGGGCTTGTAGATCACCTATTTTGATGCATAAAAAATAAACAGATTTCCCCAGATTATTTTTTTTAAACGTTTTAAATCCTGTACAGGAAAATCACGATTATAATGACGTGAATAATCTGATTATAATTTCTATTCATTCAATAGCTCTAAAAAATAATCGCAGTGATTACATAGGCATTATTTATTATTATGAGAAATAAATGTCATTATTCTCAAATGTTTTGTGACATTGCCATTCCCCCACAGTAGCTACAGTACAGGTATATGTGAGCCATTTAGCTCAAACGTATCTTGATAATAATTGTCTATGAGGAGGGGGGGGGGGGGTGTGGTAAAAAAAAAAAGAAATACAACAATATAAATAAAAAAAAACCTTGCTGGTGTGAATTGTGTGTGACCCGACCCCCGGTCTTGGGTGGCACGATTTATGATGGTCCCGTCATGGTCAGCTATTACATCTGGTGTGTGGAAATGGTGTGGTGGTGGGGTGAAGAGGGGGTCTTGGTATGGAGGGCTGGCTGGGGGCTGCATGCACCGTGCAGCGAACATGCAACGCCACAAAGGGCGGAGTGGCCCGTTTTTTTTGTTGTCCCTCATTGGACAGGATCCTTTTTCGGTGACCTTTTGCACGCCTTCCCCTCGCCTTTTCATATGCTAATGACCAGGAGGAAACGTGCCGAAAAAAAGGAGACACATGCATGCACGTGCACAGACACACACACACACACACACACACACACACACACACACACACACACACACACACACACACACACACACACACACACACAGTTATTCCGCTTTTGAGGACCCCCCTCCGCCCCCTACCGTGATGTTATGACATTTTTGGTATAACCCTAGCTGATCTACAAGCTCTCAACCCATGCCACTGCCTCTAAACGCCTATAATACTTAGCTTAACCCCTACACCGAATATTTTCTTTTTTCTCTTTTTGGGGGGGAAAACCATAAAACAACCATTCTCTGGAGAACCAGGAACATTTTGCTCACAGGGTCTATTTATCAAATACTGCTACCAGTATACTTGTTTGACCCTATTAGTAATACAAGTCACACACGCACACGCACATGCACGCACACACACACACCACACACACACACACACACACACACACACACACACACACACACACAACCACACACACACACACACACACACACACACTCACACACTCAATGAATCATTTCCTTGCGCTTTATTATTTCTCCGCTTTTCATCCTCCATCGACTCGACACACTCGCACCTGTGAGAAAGAAGCGTGTGTGTGTGTGTGTGTGTGTGTGTGTGTGGGGGGGGGGTGTATAGTGTTCTCGGAGTGACCCACACCACCTGTGAAGATCAAGTGCAGTGTGCCAGCTGTGATCGCTTGGTTATGTCCGTGTGTGAAACTCGCAGCATCGAGCGCCGCTTTGGTCTAAAAAAAAAACTTCACTTGAGCCACTACTACTACCCTGCCGGTTGGAACTATGGAGGCCAAATTAGACTTCCCGTAAAACCACCTATATGGTTGTGTTTACATGTTGTCAATTTAGAACTCCCTCCAAGGAACCCTAAGGGTTCCTGGACCCCCGCTTTTCAACCCTCGCATAACATTTATTCGTCGGCACCCGCTCATGCAACATCCGTGCTGTGGATAATTCGAGTGACTCCCAGATGTTCTGAGCACCGACTGCACACAAAAAAATGGCCGCGACCGCGTCTTGAGCGAGGAAATCTGTCACACGCTTACACCCGCGTAACTCTAAATAGTTAAAAAGGCCTACAAAAGACGAGCAAAACGTGCTTCGATTCTTTTGGCGGAGGGAGAAATCTCTCCGTGACAATCTGGGGAGGAGAGAGCAGAGTAGAGCGGGGAGATGAAAGAGCAACGCAGCAGCAGTGCAGGCAAGGAGTGGAAGACGAAGAAGAAGTATGTGCGGCAGATTTTTTTTCTTTTCTTTTTTTGGTGCCATTTTTGATTTGTGGCGTTCATGTGTGGAACGTCTGCAACGCTGCAAGTCAGATACCGAAGTGTAGTACGCGTGTATGTATGTACAGGCCCTCGAACCGCGGCTACACGGGACAAAGTATAACCAGGCCTCGGCAAAGCCACGGTCTGTGATTTGTAGCTCATCCCCCAGAGCTGAGAGGCTCCGTCTAGATGTCACAGACAGAACCAGCCTGTAGTTCACTCTCTGTCTCTGTCTCTGTCTCTCTCTCTCTCTCTGTCTCTGTCTCTCTCTCTCTCTCTCTCGTTGCCAGCTCTATCAGTGCAGCTACAGCCCCGTAAAAACCTGTGTCTCCGGCAAACATAAAAGGCTACTAATAAAGTTCCCTTACAAACCCATGCCCTATAACAACGCGATACCCCGTACATAAACACGGCTAGCTATAGCACACAGCCCCCCCCTCAGGCCCCGGCCCCGGCAGGCAGTTAGTTAGTGACGTGGGTTTTCTTCGGCCCTGTTATGGGAAGGGAGCATGTTATCTGGAGGAAATGTAATTTTTGTCCTCATTGAAATCATTCATTATTGAGCGTGGTTATCTAAATGTTTTTGTTGCTGTTGGGCCTGCGCCAGTCAGGATTGCGTTACTCCACCCCCGCCCCACCCCCACCCCCCTCTCAATGTCTCTCTCTCTCTAATGTATCATCTCTCTTGTCTTTAGCCTCTCTCTCTTGTCTCCGTAGTCTCTCTCTCTTTCTCTCTCTCTCTCTCTCTCTGGGCTCACCATGCCTCCGTCAGTCTCTTAGGGAGGGAGGGGGGAGAAAAAAAGAAAAGAAAAGAAAGAAAGGGGGATTTTTCCTCTTCCCTTCCCTGTGCGCTCCCAGCTCAGACCGTCCAGTCCAGTTCTCAGGCTCCCCTCCTGCCTGTTTTGCATGGAACCCTTCTCCAGGCGCGGATCTAGGCATGGGCATGGGGGGGCAATGCTCCCCTAAATGCCCTGACTGCCCCACCAAACATGATGGCATGCAAAACAACCCAAGATATTTAAAGTTGAAGTGCTTATATTTAAAATGATTTGAAACACTACTAGTGCTACTAACCAACTACAGCTGTGTCACGACTAAACCAACAGCATTTCATCATTGAAAACAGAAAACTCTCTGAGTCAGACCTTTAGCTTTATGCATGCTGCTGTGCAACTTCAAAAACAACTGATGTTATTATTGATGCTTTACTTGATATAAGTCCTGCAACCGAAAATGGTATGGGTGCGACTTCATGAAGTCGCACCCATACCATTTTCTCCTGCCCCCACAATTGGGAAATTTTACATCCGCCCTGCCCTTCTCTCTCTCTCTCTCTCTCTCTCTCTCTCTCTCTCTCTCCCTCTTTCTCTCTCTGCCTCTCTCTCGCACACACACACACAGGATATTGGGCCGTGGAAAAACATGGACGGGGCTCGGCGTGTTTCGTTTGGGGATAATA
The DNA here is from genome assembly GCA_039105355.1 of Benthosema pterotum. NCBI lineage: Eukaryota > Metazoa > Chordata > Actinopteri > Myctophiformes > Myctophidae > Benthosema > Benthosema pterotum. Next base: position 22,995,312 of record CM076982.1, read on the forward strand.
TGTTTATTCTTTTCATTTTCAAAGTGTAGGGTTGGGGTGGAAGAACAATTGGGGCGGTGTGTTGAAGGACTCCTCGCGTTTGATCTGCGTGTTCCTTAGGGGCTCTGGGGGGGGCAGGGGGGGGGGGGGGGTTACTCAGGTTTAGGTCAAATAAGACGGACCAGTGTGGAATGGAGTCCTTCCTCTCTCTCTCTCTCTCTTCCTTCTCGCACGTTGCCTCTGGCTTTTACACTCTCGTCCTGTGTCTCTCTACCGCGTCTCTTTCTGTGTATCTGTTTTTCTCTGGAGTGCCTTGTCTCCATATTAGCCTTTCCCCCCCTGACCCCCCTCCCTCCTCTTTGACAGGCAGGGGTGAACGTGAGAGTCAGGACGTTTAATGCCAAACCAAACAGTGTTGGGCAACCTGAACCCGAGGAGAAACTCCCTCTCCTCTTTGCTGATAAAAAACAAAACACCCCTTTTACTGCTTCACTGGTCGTCATTAATGCAGTCCACAGTTTATAGGAGACATGTCCAATTAACTTGTTGGACACTTATTGTTGTCTCCTCCAACACACTTGTTCCTCCTACACTGGCATTGCCACCACCATTTAAAATGGCACCAATGTGGATTAAAAAAGACAAACCTTCCATTTTGGTTCCACTGTGAGACATGGAACACCCAACGGACTATACAAACGACAACCAATCGTAACATAAATGCTAAAACACCCCCCAAAAATTACTTATTTACCCTCTCAAATTGACCTATACACCTCATGGAGCGTTGAATTCCTGTCAGACCGGCAGAGTCTCAGTTAGCCCATTTTAGGGGCGGACGGTGGACCAATTTTGGTGTTTTGAGCAATAGCTAGCAATAGTTTTAACTATTGAAAGCATTAGCATTATCTTTGAGTATTAAAACATAGCAGATTTACAAGTTTGTAGGGCTGCTAATTGTGAAAATTTGTAAAAATGCGGCGCAAATTATAACTCAAATGTTTTGCTTCCGGGGTTGTCCCTGAAACTACCTATTTTCAGAAGGGATTGGCAGCCGTATACAGATGGTTTTTGGGTGAACCTGGCATGAAATATCGAAGACCACTGACGTAGAAAGTGGAGGTTTTTATACTGAAAACTAGAACTAGACTTGTAGAATGTCCTACTGACCGACGACCCGGCGGCCATCAAATGATGTGTTGGCTTAGGTATGCAACTAAAACAAAAACAAACAATCGGTTGAACTAGTAGTTTTAAAGTTCTCCTGTTAAACAAAGCATCCAGTGGGCTGGCTCTCCAAGGCTGCGTATCGCAGCTCCGCTTGTAAACAACAGTAGCAAAGCAGAGAGTACAAAAGGTTGCCATGCCACAGCTTTATCGATTGCCTTCAAAACCGTTCTCATAACCGTGTCTGAACACACACAGTCCTGGCAGAGTGAGCAAAATAAATAAAAAGAAAGGAAAATAGAAAAAAAGAACTTGCATATTATATAGGCCTACACGCAACACTACAGATAATATTGTTCAAGAAGTACTGACAGTTTCCAGAAGAAGCACAGATTGAAAGGAAAAACAATATGCTGAATGAGTGAAAGTTTGCTCCAAGGTTGTTTAAGAGGAGAGCTGACTATAGCGCTCAATTACTGTGAGATTTGTTTTCTTTCTGTTCAACTTCTTAGACTAAAAATGCCAATAAATATATTGTTGAAAAGAAAAGATGGCTTGAAAGATGAACGTGTGTGTGTATGTGTACTCTGATTGCGTGTGTTTGTTTATGTGAGACAGACAGAGAGAGAGAGAACTTGATGTGGACAACAAATACTTGTTTATTACAGATATTGTCAAACTGTTCTCAGATCAGAATCCTTTTGAGAATCTTGGTGGAGAAAGGACGTGTTCGCGGACCACTTTCTTACATGGTCAGATGGGTGGGCCTTGTGCAACCCCAGAGCATGTTTATATACTTAAGGTTTGCATATATCCTCAGCATAAATCTGTGATTAACGAGTTAAACACGTGGTAGACCTCAAATATCATGCACTGTAGGTGCATGTCACCGTTTTTGCCCTCGTTAGACATTAGCATTTCCTTGCGATGATGTTGATTGGCGCGTGTGTGCTCGCACGCGTGCGTGTGTGTGCTATTCCTAGCGGCGATGGCGTAGGGATTGATATCAAGGCTGTCGGCAGCCTTCATTAGGGAATAAGAAACGTATTAATTATGCATGACTGTTGGGGTTAAACAAACAGCCTAACGAGACATCACCAGCTGATGAATTCAACACACTGTGTCATTTTCACTGGTTATTGTGTGAGAATGTGGTCTTTTGAGTGTTACGGTTTTCGTTGTTGTTATTATTGTATACGTTATGATTGACTTGTCAGAGTTACGCA
>CM076982.1:23002683-23053391 GCA_039105355.1 Benthosema pterotum
CTCTCTGTATTTAGCAGGATTATTAATTTCACTTGGCAAATAATCCCACTACAACCCCCCTCCCATCCCGCCACCCCCCGACCCACAGTTTTATGACAATCAGGGTGTTTGTGTGTGTGTGTGTGTGTGTGTGTGCAGCTACAACCATGCAGAATGCGTGCATGAACTGCTGTTTTTCCTTGCACGTGTATGTGCACGCGTGCTGCGCGTGCTTTGGGCTCGTCCGTGACGGTTTGTGCCTCCATCATCGGTAGAAGCTAAGAGCAGTCGGTCGGCAGGGGCGGATAAAACCTTTCCCAATTGGGGGGGCAGGAGGAATGGTATAGGGGCGGCTTCATCGCCCGTGGCGCGAAGCGACACGGGCGATGAAGCCAGCCCTATACCATTTTCGGTTACAGGACTTTTATTAGGCAAGTAAACTATCAATAATAACATCAGTTGTTATTATGAAGTTGTTATGAAGTTGCAACAGACACGCAGCATGCATAAAGCTAAGGGTCTGACTCAGAGAGTTTTCCGTTTTCAATGATGAAATGCTGTTGGTTTAGTGGTGCCACAGCTGTAGTTAGTTAGTATCAGCAGTATAGTGTTTCAAATCATTTCAAATATAGGCACTTAAATTTGAAATATCTTGGGTTGTTTAATTTGCATGCCATCATGTTTGGTGAGGCAGACACTGGGCATTTAAGTGGGCATTGCCCCTCCCATGCCTATGCCTAGATCCGCCCCTGCTCCATCGGTAGAAACTAAGAGCGGCCGGTCTGTGGTGATTTATGTAACAAAGCTAAGCCCTTTCATATTGTATATGTTGTACCTTACAAGAGCGGCCATGCAGCGATGATGAGCCTGCAGCCTAGGGGCTAAGATTAATATTTATTTAGCGCAGAGACAAATCAAGGATTAGGTTTGTCATCATTTTAGCCGCTAATCCCGCATTGTATCTGCGGTTGAGATGATGCAGACGAAGAGAGGCAGATTGACTAAACATGTAGCAGGGAGAGAGAGAGAGAGATAGAGAGATAGAGACAATTAGTTAGCATCGCTGCATGCTGTCTGCTTTCCAAATCCCCAACTCCTCGGTGCCAGAGGTATGTGCGCGGTGTCATGCGCACGCATCCACGTAAACTTTGCGATCTCGACCTTCATATCGTAATGATCTCTTGTCTCCTCTCTCTCTCTCTCTCTCTCTCTCTCTCTCTCTCTCTCTCTCTCTCTCTCTCTCTCTCTCTCTCGCTCTCTCTCGCTCTCTCTCGCTCTCTCTCCTCTCTCGCCCTTCAAAGGGGCTCCTCAGTGAAATTAGTGGTGGTTTGTCCAACTCCCTGGTCTGACGTAAATGTGTCTCATGATCTTTTTCACTGTCCACACCACACACACACACACACACACACACACACACACACACACACACACACACACACACACACACACACACACACACACACACACACACACGCATGCATGAGCAATGAATACCTCTTTCTTAGCTGCAACCACGTGGGAGAGGGACAGTTTGCTTATGGTGTGTGTGTGTGTGTGTGTGTGTGTGTGTGTGTGTGTGTGCATGCAAGTTTGCGTGTATGTGTGTATGCACACACACGCACACTTGCGATTCGTCTGCAAATAACATTACTTTTTTACTGCTAATTGCGTTAAACTACTCTGCTGGAGATGTGGCAAAACAGTGCACGTGCTACAGTATTTTTGCATGAGGCAACCGTGTGTGTGTGTGTGTGTGTGTGTGTGTGTGTGTGTGTGTGTGTGTGTGTGTGTGTGTGTGTGTGTGTGTGTGTGTGTGTGTGTGTGTGTGTGTGTGTGTGCACATCACGTGCATCGGCGCCGTTAACCCTTTACCACTCACAGGTGGTATGACTGGATATCGCCCCTGTGTCGGGTGGACACCCTGTATCTCCCAAAAACGCTAAACACTTCAGGAGATGCGGACGAAAATATGCTTGTAAAAACAGCCGATCTTCAAGCTCTTCAAACTCTCACAGTGAAGCAGGGCATCCATTTACGGAGTGAGAAATGCCAAACGTTGGAATAATACGGAAAGACATGAGAGTGGACCGCTATGGAGCTATAGATGGGAGCTGGAACCAGATGAAAGGTTGTGCGTAGGTGTAAAGAGAGTGTGTAGGTAGGTGTGTAACACTAGCGTGCGTGCCTGCTAGTGTATCCACACTAATGGTGTGTCCAGAGACAACCCGGGGAAAGGGGGGCTCCGAAGCAGATGTCAGGGGGCGACTGGAATGAATATGGAAAAAAAAAGGAACTGATGAAAAGAATGGACAGACAGACAGACAGAAAAAGACAGAGGGCGACAGATAAATACCATCCATGGGTTCCCCTTTGCCCTCTTTTTTCCCTCTCACAGTCTCAGTCTCTGTCTCTCTCTCGATCTTTCTCTCTCTCTCTCTCTCTCTCTCTCTCTCTCTGTCTCTCTCCCGACCAGTGAATGTTAATGGCTTTTCTCTCCGTCAGTCCGATATCCCCCCCACCCCCTCGCTCTCTCCCCATAGACACTGTTGCATTGTTTGTGGCAGGGGGCTCCTATTCTTTCAAACTTAATTACCTTCTTGCCTTTTGTATAACATCAGTGCTGCTGCTGCTGCTCTGCTGCTGGAAGTTTTCTTTTTTTCCTCCTCCTTCTCCTTCTCCTTCCTCCTCTTTGCACCGTGGTAGCAGCGGAGGTCGTCACACATTCTTTGACGGTGTGCTCCCTTAATCTGGGAGGGAGTGTGTGTGTGTGTGTGTGTGTGTGTGTGTGTGTGTGTGTGTGTGTGTGTGTGTGTGTGTGTGTGTGTGTGTGTGTGTGTGCGAGAGACAGAAAGAGGAGGGGGGAGAGAAGAAGAAGAAGGGGGGGACACGGTTGTCGTGCTTTTTTTTTGCCGGCAAGAGTTTCTTCTAAGGTGGTTAGCGTGCGTGCGTGTGTGCACGCGTGCACGTGCTTGCGTGTGCGCCCTGCACGTACACTACACACACGTGCGCGGTATAATAGTCAGGGCATAGGCTGCCCTTTGTTTGTGCGGTTCATTTCCAATCAACCCTAATTAACTAGAGAGTGTTTCCAGATTGCCGGCAAAAGAAAAATCCCCCGTTTTTTTCTTCTTCTTTCTCCTACTCTCTCTCTCTCTCTCTCTCCCTAGCTCTCTCTCTCTCTGTGCTGTTTTGAGTTCGAGGAAAGGGGAGGGTAGTGAACGAAGTGAAGGCATTAACTATGTAGATTGGCTCAGCCCTTTGATGCTGGAAAAATCTTTAGCAGGGAGAGGGGGCAGTAAGTGGGGTGGCTGCGACCCGCCGTGTCTCACTGTTTATTTTCACGTTTCGGTTTCAGGCTCAGCTTAAAACATCACTGAGAGAGAGAGAGAGAGAATCTCAAATTCAGTCAAAGTTCATTCTGTTTTTTTCAGCAATAATGTTGATACGCTATAGAATTTTGCACGTTCTTTTTCTCTCAGAGTTCACTTTGAAACCGTGGATGTCACCTGAACTCCAACGGGTATAGAGTAGACCCTAATAGTCCTTAAGCCGCTGAGTACAGACCGGAGGGGTCAGCCCTCATTGACTAGCCTGCACAGAGGCTACAGGATTGGAGCCGTAACGTGATCCTAGATCAGATTTTGTGACCTAGTCGTTAACCATGGCCGGTGCTTCTTATGTTACTCGTTAAAGGGTTAAAAGCATGCACCCATCCATAACCTTGTGACGGATGCACCTCTTCATTTGCAATGTAGGCATTTAGCAGGACAATAAGGGAGGTAAACGCATACGGCGCATGCAGACAGACAGTGTAGTAGTGGCTCAGTAGACTTAAGATAAGCAGGTAAACCAAGAACCTAGGATTTTACTACATATAGCATGCTATCGACTTCTTCCTGTGTGGAGTTTGCATATTCTCCCTGTGTTTCACCTTAGGCCCAGGGTATAGGTATAGTTTCACAAAAACCTGCAGTAACCCTGGTCTCTAAAATTGCCCCCCCCTGGCCAGCCGGGGCACCTGATGGAGGGGAACTCCCCACCGGTCAGGTGAAAAGAAACGCCTGAAACAATGCAGTGAAGGAAGCATGATGTCAGTCCGTCACTTGATCTCAATCTCCCCAGGTTGGCAGAGCGAGTGTATAGCTCCCAGGAATACATTGTAGTGATTTGACAATAATAATAATCGAAATGACATTTTTAAAAAATATTGTGGTCAAGACAAACAAGCCATTTTCTGCACATTTACTGCATTACAAGTCTGAGCCAACCCGGGCATTAGCAATGCTGGCGTTGTGTGGAGATTATATCCGGTCGCATTGTTATTGTCATACACCTGGACATTTCTGGTGGATTTGCATATCCGACCGCACTTTTTTCCCCTGTGTGTTTTGTTTCCTCCTGGACGCTCGTGGTTCTCAAATGTCGCCCTATATCTCCTATATTACCCAGTTTTCTTTTTCGTCCCCCGAACAATGAAATATCAGGTACAGGTACCTCGGGGGCATTTTGAGTGTAATGTTACCAGAGCAACCAATGAGACCAATTTACTTGTCATCGACTTCAGGGGTTGGTTCTCGCATACCTGCTCAAGGGGGGGAGGGGGGGGGGGGTGTTGAGGATCCTTCTCGTCCTCTGTCTTCTCTCTCTCTCTCTCTCTCTCTCTCTCTCTCTCTCTCTCTCTCTCTCTCTCTCTCTCTCTCTCTCTCTCTCCCTTGTGTGTAGTAGATTTTTTGATTCTGATTCGCTGCCTAAAAGGCATCTTTGCGGCGGAGAAGGTAATTTGTCGAACAAGATTCCTGTGCTAAATGGAGTGGCGCTGCTTTGCTTTTTTTTTTCTTCTTCTTCTTCTTTGCTTTTTTTTTCTTGCTTTAGGTGTCTGACTGGGACCGCGCCTCGGCCTCCGTAATGATAAGGTGTCGTTTGGGTAATGAAGGCCCTCGCTCTCGCTCCGGGAGAGACACGACGGAGAGAGAGAGAGACTAGGGACGGACGGATGGGGCAGATGGAGGTGGGGAGGTGGGGGCTGGGGGGGTGGGTTGTAGCAGGACTAGTAGCTACTGCATCCAGTGTCTAATATTACACCTCCGGGCGACGCATAGGCAGAGAAGCCTTTTTTTGTGAAGTCAAAAAGCACAGGAGGAGGAGGAGGAGGAGGAGGAGGGAGAAAAAAAAAACACTTGGTCACGCCAGAGCCGTTGCACACACGCATGCACACGCATATACAAAGTACTCAACTCCTTCTCCTATCCATCAACCCCCCTATACTCCTCATCCTTTTTTGCAGTTGTTGTCAGGGGCGGATATAATATTTCCCAATTGGGGGGGCAGAAGAAAGTGGTAAGGGGGCAGCTTCATCCGAAGCCGCACCCATACCATTTTCAGTAGTGTTTCAAATAATTTTCAATAAAAGCACTGAAATATCTTGGGTTGTTTTGCATGCCGTCATGTTTGGTGGGGCAGACTGGGCATTTAGGGGGGCATTGCCCCCCCCCCCCCCATGCCTATGCCTAGATCTGCCCCTAGTTGTTGTGTCCTCCCCCCTACTTTCAACAGGGAACATTAAGCCTCTTCGGTGATTATGTGTATAGTTTGTGTGTGTGTGTGTGCTTTGATGGCAACCAAGAGCTCCTCTCTCACATTGTGCCGGAGATAATTCCACCCTCCTCCTTGATCTCCCCCCTGTGTTTTTTCCTCTCGTCTTTTTTTCCTCTTCTTCTTCTTCTTTCTTGCTCTTTTCTTTCCCCCTCACCGTTTCTGCATAGCAACAAATAAACAGGCCTAATTAGAAGCCGGGGAGGATCCAAGGCCTCCTGCATTCAGGACACTGACAGTGGGAGATGGATGCTGGGGGGGACGGGGGGCCGCCCTTCACCTTTGTCTTTGGCTAACACTGGCTGACATTTTGATAGAGGGTTTGGTGTTGGGGCAGAGCGGCCTCATGCCGGGAGAGGGATGACCTTCGTGGAGACCTTGGGGTGGAAAGGGATGGACACACACACACACACACACACACACACACACACACACACACACACACACACACACACACACACACACACACACACACACACACCCCGGTGGTGGACGGTCTCACGCTGCTCTCCCTCTGACTTTGTTGTTTGACTTTTTGCCGACGCGAGACGCTTTGAAGACGCAATCTGGAATTTATTCCGATAGCGCTGGAAGTTTGGGGTATGGATGCTCTGTAAAAGAGCGAAGCATTAAAAGCTGAAGCCCTTTTTTGTGTGTTCAAATGTGTAGAGGCGATATGAATGGTATTAAAGCTTTAAATATGCTGTTTTAGCTGTCATTGTGATTACAAGTTTAGATTTGGGCTCATGTACTGACTAGCACTGACGGCCAAGACATCCTATGTAACTTTGTACTGTTTTGGCCGACAAATGAATGAAAACATGGTTTTGACCAATCATTTCCATGCAGTGATGCAGCCACTGGATTAGTGTGGTGGTAGTGGTGGTGTATATCTGCAAAACACGATGCCCTTTGGCTGTATTTGGTTTGTTTCACAGTTTCCTTTATTAGAGAGGACTTTTTGGGCAACCAAAAGCGAACACCCCATCAATACCAATTGTATATACTTATGATTATATAATTCATGGATCTAAGTCTCATTCAATATAATATATTGAATGATTATGTCAAAATCATAGTCCCTAACACAATAATGATGTTGCAATCATCATTAACGTTGAGAGTGTGCATGTAACGTTTGAGAGTGTGCAGAATCAAACCAAATGGGACCCTTGCATGTCCATTGACAAACATGGGGATATGGGGGAGTCATGGGGGGGTCCTTGAAATTAAATGTAAGTTTGAGAAGCACTTCTCTATGGGAATGAACCTCCCCATTAGAGAGTGAACTCCTTTTGTGAAACCGAAGTGGTGTTTTTTTTTGACCAGACCAGATTGAAAGTCTGAAAAACTCTCAGTGTAAATAGATATATTTCTCTGTTTGGCCAACTATGGCTCTTGGGACGGCGACGGTGTTTAGTTTTTTTTGTTATTACCGTTTCCCCACTGTGTTGTTTGCGCTTCTGTCTGTATATATATACTGTAAGAACTTTGAGAGAGAGAGAGTAAAAGAGAGAGAGAGAGAGGATTAGAAGAATAGACGAATGTGAAGATTGAGGTGGCGGGGGGGGGCACCAGCCCCCATCTTTTGAACGCCCCCTTTCAGGAGCTTCTGAAAAGCATATGGAGAGAGAGAGAGAGAGAGAGAGAGAGAGAGAGAGAGAGAGAGAGAGAGAGAGAGAGAGAGAGATGGTTGAGATTTGAGGGGGAGCAGGGGAAAAACAATGCGCCACAGAATGGGTCCGTCAGGGGCTGTGCTGGAGAGAACTAGCAGTTGTCCCAGAAGCAGAGGCATTCCTCCGCTATTATTCACCTCTCACAGGATCAGATCTGCCACTTTAATCACCTTGGTCTGTGTCTGTCTGTGTGTGTGTGTGTGTGTGTGTGTGTAGTGTGTGTGCGTGCGTGCACGTGTGTGTGTGTGTGTGTGTGTGTGTGTGTGTGTGTGTGTGTGCGTGTGTGTGTGCGTGCGTGCGTGCGTGAGTGTGTGTGTGGGTGTGTGTGTGCGTGCGTGCAGGAAGGTGGGGGGACATGCTTAATTAAAAAACAGAGGTAGGAGCGACTGAGGCCTTCTCCTTTGTTCTTTGTGAAAAGACGGGAACTGTTTCTGAGGGTGGAAAAACCTGGGCTTCATTGTGAGTCTCTCTCTCTCTCTCTCTCTCTCTCTCTCTCTCTCTCTCTCTCTCTCTCTCTCTCTCTCTCCCAATGAAAGAAAAGGGAGTGCTGGTTGGTTAGCAGAGCGAAGGAGGACCAGTGGGAGAGAGACAGGTGAAAGAGAGAGAGAGAGAGACCGTGTGACAGGGAGGGCACTGACCGAGCAACAGTGGTAACATGATCTGCCAAAAAAAGGAAAAAAAACTAAACTAAACATTGTGCTCTGCTGCACTGAAATTATGTCCTGATAATGTAGCAAAAACAAACCAACAGAAGACGACCGCATCAAACAATAACTACAGCGTCTAAACACGTTGTTGTCCGGAGCGTTCTGTTTGCGCCCTAAAAGAAAACGCTGCAGTTTTAGCCTTTAAAAAAATGGTGGATGAATCACTTGATCACTCGTGACTCTTCCAGCCAAACGTCGCTGACATCCTGTATTAAAGTTAGCGCTAACACATGCTAAATGGATTAGGATGACTTCAAACATGTCCGGTCCGCTTCTTTTTTGGCTAAACTAAGCGAAGGGATATTGCGCGCTAATTAGGACCAACGATGAGGCTCGTGGTGTTTTTCCCGAAATGGCCATAGGAACAGGTGGCTGAATTGGTGGTTAGAGAGCCTGTCTGGGAAGCCAAAAAAGGCCCAGTTGAGTTTCCGGTAGGCCAAAGTGTCCCTGAGCAAGTGGCAGAAGATGGGTGAGAAAAAGCTCCAAATCTTAAACTAGATTTGGGATTCCGAAAGTGGTTATACCGAATTCAAGTACCTCCATAACAAGTGGAAAGTGTGCGTTTGGTTCCATATACTCTCAGAGTTACAGACCTGTAAGTGTCTATATGGTCCCACATGTAGGCTATATACTCTCAGAGTTTTACAGACCCATAAGGGTCCATTTGAAAGAAACCATGACGGTCGAGCATCAGCCTAAAACAACAGTCCTTCAGGCACAAATATTTGGAATGTGTACACACACTCTGCTACTCTCTGTGTACAACCAGGCGGAATGATGATGCAGCAACATTCCCGCCTCATGCAGGCTATCGCTAACCACTGTCAAGCTTAAACCTTGTATGTGCAAAATGGGTTTTAGTTTCTGAACAAAATAAATAAGAAAAGTGTGTTCAAATGCATCTATTATGTAGTCACAATCTCTTGTTAATACTTTTGATTGGTTGTATATTAACCCACTTATCACTGTCACATACTGTACACTCTGATAAGTTGAAGCAGAAACTAAACAAAAAAGGTATAAACTATTATGGAGATATGAGGTTTCCGCCCCCACAGAAGGGCCTAGGCTAGTAGTAGTGGCTTGCAGTGTACATGTAAACAGCTGCTAGCCTGTTAGCATGGAGGTGATATGTGTCAGTGCCAAGTGCTTAACAACACGTTGGCTTATCCACAACAAGACATAATTCTGTACTTAAAGTGTTAGGAGATGCATAATTCATATACTGCAGAGTTTTATGTCCGAGCTGCGTACAGTTCAACATGGGGGAGGAAGAGGCGTACGTGGTGCGGCACCCGGTGGAATAGAAAAGAAAAAGACAGCGACGGCTGTAGTAAATATTGTTTGGAGCATACCTACAGTATGTACCTACAGTATGTGGAAATCAGGTGATGTTCTGGGCCAGATTTGCTGATCGTCCTGATCGTGTTTACTGCAAGAGAGAGAGAGAGAGAGAGAGAGAATGATTTGCTGCTACTAGCTTAGTATTAAGCCAGAAGTGACAGAAGTGTAAAATGATACCAAATGGACCTGTGACGGTCCATTTGGTATCATTTTACGATCTCAAGAGTTACAGATCTATAAGGGTCCATCATGGTAACCGACTGTCCATCATTTAGCTGGGGACCGCCTGGTGGTCCCCGCACCACTGGTTGAAAACCTCTGGTCTAGATGAAGTGAACACTATTGTAAACAAGTGCAACACTTGTATCACAGTTTCTCTGTTATGTTGCAGTTGTATTGTTATCAGTTTCTTATGTACTTGACTTTTTTCTGAAATTATTTCTGTAGTTCAAACATTTCATAAATTTAAAATGGTAATAAAAAAGGGACCGTTTTGGTCATACAGTTTTCCCCTCTCTCCGACAGCGACAACATGGATGTCTTGTAGGAATGGGATGCATTATTGTTGGCCTCCGCGGATGGATAATTTATGGGCGGAAAGCAGGAGCAAGTTAAGGCTACGACATTGTAGGAAGCTCTTCAGCATAGGATACATGTTTATTTCCCCTCCCTCCCAGCACTGTCTGTGTGTTTTATTGTCTTATTCTGTGTTCAAGTGAAGCAGAAACCCCAAGTTTTTAAAACGACTCGAACAAATCAACGTAACAGCCAGTTATTCATGTAGGCGGGCAGACAGGCAGGCAGACAGACAGGCAGGCAGGCAGACAGACAGACAGACAGACAGACAGGGTGTATTGTAAGTACCATGCATTCTTGTGGCGTTACATACACACATTCTGAATGCTACCCAATCCCAATTTCTTGTTTTTTAGGACACAAAGCTAATTGCCGCTAATTCCTGTGCTTGTTCCAAGCATGAATTATGACATGCAGATGATGTGTATTATAAGAGACAAGGCGTTTATTTTCAGCTTTCGGTAGGAGAAGAACCGTGTGCTCCAGATAGTGCTTATAAGATCTCTCTGTCGGGTAGAAACCTTGTATCTCCACATTTCAACCTTTTTATGTTCTTTGCCCTTGGCCAACACTGCCAAGCAAAAGTACTGAAAAACAACCAATCTACAAGTCAGAAACGTAACGGGTTTTGGACGTACAAGGTTTCCGACCGACAGCGACGATATGTAATTACAAGTGTTTGTTTTAACCTGTTTGGAGTATATACCACAGGGGTGGGGCTCGACCGCGTCAAGATATTTCCACTGAGGCTCTCAGACAGTCGCCACCGACCAAACGCTACTCGAAAAAGAGAAAATACCAGAGCGGCTTAAATTTCCGCCGTTCGTTGCTCCACTTTTTTTATTCTAGTCTGCATGCGGTGTGGAGACGCCACCCATTTGGCACGGTCCATGGTGTAAAACAAACCATCACCAAGTATGTACCACGGCGCACAGCACCAATGTTATATAATAAGCTTCCAGATCTTCTATGTGGAAGAGTCAGGGACGTGCACACATGGCTGATCTCAACAGGCTCGGTGTGAGCTTGTAGATCTGTTATTTTTGCTCTCCGAACGTGCCTAGGAAGTCAGTCATTTTCCTGTGTTTGCTCGAAGTCATCTGTCGCTATACGGCCACATTCCAATTGTTAATCATTCAAAATTCATTTCCTCTACTCTTTTTTTGTGATTTGTTTAATTTACCTCTTGCCTTCATAATCTTGCCGATTTAGCGCATCTGACACAGATAGAGAACATTCTCTGTTCTGTATTATTGTTATTATTATTTTAATCTATCACTAGTCCCCCCATGGAATCATCTCTGGTTTATCTCAGATTAGACTTGATTATGCTGCGCACACACACGCACACACACACGCACGCACGCACGCACGCACGCACACACACACACACACACACACACACACACACACACACACACACACACACACACACACGTGCACGCAGGCATTTTGATTTCATTCCTAACGCTTTTACTGTCCCTACCCAGAGCTTTGTTTAGCCTTGGATTGTTGCAGATTAATCCTCTAATTGCTTTTGTGACTCCGTTTGTGTGTGTGTGTGTGTGAGAGAGAGAGAGAGAGAGAGAGAGAGAGAGAGAGAGAGAGAGAGAGAGAGAGAGAGAGAGAGAGAGAGAGAGAGAGAGAGAGAGAGAGAGAGAGAGAGAGAGAGAGAGAGAGAGAGAGAGAGAGAGAGAGAGATGGAGAAAGAATTAAGCAGCAGGTGGAAAGGGTTAAAGGTTGACACACGATGGTCCTTTAAAACCCTTGGTTCCACTGCTGCACAGCTCATCTCCACGCAAACACTGTGGCTGTTAGTTCAAATGTTGATCTCCATTGCAATTAATGAATGGATATTTGGTTAAATAGGTGAAAATCTGGCAGTGTGTCTGTATGCCCTTGTTACACAAAGCAAACACTAAGGATAATAATACAAGTGATTTGTCAGATTAATCAGTTCAGTCAGTTTAAAACGATGTATTTAGCAGTTTTTCTGTTGTTTTGTGGTTATGTATAAAGAACAAATACAGTATGCAGTGTATATTGTAGTATGTGCATATTCACAAACGTATGCACTCTATATTGTTCTAGGTTTTATTCGATTAACCTACATGAGCAAGATTAAAACGGTTAGTGGTTCTACTTCTAAAATCTAATTTTTTAATATATTTTTTGGTTAATTGTCACAGCCCCTGCCTGGGACAATACCTGAAGCGGCAATTTCTGATGTTCTTGCTAAGCAAGGAGAGGAGAGCAAATATAATTAAGAAAACTTCATTATTTTTCTGTCTGCTTTCATTCTCCTTTCTTCCCTCAATCACTTTCACGGTTCTCCTTTCTGTTAGGTGTTTGTGAAATGACATCTCTTTGATTACGAAACCAAATGATTGACTGGTAGCAGGGCCATGTTTAGTTCTCTGCACATTTCTGTGCGAGTGCGTGTGTGCGTGTGTGTGTGTGTGTGTGTGTGTGTGTGTGTGTGTGTGTGTGTGTGTGTGCGCTCTCCGAGAGATTGAAGTAGTGAAGGGGTTGAGAGATGGGCAGCAACCCAGGATTGATAACATCTCACTGGTATTCCAAACATCATTCCTCATGGCAGCTTGCCTCCTCTCTCTCTCTCTCTCTCTCTCTCTCTCTCTCTCTCTCTCTCTCTCTCTCTCTCTCTCTCTCTCTCTCTCCCTCTCTCTCCCTCTCTCTCCCTCTCTCTCTCTCTCTCTCTCTCTCTCTCTCCCTCTCTCCTCTCTCTCTCTCTCTCTCTCTCTCTCTCCCTCTCTCTCTCTCTCTCTCTCTCTCTCTCTCTCTCTCTCTCTCTCTCTCTTTCTCTCTTCTCTCTCTTTCTTACATTTAATCGTTTCTTTTTTTCTAAAACTGCACTCATTCTCTGAAGGTGCAATCCCGGTTTCTCGAATAAAACCTCTGATCTACAAACATCATTCTTCTTCTTCTTCTTTAGCAGGACCAGTTGAACCGCAGCATCCAAATTCCAACATCGTACAAAAATAGGTTTAAATATTGAACATAAAAAGGTAATTGGGAGTGAAGCTGTTCCAATTAACTTGTGTGGCTCGCAAAGGGTAGTCGAAGCATTAAGCATTACCTTCATTGTATGGAAAGCGTTTCGTTGAATGACACCTTATTGTGATATCAGTGAGTTTAATCGCTGCTAAGTCCATGCAACTCCTCCTGAGCTGAAACAAAAGGCCCTAGATCATCACCCCAAACACACACGCAGAGTCCACCTTTACCCTTCAAAACAATCAATGCTACCATGATAGCAGAGGCATTAGCGATAGCTTCCAGGGGCGGATCTAGGCATAGGCATGGGCGGGCAATGCCCCCCTAAATGCCCAGACTGCCCCACCAAACATGATGGCATGCAAAACAACCCAAGATATTTCAGTGCTTATATTTAAAAGTATTTAAAACACTACTGAAAAACTACTGAAAATGGTAAGAAAATGGTAAGGGGGCAGCTTCATCGCTGATGAAGGCGATGAAGCCGCCCCTTACCATTTTCTTATGCCCCCCCCCCCCCCCCCCCCAATTGGGAAATGTCTCATCCGCCCCTGCATGCTTCTGTGTTCCATGTTGTTGTGCGGAAATCTTGTATGTCCAAAAATCTATCTTTATCATCAACTGCATATAGAATAAATAGCTATATAATCTACTTTTTCCTGATTCACTATTTCTACAATATCTAAATAAAACAAATTTAAGAAAAGAATAAAAAAAAACATGCAAGAATAGACATGGATCTGACACAATGCACGTTTTAGACCCTATCTGAACCATAACCCGCACATAGGACTGTGACTTCTATTTATCGATATGACGCCGTAGGTGGCTAATCGCCTACATTACGAAGAATACACGTTTAAGCGGGGAAAAAGCTGCATCCTTAATGCAGTGTTATTGGCCCTCGCCGTGAGGAAACCAAACAACCTGGACTCTACGGCAGAGCTCTAGGAGCACCTGCTGCCAGACTCCTCATTTCACAGTGCTGAGGTATTTTGATCAGATTCTAGTTTCTGAATAACATAATATTCAAAGATTTGCACCACGTTTTCACGATTTTTCAAAAATAGCAGAGATACAAGCTCATAGCGCGCCACTCGGTGGCGCGCTATGAGCTTGTAGATCTGCTATTTTTCAATAGTTAAAACATAATGCTTACCCATTGTGTCCTGTCTAGATTTCTAGTTTCTGAATAACATAATATTCAAAGATTTGCACCACGTTTTCACGATTTTTCAAAAATAGCAGAGATACAAGCTCATAGCGCGCCACTCGGTGGCGCGCTATGAGCTTGTAGATCTGCTATTTTTCAATAGTTAAAACATAATGCTTAGAACACCAAAACGCGTTCAGTACACTAAGGGTTAACAACCCTTTCTGGAAATAACCCTTTTTTAATTTAGCTCTGAAAATGTGTGGCTCCTTTATTCTTATGTTTTGTTATTAAATACTTTTCCCTGACAGACGACGGGGAGAAGGACATGAGGTCTTATTCGTGCAGCGGTGCCATATAAGATCCATGCCAATAAAGCTCCTTTGAATTGGAATTGAAATGAGCTTATACGTTAATTCACTCTAGTACTTTGCAGTTTCAAGGCGTTTTTCTTTCTTTACTTTCTTTACTTCACTCAAACGTCTATTGACTATACCACTATGATTAATGGAGCGCTTTCGAGTTACATTGCACATTTAGATTATTAATGAATAACCACGTTCGCCATCCTTTCCAAAAAGACAAAAAAACACAAGTGATTATTGATCATTAACCAGCTTACGTCCTATTATACCAAGGAAATTACCTGATGATCAATAATCACAGCCCAATAACATGACACAAAAAACGGGCCAATACCTTTGCACTTTGACCAAAGTATACCGCTTTGAATGCAGGCCTTTTTTGTGCTTGTATAACAGTAGTATTTGTAAACTGTGGTGTGTATCTGTAGTCCACACAACTAGCTCAGGGGTTTTCAACAGGTGGTCCGGGGACCACCAGTGGTCCTTGAGAGGGTTCCAGGTGGTCCCCAGCTAAGTTGTTTAACCAGATGTAACTCTTGAGAACGTAAAAATGAAACCAAACGGACCCTGGCGGTTCCGTTTGGTTTCATTTTTACACTTTCAAGAGTTAACATATCCATCATGCGAATTAGTCCAAATCTACACAACTAGAAGATTAATGGTCATGGACGAAAGCAAAAAAAAAAAAATCTTTAGTTATGGGGTCTGTGGGTCTAAAAATATCCTCGATTGGCGGTCCGTGGCTCAAATGCTGAATAAATGTTGGGCCCTGGGATGAAAAAGGTTGAAAACCCCTGAACTAGCTGATCCCCCCGGCCTCCTCCCCCTCCCCTCTTGTTGTTACCAGGGGTGCTCTCCCTCTCTGGGGTCAGCGGGGAGAAGATTTAGAGGAAAACTTTTGTCCAGAGATGAGTTTTTATTAATTCTGTGGGGGCGGTCTAACCGGCTGAGTCTGTCAGCTTTAAGACAAAGACCCGAGTGGGAGCTTTTCTTTGCTATTCTTCTCTCTCTCTCTCTCTCTCTCTCTCTCTCTCTCTCTCTCTCTCTCTCTCTCTCTCTCTCTCTCTCTCTCTCTCTCTCTCTCTCTCTCTGTCCCTCTCTCTCTCTCTCTCTCTCTGCCAGTATGATATTGGATTTCTCCCTCTCTCTTCAAAAGTTGTCATGGCACTGGCCTGCTTATCTCCTCAGCGGCGCGCGATTGCAAACAGACACGGAAAGGTAGACAATAGTCCTGTGTTATTTGATTGCATTAAAGTTACAGCTTAGGAATTTGTGTGTGAGAGAGAGGGAGGGAGAGAGAGAGGGGGAGAGAGAGAGACAGACTGATTGGAATGAGGGTTTTGCGAGATGTGTGTGTGTGTGTGTGTGTGTGTGTGTGTGTGCGCACGTTTCGGAGATGAGGGTGTTTTTTTCCCCTCGCATGGATTTAAAGTTCACAGTCGCCATGACTGATTTCACTCATTTGGAATCCCCAGAAGCTCAGCATGTGTTCTATGGAAGCTACAAGCTTTTTAGATAAGCTATTCTCGGCTGTTTAGTTGTATTAAGATTAAAAACCACACCCATGTGAAGTGATCGGAACAGATCCATAATTTTACAACAATTATTGTTGTATACCCACTATGGGCTATCTAGGGCTTGTCATTATCTAGGGCTTGTCATTGTGATCATTTGCCTTATCTCTCTATGGTACCAACATCACTACAGGGATTGTGGACAAAATCATATGCAACTACGACAAAATATACTTTAATTGTGGGCCTTTGAGGCGAAAGCTCACAGAGCACTAGTGTGGGAAAGTCTCCTTTTATGTGGTTTCACACAGATTAGAACTTGGTCAACCATGATGTTTGAATCATGAAATTTTATGTTGCTTTATCACTTGTTCATTACTGCATTAGTTCATAGAGGCAGGCCCATAATGTATACAGTATGTTTGTTTTTTGTTGCTTATTGAGTTGTAATGTGGTCTTGTGGTCCAGGCTCATGCCACATATAGGCTTTGGCCTACGTCACGTGTTCGAGTCCCGTTCATAATGGCCATTAGCCTCTCCCCTTCTCTCTCTCTGTCTCCCTCCCTCTCTCTCTTCAGTTGATGTTATCAATAAAGGCAGAAAAGTGTTGAGTTGTAACGACTGGTGTTCCGACTGGACTTGGTTCAGTGGATCTAACATACTATACTTGTACGGTCGTAGTTCCAGCTATCACAGTGAAAATTATATATTATATGCCTTGAATGTTGTATTATGAATGAAATATTAAAGGTAGTATAGACAACATTTACACCTAAATTCTAAATACATGTATATTTATGTATTTAGCCTTTTTTCTCCTCTATGTCAACATAAACGTTTGAACAAGAGCAAAATGCAGCCAGGGGTCTTCACACTTTAATGTTGTCTACAATACCTTTAAAGTTGCATCATCCTCCAGGTTGTCATCCTAAC
Organism: Benthosema pterotum; assembly: GCA_039105355.1. Lineage (NCBI taxonomy): Eukaryota > Metazoa > Chordata > Actinopteri > Myctophiformes > Myctophidae > Benthosema > Benthosema pterotum. The sequence continues at coordinate 23,019,538 of CM076982.1, forward strand.
TGACCTCCTCATCTTGTCTCCTTCCCTCCATCCTCAGGTCCCTGTTAGGCTGGATGAGATGAGAGCCCTATGTAGCCGTCGCCATGGCAACCTGTGACTCTCCCCGTATGGTGTCGTCACGGCAGCAGGAACATGGTGGCCCCAAGCTGGATGCTGTCGCCGAGGACCACTCCGCCGCCGTCGCCACGGAGACCAACAACAACAACAACCGCAACGACAACAACAACAGTTCCAGCAACAGCAGCAACAACAACCGATCATCTCCATCAGTCGCCGTCGTCGGAGAGTCATCGGCCTCGTCGGAGTCAAAGAAGGTCTGCGCCGCGAGTCCTCTGAGGAGCGGCGGCGCCGCTAGCCCCGCCGCTAGCGCCACAACGAGTGCCGGCGAGCAGCAGCAGCAGGGCCGGAGAGAAAGTAGCTTTACTACCGGCAACGCCAACAACGTTGGGAGCGTTGCCGGGACTTTACAAGGAGGAGCGGCGCTGCAGGGCGTCGCCGACTGCTCCGCCCCTGCCACCTCGCCCGTGGCACCCGCCAAGGAGATCCCCTGCAACGAATGTTCTAGGTCAGTTTGGTTCCCACCCCAAAGGTGGGGTTAAAAGTTGACTTCTCCCTCGGTCATTTCCTCATATTGCACATCGCAGCGCATAGATTAGACGGCAGGCTATCATGGTTACTAGATTTAGAAGTCATTTTAAAGGTTTTGCTACCATCACGATGGATTATTTATATGGACATATCCCGTCATTTTAAGGGATATTTCACAAAAAGATATATTTTCTATCATCTACTCAGCCTTAGGTGAACACCCCAGAGAGTTTATAGGTTACTCCATTCATTAATTTCTATACAAACAATAACTTCATACTCGATTTTAACCATGATAGATTTATCAAAATCACCCATTTTTTCCTGGTGACTGATATTGTTCTCTCAATATATGAGAAGTCTGTGAAATTTCATTTACATTTATTTTTTAAATAACATTTAGCAGGCTTGGCACCACGCTGATGGGGATTAAAGAATAAAACAATGTTTTAAAAATGAATGTTTTAAAATAAAATAAATGAAAATGAAAAAGAACATATTAGGACAATATCGGTCACCAGTAAACAATTTTAGGAATGTATATTATTTATGTTTTAACTAATTCACATAAAGATACAAAGTCTGAAATTTTATGTCTTACCCTACAGTAAAATAAAACTAACCCAGGTCTCCGTGGCCTCTGCCTGTGTTTCTCCAGGTCCTTCTCCAGTTTACAGAAGTACATGGAGCACCACTGCCCCAACGCCCGGCTGCCCAGCGCCGCTGTCGCTGCGGCGGGCGGCGGCCGAGGAGAGGACGCCGAGGACGACATGCTGGCGGCGGGCGGCGGCGTCGGCGAGGAGGAAGACGAGGGCGACTGCGGTGGCGCCACAGAGCTAGCGGAGGCGGCCAACGCCAGCGAGATGGAGGAGGAGGAAGAGGAGGAGATGGAGGAGGAGGACAGCGACGTGGAGAACCTGTGCGGCGAGATCGTCTACCAGCCCGACGGCTCGGCCTTCATCCTGGAGGACACCAAAGAGCAGCGCGGCGGCGGCGGCGCCGGGGGCCAGGGGGCGGCGGGGCTCGCCTCGGCCCTCCAGTTCCGAGGCCTGCTGTCTCCCCAAGCCTTTCCCGCCGCCGGCGGCAACGCCCAGGGGGCGGCGCCCGGCAGCGGCCAGAGCCCCCGGGGCGGGGGTGGGGGCGGCGGGGAGCAGCCCTCGGCCGCCGCGCCCATGTCCTTCTACCCCCAGATCATCAACACCTTCCACATCGCCTCGTCCCTGGGCAGCGGCAAGTCCCTGGCGGGCGGCGCCGCCGACCACCCCTCCTTCCCAAATACCTCAGCCGGGGGGCTGGCGGCGGCGGCCGGCGCCAGGCCCGTGTTGCACACCTTCCGCGTCTATGACCTCCGCCACAAGACGGACAAGGACTACCTGACGGCGGACGGCGCGGCCAAAAACTCCTGCGTGTCCAAAGATGTGCCCAGCAACGTGGACCTGTCCAAGTTCGAGGGCTGCGTGGCCGACGGCCGGCGCAAGCCCGTGCTCATGTGTTTCCTGTGCAAGCTGTCGTTCGGCTACAGCCGCTCGTTCGTCACGCACGCCGTGCACGACCACCGCATGACGCTCAACGAGCAGGAGCAGAAGCTGCTGGGCAACAAGCACGTCTCCGCCATCATCCAGGGCATCGGCAAGGACAAGGAGCCCCTCATAAGCTTTCTGGAACCAAAAAAATCCCCCCAGAACTCTGTGCTGCCCCACTACCCCGCGCCGGCCAACTTCCTGGGGGGGCCCGACGCGGGGCTCCGCGGCCTGTGGAGCGCCTTTCACGGCGGGGGCGCCGGCGGCGGGGAGAACGCCGAGAACGCCCTGCAGGCCGGCTTCGCCTTCCTGAAGGGCAGCGCCAGCAGCAGCAACAGCTCCTCCTCCAACGACCAAACCCCCAGAAACCCCCAACCACCAACCATGCCAAAGGCCGAGAGCAACCCAAACTTCAGCGGAGGAGGAGGAGGAGTAGGCGGACGCAGGACCCCTGGCGGGAGTTCTGAGGGCCGCGGCGACAGCGGCGAGAGTGACTGCAAGGGCCAGGTGACCCGTCCCAACGGGCCCAACCTGGGCCAGTACGCTGCCGTGAAGCGGGAGGCGGGAGCGGAGCAGCAGGACGAGGACGACGACGAGGCCTTCTCCAACGGAGGCGGCGTGGAGACGGAGGAGGAGGAGGTGGCGCGCGCCATGGGCGGCATGCCAGCGGCGGCGGTGGCGGCGGCGAGCCAGCGGGCCGACAGCACCAGTAGCAAAGATTTCCCTCTCTTAAACCAAAGCATTTCCCCCCTGTCCAACAACGTGCTGAAGTCCTCCCCCTCCCTGCCGGCCGCGTGCGAGGAGCTGGAGAAGGGGCTGGCGGCGGCGATGGCGGCGGCATCCAGGGACCGCGAGAGCAGCAACGACTCGGCCGGCGATGCCCTCCTGGGCAGCGGCCGCGACGACGACGGCTCCTCCCCGCCCCTCTCCCACCACCACCACCCCCTGGACATGATGATCATGCGCGGCAGAGACGACGAGAGCCCGGGGCCGCTGCACCACCACCACCAGCACTGCGGCGGTGGCAGCGGCAACACCCCGGGGACCCCCGGAACCCCGGGGCCCGGCGAGGGCTCTCCGGGCAGCGGCGTGGAGTGCCCCAAGTGCGACACGGTCCTGGGGTCGTCGCGGTCGCTGGGCGGCCACATGACCATGATGCACTCGCGGAACTCCTGCAAGACGCTCAAGTGTCCCAAGTGCAACTGGCACTACAAGTACCAGCAGACGCTGGACGCCCACATGAAGGAGAAGCACCCCGAGTCGGGCGGCTCGTGCGTGTACTGCCGCACGGGCCAGCCGCACCCGCGCCTGGCCAGGGGAGAGAGTTATACCTGTGGATACAAGCCCTTCCGCTGCGAGGTCTGTATACCAGCCAACTGCATGCTGCTGCATTCTTACATTAGACACCATACAAGTGTGATGAAAGAGGGTATCATCTTCTAAGCACAGGCATTATCTCGGAAAATGTTATGCGTGTTTCATTGATTTGGCACTGAACCATAACCTGCTACATACATTTTGGTTATCAGTAATAGTTGCATTACTTGTTTCTGTATTGAAATGAAGGTGGTACGACCAAAGGGGGTGTGATACCACACAGGCACCACAGAGGCACTCAGGTGGTAATCTCAACTGCTCAGCGCAGTAAATTCTAAGCAAATACCAAAGATAGGAGCAATGCATCTGTTTGTCCTTTGCGTGCACAATATTTATTTTTTATTACAGGAATTTATTACGATGTGTTCCGAGTGCAGGAACTTCTTTCTTGTAGAAAATATTTTTGCGGTGAAATGGTCATTGGGATATATCTCTATGATCGTCATACTGCCAAACATTTTAGCAAAGCAATAATTCTGGATTATAGAACAGCGGTCGAGGTCGAGCGAGTAACAGTGCCCCCCCCGGCTGATCTGAAGACACAGCAAACCACAACCATGTGTGTCTTATTGCTTCATTATAAAACACTAGGAACTGCATGTCCTCTCTGTTGTATCTCCAAAAACCGTTAACTTTTCAGAAAATGGAAAAAATGTGTTCCAAAGATATTTGGATTGCCTTTCCATTCGTTTCATGATTATTTTTTTAAACCCACTTAACCACTATCACAGAGGTTAAATGATAGACAGTTGGTAACCAAATGGGCCATTACAGATATGTAACTCTTGAGAGTAAAATTTTACACTCTCAAGAGTTAAATGATATTTAAACATCTGACTTACTTACTTTTAAGAATCTACACAATTAGAAAATGTAGAAGGATTGTTATTTTTATCAACATTTTGCCAGTTATCGCTCCTAAGTTGTGGACACAGAAACTCGAAAATCCTTAGTTTTGGGGTCTGAGAGACTAAACTCAACATCACATGGTGGTCTGTTGCGAAAATCCGGAATTAATACTGGACCCTGGTATGAAAAGTAAAGGTTGAAAAACACTGTACTATCACGAAATCATCATTTAAAAAAAAGATTCAAAAGTACCATGCCTATAGATCACAATACATTGTAACCCGGCACTTGTGAGCTTGACTTGTGACTTGTGAGACATGGCAAAGGAAACAGGACAGGTCTCTAAAGGAAACAGGGCAGGTCTCTAAAGGAAACAGGACAGGTCTCTAAAGGAAACAGGGCAGGTCTCTAAAGGAAACAGGACAGGTCTCTAAAGGAAACAGGACAGGTCTCTAAAGGAAACAGGACAGCTCTCTATAGCCAACCACTGTCTTACATTCTGGTCGCTGGTCATCCTCCCCAGGTGTGTAACTACTCCACCACCACCAAGGGCAACCTGAGCATCCACATGCAGTCCGACAAGCACCTGAACAACGTGCAGACGCTGCAGAACGGTGGCGTGGGCGGCGACGGACCCCAGTTCAACCACAACCACAACCACAACCACGTCAACTCCGGCGCCGTGCCCAGCGCCGGCCTGGTGGCGGGCGGCGGGGCCGGGGGTTGTGGCGGGGTGCCCGGGGCGCCCTCGCCCTCCAAACCCAAACAGAAGCCCACTTGGCGCTGCGAGGTAAATAATAATATTAAACAACAAACAACACTGAGTTGAGTGCATCGTTGTAGCTTCCCTCCCTGACTGTACTTATTGGTCCCTTTGGCAGCGGTTGGCACTACAATGAGCTGCTTTATTGTGTCCCTACTGTAAATCTTTGGGTCTGTATTTCTTGTAGAAGCTTTGAGCTGTACGTTTTTGGTCATTCAGAAAAACACAACAAAAACAAATAGATAACAGCCGGGAATGTTTTTAAGATACAGCTGTATAAGCCGCTTTAACAATTTAACTTCAACACTTTAACTTCAACACTGTAACTCTAGGATTGTTAAAGTGTTGAAGGCCTCAGGATTGTATCAAGCAATAGCGCTACTAATCAAAGACTGACATAGATCCGAGTCAATGGCAGCGATCATAACTATTTTTGATAAGCGTAGATCTATGGCAATTGCAAAACGGCTAATTGTAGAACACTTTTCCTGCAATGAACGATATCCCCGGGACAGAATTGGATATGCTAAATAGCGGCGGATATATGATGTGTTTGCATCGGTATGAGAGAGAGAGATCTTTTCCTCCTCCTCCGTCCGCCGCAGGTGTGCGACTACGAGACCAACGTGGCGAGGAACCTGCGCATCCACATGACCAGTGAGAAGCACATGCACAACATGATGCTGCTGCAGCAGAACATGAAGCAGATCCAGCACAGCCTGCACCTGGGCCTGGCCCCGGCCGAGGCAGAGCTCTACCAGTACTACCTGGCCCAGAACATGGGCCTGGCCGGCGTCAAGCTGGAGAACCAGGCGGGGTCCGGGGGTGGTCCCCCTGGGGCCGGTCCCGACGGCTCCCAGATGATGATCAACCCCTTCCAGTTGGACCCCGGGACGGCGGCGGCACTCGGCTCCGGACTCGGTGGGTCCACTTTTTTTTAAATTTTTTTAAATTTTTAATCTTTAGTTGTTTTTTTCCAACCAAGGTTCATGTTTTGGGTTGTTAAAGGGGAATTCCATCCATTTTCAACATTGGAAATGGATTTCTTTTTGGGTAGGCGCTTCTGAGAGCGTACTTTTCTGAGAGCGTACAAATGGATTCATTTGTACGCTCTCAGAAAAAAATGTTGAAAATGGGTGGAGTTCCCCTCTGAGGTGGGTGTTATGTGCTTCTTTGCGTCATTTTTGCGATTTTAGCTGTTTTCGACAGTTTGTCACCTCCCTTCAAATGCAGAAGAACTGTGTGATCTTTTGTGGCCAAATCTAATTTCCTGGGGTCTAGCAAGACAAAAAAACACTTTGTGTGCAACCTAAAACATGAACTGTGTTTTAAAAACAAGCAAACAAATAAGGTCTGATGTCGAATAGTTTTTTTGCACTACTCATCTCAGACTTCTGGTCTGTTTTCCATTGTGTTGTTGGCCGTTTTATTACATTTATTTTGTAATTATTTTTCTTTGTATATTTTTTTGCACTTGCTAGCTGTCTTTTTAATTTCCCCATCTGTTCTCCTTCCCAGCCAGTCAGTCCGCTTATAGTCTTTGTCCAAGAGCGTTTATCAAAGCCAGTCTTTCCAGGCCTGGCCTGTCCAGTCCACACACTGTTATTTGCCATCAGACGTGTGTCTGCTCAGACAGTGTCTTTACTGGTTGCTGTGGTAACCATATAGGTGTGGTGCAGCGTGCTGTAGTGTAGGTGCAGACAACCTGTCATTACACTGTGGTCACACTGTGGTCACTCACCACACAGCAGCAAGCTGATAGGATCAATGTTCTGTCACCTGGACCGAGACATCCACCCTGAATGTGGCTACCGTATAATTAATACTAATTTCTTCCCGACAGTAGTTTTCAAACCCCTTTTCATATGGGCCTTTTCGAGCCTCAGTTAGCCTCTCAAGAACCAAAACTAAACATTTGTTACCAAGTCCCACCATCACTTTAGGGACTACTGGTTGAAAACCACTGGTCTAGGAGAATGAAGATACTGTAGGTGAAAGTTTTAGGGATCCTACCTGAGAAGCAAAGAGGTCCCAGGGTTGGAAAGTAAAAATAGAATCCGAACCGATCTAATCTGGACCCCACTGAGCACTACAGAACCTGATGTGCATACAGTAAATAAGACACAGATGGATGGCGTTGATGTTGACGACCGATCATTTCCATTTGCCATTCGAGTGGCGAGACTTCCCAGACTGGCCGATGTGTTAACCTGATTTGAAATGCATTTTCGAAATCACCTGAGAACTCTAATGAACACAAATCCGTTTTTACTGTACTTGCGCGTGAGAGTCGCCATCCTGGATGCAGAATCGGATTTCTGCGCATTTATGTATGCCTCGCGGTTCCGCATCTGACGCCTTGCGGGAATTATTTATTTTATCCTTTTCCGCCTGACCTTTCACGGCGCCATCTCTCTCTCTCTCTCTCTCTCTCTCTCTCTCTCTCTCTCTCTCTCTCTCTCTCTCTCTCTCTCTCTCTCTCTCTCTCTCTCTCTCTCTCTCTCTCTCTCTCTCTCTCTCTCTCTCTCTCTCCTCTTTTCAGTGGATTTCTTTCCTTTTCCCTCTCTCCTCCTCCTCCCTTGCCATCCAGAGCTTATCTCCTCTGTCAGATTGTCACCCTGGTCATTGTCTCCTTGTTCTGACCCCCCTCTCTCTCGGCTGATTAAAACATGATTATGAGAACACCGGCATGAGAATTATTCTTAATCTCTCATTCGTAATTTTCTTAAGTCCGGTTAATCCATCCTCTCTCTCTCTCTCCCCCTCCCCTCCCCTTCATGAACACACACACGCACACACACACACACACACACTAACCCACCTTCCCTCACCGTGGAGAGAGCACACACACAGACACACACACAGCAGGAAGCGGATTCCCCGAGGAGAGAGAGCGTAGAGATTTAACAATGACCCCGCAGTGTCGCACGCCCACTCCCTGCTCTGGCGCGGAGGTCACAGCCCCAGCCAGGCTATACAACATGCAACATGCACCGCCTGTGATTTACTCTGTGATACAGTAAATCTGCTGCACAGCTTCCAACACAAACACCCATAGGTTTACATACATAGGCCTTCTCCTGCAGATCGGACCGTTGCCTCCCACTGTTTATTTTCAGAATCAGGGGCGGATCTAGGCATGGGTATGGGGGGGCAGTGCCCAACCTAAATGCCAAATCTGCCCCACCAAACATGATGGCATGCAAAACAACATGCTGCGTGTCTGTTGCAACTTCAACAATAACTGATAGCTTATTCTTGACTAATATAAGTCCTGTAACCGAAAATGGTATGGGTATACCATTTTCTCCTGCTTCCCCAATTTGGAAATGTTACATCCGCCCCTGCATAGGTTCACATACATAGGTCTTCTCCCACAGTTTTTTCCCCCCAATGCTTCCGTCATGTAATGCAGTTTGTATAAAAAGCAGCCCAGGTGCAATGCCCAATTCAGCTTCTTCGTCTTTGCGGTCGTGGAAATGCGTCTTGAGTGGAAGCACGCGGCCGCTTATCTCCGTAGTCTTCTGTTAATTATCGTCCTGTTTGATCGTATAAAACGGCTACTTTTTTCCTGTTCTTTTAATTCGTAAATTGGTAAATGAAGGATGTAGTCAGAGATTGGCTGTGGCTGTCGGATCGATCTGCGCACTCACACACGTGCACGCACACACACACGTGCACGCACACACACACACACGCTCGCACGCCGGTTATAATCCGGTCATATTTAAAAAGTTATGACTAAAGTTGGTGATGATTACCACATGCCTTGCTCAGCCTTGTCATGGATTTACAGAGTGCGAAAGCTCTTGTGGTTGAGGGTTTTGATCACCAGATAGTAAAAAACCACCACATGTCTCCTCTCTGCTCTCTCTCTGTTTTTCTTCTTCCCTGTCACACACACACACACACACACACACACACACACACACACACACACACACACACACACACACACACACACACACACACACAAACAACGCGTAACAACGCGCGCGCACAGGCACGCATCCGAGCATCCCACTCGTTAGTCATCCACTAATTGGCGGATTTGTACTTTGACTGTAAAAGAACAAAACCACCAAAGAGAGGCTAGAAAACATGTAATAATTAAATCCTCTGTGTTGCAGTCAGATCCTGTGTCAACGTTATCTGGAGGGAGAACGAGAGAGAGAGAGAGAGAGAGAGGGAAAAAAAGGCGTGTTGAGCTTTGGTAACGTGCGCAGCAGAGAAAGAGAGAGGGGAAAACATCAAACGAAGGAGTTAATTACAATTACATGAATGGCACATGTGTTTTTGTTCTTTGGGTAGGCGATGGGGGGTGTGTGGAAACAGAGGGATGTGTGTGACGTATCGATCAACGTTCTCAGCTTCTCCGTGCCTGTGTGTGTGTGTGTGTGTGTGTGTGTGTGTGTGTGTGTGTGTGTGTGTGAGAGAGAGAGAGAGAGAAAGAGAAGCTCGTAGGCCCAAAAAGCCCTCCGTCCCCACCCTCAGCTCAGAGTGGTAATTAAAGCTATCTGATGAGCGAGTTAGCAAGCTGAAAAGAATGATTGTAATTGATCCTGATTCAATCCTATTAGGTCTTTCTCTTTTTTGTTCTTCTTATATGCGAGGCTTTGTAGGCGATCTGCGGTGCTCCGTGAGGCTTTTTCTTTATCGAAACCTTTTGTGCGAGAAAGCAGCGCGTACGGTGGAACTCGCTCTGCCGTTCGTGTTTGAATGAGAAAGAGTCGTCACCCTTATTCTGCGTCTCTTCTGTCCTTCCTATTTCTTTTGCCTCCCTGACTGTGTCTCTCTGTGTCATATGTTATATCACATGCCTGCTGCTATAGGCTAATGCTCTCCTTATGTCTAACCCTGTACATACTGTTAACAGGTTGACTGCTTATGTTTAATGTTACCTAAACTGCACAGACCACCACATTTTTGTCACAAAATCCATTTGTTGTAGTGCTGGAAAAATATTCCAGAGTGGCCATCACATCAACATAGCAGAGCTGGAGGGTTTCCTATTGGAAACAATGAGGACTCAATTCCCCATAAGGCTTTGCTCACTTGCGCAACGAATCCTTGTTGTGATGTCATGATTGAGCGGCGCACTCGATTTCTGTCTAGTAACAATTAAAACGGATTTAAAACCTGGATTAAATATTGAAAACCTCGTTCTGCAAAGAATCTACTTGTGTAACTCGTCATGGAGTGAAATTAAAATATGGAATGTTTAAACATGTAGATAACTTTTTTTTTTTTAATTATTTTGTCTTAGTGTCTTTCTTCCCTCCCTGGCCTCTCTCCCTCCCTGCCCCTCTCCTCCTGGTAAACTATACTAAAACGGTGGCCATTGCACAAAAACAAATTGTAACAATAACATTCTCCCTCTCTCTCTCATTTTCTCTCGTTCACAGTCAACAACGACCTCTCGGCCGAGCTGCGGCTGGCGGCCGGCGGCCAGCTGATGGCCGACGACCTGTCCATGCTGGCCGGCGCCATGGGAGGCGGCGGCGTGGGCGGCGTGGTGTCGGACCCCTCCTCCGGAGGGCAGTCCCTGGCCTCGCTGTCGCCGCCCATCAGCGACCCGTCGCTGCGCCTCTACCAGTGCGCCGTGTGCAACCGCTACTCGGCCGACGGCCTGGAGGCGCTCAGCGCGCACGTGAACGCCGAGCGCTCGCTGCCCGAGGAGGAGTGGCGCTGCGTGGCGGGAGACGTCTACCAGTGCAAGCTGTGCAGCTACAGCACGCAGCTCAAGGCCAACTTCCAGCTGCACTGCAAGACGGACAAGCACATGCAGAAGCACCAGCTGGTGGCGCACATCAAGGAGGGCGGCAAGCAGAACCAGTGGCGCCTCAAGTGCGTGGCCATCGGCAACCCCGTGCACCTCAAGTGCAACGCCTGCGACTACTACAGCAACAGCGTGGACAAGCTGCGGCTGCACGCCACCAACCAGCGGCACGAGGCGGCCGTGCGCCTCTACAAGGTGAGTCAGTGTGTTTGTGTGTGGGTCGATCCAGGCCAGGAACGTAAAGGATCCGAGCACGGGTCAGAAAAAAAGTTGCGCTATCGGTCTGGTGCCGAGGAACGTTAGCTTGGTAATCGTTGGTAAGCAGCGTGTGTGTGTCTAGATTCCGAGTTAGCCTTTTACTGCGTGTCTCTCCCCTTTTCCTGTCAGCTTACTGTCCTCTAAAAATGAATGAAATAAAGACAAAAAGCCACAAAGAAAACACAAACAAAGAAGGTTACATTATTGCCAATCCTTGGAGAATACTCTGGAATTGAAGACTCGGTTATGATACAGAAAGTGACGGAGTGATTGCTATATTCGAGGATGTATAGATAGAAAGCGTAATTGTCTTGTCCACATAAACAAGCTGCCTATGATAGCTGCAGATAGAACGGTATTTTTCAGCTGATTGTTTTTGGCTCCTGAAATCCTCCCAAATGCAGACCACACGGAGCACAAGTTTGTGTACGTGGACAATCCGTTGTCAGCTATATATAACCCCAGGCTATGCTGCAGTAAGTTCTACAAGGCTGATTTGATTTTATGGGTGGATGTAAAACAAGTGTCCACATTAACGTTGTACCCTATTTACAAAAACAGGTTTTTCTAATTAATGAACGCAGTAGCTGTGATATTTGGATTACACCCTGCGATGAATTGACGCACACAGGGTGACAGCAGCCATCTCTGGGCTTATCTTGCCCAGAGATCCTTGGTTTTTCCCCCCGTGTGAGTCAGCCTGTTCGTCTCAAATGTCTCTGCCTGAAAGAAATGGGAAGATTATCTCGGTCAGGACCGGTTATGACTGGCCGAATCCAAGTCAGTCACCCTCCTCAGAGGTGTCAGTGGATAGTTTAGAGAGACAAAAGCATCTTTAGTCTTACTTAACTGATTCACATGCCGTCAGACTTCTCGCGAAAATTTTGACATTCACTCCACTGGATAAATAATTACTTGTCCTGCAATGTTATGGCATCTGTGCTCTGTCTTGTTTCGCGACTTATTTCAGTTGATTTAATTCCCTGGACCTGAGTGTACAAACAAGTGCAATTACCTTAACACTTTACCTTCTAATAACGAGTTACACGAGTAGATTAATTGTATAAGAGGGCATTCTTTATATATGCTGTATTGTGGTAGTGGTAGGGGTGTGTGTGTGTGTGTGTGTGTGTGTGTGTGTGTGTGTGTGTGTGTGTGTGTGTGTGTGTGTGTGTGCGCGCGTGCACGCACATTCCCGTGTGTGTGTGTGTGTGTGTGTACAAAATCCCTCTCGACATGTGGAAAACATCAGTGATAAGACGATTAAAAATTAATAATTACATTAATAAATTAAAAATATTACCGAGGCCTCCAAAGTCTGTATTCCCTTATTAGCCTTAGTCTATATGGTTGTTCCTTAATCAATATTTGATAGCATTTCTGCTGTGTTAGACAAAGTGCAGATCCTCTAAAATGCAGTGGGCAAAACCTTTTTGGGCACGAGATCACTTAGCTCTTCTTCAAGGCTTGGCGCAGCGCCAAGGGTGGGCCCACACTACTTGTATACAGCTTGACCACCCTGAATGACCCGCAAAGGACATTTTATTGGCGTTCTTTTTCAACCGGGGCTTGTGTCCGTTGGCCCACCCAACGTCAGTCCTGTCGATTATCGCCTCGAATACTGATGTCGATTTTATGAACTCATTTCTGGCTTCTAATTAGAGTAATACAAACATAAACACACCAAGTCAGCAATTTTATAATGACACAACCTCAAAGAGAATACGTTAATGTAATTATCGTGAATAAATTATGATGACTTTCTTGGGAGTGTTGTACACATAATCATTTAAAAGAAAATCACTTATTTGACTTCTAAAGCTGTAGAACTCACAATCCTGTTCCATATTCATATACCAAACAAATACAGATTAATATGTTTCACAGTAAAACTATAAGCAGGTGATGGTGGATTTTAATATGAAATCAAACAAATATCAAAAACAGTTTACAAAAACAGTTTACAAAAACAGTTTACAAAAACAGTTTACAAAAAAACATCACTCCCAAATATTGGTTGATGCCAGTAAACACGCAGCGCAATATGGAATAGATGATTGCTATCGAGTAAACACCTTGTGTGTGTGTGTGTGTGTGTGTGTGTGTGTGTGTGTGTGTGTGTGTGTGTGTGTGTGTGTGTGTGTGTGTGTGTGTGTGTGTGTGTGTGTGTGTGTGTGTGTGTGTGTGTGTGTGTGTGTGTGTGTGTGTGTGTGTGCGCGTTGAGAGAGATGCTCTTATATGACCAAATACTTTGATATCTATATTGCGACAAATATAATTATTTCCCTTCTTTTTCATGTCTAGAACATTTCAAACGTAGCAAAAAAGCTTGTAGTTTGTGGATTGATAGTTATACAGTACTTTGGGCAATTATCTTTGAGGTTTTGATGTTTTGTTGTAGTTCTTTCTTTACCCTGATAATTATTTTTGGACCCCAGGAAGAGTAGTAGAATAGTGAGGCCTAATGGGGATCCGTAATAAACAATTAAACATTATAAAGGTAGGCGTCATAAGTTTATAGGCTTCAGCCTATATTACATTTTTGGTCTGTGCAAAGACATTACATAAATATGTGCAGTATCTTGTTTTAATGACCAATAAACTTAAACTCGAAGTTATAAAATATGATTTAAGTAATTAAACACAGAAAAACAACACCATTCCCAAAGAGTATCTAGTCTTATCATGATGAAGACATACTGTATGTACAGTATAGATCGACTGGACAGACTCCCCCCGGCAACAGCAATCACCACTGGTTGCTCTGGGTTTGTTATTGGAGGTTTGCCTCTTAACAGGCTTGCACAAAGCTACTCCAATCGTCTCCTAAAATATTAACATATATCTAAATCTTTGGTCTTAATTTGTACTTGGCATAGTATAGATTTTCTTCTTATTCCACAATATTCTCCTGGCTAACTATCACGTTCCTTCTGCAGGTCCTCATTAGCAATGAGAACACATGAGCTGGAATAGAGCTATAGCTAACTGCCTAAAAACTAACTAGACTTTAGGGCTGCTACCAAGGCTACAAATAGCCTTTGAAAATTGCGATCATTGATTTGAAAATCTATGCAATCACGGCCAGAATGTTTACATCAAAGAAGCAGCCTTGAGATACTGTATTCCTTGAGGGTATAGCGTAGGAAACGTATACCTTATTCCATGGGTTGGCAACATTAATGTCAAAAGAACCAATACTGTACAAAATCTGTTTGGAGCCGCAAACATATTTGAGTCTTATAATAAAGAAAAAATGATGAAATGCAAATGCATGTTAATGAGGGTTTGTTAAATAGGATATTTATTGCTTCAGGGTATAATGCAAGTTTTAGTTAACAGAAATGTTGAAACATTGTGTTTATTCTTAAGTACACATTTGTACACTATTGGAAAAACTAGAACATTAACATTAAATCTCCATGTTGTAAAGCCACTAAGGAGGGGCTAAACCACCACATTCACCAAAAAATAGCAGAACTTCAAACAATACAATATACTGCACAATAATAAACTGTACATTGAAACTAAAGAATACCAGGTAAACAATTTATACAGTTTTTAAAAATTGTGTCCGAGGCCAAAACAATTCTGAATTACAAAAACATGGTCAAAGCAGGAGCCTGTACCTGTGATTCAGTCAACAATATGGCGGTCATGAAGCAAAATTAGACGTTGATCTTGATCAGGAGGAATGTAGTGATTTAACACCAGTCCACCCTGTACCGTTCATACTGGCCTGCGTGTGTGTGAGTGTGAGTGTGTGTGTGCGTGTGCGTGTGTGTGTGTGTGTGTGTGTGTGTGTTGTTACACACATGCACTTCAGACCGGCGGAGCAACTTTTTTGGCAGCCCTTTCTAAAGTTGATTCATTACCAACACAACTGCCAGATACGTTGTGCTCTCTCTCTCGCGCGCTCGCTGAAACATTGGCAGCCCATTTAGTAATATACAAAGCAACCCTTTTATTGTATCATTTTTTAAAATTAAAAAATAAAAAATAAATAAGTCCTCCACATACACCAGCCCCCGGGAGGACAATCACCGCACACAGAAAACACAACATGGAGGAGGCCTTAGCTCTGCTTGTCCGAATATATCTCTCACGTAATCCTTTCTCGTTTGGGTTGCCGAGCAGAGATGAATAGCGGGGAGGATCCTGCGTGGCGTGTACACACGCCGATGAACGAGAGAGAAGGAAGAGAGAGAGAGAAGAGAGGGAGGGAGAGAGGGAAAGAGAGAGCGAGAGAGAAAGGAAAAAAAAGAGTGGGAGGCCGATCCATGCAGCCGGAATGGCAGGAGAACTTAAGGGTCATCCCGATGCCCGCTCGGTGCACCCATCCACCCCGCCCTGCCCTGCCCCGCGCCCCCGCCACCCCGCCCGCCCGCCTGCCACCCCGTTCACCTACCCCACCACCACAGCCCTCCTCCACCAAATGTGTTTCACAGATGACGCTTTTAAAGCCTCTGGCAGCAGGCCCACTATTTTACCCTTGGACATGTGGTTGTAAAAGAGAGAGAGGCATGGAGCAGAGCAGAGGAGAAAGGGAGGGGAAGTAAAATGTTGCTGTCGGCGGATAGAAACCTCTTATCTCTGTATTTTAACTTTATCAATTTTTGCTCCGTCCTCCTGTAAATGGACGTCCTATACTCCGTCCCACTACAGCAGTAGTTTTTACAACCATTTTGGTACCAGGGGCTACAATTTATTCAGCATTTGAGCCACGTACCACCATTTGAGGGCATTTTAGCCTCACAGACCCAAAACTAAAGATTTCTTTTGCTTTTGTCCACAATAAATCGGAAACAAAACAGGCAAACATAGATTGAAAATGACCATTCTATAATTGTGTAGACTTGGGCTAATTCAGATGATGAATATTTTAACTCTTGAGAGGGTAAAACGAAACCAAATGGGCCGCAAGTGTGCATTTGGTTTCATTTTTACGCTCTCGAAGAATTACATCTGGTTTTGTTTAGTTGGGGACCACCTGGAACTCTCAAGGACCACTGGTTGAAAACCACTGCACTGCAGTGTCACACAGAAGTAACGATAATAGTCGATATATGTTTTTGAATTAGAATCGTGAAAATATATGACGGCTTTGGAAGGGAGGAAGGAAGAAGCAAGGAAGGAAGGACGGGGTGAAAAAGAAAATGCGCTTTTTCCTTATTTGACCACAAAAACGCCTCCTTTTCCCTGTGCCCCGTGCATGCGGAGGTGAGAGCCACGCGGGGCACGTGGAAGGAGCTCGGCCTCCTCCTCCTCCTCGCACAACAAAAGAAAAGCCGAGGAGGAACGAAAGGCTTGACGACTTCACCATCTGGGACTTTTTTTTTTTCGTTGGAAGACACAGAATATCTTTATGGCATGGGAAATCATTTGAAGATTTCAAAAACAAAAAGCATATTCAGGAGATTTTTTTTTATTACGGTGAGGTCTTTGTATAAAGCTGGAGGACGGCGGGTAGTAAGTAGTTCTGAGGAGGAACTGAAGGACTCGTTTGTTGATTTTTTTTCCTTCTTCTTTGTGGGCCTTTGAAAGGGAGAAGATGACATTAGCAGCAAGTCATCCCCGTGTCACAGCCCACAGCAGGTGGGATGAACAATAGACCTTATATGGGTATGCTGGAAGGTCACCGGTTGGAGAACGATTTGTGATGTTCTGGCGTGTGTGTGCGTGTGCGTGCGTGCGTGTGTGTGTGTGTGTGTGTGTGTGTGTGTGTGTGTGTGTGTGTGTGTGTGTGTGTGTGTGTGTGTGTGTGTTGAAGCAAAATGAGAGATTGATGTCGAGATGTAGATCCAACATCAGGAGGAATGTGCAATGATTTAACACCAGTGCACTCCATACAGTCCGTACTTGCCTGCGTGTGTGTGTGTGTGTGTGTGTGTGTGTGTGTGTGTGTGTGTGTGTGTGTGTGTGTGTGTGTGTGTGTGTGTGTGTGTGTGTGTGTGTGTGTGTGTGTGTGTGTTAAATAATTTATACCGGTATTATCACGTTATCAAAATAAAACCTTTTTGTTATCCACTTGCAAGTGGTTGGAGTAACCTCGGATGCCAACTCTGATCCAGATGCACAACATCACAATAAACTGAAATCTCTGAAATGTGGTTATTTCAAGGTTTTTTTTTAAACGATAATCTATAATAACAACCACTACGGCCATGTGCACGTCTGTGTGAATGTACCGTATTTGGTACATTCACACACTCTCTCTGTCTCCCATATAGTAGCATGTGAGATTGTTTTGAGAAGACGGCCGTCTCTGGGCAGCTCTCTACCTCAGTGGCACCAACTCAAGCGCTCAGTGCAAATAACCTCCATCCTGTGGAAGCTTTATGAAAATACATTTCCACTGCCACCGACTTCATATCGACGGCCCACACGTACAGAACGTAGTGTAGTAATTATGATTTAGTAGAAAAGCTTTTTTTGTTAATACTTTTCATTAGGTTTGGTAGTCATAAAAAACACACTGCGACATTTGGTTTTTGGTTGTGCCAATTCAGTGTGGACGTAGAATTTAACCCAAAATCTCTGTGATGGTGGTCAACCAGGCACTTTAGTTTACCATGTTACAAATCACACTCGTCTGAACTGAGCGGTGCTCTACTACTGTACTACTGTACCAGCCTTCCCTTCTGGCCTGTGTCTCTCTGTGAGTGTAAAGAGACAGACGTAGAGCCTTAAAGGTAGGGGAAGTGATTTCACTTTTGTCAGATATCACCCAAAAATTTTTTTTTTTTCTGTTAAAATGCTCTATTATAAGGTGTGGAAACCACATATGGAGTTTCCCCCTCCCCCACGTTAGCAGAGGAGCTAATAAAAGTTCCCCAGGTCACCACAATTCTCCTCCAATCAGGAGAGAGCAGCAGGTTCACATAGTGTAGCTACTTTCGGGGGCCCCTAGTGCACCAGGCTGGTACTACACCATGAATTTCAAATCACTTCCCCTACCTTTAACAGCAGACACACAAAGGGGACACACATTGCTGTGCATTGGAGTGGCTGCACAACTCAAATTCACCAATGGCTGAGTCTGAAGCCACAAGGTTTCTGCTCTACAATAACCTCATAAATTGGGCTGAAAACCCCAGAAGTTGACAGTGCTGTATACTGTGCTCTGCCTAATTACTAACAATAAACCTGTTTTCTCGATTTCTGAGGGAACATTTGCCATTTTCAGATACATTCAAAGCTTTCCTAACATATAAGGTGCAGGCTTGCCGTCTATGGCCAGGCTGGCTATTAAAGCGTGCTGTAGCAGGCCCCACTGGCTAATGTTTGGCTTAGCGTTGAAGACCATGATGTATGGCAGCAGTTATGATTTTTAATAACAAACACTGGCCTTAATGCGCACAAAGAGAAAGGGAGTAAATCTTTCAGTACCTTTCACAAGTGCTGGAGCACTGTGGGGCGGGCGATGGGTTCTTGCACTGTGTGTGTGTGTGTGTGTGTGTGTGTGTGTGTGTGTGTGTGTGTGTGTGTGTGTGTGCGTGTGCGTGTGTGTGTGTGTGTGTATGGGAAGATCGGTGCGGTGTGATCCGCTGGGTCATTAAGAATAGAGAATGTTCATGGTCAATGTGGCATGTTCAAGGACCACACACACATAATACGCGTGCGTGTGTGCTCGCTGGCTTGTGCGCGCGCACGCACCACCGCACCTGCTCATCAGATGTTCACTTTCTTTGTCCAGTTTTCCAACGCCGATCAGGTGGATGTATGTCTGGGGTGCATCTCACCATGTCTGGGAGAAACATCTCTCTCTCTCTCTCTCTCTCTCTCTCTCTCTCTCTCTCTCTCTCTCTCTCTCTCTCTCTCGATCCCTCTCTCTCTATCCTTCCCCCCCGGGGGAGCGGCAAGATAGGCCATCTCATTACCCATGATCCTCTTGGCAACACCGCGGCTGGCTGGGGAAAAGTGGGGAGGGTGAATTAAACGAGAGAAATGATGGGAGGAAGGCGGGGAGGGGGCTCTAAGGAGGAGGAGAAGAAGAAGAAGCAGTTCAGAATTTTTATTCCTGAAAAGAACGGGGCTTTTTTCTTGTTTTCTTCCACCTCTTTCAAAAAAGAATCATGTCTCTCTCTCTCTCTCTCTCTCTCTCTCTCTCTCTCTCTCTCTCTCTCTCTCTCTCCTCTCTCTCTCTCTCTCTCTCTCTCTCTCTCTCTCTCCTCTCTCTCTCTCTCTCTCTCTCTCTCTCTCTCTCTCTCTCTGTACTTCTATCTCTCCAACTCCCTTCACCGATTTAAGATTGCCGCAGCGCCCATCATCTCTCGCGGATAGATGTGGCAGCAGGTGTGTGTGTGTGTGTGTGTGTGTGTGTGTGTGTGTGTGTGTGTGTGTGTGTGTGTGTGTGTGTGTGTGTGTGTGGTGTGTGTGTGTGTGTGTGTGTGTGTGTGTGTGTGTGGTGTGTGTGTGTGTGTGTGTGTGTGTGTGATATTAAGTCTAGCACCGTGCCTCTGCTATTAGCTTGGGTCAGCCCCTGCCCGCTCTCATTTGAAAATCAAATGGCCCTATATATATGCAGCCCTAATTATTGGACTGTCATTTGGAACCTGTGTGATGGGGGAAATGGACAGGAGATTGACTCCCGCAGATTTGCATAAAAAGCCATTGTGGACGGCCCTTTAGAATATAGAAGAGAGAGAGAGAGAGACGGAGGCTCCATTTCAAATGCATGGACGCCATTTATGACGAATGCACACGCCAGGGGCGGATCTAGGCATGGGCATGGGGGGGCAATGTCCCCCTAAATTCCCAGACTGCCCCAACAAACATGATGGCACATGCAGAACAACCCAAGATATTTCAAATTAAAGTGCTCATATTTAAAATGATGTGAAACACTACTATACTGCTACTAACTAACTAATTGTGTCACCACTAAACCAACAGCATTTCATCACTGAAAACAGAAAACTCTCTGAGTCAGACCTTTAGCTTTATGCAAGCTGCGTGTCTGTTGCAACTTCAACAACAACTGATGTTATTATTGATGCTTAATAGCGTAATAAAAGTCCTGTAACAGAAAATGGTATGGGTGCGACTTCATCGGCCGTGGCGCGAAGCGACACAGGTGATGAAGCCGCACCCATACCATTTTCTCTTGCCCCCCCAAATGGGACATGTTACATCCGCCCCTGATGCACACACACACCGTAATATATATTATATATATGGCGTTGCTGGCAGTGCTCTCCGATTGCTCCGTCCTTGTCTCACGGTCGGAGACTAATTCAGCCAACTAGAGGGAAGAATGGCAGGGAGAGAAAGCAAACAGAGAGAGCGTTCACAGACGCTATTATGTACTGTAAAGAAAAGGTACATATGTGTGTCAATGGAGATTTCCCGGTCTGCTGCTAACGGAGTCGGACAGATCACTGTGTGTGTGTGTGTGTGTGTGTGTGTGTGTGTGTGTGTGTGTGTCAGTGGGTTCAACTCAGCTGCATTCTCCGTCTCGCTTTTATTGGAAGTAAAGGAGAAAAAAAGACACAATATGTTTGCATTGCCAAAGCGAGTGTGAAATAAAACAATCAAAAAGTCAGGAAAGTAGGTGCAATTAAAAGATCATTAAGAAACATGGAAACAGGGCGGAATCCCGGGGCAACTCAGGATAACTGTCTCTCTCTCGCTTGTTCTCTCTCTCTGTCTCTCTATCTTTACTTTTTCTGTCTTTCTCTCAGTTTCCTTGGCTGTCTCTCTCTCTCTCTCTTTCAATTTGTCATCGTCTTTTATTTCTCTCCCTCTCTCTCTCAAAGCAATTTCAAAACAAGGCTTTATTGGCATGATAAAGTATGTTTTACGTTGCCAAGGCGAGTGAATAACAAGCAATACTAATAATGAAAACAAGTTAATAACAATGAGACTATTTGTTTCTCTCTCTCTCTCTCTCTCTCTCTCTCTCTCTCTCTCTCTCTCTCTCTCTCTCTCTCTCTCTCTCTCTCTCTCTCTCTCTCTCTCTCTCTCTCTCTCTCTCTCTCCCCCTCTCTCTGTGTTTCTCTGTGTCTCTCTGTCCCAGTCAGGCTAGTATACTGTGGTTATTAGATTATTAAAATGGTGTCCTCTTTCACCTGCGTGACGATTACAATGGACATCTTTCAGAGGTCCCGCGTGGGGGGAGGGGCGAGTAATTAAAGCATAAAAGCAGGTTTGTGCATGCATGCGCGCGTGTGTGTGTGTGTGTGTGTGTGTAGAGAGAGAGAGAGAGAGAGAGAGAGAGAGAGAGAGAGAGAGAGAGAGAGAGAGAGAGAGAGAGAGAGAGAGAGAGAGAGAGAGAGAGAGGGATATTGAATGGACAGCCCCCCTCCTCTGCTGCCTAATAATCCTCATAGATATTAATATGAATTTCCCCTATTCTCGTTGGAGAGCTTTAACCAGATGGTCAGCACAACATTATAGTGTGTGCGTGTGTGTGTGTGTGTGTGCATGTGTGTGTGAGTGGGGATGGTGCTGTTTATTAAGGATCGCCCCCAAACCGCCTTTTATTTAACACCAGTTCCTTTAGCCCCACAGGGAGTGCACGTGTCTGGTGTCTAGTTTTTTGTCGGACACACAGTTATCCAAAACCAGTACAAAAGCCTCAGTTCGGGCTCTGAAACCCGATCGTGGGCCTATACCTCCATGTATGGCCATATCAGGCCTGTTCTGACACCACATTGATTGTTCAGACATCTGCATACCGTACACACCATTTTTTTTGGGAATGCCTGGCAAAGCACTCCCTATATGGGACACTGACTGACATAAAAGCCAATGGGTACCACGCTGGCTATTATTTTTATTTCAAACTCAATGCTTTGTAAGCTTGTATCTGCTATTTTCAATGCCACCCACCCCCCCCCCCCCCCCCCCCCACCCCCCAAAACAAAACACCCCCCCACCCCCCCCTCCCGCCCCCATACCCCTCCGCGTCCTGTGTGGGTCATTTGGGCCGGGAACAGGAGGAGGGGGAGGAAGGGCCATGCCATGCCATGCAGGGCTCGGGTTCGTTTGTCCGTGTGCAGGAGACTGTGAAGCAGATCCAAGCTGACAGGTATGAGAACGATAGCGAGGGAGGTGTGTGTGTGTGTGTGTGTGTGTGTGTGTGTGTGTGTGTGTTGTGTGTGTGTGTGTGTGTGTGTGTGTGTGTGTGTGTGTGAGTGTGTGAGTGTGTGTGTGTGTGTGTGTGTGTGTGGGGAGGGGTGGGGGGGGGGGGGGGGGGTCAGGGAAACGTCACAGGGATGCAGCACTAGGGAACAAAGGCAGTCAGCGGGAGTTTGTCTCCCTTTTTATTTTATTTGGTGACTCCTCTCGTCTCATCTGAATGCCCCCCCTCCCCCCCCCCCCCCCCCCCCCAAACCTTGCTGAATGTATTAGCGTGGGCCTTTTCAATTCTTTCTTTCTTTTTAATCACCTGGCATCTAATTGCGTGACCAATTTTCACGCTTAAAAAAGCCATCTGTTATCGTGTGGTTTAATCTTAACGGCAAACATTTTTCCGAGGACGAATAATGACGGGGGAAAATATTATTTGAGATGTGAGAGATGTCGGCACGGAGAAGAGCTTTTTAAGACGGCGCTGCAGCCGCTGCTCCGGCTGCTATTCTGGGCTTGGGCCTCATGAAGCTATCAGGATATTGATATGGACAAAGTTGAACTGAAATACTCCTCAACACCCTTCCCCTCCGATCAATAATCAATCGATTGAAGGTAATTGTCCCTCCCTTGGAACGGTCCCAGATCTCTCTCTCTCTCTCTCTCTCTCTCTCTCTCTCTCTCTGTCTTTGTGTCATTATCGGCATGTGGTCCGGTATGCAAGCATTCCAGCTATAATTGATTTTAACCATTAGGTTGCACAGTGAATAGATAAGTAGTGGGAGATATTTGATTACAAGGTGTGTGTGTGTGAGAGAGAGAGAGAGACAGGGTGAAAGAGAGAGAGAGAGAGGTAAGCCTCATCTATGCACTCTGGTGTCGCGCACCGGAAAAACACTTGACGATCTTCAAGCTCGCGACAGACACCTATACTACAAGCGGCGGGGCTCGCCGATCGACCGCGTCAAGTACTACCACAATAGCGGTATATGTATAGCATGTACGCCAGTTTAAGGGCCGCCGAAAGTGCGTCGGCACCCTTTGTATACGTCGAGATAAAGCGCACACAGACGACGTACTTGTCCGGGGTTCAAACCAGACAGCGATGGAGGGGATAAAGGAGGGATAGAATAAAGAGGAGATGTAGCAGCAGTGGTGGAGTAACTGTCCTGGCCTGTTCTTTTTGGGGGATCTTATGTGTTCCTCTCCCGTCGCGGCCTTGCGGTCGGTTGTGGTTGTGGCACAATAGACCACTGACCTCCTCTGAGTTCAAGCAGCTTAGTTACCAGCGAGGTAATCCCTAACCGCTTTGAAATAGACCTGATAGAAAAGGCCCACTTTACTTGTTTGGGATTAAAAGCAAAAAAAAAAGGGTGATTTACTATAGTGCGCGAGATGCACGCCGTCCGGCCGGATGGCCGGACGGCGTGCATCTCGCGCACTATAGTAAATCACCGTACACTATATAAAAACAACACCAGATCTTCAGACTCGCGGTGAAGCACGGTTGATTTTCGGCGCAGCAACTCGACTACTATAACTTTTGGCGCGCGTTTGTTGTGTTGAGGGGTTGGTCCTTGGGAGTTTTCAACACATTTTAGTTAAATTATCCCGTTTGGAATGTCTGGAGTGCTAATTGTTCGGTTTGCCTCACTGGGGCAAGGAACGCAATGTACTCTCTCTCTCTCTCTCTCTCTCTCTCTCTTTTTTTTACAGTTTATTTTTTTAAATACATGCTGTAAAGTCATCCAGATGGAAGATTGTGTTCGCCATAACGTAATGTAATGGTGATGCAACGCTCTCTCCCTTGCAATGTTTTATGTTTATGTTGCGGCTGCCCCTTTTCACCCACCGACCATCCTCTGCTTATGGAGGCGGCCATTTTGGATCTGAATGGTATGGAGAAGGGGTTAGTGGTGGTGGTGCCAGCGGTGGGATCACTTACCCAATGTTTTCTGTCTGTGATACTTTTTTCTTCCTCCTCCCTCTTACGTCTCTCTCTTTTCTTTCCCTCTAACCCCCGTTGCTATCTCTCTCTCTCTCTGTCTCTCTTCCCGTGTTGCCAAGTGTGCTTAGTAGAAGCAGGATTTTAGGGTTTTCCACTTTGGATGGTTTTCCTGCAAACAAGCAAGTTTGCGTTTAAGTCCCGGACGGTGTGACTCGTGTCTTTGCACAAAATCTGGCAACGGCGACATGGCAGGAGTGTGGGTTAGGGTTTTTTTTTTTTTTGGGGGGGGGGGGGGGGGGGGTAGGGGATGTGCAGGGAGGAGAAGAGAGGGGGTGGGGAGGGGGGAGGTGGAGGGGAACAAAGGCAAACATTTGAGTAATCTTCAAAGAGCCCATTGGTATGTTGAGTGGACGCTGGTATGTGGACTGTGGCTGAGGCTTTTTCAGGGGAAAACAATATCCTTCCTTTTAGTCGGGAGGGGGGGCAGAGGCCTGGACAAACGCGCTACCGGGATGGGGGATTCTAACACCGTCACCCGCTATCGGCTTACCCCCCCAACCCATGCCCGCCAACTGGGAAAATGGTAGGTTCCTTCGCTTAAAGGGGAACTCCACCCATTTTCACCTAGAAACATATACCTAGAAACTGAACCGACGGCCTCCTCCTCATCCTGTTCTTCTTCTTGGGCGTAGAATGGAGGAGGGATGAGATCAAGTGTGCCACCTAGTAAGGTCAAACGCGCCGTGTTTGATTTCCTGTGGCAATATGCAAAGGAGCAGCGCTGAAGAGCTGCACTTGTGTGTATCTGTGTGTGTGTGTGTGTGTGCTGTGTGTGTGTGTGTGTGTGTGTGCATGTGTGCGTGTGTGTGTTTGTGTGTGCGCTGCCGCTCTCTCCTTGGCAGAGATAGCTCTCTAAAACGCACATGCACGGCTCACACACTCGAGAAGACACGCAGGAAAAGCTCAAGCGGCGGCGCGTAGCTCTCAGCTGCAAAGGCCTTTTCCTCCCATTGACTGAAGTAGAGGAGACAGGTTTTTCGAGACGGGGAAAGAGCGACACTCTTGTGAATGGATACAGATATTTATAGATTATTCGTTTTTTTTTCTTTAGGAGGTTATTACGAGCTGCCGTCACGATAAAACATCCCCGCCGCGATGTGCTCGGCATGGTGGTCGTTCTTTTAACCCATTTTTTGGAAAGGAATGCATATTAGCATTTAGCCACTTGTCTAAAACTTTAACTATGAGCTTATAAGTCTGATATTTTGAAAAAAAAAAAAAAAAAAAAACATAGAAATGATTATGCTACCGATTAATCGCGCCTCCCTACTGAAAGCTGTCACGGTTTAAAGTGTCGAATGCAGTACTTAGCTCTAATTGGGTTAAAAGTGGAGAGAGAGAGACGGGGAGAAAAGCTCACGCAGGTTTCTGCCATTTTGAGATTTTTCAAAATGAGCTCTTCCTTTGTCCAGCGTGCTGCTGCAGGGTAATCACCCACCCAGCCATTTTCTCACGAGGATCCACCTCGGGGTTGGATAATTTCTCCCATTTCTGTCATTAGCGGGCCCAGTGGTATTAGTACTCCGTGTGTTTTGTTCCTTGTACCTTTTGTTTTGTGCTAAGTGAAACCATGCGACGGAGCAGGAGCTAACCGGGGAAACAATACTCTCCTTCACAGGCCCAGGAATGTGTAATTAGTGATTTGAGCCCCAACTATGCTCTTCAAGATTCTCCTCTCTCTCTCACTCTCTCTCTTCTCTCTTCTCTTCTCTCTCTCTCTTTTGTTCTTCCTACTCTGCAGGGGCGAACCTAGGCATGGGCATGGGGGTGGGGTGGGGCAATGCCCCCCTAAATGCCCAGTCTGCCCCACCAAACACAAGGGCATGCAACCCAAGATATTTCAAATTAAAATGATTTGAAACATACTACTACTGCTACTAACTAACTACTGTTGTGGCACCACTAAACCGACAGCATTTCATCTTTCAAAACAGAAAACTCAGACCTTTAGCTTTATGAATGCTGCGCGTCTGTTGCATCTTCAACAACAACTGATGTTGTTATTGATGCTTGCCTAATAAATGTCCTGTAATGGAAAATGGAATGTCCTGTAATGGAAATGGAAAATGGTATGAAAATGGTACCATTTTCACCTGCCACCCCAATTGGGAAATGTTACATCCGCCCCTGCTACTCTACTCTACTGTCTTAGTCCCTCCATGGATCTCAATCACTCTTTGTCTTTTTTTTTTTTTCAAAGGCAAAAACACCCCTCATATCTATCCTTATTTCTTTGTTACTCTTTATAGAAAGAGTAAGTTTCCATTTTTAACATGGAAAAGGATGGGGGGGAAAAAAAATCATTGTTACTCTTGGCAGGAAAACGGCTTCTCTCGCTTTTCCTTTCAGGTCGAGTTCAATGACAATATCCAGGTTATATAGCGTGGATGCCTTTCTCAGATGCCGCAGTGATACTCCAACCGTAGTATCGCTGCATCGCCTTGGCTAGGAGAACCGTTAGCTATTCACAGAGCGCCTAGATCTGTGCTTTAAGACATGCGATGGAGCACACATGAAGCTTCCACGAAGGTCCCAAAAGACCACTTTGAAACGTTTTCAAATGCCGTTAATGCTACTTATAACTGACATACGACGCAAGAGAAAATTATAATCTTAGTTGGGGAATGGGTTCCCGTTCTTTTTTCTGGGGTCAGGCAGAGGCCCACTTGAAGATCTTGAAAGCGTCCATTTTTAAAATAATTTCAAAAAATATTTTCTATAACAATGTTATATCAAAATAGCTTAGTTGCTTTCCCTAATTGTTTGGTGGTCCACTTGAGAATCGCTGGTTTAGAGCTGTGGTTACCAAACCTTCATGTCAGGGACCCTCAAATTGACACTAATTAGTCTGTGGTCCCCCATTTGAGAAGATATGCCATGCAGAGGCGCCAATACAATATGTTTTTTTTTTTTTTTATGTTTCTAGCAGCGATTCTCAACACATTTCATTTCAAGGACCCCCTGAGTTTGGCATGCATAATATAGTCATATGGAAACCCCATTTAATATCATTTCTATCTCTGGGACCCCAATTTATATGGTGAAATCAATTTGACTCTGAGAGTGTTCACATTTTGTACTCTCGGGGTTCTGTTTGAACTCTCAGAGTTGGTTCCAAACTATCATTTTTTTGCTGAGGACCCCTTGGAATCCCCTGAAGGACTCCTGTGGGGTCCATGGACCATGGGTTTAGAGAGGAGGGGAGGGGGGTGGTGTTCTGGTCAGCCTCACTCGCGGCGATAGAGACAAGCGGTAGTAGTGGTGGGGGGGTTTCAGGCCCTAATGGGCCGGGGTCAGTGGGGATAATAGGGAGTAAGTGGCCGGGCCGCATGGGCCAAACGCAATGCTAATGTAAATACTGATCCATTTTCACGGGAGGGATCCAGGGAGGGTCGGCTTTCAAGATGCTTGAACGTACGTACACACACACAAACACGCATGTGGAAAGCTGAAAAACATTAGCGTCTGTTGGGGTGGAAACCTTTTATGTCCCAAAAAACATACAACCGGTCCACACAGGTTGATTGTGAACGCAGTGAATTATTTTTCTGACTAGTGTTAAATGTTATTGTCTTTTTATGTCCAATATGTATTTAGTTCATAAGTTTACTTGAATGTGTTTGAAGTTAAAAGGGGAATTTCATTCATTTTCAAAATTTTCCTGAGATGGTACAAACTCCTAATTTCATTTGTACACACTCAGAAAAATAAGTACCACCTCCATTTCTAGGAAACACAGAATGGGGGGAGCTTTTTATTATGTCCACACAACATCTCTAAGGTACTATATTAATGACAGTAAAATGTTGAAAATGAGAGGAAATCTCCTTTGAATAAAAATGTAAATAAAAATAAAAATCAGGATGCTTTCAAAAGCAACAACTCAAAAAAAAAAAAATAAAAAATAAAAAAAAATAAATAAATAAATAATATATTAAAATATAGCAAACATAGCAGTTCTACAAGCTCTCCACGACAGCCATGTGCCACGTGGTCCTGTGGCAGGGGTGGATTGGCACATATTTTGCCTTTGCCAGGCCACCCTGGGGGTGGCAGCTGGTTAACCAGATGCAACTCTTTGAGAGCGTAAAAATGAAACCAAAATATTCATCATGTGAATTAGCCCAACTTAGTCTACAAAACTAGTGAATGTAGAAGATTAATGGTCATTTTGATCTGTATGTTCCAGGCGAGCATCTAGCGCATTCTAGTGCATTTTGGATCTTGTCCAGGCCACTAGGTGGTGCAGGCCACCGGGAATACTCCCTGTACTCCAGATGGCCAATCCGCCTCTGTCCTGTGGAGTGACTATGGAAACACAGTGTCCCTCTAGTCTCCACACCCCCCTGTCCAAAACCATCACTTCTGAGTCCAACGGCCTGCAGTGCTCCTCCCAATGGATCCACTGTAGTTACTGTTTGGTCACAACAAGCTCGTTGTTACTTTTCATTGCGGTGCAACGTGCGTAAAAAAAATCCACAGACACGCTTTATCCATTTTTTCTGCTTTTCCGAATATTCGTAAAATCTCCCGAACTACAAGCTATGACAACTCTTCTATGACGCCACTTTTTGCGCAGCACTTTCTTTAGCACAATAATACGAAGTATCCTAGGCAGTCATTTGCCTTTATTTCAATGTGCGTAGCAAGTTGAAATATGGATAATACAAGGGTTTCTGATGGTTGATGCAGTACTGTACAATGTGCATTGTATTCGGCGATGCCAGACAAACACTCGATACCAACAATACTGAATGAGATGTAGAGGAATGAGTCATGTTCAATGTATTTACCAGGGTTGTTTTTTTTAAAGTCTTGTGTATAGATTGTGTGTGTGTGTGTGTGTGTGTGTGTGTGTGTGTGTGTGTGTGTGTGTGTGTGTGCGTGTGCGTGTGCGGTGTGCATGCATGTGTGGGCAAACAGGCCAGTAAGCCCATGAACTTCGGATTGACCTTTGCCCCACAGTGTCAGACACACTTGCGTCATACTTACGCGCGCGTGTGTGTCTATGTGTTTGTGCCCGTCAGTGCACACGCTCATTTTTGTTTTCGCACGATTGTGCGTGCGTGCTTGTGTTGTGCGGACATCTGACCCCCCCCCCCCCCCCCCCCCCCCCCCCCAAAAAAAAAAAAAAAAAAAAGAGTGGAAGACATAAAGCTTGATGCAAAAGCGTTCGACAGAGTGATATCCATAAAGCAATAATTCAGTTGTATTATTTTCCATGCGGGCCCTCGCTAGCACGGCTCAGTCAAATTACCATTTTACCGCTTTTTCTGCTGACACCCGCACATTGCCAATGAGGAGGAACACAGAGAAAGAGAGACAGAGAGAGGGATAGATAGAGATGCAGAGAGAGAGAGTGGGGGAGAGAGAGAGAGAGGAGGAGCAGAAACATGGTATGAAAGACTCATTGTGATAATTCATTTATTTGCCTTGGCTGCCATTATGCGATGGATGCTTATTATTATTGGGTGACCTAAGCTAAGCTAGCCCACAGGCGCTCCGCTCTGCCTCTCCTCTCCTCTCCTCTGCGCACACACAGCACAGCACGGCACGGCACAGCACAGAACACAACCCCAGAGCTGTAATCACATGTAACAACCAGGAGGGATATAGGGAAAGAGAAACTCGCAAGAAAGAAGAACAAACGCGAGAGGCTACATAATTCCCTATATATATACTGTATATGGTCCTTTTGATTTGCGAGAGCGAGTGATTAGGTTAGGAAAAGAAAGGGGAAGAAAGGAGGACAATGTCTGAGGAGAGAGGAGGGGAGGGAGGGAGGGAGGGTTGATTTTCTTTTAGTTTGTTTTTGTTTCTAACGTTTCACATCTCCCGGTGTCTTTAAATCAAACCGCAGCACGGCCTTGGAGGGGAGGAGAGAGAGAAAGAGGGGGGGGGTCAGGGCATGTGTTTTCGAGGTGTTTGTGCGTAACATAGCCGCTGTGCGTTCTTTTTTCCGCGCATGAGCGCAGAACTTCGGCGTATGGATGTAGTAGTTGCTGTGTGCGTCAGACCTTGGAGACCAAAGCCGTAACTTTTCTGGAAATCTGTGTATCTGTTACAATGATACAACAGACCGACTCTTTGTTATTTACACAAATGAAACAAATCTACAATCTTGTGAGGTGAATCGTATAGAGCATTGTTTACTACAACGTACTTGAACCGCGGCGTCTATATTCTGGACGGAACAAATAGTCCCAAAAAATAGCAGATCGACAATCTCACAAGGCACCAGTTAATGTCAGGCATTTGGTGTAGACGGGAGGAAAATAAATGTCCATGTAAAGAGACAAATCGCTGCCCAGTTTACTAAGTCTAGAGGTTCAACACTTCTAATGCTTATCAAATCAAATCTTACATCCTACCCAGACTGCCAAGATTGTTTTTTTCTCCTTTGTCACCCCCCCAAAAAAGTCAAGTTTTGGATAAACCATTGGGGAAAAAGGTTTTGGGGGGAAACACGGGTTATGCAGTCAAAGTGTTACAAAAGTTGAAACATAGATATAAAAAGGTCGCTACCCAAACAGCCACGGTAGGAAGCTAAGCTGCTGTTGTTTTTTTATTTATATTGCTTTCTTGTTTGTTTGTTCTTTTACCTGTGTGTGAGTGCGGTGGCTCGTAACATAACACACACACACACACACACACACACACACACACACACACACACACACACACACACACACACACACACACACACACACACACACACACACACACGGGTTTCAAGCGGCATCGTTCTTTCTTTTCCCTCCTCCGTGGGGCGTGAGGGAGTGTGCCAGCAGGACGGATGCATCCATGGGTGCAGATCCAGCATTACATCTTATGTCTCGGGGGCAGAGCGGCGGTTTAGCAGGAACATGTGTTAGGGAGGTGGTAGCTCTGATGGAATTCTACACTTGGCAGCCTTCCAGGCAAGCGCTGGTATGTGTTTAAAATACTTTCAAGGAACAAAACACGCTTTTGTTGTTTCGCCGGGCCCAAGCCGGGGCTGTTTTTGTCTTCTTCTACCACCCCCCCCCCCCCCCCCACCCCCAACGGCCCGCGGGAGAGTGAGTGTGTGTGTATACGTGCGTGTTTGTACGTGTGTTTGTACGTGTGTGTGTGCGTGCGCATGGAATAGCACCGGAAGCTTGGTGGCGTTCCAAGAGAATGAAGGTATACCCAGCAACAAGCCCGCATTAGCCCAGAAACGAAACCTTTTTGCTGCGGGGTGGAAACTTGAAATGTATGATA
This sequence comes from Benthosema pterotum, assembly GCA_039105355.1. Lineage (NCBI taxonomy): Eukaryota > Metazoa > Chordata > Actinopteri > Myctophiformes > Myctophidae > Benthosema > Benthosema pterotum. Next base: position 23,050,995 of record CM076982.1, read on the forward strand.
AAAAAAAATACCATTCCTTTTTCGTCATTTCCGATCCGATCCCGATACCACAGTTTCTGTGCTAGCCGATACCAATACCAAATACTGATACCAATAAGAATATTATCCATCCGATCCCGATAAGCTCAAGCCATATACCAAATACTGATACCAGATAAGAATATATATATATATATAATATATATAATATATAAATATATAAAATATATAAATATATATATAATATATATATATATATATATATATATATATATATATATATATATATAATATATATATATCATAATGTAAAAAAGAAAAAAGACCTTTATATGAAGTCCACCAACAGGGAATAGCATAATTCTCACTCAAATATGCACCTGGGCAACTACGTTGTACAACACAAAGCAAACTCCACATGACCCAACATTTTATTTAATGGGCATCGTGCCAAATCATTACCCCTGTGTCAGATCTGTTAGACTGGCATATTTGCCAATATATGACCCGATTATGACAATTATGGGCCGATACCGATACTTCGGATACTCATACAGTATTTGCCGATACCAATATGACAAAAAAGCGCCAAAAAATTTCCGATACTGTAGGGACATCCCTACTAAGAACTAACTGTGAAGAATCTATATAGGCCGGGGGTTGTCAACCAGTGGTCCAGGGACCACCAGTGGTCCTTGAGAGGATGAATATTCATCATCTGAATTAGGCATTTTGGAATGTATGTTTTGCTTGTTTTGTTTCCCAAATCCAGCCTGGAATTGTGGACAAAAGCAAAATACATCTTTAGATTTGGGGTCTGTGGGGCTAAAATGTCATCAAATGGTGGTCCCTGGCTCAAATCCTGAATAAATGGTGGTCCCTGAGATGAAAAAGGTTGAAAACCCCTGATATAGGCTAATTAAACTATGTATACGGATGCTGTATAGTGCTTTGTTTACATGACATGCTATGACTCTACATGCACTGCTATCTAAGCCTACATAAGAATGCTTTGAGGGAGAAAAGAACTGGCGTGGAACATGACATTGACGTGGAATGTCGTTTATAACCGCGCGTTACACGCAAACAGTTAAGCGCCGGCCGTCCCGACGCACCACGGCTGTTATTAGAGGCATAGCTGCGGCGCTGCGCAGCTCTCATTTAGGACTAGGTGTTCATTAGCCGCCTGGTAGCAACTCTTAATGACAGGAAAACAGGCCCTGTTTTGCACGGAATGCCCCTAATTTGTCCTTTGGTTTTTGAGGTGTAAAAAGAAAGAAAGAAAGAAAAAAACGCTACGGCCTTGCGATGTCGAGCCACTTTCAAAATATGTTTTTTTTCCCCTTTTTAGGAACGGTATAGCAACGCGCACAGCGCGCACGCACACACACACACACACACACACACACACACACACACACACACAAAACACACACACACACACACACACACACACACACACACACACACACACACACCACACACACAGCCATATAGACCAGTGGTTTTCCAACCAGTGATCCGGGGACCACAGTGGTCCCTGAGAGGATTACTGGTCTGAAGAGTTAAATTACATTTAAACATCTGAATTACTTACTATAATTCTCAAGAATGTACACATTTAGAAAATGTAGAAGAATTGTTATTTTGAGCAATGTTTGGCCAGTTTATCTCTCACAAACTTGAAAATCCCTGCATGGTTTTGGGCCCAAGAGACTAAACTCAACATCAATCGGTGGTCTGTGACTAAAATGCAGAATAAATAGTAGTCCCTGGTATGAAAAAGGTTGAAAACCTCTGATATAGACACATAAAACGCGTACAGCTGAAGTGACAGGACAGATCTACACACACGTTACGGTGAAGACATCAAACACACAGGCCAAAACAAGCATGTATGCAGGGTTGAAATTACAGTCGCATGCGTGTCAGTGTCACACACACAGAAATGAAAGGAGCTGTCGCTGTCACTGAAAACCTTGTATGATCAAAACATACACTAATTAGTAAACAATTACAGACATGTTATTTGTCAAATATTGAAAATGGGCCATATTGCGCACTGTGGCTCCATAAGTCTGCTACTGTGTGACACTCTCGGAAGAGAAAAATAAACTAAAAGAAATGTAAAACGTGGAGATATGTGTTTTTATTTTTTTTCGCCCGACGGCGGTGAGAAGCTGTCCTTTGCTTTACCTTATTAAGGACGAGGTTAATGAGGCAGCTTTGTCACCACAGAACAAACAAATGAACGTGTTTTTCTGAGCATGCATGCGTGTGTGTGTGTGTGTGTGTGTGTGTGTGTGTGTGTGGTGTGTCTGTGTGTGTGGTGAGTGTGTGTGTGTGTGGGTGTGGGTGTGGGTGTGTGTGTTGAGAGTGTGTGTGTTTGTCTGCGTGTGCACGTGGCGATGACAAATG
>CM076982.1:23053891-23078891 GCA_039105355.1 Benthosema pterotum
CTCTCTCTTCTCTCTCTCCTCTCTCTGTCTGTACTTCTATCTCTCGACAACTCCCTTCACCGATTTAAGATTGCCGCAGCGCCCATCATCTCTCGCGATAGATGTGGCAGCAGGTGTGTGTGTGTGTGTGTGTGTGTGTGTGTGTGTGTGTGTTGTGTGTGGTGTGTGTGTGTGTGTGTGTTTGTGTGTGTGTGGTGTGGTGTGTGTTGGTCGGTGGTGTGTGCCGTGTGTGATATTAATCTAGCACCGTGCCTCTGCTATTAGCTTGGGTCAGCCCCCTGCCCCGCTCTCATTGAAAATCAAATGGCCCTATATATATGCAGCCCTAATTATTGGACTGTCATTTGGAACCTGTTGTGATGGGGGAAATGGACAGGAATTGACTCCCGCAGATTTGCATAAAAAGCCATTGTCGGACGGCCCCTTAGAATATAGAAGAGAGAGAGAGAGAGACGAGGCTCCATTTCAAATGCATGGACGCCATTTATGACGAATGCACACGCCAGGGGCGGATCTAGGCATGGGCATGGGGGCAATGCCCCCCTAAATTCCCAGACTGCCCCATCAAACATGATGGCACATGCAGAACAACCCAAGATATTTCAAATTAAAGTGCTCATATTTAAAATGATGTGAAACACTAACTGCTACTAACTAACTAATTGTGTCACCACTAAACCAACAGCAATTTCATCACTGAAAACAGAAAACTCTCTGAGTCAGTCCTTTAGCTTATGCATGCTGCGCGTCTGTTGCAACTTCAACAACAACTGATGTTATTATTATGCTTAATTGCGTAATAAAAGTCCTGTAACAGAAAATGGTATGGGTGCGACTTCATCACCCCGTGTGCGAAGCGACACGGGCGATGAAGCCGCACCCATACCAATTTCTCTTGCCCCCCCAAATGGGACATGTTACATCCGCCCCTGATGCACACGCACACCGTAATAATATTATATATATGGCGTTGCTGGCATTGCTCTCAGATTGCTCCGTCCTTGTCTCACGGTCGGACTAATTCAGCCAACTAGAGGGAAGAATGGCAGGGAGAGAAAGCAAACAGAGAGTCGTTCACAGACGCTATTATTACTGTAAAGAAAAGGTAACATATGTGTGTCGATGGAGATTTCCCCCGTCTGCTGCTACGGAGTCGGACATATCACTGTGTGTGTGTGTGTGTGTGTGTGTGTGTGTGTGTGGTGTGTGTGTCAGTGGTTCAACTCAACTGCATTCTCCGTCTCTCTTTTATTGAAGGAAAGGAGAAAAAAAGACACAATATGTTTGCATTGCCAAAGCGAGTGTGAAAATAAACAATCAAAAAGTCAGGAAAGTAGGTGCAATTAAAAGATCATTAAGAAACATGGAAACCGGGCGGAATCCCGGGCAACTCAGGATAACTGTCTCTCTCTCACTTGTTCTCTCTCTCCTGTCCTCTCTATCTTTTACTTTTTCTGTCTTTCTCTCAGTTTTCCTTGGCTGTCTCTCTCTCTCTCTCTTTTCAATTTGTCATCGTCTTTTATTTCTCTCTCCTCTCTCTCTCAAAGCAATTTCAAAACAAGGCTTTATTGGCATGATAAAGTATGTTTTACGTTGCAAGGCGAGTGAATAACAAAGCAAACTAATAATGAAAACAAGTTAATAACAATGAGACTATTTGTTTTCTCTCCTCCCCTCTCTCTCCTCTCTCCTCTCTCTCTCCTCTCTCTCTCTCTCATCTCCTCTCTCTCTCCTCTCTGTCTTCTCTCTGTGTCTCTCTGTCCCAGTCAGGCTAGTATACTGTGGTTATTAGATTATTAAAATGGTGTCCTCTTTCACCTGCGTGACGATTATCAATGGACATCTTTCAGAGGTCCCCGCGTGGGGGGAGGGGCGAGTAATTAAAGCATAAAAGCAGGTTTGTGCATGCATGCGCGTGGTGTGAGTGTGTGTGTGAAGGAGAGAGAGAGAGAAGAGAGAGAAGAGAGAGAGAGAGAGAGAGAGAGAGAGAAGAGAGAGAGAGGGATATTGAATGGACAGCCCCCCTCCTCTGCTGCCTAATAATCCTCATAGATATTAATATGAATTTCCCCTATTCTCGTTGAGAGCTTTAAACCAGATGGTCAGCACAACATTATAGTGTGTGCGTGTGTGTGTGTGTGTGTGTGTGTGCATGTGTGTGCGTGTGTGTGTGCGCCCCAAACCGCCTTTTATTTAACACCAGTTCCTTTAGCCCCACAGGGAGTGCACGTGTCTGGTGTCTAGTTTTTTGTCGGACACACAGTTATCCAAAACCAGTACAAAAGCCTCAGTTCGGGCTCTGAAACCCGATCGTGGGCCTATACCTCCATGTATGGCCATATCAGCCTGTTCTGACACCACATTGATTGTTTCAGAGACATCTGCATACCGTACACACCATTTTTTTTGGGAATGCCTGGCAAAGCACTCCCTATAATGGGACACTGACTGACATAAAAGCCAATGGGTACCACGCTGGCTATTATTTTATTTCAAACTCAACGCTTTGTAAGCTTGTATCTGCTATTTTCAATGCCACCCACCCCCCCCCCCCCCCCCCACCCCACCCCCCCAAAACACCCCCTCCGCCCCCCATACACCCGTCCTGTGTGGGTCATTTGGGCCGGCCAACAGGAGGAGGAGGGGGAGGAGGGGAGGAGGGCAATGCCATGCCATGCGGGGCTCGGTTCGTTTGTCCGTGTGCAGGAGACTGTGAAGCAGATCCAAGCTGACAGGTATGAGAACGATAGCGAGGGAGGTGTGTGTGTGTGTGTGTGTGTGTGTGTGTGTGTGTGTGGTGTGTGTGTGTGTGTGTGTGTGTGTGGTGTTGTGTGTGGTGTGTGTGTGTGTGTGTGTGTGTGTGTAGGGGAGGGGGTGCAGGGGGGGTCAGGGAACGTCACAGGGATGCAGCACTATGGAACAAAGGCAGTCAGCGGGAGTTTGTCTCCCTTTTTATTTTATTTGGTGACTCCTCCGTCTCATCTGAATGCCCCTCCCCCCCCCCCCCCCCCCCCAAACCTATTGCTGAAGTATTAGCGTGGGCCTTTTCAATTCTTTCTTTCTTTTTAATCACCTGGCATCTAATTGCGTGACCAATTTTCACGCTTAAAAAAGCCATCTGTTATCGTGTGGTTTAATCTTAACGGCAAACATTTTTCCGAGGACGAATAATGACGGGGGAAAATATTATTTGAGATGTGAGAGATGTCGGCACGGAGAAGAGCTTTTTAAGACGGCGCTGCAGCCGCTGCTCCGGCTGCTATTCTGGGCTTGGGCCTCATGAAGCTATCAGGATATTGATATGGACAAAGTTGAACTGAAATACTCCTCAACACCCTTCCCCCTCCGATCAATAATCAATCGATTGAAGGTAATTGTCCCTCCCTTGGAACGGTCCCAGATCTCTCTCTCTCTCTCCTCTCCTCATCTCTCTCTCTCTCGTCTCTCTCACTCTCCTCTCTCCTCTCTCTCTCTCTCTGTCTGTGTGTCATTATCGGCATGCCGGTCCGGTATGCAAGCATTCCAGCTATAATTGATTTTAACCATTAGGTTGCACAGTGAATAGATAAGTAGTGGGAGATATTTGATTACAAGGTGTGTGTGTGGAGAGAGAGAGAGAGGGTGAAAGAGAGAGAGAGAGTAAGCCTCATCTATGCACTCTGGTGTCGCGCACCGGAAAAACACTTGACGATCTTCAAGCTCGCGACAGACACCTATACTACAAGCGGCGGGGCTCGCCGATCGACCCGCGCAAGTACTTACCACCACAATAGCGGTAAATGTATAGCATGTACGCCCAGTTTAAGGCCGCCGAAAGTGCGTCGGCACCCTTTGTATACGTCGAGATAAAGCGCACACAGACGACGTACTTGTCCCCGGGTTCAAACCAGACAGCGATGGAGGGGATAAAGGAGGGATAGAATAAAGAGAGATGTAGCAGCAGTGGTGGGGAGGAACTGTCCTGCCTGTTCTTTTTGGGGGATCTTATGTGTTCCTCTCCCCGTCGCGGCCTTGCGGTCGGTTGTGGTTGTGGCACAATAGACCACTGACCTCCTCAGAGTTCAAGCAGCTTAGTTACCAGCGAGGTAATCCCTAACCGCTTTGAAATAGACCTGATAGAAAAGGCCCACTTTACTTGTTTGGGATTAAAAGCAAAAAAAAGGGTGATTACTATAGTGCGCGAGATGCACGCTGTCCGCCGGATGGCCGGACGGCGAGCATCTCGCGCACTATAGTAAAATCACCGTACACTATATAAAAAAACAACAGCAGATCTTCAGACTCACGGTGAAGCACGGTTGATTTCGGCGCCAGCAACTCGACTACTATAACTTTTGGCGCGCGTTTTGTTGTGTTGAGGGGTTGGTCCTTGGGAGTTTTCAACACATTTTAGTTAAATTATCGAGTTTGGAATGTCTGGAGTGCTAATTGTTCGGTTTGCCTCACTGGGGCAAGGAACGCAGTGTACTCTCTCTCTCTCTCTCTCTCTTGTTTTTACAATTTATTTTTTAAATACATGCTGTAAAGTCATCCAGATGGAAGATTGTGTTCGCCATGCCTGACCTAACGTAATGTAATGGTGATGCAACGCTCTCTCCCTTGCAATGTTTTATGTTTATGTCGCGGCTGCCCCTTTTCACCCATCGACCATCCTCTGCTTATGGAGGCGGCCATTTTGGATCTGAATGGTATGGAGAAGGGGTTAGTGGTGGTGGTGCCAGCGGTGGGATCACTTACCCAATGTTTTCTGTCTGTGATACTTTTTTTCTTCTCCTCCTCCCTCTTACGTCTCTCCCTTTTCTTTCCCTCTAACCCCCGTTGCTATCTCTCTCTCTCTCTCTGTCTCTCTTCCCGTGTTGCCAAGTGTGCTTAGTAGAAGCAGGATTTTAGGGTTTTCCACTTTGGATGGTTTTCCTGCAAACAAGCAAGTTTGCGTTTAAGTCCCGGACGGTGTGACTCGTGTCTTTGCACAAAATCTGGCAACGCCGACATGGCAGGAGTGTGGGTTAGGGTTTTTTTTTTTTTTTTTGGCGTAGGGGATGTGCAGGGAGGAGAAGAGAGGGGGTGAGGGGGGGAGGTGGGAGGGGGAACAAAGGCAAACATTTGAGTAATCTTCAAAGAGCCCATTGGTATGTTGAGTGGACGCTGGTATGTGGACTGTGGCTGAGGCTTTTTCAGGGGAAAACAATATCCTTCCTTTTAGTCGGGAGGGGGGCAGAGGCCTGGACAAACGCGCTACCGGGATGGGGGGATTCTAACACCGTCACCCGCTATCGGCTTACCCCCCCCCCCCAACCATACCCCCCAACTGGGAAAATGGTAGGTTCCTTCGCTTAAAGGGGAACTCCACCCATTTTCAACCTAGAAACATACCTAAAACTGAACCGACGGCCTCCTCCTCCTCCTGTTCTTCTTCTTCTTGGGCGTAGAATGGAGGAGGGATGAGATCAAGTGTGCCACCTAGTAAGGTCAAACGCGCCGTGTTTGATTTCCTGTGGCAATATCAAAGGAGCAGCGCTGAAGAGCTGCACTTGTGTGTATCTGTGTGTGTGTGTGTGTGTGTGTGTGTGTGTGTGTGTGTGTGTGTGTGTGTGTGTGTGTGTGTGTGTGTGTGTGCGCCTGTGCGTGTCTGTCTGTGTGTGTGTGCATGTGTGCGTGTGTGTGTGTTTGTGTGTGCGCTGCCGCTCTCTCCTTGGCAGAGATAGCTCTCTAAAACGCACATGCACGGCTCACACACTCGAGAAGACACGCAGGAAAAGCTCAAGCGGCGGCGTGTAGCTCTCAGCTGCAAAGGCCTTTTCCTCCCATTGACTGAAGTAGAGGAGACAGGTTTTTCGAGACGGGGAAAAGCGACACTCTTGTGAATGGATACAGATATTTATAGATTATTCGTTTTTTTTTTCTTTAGGAGGTTATTACGAGCTGCCGTCACGATAAAATATCCCCGCCGCGATGTGCTCGGCGTGGGGGTCGTTCTTTTAACCCATTTTTTGGAAAGGAATGCATATTAGCATTTAACCACTTGTCTAAAACTTTTAACTATGAGCTTATAAGTCTGATATTTTGAAAAAAAAACAAAAACAAAATGATTATGCTACCGATTAATCGCGCCTCCCTACTGAAAGCTGTCACGGTTTAAAGTGTCGAATGCAGTACTTAGCTCTAATTGGGTTAAAAGTGGAGAGAGAGAGACGGGGAGAAAAGCTCACGCAGGTTTTCTGCCATTTTGAGATTTTTCAAAATGAGCTCTTCCTTTGTCCAGCGTGCTGCTGCAGGGTAATCACCCACCCAGCCATTTTCTCACGAGGATCCACCTCGGGGTTGGATAATTTCTCCCATTTCTGTCATTAGCGGGCCCAGTGGTATTAGTACTCCGTGTGTTTTGTTCCTTGTACCTTTTGTTTTGTGCTAAGTGAAACCATGCGACGGAGCAGGAGCTAACCGGGGAAACAATACTCTCCTTCACAGGCCCAGGAATGTGTAATTAGTGATTTGAGCCCCAACTATGCTCTTCAAGATTCTCCTCTCTCTCTCTCACTCTCTCTCTTCTCTCTTCTCTTCTCTCTCTCTCTTTTGTTCTTCCTACTCTGCAGGGGCAAACCTAGGCATGGGCATGGGGGTGGGGTGGGGCAATGCCCCCCTAAATGCCCAGTCTGCCCCACCAAACACAAGGGCATGCAACCCAAGATATTTCAAATTAAAATGATTTGAAACACTACTACTACTGCTACTAACTAACTACAGTTGTGGCACCACTAAACCGACAGCATTTCATCATTGAAAACAGAAAACTCAGACCTTTAGCTTTATGAATGCTGCGTGTCTGTTGCATCTTCAACAACAACTGATGTTGTTATTGATGCTTGCCTAATAAATGTCCTGTAAGGGAAAATGGAATGTCCTGTAATGGAAAATAGAAAATGGTATGAAAATGGTACCATTTTCACCTGCCCCCCCCAATTGGAAATGTTACATCCGCCCCTGCTACTCTTAGTCCCCCATGGATCTCAATCACTCTTTGTCTTTTTTTTTTTCAAAGCAAAAACCCCCCTCATATCTATCCTTATTTCTTTGTTACTCTTTATAGAAAGAGTAAGTTTCCATTTTTAACATGGAAAAGGATGGGGGGGGGGGGGAAATCATTGTTACTCTTGGCAGGAAAACGGCTTCTCTCGCTTTTCCTTTCAGGTCGAGTTCAATGACAATATCCAGGTTATATAGCGTGGATGCCTGTCTCAGATGCCGCAGTGATACTCCAACCGTAGTATCGCTGCATCGCCTTGGCTAGGAGAACCGTTAGCTATTCACAGAGCGCCTAGATCTGTGCTTTAAGACATGCGATGGAGCACACATGAAGCTTCCACGAAGGTCCCAAAAGACCACTTTGAAACGTTTTCAAATGCCGTTAATGCTACTTATAACTGACATACGACGCAAGAGAAAATGATAATCTTAGGTGGGGAATGGGTTCCCGATCTTTTTTTCTGGGGTCAGGCAGAGGCCCACTTGAAGATCTTGAAAGCGTCCATTTTTAACATAATTTCAAAAAATATTTTCTATAACAATGTTATATCAAATTAGCTTAACTTTTCCCTAATTGTTTGGTGTCCACTTAATTGAGAATTGCTGGTTTAGAGCTGTGGTTACCAAACCTTCATGTCAGGGACCCTCAAATTGACACTAATTAGTCTGTGGTCCCCCATTCGAAAAGATATGCCATGCAGAGGCGCCAATGCAATATGTTTTTCTTTCTTTTTTTGTTTCTAGCAGCGATTCTCAACACATCATTTCAAGGACCCCCTGAGTTTGGCATGCATAATTATATTAGTCATATGGAAACCCCATTTAATATCATTTCTATCTCTGGGACCCCAATTTACAGTATATGGTGAAATCAATTTGACTCTGAGAGTGTTCACATTTTGTACTCTCGGGGTTCTGTTTGAACTCTCAGAGTTGGTTCCAAACTATCATTTTTTTGCTGAGGACCCCTTGGAATCCCCTGAAGGACTCCTGTGGGGTCCATGGACCATGGGTTTAGAGAGGAGGGGAGGGGGGTGGTGTTCTGGTCAGCCTCACTCGCGGCGATAGAGACAAGCGGTAGTAGTGGTGGGGGGGTTTCAGGCCCTAATGGGCCGGGGTCAGTGGGGATAATAGGGAGTAAGTGGCCGGGCCGCATGGGCCAAACGCAATGCTAATGTAAATACTGATCCATTTTCACGGGAGGGATCCAGGGAGGGTCGGCTTTCAAGATGCTTGAACGTACATACACACACACAAATGCCATGTGAAAAGCTGAAAAACATTAGCGCCTGTTGGGGTGGAAACCTTTTATGTCCCAAAAAACGTACAACCGGTCCACACAGGTTGATTGTGAACGCAGTGAATTAATTTTTCTGACTAGTGTTAAATGTTATTGTCTTTTTATGTCCACTATGTATTTTGTTCATACGTTTACTTGAATGTGTTTGAAGTTAAAAGGGGAATTTCATTCATTTTCAAAATTTTCCTGAGATGGTACAAAACCCTAATTTCATTTGTACACACTCAGAAAAATACCACCTCCATTTCTAGGAAACACAGAATGGGGGGGATCTTTTTCATTATGTCCACACAGCATCTCTAAGGTATTTATTTAATGACAGTAAAATGTTGAAAATGAGAGGAAATCTCCTTTGAATAAAAATGTAAAAAAAATAAAATAAATCAGGATGCTTTCAAAAGCAACAACTCAAAAATAAACAAATAAAAAAAAAACCAAATAAATAAATAATATATAAAAATATAGCAAACATAGCAGTTCTACAAGCTCTCCACGACAGCCATGTGCCACGTGGTCCTGTGGCAGGGGTGCATTGGCACATATTTTGCCTTTGCCAGGCCACCCTGGGGGTGGCAGCTGGTTAACCAGATGTAACTCTTTGAGAGCGTAAAAATGAAACCAAAATATTCATCATGTGAATTAGCCCAACTAGTCTACAAAACTAGTGAATGTAGAAGATTAATGGTCATTTTGATCTGTATGTTCCAGGCGAGCATCTAGCGCATTCTAGTGCATTTTGTAAGTGCCACTAGTGCATTTTGGATCTTGTCCAGGCCATAGGTGGTGCAGGCCACCGGGAAAACTCCCTGTACTCCAGATGGCCAATCCGCCTCTGTCCTGTGGAGTGACTATGGAAACACAGTGTCCCTCTAGTCTCCACACCCCCCTGTCCAAAACCATCACTTCTGAGTCCAACGGCCTGCAGTGCTCCTCCCAATGGATCCACTGTAGTTACTGTTTGGTCACAACAAGCTCGTTGTTACTTCTCATTGCGTGCAACATGCGTAAAAAAAATCACAGACAAACGCTTATCCATTTTTTCCGCTTTTCAGAATATTCGTAAAATCTCCCGAACTACAAGCTATGACAACTCTTCTATGATGACGCCACTTTTTGCGCAGCACTTTCTTTAGCACAATAATACGAAGTATCCTAGGCAGTCATTTGCCTTTATTTCAATGTGCGTAGCAATTAAGTAGAAATATGGATAATACAAGGGTTTCTGATGGTTGATGCAGTACTGTACAATGTGCATTGTATTCGGCGATGCCAGACAAACACTCGATACCAACAATACTGAATGAGATGTAGAGGAATGAGTCATGTTCAATGTATTTACCAGGGTCGTTTTTTTTTTTTACAGTCTGTTGTGTATAGATTGTGTGTGTGTGTGTGTGTGTGTGTGTGTGTGTGTGTGAGTGTGTGTGTGTGTGTGTGTGTGTGTGTGTGTGTGTGTGTGTGTGTGTGTGTGCGTGTGCGGGTGCACGTGCACGTGCATGCATGTGTGGGGCAAACAGGTCAGTAAGCCCATGAACTTCGGATTGACCTTTGCCCCACAGTGTCAGACACACTGCGTCATACTTATGCGCGTGTGTGTGTGTCTATGTGTTTGTGCCCGTCAGTGCACACGCTCATTTTTGTGTTTCGCACGATTGGGCGTGCGTGCTTGTGTTGTGCGGACATCTGAACCCCCCCCCCCCCCCCCCCCAAAAAAAAAAAAAAAAGAGTGGAAGACATAAAGCTTGATGCAAAAGCGTTCGACAGAGTGATATCCATAAAGCAATAATTCAGTTGTATTATTTTCCATGCGGGCCCTCGCTAGCACGGCTCAGTCAAATTACCATTTAACCGCTTTTTCTGCTGACACCCGCACATTGCCAATGAGGAGGAACACAGAGAAAGAGAGACAGAGAGAGAGAGGGATAGATAGAGATGCAGAGAGAGAGAGAGAGAGAGAGGAGAGAGTGGGGGAGAGAGAGAGAGAGAGGAGAGCAGAAACATGGTATGAAAGACTCATTGTGATAATTCATTTATTTGCCTTGGCTGCCATTATGCGATGGATGCTTATTATTATTGGGTGACCTAAGCTAAGCTAGCCCACAGGCGCTCCGCTCTGCCTCTCCTCTCCTCTCCTCTGCGCACACACAGCACAGCACGGCACGGCACAGCACAGAACACAACCCCAGAGCTGTAATCACATGTAACAACCAGGAGGGATATAGGGGAAAGAAGAACAAACGCGAGAGGCTACATAATTCCATATATATACTGTATATGGTCCTTTTGATTTGCGAGAGCGAGTGATTAGGTTAGGAAAAGAAAGGGGAAGAAAGGAGGACAATGTCTGAGGAGAGAGGAGGGGAGGGAGGGAGGGAGGGTTGATTTTCTTTTAGTTTGTTTTTGTTTCTAACGTTTCACATCTCCCGGTGTCTTTAAATCAAACCGCAGCACGGCCTTGGAGGGGAGGAGAGAGAGAAAGAGAGGGGGGTCAGGGCATGTGTTTTCGAGGTGTTTGTGCGTAACATAGCCGCTGTGCGTCCTTTTTTCCGCGTGTGAGCGCAGAACTCCGGCGTATACGTAGTAGTTGCTGTGTGGTCGGCAGACCTTGGAGACCAAAGCCGTAACTTTTCTGGAAATCTGTGTATCTGTTACAATGATACAACAGATCGACTCTTTGTTATTTACACAAATGAAACAAATCTACAATCTTGTGAGGTGAATCGTATAGAGTATTGTTTACTACAACGTACTTGAACCGCGGCGTCTATATTCTGGACGGAACAAATAGTCCCAAAAAATAGCAGATCGACAATCTCACAAGGCACCAGTTAATGTCAGGCATTTGGTGTAGACGGGAGGAAAATAAATGTCCATGTAAAGAGACAAATCGCTGCCCAGTTTACTAAGTCTAGAGGTTCAACACTTCTAATGCTTATCAAATCAAATCTTACATCCTACCCAGACTGCCAAGATTGTTTTTTTCTCCTTTGTCACCCCCCCAAAAAAGTCAAGTTTTGGATAAACCATTGGGGAAAAAGGTTTTGGGGGGAAACACGGGTTATGCAGTCAAAGTGTTACAAAAGTTGAAACATAGATATAAAAAGGTCGCTACCCAAACAGCCACGGTAGGAAGCTAAGCTGCTGTTGTTTTTTTATTTATACTGCTTTCTTGTTTGTTTGTTCTTTTACCTGTGTGTGAGTGCGGTGGCTCGTAACATAACACACACACACACGCACACGCACACGCACACACACACACACACACACACACACACACACACACACACACACACACACACACACACACACACACTTTCAAGCGGCATCGTTCTTTCTTTTCCCTCCTCCGTGGCGTGAGTGAGTGCCAGCAGGACGGATCATCCATGGTGCAGATCCAGCATTACATCTTATTCTCGGGGGCAGAGCGGCGTTTAGCAGGAACGTGTTAGGGAGTGGTAGCTCTATGGAATTCTACACTTGGCACCTTCCAGGCAAGCCTGGTAGTGTTTAAGTTTCGAAGGACAAAACGTCTTTTCGACGCAGGCCCAAGCCAGGTGGCATGTTGTCTGTCTTCAACTACTTACCCACCCCCCGCATCCCCCACTGCGGCGTGTTCGCGAGTGCGCTGAGCGTGCTGTATTTTGTCATCTTACTTGTGCAGCGCTCAACCAGGCACGTCCACGTCAAAAGCAGAATACATCATAGCCGCCACTGCCCAGAGCGGCGCTTTCGTTTCGTGGACTTGATATGTTTATACTTTCGGAACAAAACTTTTGTATTTCGCCGGGCCCAAGCCGCTGTTTCTTCTTCTCCCCCATCCCACCCCATCCCAACGGCCGCGGAGAGTGAGTGTGTGTGTATACTGCGTGTTTGTATGTGTGTTGTGTGTGTGCGTGCGCAAGGATAGCACCGGAAGCTTGGTGGCGTTCCAAGAGAATGAAGGTATACCCAGCAACAAGCCCGCATTAGCCCAGAAACGAAACCTTCTTGCTGCGGGGTGGAAACTTGAAATGTATGATAAAAAAAAATACCATTCCTTTTTCGTCATTTCCGATCCGATCCCGATACCACAGTTTCTGTGCTAGCCGATACCAATACCAAATACTGATACCAGATAAGAATATATATATATATCTATATATCATAATGTAAAAAAGAAAAAAGACCTTTATATGAAGTCCACCAACAGGGAATAGCATAATTCTCACTCAAATATGCACCTGGGCAACTACGTTGTACAACACAAAGCAAACTCCACATGACCCAACATTTTATTTAATGGGCATCGTGTCAAATCATTACCCCTGTGTCAGATCTGTTAGACTGGCATATTTGCCAATATATGACCCGATTATGACAATTATGGGCCGATACCGATACTTCGGATACTCATACAGTATTTGCCGATACCAATATAATAATAGAAAAAAAAAGCCCCAAAAAAGAGCCGATCCGATACTTTTCCCGATACCGTTGGAGTATAGGGACATCCCTACTAAGAACTAACTGTGAAGAATCTATATAGGCCGGGGGTTGTCAACCAGTGGTCCAGGGACCACCAGTGGTCCTTGAGAGGATGAATATTCATCATCTGAATTAGGCATTTTGGAATGTATGTTTTGCTTGTTTTGTTTCCCAAATCCAGCCTGGAATTGTGGACAAAAGCAAAATACATCTTTAGATTTGGGGTCTGTGGGGCTAAAATGTCATCAAATGGTGGTCCCTGGCTCAAATCCTGAATAAATGGTGGTCCCTGAGATGAAAAAGGTTGAAAACCCCTGATATAGGCTAATTAAACTATGTATACAGATGCTGTATAGTGCTTTGTTTACATGACATGCTATGACTCTACATGCACTGCTATCTAAGCCTACATAAGAATGCTTTGAGGGAGAAAAGAACTGGCGTGGAACATGACATTGACGTGGAATGTCGTTTATAACCGTGCGTTACACGCAAACAGTTAAGCGCCGCCGTCCCGACGCACACCACGGCTGTTATTAGAGCATAGCTGCGGCGCTGCGCAGCTCTCATTTAGGACTAGGTGTTCATTAGCCGCCTGGTAGCAACTCTTAATGACAGGAAAACAGGCCCTGTTTTGCACGGAATGCCCCTAATTTGTCCTTTGGTTTTTGAGGTGTAAAAAGAAAGAAAGAAAGAAAAAACGCTACGGCCTTGCGACGTCGAGCCACTTTCAAAATATGTTTTTTTTTTTCCTTTTTAGGAACGGTAGTAGCAACGCGCGCGCGCGCACACACACACACACACAACACACACACACACACACACACACACACACACACACACCACACACAACACACACACACACACACACACACACACACACACACACAGCCATATAGACCAGTGGTTTTCCAACCAGTGATCCGGGGACCACAGGTGGTCCCTGAGAGGATTACTGGTCTGAAGAGTTAAATTACATTTAAACATCTGAATTACTTACTATAATTCTCAAGAATGTACACATTTAGAAAATGTAGAAGAATTGTTTTTTGAGCAATGTTTGGCCAGTTTATCTCTCACAAACTTGAAAATCCCTGCATGGTTTTGGGCCCAAGAGACTAAACTCAACATCAATCGGTGGTCTGTGACTAAAATGCAGAATAAATAGTAGTCCCTGGTATGAAAAAGGTTGAAAACCTCTGATATAGACACATAAAACGCGTACAGCTGAAGTGACAGGACAGATCTACACACATGTTACGCTGAAGACATCAAACACACAGGCCAAAACAAGCATGTTTGCAGGGTTGAAATTACAGTCGCATGCGTGTCAGTGTCACACACACAGAAATGAAAGGAGCTGTCGCTGTCACTGAAAACCTTGTATGTCCAAAACATACACTAATTAGTAAACAATTACAGACATGTTATTTGTCAAATATTGAAAATGGCCATTGTGCACTGTGAGCTCCATAAGTCCGCTATTGTGTGACGCTCTCGGAAGGGAAAAATAAACTAAAAGAAATGTAAAACGTGGAGATATGTGTTTTTTTTCGCCCGACGGCGGTGAAAAGCTGTCCTTTGCTTTACCTTATTAAGGACGAGGTTAATGAGGCAGCTTTGTCACCACAGAACAAACAAATGAACGTGTGTTTCTGAGCATGCGTGCGTGTGTGTGCGTGTGTGTGTGTGTGTGTGTGTGTGTGTGTGGGTGTGTGTGTTGTGTGTGTGTGTGTGTGTGTGTGTGTGTGTGTGTGTGTGTGTGTGTTTGTCTGCGTGTGCACGTGGCGATGACAAATGAAGCCGGGGAGCGAGGGATGGGTGGAGGAGCGGGCTGTGTGTGTGTGTGTGTGTGTGTGTGTGTCTGAAAGGTGTTTTGTAAACATCCGAGTCTGTATAATGAATGCAGTCCTTACTGATGCACGCACACACAGTAGTGCACAGTACAATGAAGGAGACTGAGTCTGACAGGTAAGGGAAGTTCCCCTGTGTAGTTAGTGCGTGTGCATGTGCGTGCGCGCGCGTGTGTGTGTATGTGTATGTGTGTGGGTGTGGGTGTGTTACTGGCAGAGCTCATATAATGTTGTGTCTTTGACAGGTAAACAGGAAGTCCCGTGTGTCCTAATTTACATTACCCTGTGTGTGTGTGTGTGTGTGTGTGTGTGTGTGTGTGTGTGTGTGTGTGTGTGTGTGTGTGTGTGTGTGTGTGTGTGTGTGTGTGTGTGTGCACCTTGCTACCATATTTAGGCCCGCCTGAGGAGGGCTGTTTAGCTCATTTTGATTGGCCCACAGGGAGCTCTAGCTTGTTTGGTTGTTTGCCAAACACTAATCCCCAACAATTAACCACCGGGCACTCTGGAGGGATGCCATATTGACGAGGATGGCACACACACACACACACACACACACACACACACACACACACACACACACACACACACACACACACACACACAGAACACACACACACACACACACACACACAGAGACACAGACAAATCCATATGGAATTGTACACAGACATAAATTACATCCACATTTCTCAGTCTCTCTCTTTTCTATCTATCTCCCCCTCTCTCTCCACACACACACACACACACACACACACACACACACACACACAACACACACACACACACAACACACACACACACACACACACACACACACTGGTGTGCGCGCGTGCCAACCCAGGAGCGGGAAAGGAAACAGTGCGTTTGTGTGTTTGAATATGCATTACACAGCCCACGCCTGGCAGGAGTCAAAGTGCTCCTCTAAAGACTTCATAAATCATGGATGCTCTGGCTTGTGATCCACGAAACGCTCCGGCCCGCCTCGCATATTTTCTGGGCCCTGCAGAGTGCCAGAAGAGCGACAGTCAAAGAGACGGAGAGAGAGAGAGAGAGAGCCTGGGCTGGCCCCCTCTCTAGTTTTGGTCTTAAACAAACCTCCCGGAATGTGCTGATGGGGTAGAGAATTAATATTAGACCTAAACCTATCTTGGCAGCTTCAGTTTAACCCCAAGCATATCATTCAGCCTCCCCCTCTCTCTCTCTCTCTCTCTCTCTCTGCAGCCCAAACCGTCTTGGTATCTTAAAAAAGGAAAAAGAAAAAGCCAAGCAAGGATCGGATATACAGTGTAAAGGGCGTGGAGCGTTTCTTTTTATAAGCCTCCGCCGCTGCTTACAGTGTTTTTTTTTTTTTTTTTTTCGTTTTTTTTAACATAGTGTGGAACTTTGGGAGTTGGGTTGTGCGAGTGTTTAGCCCACACAACATTGGTTTGTTTTCTTTCCCTTATACAGTATTGTGCTACAGCCACTATTTCCTAATTGGATGATTCTGCTGGACACGACGAACTGCACCGGAGAGCTATTGAGTCTGATTTCAATAAGCGCTTGTTCTGACACGGTGCATGATTCACTTCTCTTATCACGAGGAAATGAGCACGTTCACCTTGAGAGAGAGAGGGAGAGAGAAAGGGAGAGAGAGAGAGAGAGAGAGAGAGAGAGAGAGAGAGAGGGAGAGAGAGACATTGAGAGGGAGGCTTTTGTCGCATTGCCAACGAGCATTTCGATGAGACAGTGACGGGCAGGCTAATGTCGCATTGAAGGTTGTCTGCGCAAGACGTTTGCCTTATTAGTTTTAGCGTTTCACTTACAGGGGCCTCCCGTTTTTCAATTTTCGCTCACTTTAAAGAGGGGAATAAAGGGGAAGAATTCAGACTCGACGTCTGGGTGAATAATAGTCTTGAGACACAGGTATATTATAGATCCGTATATACGTCTGAAGCAAGCAGCGAGGAAGACGGCACACGCTCTGCACACGAGGTCAATAAGCTTTTTGTTCCACTTTCAGAACGTTTTTCATGCCGTTATGCACGACTACGAACACGTTGCGTTTTCGTTAAAAGTCAGGTGTGCCGTTACGGCGATGACATGTGAGCGCTTCTGACCGAGGCTAAGTTATGGAATTTTGGTTGTTCAGATTGACCCTGGAGATAATGGCTAATAGATAGAGGTGTAACGATACATTTTAACAGTGATGCGATACATATCACGATAGATGGTTGGCGATACAATACCTTGGACGATATTGGTTATTTATGGCGATACAACGTAATACGATTCAACGATTTGAAATCGATACAGTAACTATTCCGCCTATAGTCTATTAAATAGGTGTGAAACATGTTGATAGTGCAGGTTTTTAAGAGAGAAATGTATTAGAATGGATAATAAATTAGTAAAAACAGTGATCTAGCATACAGATGGACATTGTAATTGAACACATGATGTGTTGTTTTTCCTAACATTGCTAAATACATTGCACAAATGCATAGTATTGGAAACGACACCTTTGTTTTGCAAATCGATATACCGTATGTAAAGTAATACGATACTATATTTTCTGTTTACATGATGAAATGCTTAGGTTCTTAAAATCAAAATCGATATTTCGATACAGTTACAATATTGTTACACCCCTAATAATGACCCCAGCATAATTCCTGAGACTTTGAGGTTTGTGTGTGTGCGTGTATGTGTGTGGTTTGTGGAAGAAGGGAGGAGGGTTATTTTCCCCCCTATCCTGGCAACTAGGTTGTTCATCTGCGAAAGGAGGAGGAGGAGGAGGAAGGGAAGAAAGCAAGAAGGGAGAGAGAGAGGGCGAAGGAGGGAGGCCTCCTTTCAACGGGAGAGAAACAAAGATAGCTGTAATTAATGGCCCAGAGCTGGGGACTTGGGGGAGCTTTCTTGTGACAAGTCCGACTTAATTAAAACTTAAGACCACTGAAAGGGCCCGCTGACTGTGAGGAGGGGGGACGTCCCGCCGTCTCGTGAGAAAAAAGAAGAAGAAGAAGGAAAAAAAAGAGGACCTCGTAAGGTCCACCCCCCCAACACCACCACCACCCCTTCTTTCTCTACAAAAGAACGAAAAAAGATGGAAAGAGAATCAGCGGAGGAGGGAGGGAGGTGGTGGTGTTGGTCGGTGGCTGTAGCTATGTTGCTAATCCCTGTTTGTCAAAGGCGAGGTGGCGGCGGGGCGGGGGGCCGGGGGGGAGGGTATCTCTGGGATCTTTTGGTCTCGCACACCTGCAGCTAGCTGCCCTACTCTGACACACCCCCACCGCCCTTTACCGCCCCTCCCCGTTTTACCCCACACACTTTTTTTTCTCATTCTCTCTCTCTCTTTCTCTCTGTTGATTTTTCTCTCAACGCAGAGTAAGCCAAGTAGAAATGATGTTAGCCGTCCGCTAGCATTTTGTGTTGTCTGTTCGGTTTCATCGAGAAATTAAATAATGATAGCATTTTGAGTGGTGCAGCCACTCTTAGAGACAGACACGTGTGTGTCCCTTATGGGTACTGGGCCTTGACGCTGGGCTTGTTCCTCTGGCTCTGGATGTTTCGGGAATCCCGGGTACTTCCCACATGGAGTTGCACCACTCACTTCACTTGGGTGTGATTTTTTCTTTTTCTTTTTTTACTTTGAGACAAGCACGGGCATGTGATCTCCACCCCCTCTCTCTCTCTCTCTCTCTCCCTCCTCTCTCCCTCCATAGATCAGATAATGAGAGTGTGGTCTGTTCCTTTGTTTCTGTGCATTGTTCATTAGCCCGGCAGCAACAACAGAGCCACACATGATATGCTCAGCTTGACTGGCCGTATGGGAGCCAGGGTGTATGTGTGCGCGCGCGGCGTGTGGGTGTGTGTATAGTGGACGACACACATAGCGTCAAGTATAGCGTATTTTATATGCCAATGTTGCACGCCAAAAAAAATGTCAATCTAAAAGCTCACTTTTGCTTACAGGGTGCTACATTTTTCACTACCTAAAAATGTGGGCATCCTGGCCAGTATAATTTGATGCGTGTCTGTGTGCACACTGGCTGTGGGCGTGGCCTCTAGGCAGGGGGTGGCTTTGCATGGCTGCAGTGCCATTTAAAAAGAGCTAACTGGAAATTAAGGCTCACAACTGACAGCCAGTTGAATGCAGGACCCCCGAGGGGTCTCTGCCGTGAATGTGAGCCGCACAACTAAAGACAAAAAAGAAAACAAGAAAAAGAAACAAAAAAACAGTCCTTTGACTCTCTCTCTCTCTCTCTCTCTCTCTCTCTCTCCTCTCTCTCTCTCATCTCTCTCTCTCTCACTCTCTCTCGTCTCTCCTCCTGTCTCTCTCTCTTCTCTCTCTCTCTCTCCTCTCTCTCTCTCTCTCTCTCTGTGTGTGTGTGCGTGTGTGTGTGTGTGTGAATACTTGGCTGTCGGAAATAACAGGAAGTGCTGCGAAATGAAAAGAATTAACGACACAAAGGAAAGTGTTATGTATTTTAATGAAAACATCGTCTATTATGTGTTCGCCTTTTCACACAGTTCAAAATGGGGCATTCTGTGGACCAACCGTAAGCCACACAACAATACCGCATTCTGTCCTGCTGTTTTTGCAGTTCATTATCTACACAGAAATGTATTTTTATATATGTCATTTGATAGTTTCTCTCAAGTTGATCGTTACGAGAGCATAAGTTGATGTTTTCTCTACATGAAAACAAGACTAGACTTATACCTTGTGTTCAGTGCACATAAATATAAGATGTGAGTGTGACCAAAACCAGGTAAACAGATGATTTACCTGGAGATAGCATGTTCCTTAGACAGGTGCACCATTGTTTGCTTGGTATCCAATTCCAATGTGCAGATATTGATGATAGTGTGCTGTGAAGTCACTCTGGAGCGTCTCCTAAAGGCCTGCATTTGTTAACATTCGCTAAACCCCACCCTAAAAGCGATTGGCCAATCCAAATACTTTCACCAACTCAAGTGTTCGTTGAACACATAACACAGCTTAAAGCTACACGACTGACCCACCCAGGTGATAGCAATAACACTAATCGCCGAATAGGCTTATATGTGAATCACATGCAAAAAACACCTGTTAGAAGACATTTTGAGGCCTCTTGCCTCCGAAATAACTGATTATTTATGGAGAAATGCCGTCATTTAGTGTACATCTCAATGGGGAGAAAAACAGCGAATTCTGCTTAACCTGCTCAACTCACTCAGTTTGCAATCTTCTTGGGGATCTCTCTGGAGCAACATATATATTTTCAAGGGTCACGGCCAAATTTGGGGTTCCTTCACATGAATAGCACCACCGACACAGAAAAAAGACGTTTCTTTTAGACATTTTCCTCTAAAACAACTCCTCTCTCTCTCTGTCTCTCTCCAGTACCTCCAGAAGCAGGAGGGCGCGTGCAGCCCCGAGGCGTGCGTCTACTACTGCGCCCTGTGCGACTACTCCACCAAGGCGCGTCTCAACCTGGTGCAGCACGCGCGCTCGGCCCGCCACCAGCAGAACGAGGGTCTGCGCAAGCTGCAGCTCCACCAGCAGGGCCTGGGAGGAGGAGACGACGACGGACTCAGCCTCCACGAGCTCTTCCATGTCAAAGAGCAGCCTGCTCAAGGTCAGTGATGTGATGTACACACCATGATACACCCCATCGTCCCCCTACATAGTAACACCCAGCGAGTAAATTCCCCCAATTAGGATTGGAAGTGCCTCCAATCAGGCACTTCCCCCCACTGTAGAGTGTGTGCATGTGCACATCTTTGTTACCGACCATGTCATCCAAATCACAGTGATTGTGAGTTCGTTTGATGCTTGTATATGGATTCAATGCTCTGTAGTTGGACCCTGTCTAGCCTCCCCACGCCCCCATCATCTTTCTCTCTTTTTTTATTATCTTACATCCAACCCCCTTCATTCACCGTCAACCCTCCCTCCCTCTCTCTCTCTATATATATACTGTATACTCTCTCTCTCTCTGTCTGTCCATCTCTCTCTCCGTATCCAGATCACGTCTACCGTCCCATCCATAACCCCCTAATCTCCCCAAATGAGCATACTGTTCCTATTAGGCTGCTGTGCTTATGACTGCAACACACACACACACACACACAACACACACAACACACACACACACACACACACACACACACACACACACACACACCACACACACACACACACACACACACACACACATGAACATATAAGCGTGTGCGCTGCTGTCCAACTGGAGGGACATCCCAGGCCGGCTTATGAAACCCTACCTTGGGAGGATCTCACTATAGTGAAAAGGCCTCTGCGCGCATACACACACATGCACGCACGCACACACGCACGCACGCACGCATACGCACGCACACACACACACACGCGCGCGCTACACAAACGCATACACACACACACACACACGGTTTTCTCCCCGGAGTGAGCTTTCATTTCCTTTCTCATGACCAAAGCAATTTGGCTTTCATTTAAGAGTCTCCGTCCTGCCAGCAGCTAATAAGTGAAACAGAACTGTAAAACATTCAAGAAAGACAAAAAAAGAAAAGAAAAAAAAGACACGAGAAAGAGAAAGAAGAAGGGAGGAAAAAAAAGAAAGAAAAAGATTAATCGTTTTTCTCCGAGTGGGGGCTCATGCACGCTGCTGCTGCTGCGTGATGGTGGTGGTGGTGGGTGAGGTTTGCAGGGGTGTATTAGGGATGCGGGGGTGTGGAGGGGGGGGGGGGTCGGTGCCGTAATTTAAACCATAAGACGTCGGTGGACGGGGGCGGATCTAGGCATGGGCATGGGGGGGGGGGTGGGGCAGTACCCCCCTAAATGCCCAATCTGCCCCATGCACCAAACACGATGGCCTGCAAAACAACCCAAGATATTTCAAATCAAAGTGCTTATATTTAAAATGATTTGAAACACTACTGCTGCTACTAACTAACTATAGTTGTGGCACCACTAAAAGAAACACCATTTCATCATTGAAAACAGAAAACTCCCTGAGTCAGACCTTTAGCTTTATGCATGCTGTGTGTCTGTTGAAACTTCAACAACAACTGATGTTATTATCGATGCTTTACTTACCTAGTAAAAATCCTGTAACCGAAAAGGTATGGGTGTGACGTCATGAAGTCGCCCTCATACCATTTTCTCCTGCCCCCCAATTGGGAAATGCTACATCCGCCCCTGTCGGTAGAGGAGAAGGAGTAGAGGAGAGAGAGAGTCGGGGTCCATTATTTAGTCATCTTTATGTTAATGCTGCCGGCGGAGAAAATGAGCGCTTAACTTGTTTTTGCTTTGCTTGACCTCGAAAGGAGAGAGAGAGAGACGTAGTGAGGAGGGGGCTGGGGGGGGCTCTAACACGTTTTGAATAGCATTCCGCCATAGCATTTAGTGCACACGTACATACATCCATCTGTGTGTGTGGTGGTGTGTGTTGTGTGTGTGTGTGTGTGTGTGTGCGTGTGTGTGTGTGTGTGTGTTTTAACATTAATCTGCGCTCCCCAAAGTGTCCTGTTTATACATGGTACTCCCAAACCAGATGGGGGCCAGCCTAGGCAACTGAGAAACATATGTGAAAGTCCGTAACACACACACACACGCACACGCACGCACACACACACATGGCCGAGGGAGCTTCCCATTGCTGGAGAGAAAGAAAAGGAGAGCGAGTTGTGTGCTCATACGGTGTGTGCTGCTGCTGCGTTTGGTTTTAATTATACACGGATCAAAGTTTCGCTGAAGTTCAGGGTGCAGCAAGAAAAGCATGCTTAGATAAATCATTACTGTGCATTTTACCATGGCCTCTCTCTCTCGGTCTCTCTGTCTCTGTCTCTCTGTCTCTGTCTCTCTGTCTCTGTCTCTCTCTCTGTCTCTCTCTCTGTTTCTCTCTCTGTCTCGCTCTCATCATGCCTGTCTCTCCACCATATCCTCCATTGTCTCTGATCCTGTTCTTTGTTACCGGGTAAAACAGCGAAAACCTTTTTTTCTCAACCTTTTTTGTTTAAAATATCACATAGCGCTACAACTCTGACAGTGTACAAGCGGTTCCTTTTACAGTCATTCAGTACAGTCTCGAGCGTCCATTTGGACCCTTCCCGAGGACCCCCGAAAGGGTGCCCTGGACCCCACTTTAAGAACCGCTAGTGTAGAACACAAGCACAGCTTTTCACCCCCCTTCAATTTTCTTTTTTTCTTCTTTTTTTTTTTTTTTTACATCTGAGACCAGCAACTGTGTTTTAAACCTGTCAAAAGCAATATTCACCCCCAGTGCACCTATTTCAAATGTTCCACTCTTAAAACACACCGTATTTTGTTGCCCGGGCCGGCCACTGTGTTTTATACCTTTGGCTTTGATGCACACGTGGTAAATTTCCACGAGGAAGCTTAAAGCTTTAGCGGCAGCGGTGGCGGCGACGAGGCTCGTTTTTTTGGGTACGGCCAGGCAGCCATCGGCCCGCAAAGTAGCAAAGCAGGTTTTTCTGTTTTTTTTTTTTCTTTTTCTTTTTTCCTTTTTTGGATGGCCCCCTTTTGCCCATTCCACATAATATTTGAGCGAACAACGGTATTCTTTCACAAGGTACACAGTAAAAGAAATTCAAAGGCGTTACCCCGTGTATAGCTTACATGTTTGGCAGCGACAGACAGAAAGGTAGAGAGAGAGAGAGAGAGAGAGAGAGAGAGAGAGAGAGAGAGAGAGAGAGAGAGAGAGAGAGAGAGAGAGAGAGAGAGAGAGAGAGAGAGAGAGAGAGAGAGAGAGAGAGAGAGGTGTTAGTGAGAGATCAAACCGGGAGGAGTGGGAGGAGGAGGGGGGGGGGGGTAGATGTAATAAACCAGGGCAATAGTGCACTGGTGACTACGCACAAGAAAGCATGTATGTACTGTACGTCCAACGCAGTGAAAGCCCTCACTGCTTATTTCACCAGACATACGCAAATGTGGACCCGCAAATTTACCCTGAGGATCGGTTGGTTCTCAGAGTTCCAGGGTTCCTTGAGGGGGTCCATCCACATGGACTCTTACAAGTCTTTAGAGACGAAAGATCCCCAAATGTACTACATATATTCGTTCATGGAACAAATTTATTCTCCATTTTAAGAGCCAGTCTATGCAAGTTTAAACAAACTGCTTAAACGACGTAATATAGGTAGGCTACTGATGTAGGCTACTGAGCACATTTTGCCCACCAGAACCCACCTCAATGAATAAAACCATAGCAGCAGCACAGAGCCATAGCCTTGGCTTTCTCCAGTGGTGCATGGCGAGGTAGAATGGTTGTAATCTCTATCTGTAGTGACACTAGTTGTGCTAGATCACACTAGTAGTAGGTGTTACAGGGGCCTGGTAGAGTAAAGAAACACTGTGGTTAGCTGGAGGCTGATAGATGATCCTACAGCCAGGCGACAATGGAAAAGGTTCTTCTGGTATATAGGCAGCATTATCAGCCTTAGGACCAGCACTGTTGCTCTGCAAGTGTCTTCATCTATGCAGGGGTTTTCAACCTTTTTGATACCAGGGTCCACTATATATTCAGCATTTGAGCCACGGACCATAATTTCATTACATTTTCACCCCACAGACCCCAAAACAAAAGATTTCCTTTGATTTTGTCCACAATACCAGGCTGGACTTTGCACACAAAGATCAAAATGGCCATTCTTCCAAATTCTCTAATTGTGTAGACATCTTAATTAAGTGATGCAAATTCAGATGATGAATATTTTAACTCTTGAGGGCGTAAACATGAAACTAAATGGACCCCCAAGGGTCCATCTGGTTTCATGTTTACGCCCTCAAAGAGTTACATCTGGTTAACCAACTTCCCATCATTTAGCCCGGGGACCACCTGGAACCCTCTCAAGGACCACTGGTGGTCCACGTCGCATTGGTTGAAAACCCCTGCTCCTGTTGGTATAGTGGTGAGCAGATGAATCTGCACATGTGTGTCTTGTGTCTTTATTATCGTTGCAAAGAAACCTCGGTTCTCCTCGCAAATTAACGGCCCACACTTCATCGTGCGAGCGCCTCGCCCACAAAAGCAGCAAAATTAGCGGATCTGGCTATCTAGTTATTTCCACCGTTCCTTTTAAAAACGCTAATAAAAGCAAAGAAACGTTTTTTTTCCTCCACTCTCGACAGCATCCGTATATTTTGTGTGTACTAGCGTACTGTATACGTATGTACATACTGCTAGTTTTCTGGGGCTTACAATTCCTGACTCGCGCACTTTTCTGTTCATTAGAGACACGGTATGAAAAAGATTAATTTAAGTGCTGACCGGTATCTTTCTCTTAAAGCCCAGGAAAAACCTGGCACGGAGCCAGATAATTATAGGCCCATTTGGGAATAGGGGTTGGGGGTGTGGGGGGGTTCTAATGCTCT
>CM076982.1:23083891-23088891 GCA_039105355.1 Benthosema pterotum
AGCGACCGTTTGACTTTTTTGGTGAATAGGTGCCATCTTTAATTAGCCTTTTCATGAGCGTTTTGTGCCGTCGTAATCTGCTCAAACGGAGCGGATGTTGTCACTCGATAGCTAACAGCTGTGATTGGCTTCGCCCCGCACGTTTTTTTTCGGCAATGTGGCGTTCGGGTTGCACAAGTCTAGCCAGCCAATCATGTTTTAAGCCTCACATATTGATTTGATTAGACACAGCTTATTACTTGCCATTAGCCAATCGGGCTGTGACCTTTTTCCCTCCCCGTTTATTGCGAAAAGCAAAGAACGTTATACTTCTACATAAAAGGTGCGGGACGCAGATGTTATTGGAGCGTTATGCGTTCATTCCCCCTGCATAATAAAAGAAAAGTTGGAATGTTATTATATGTTTCCTCGCTGATGAGATTGACATGATCTTACCCGGGAGGATTTTGATGGACTATATAGTTTTTATTGCCGTGCAATTAGATGGAGACAATACCCCTCCATTTTAAATCATTTGTCAAATCAAAATAAGACACGTTCGTATAGTGTGTATTATTATATTTTCGGCAAGTAGCAATTTAGCCCCAAATTTCCCCCACGAAAAAAAAAAAACATATTCTGGACGGCTGCGGAGAGCAAAAGATGTGGTCATTTTTTGAATAATTCCATCCAAGCAAATTATAATTACTTTGTGGTCTGTGTGTGCACATAGAAAAAAAGGGGGAGGCAGCAGTCTGACTTGAGCTTCAGGAAAGAAAAAAAAGCAAAAAGGGCTTCGTTCACCATAAACTATTTTTGAAATGGTGTGTCGGAGGCGGTATATATGGGAGCTTTGGACTCGATTGTTGTTCTTTGACTTGAAGCAGCCTCTATTTTTTTTTTTTGGTGGAGGGGGTATTACCCGCGCTCCCTCTAAATCGTTCCCTGATGTTTTTCCGTGCCCCACCACGCTGACAGTTATAATTTGCAGAAATTGCTCTGATTATCTGAATTAGCATACCTGACCAATGCCACATTAGACTTATTTACAATACAAAGCCATGGGGGCTCTGAGGACGCATACTAAATATGACTTAACCCCTCTTTGAAGAGAGGTGGGGCTTTTTGGGGGGGACTGGCGTCAGCTATAGCGAGGGCCTGGCAACCTTGTGAAAGGGGTACGAGTCAATGACATCACAAAGAGCTTAAGGCTCACCCCTACCATATGGAACTGGAAGGGTTTTTTTTTTTTTTGGGGGGGGGGGGGGGGTGGTGGAGTGGGATGGGGGTGAATCGGAAGATTTTTTTTTTTGGAAAAGGGAAGTCTTGAATGTGAAGAGTGGAGGAGGAGGAACAGGAGCGGATATAGAACATTCACCAATTGGGGGGGCAGGAGAAAATGGTATGGGTGCTTCGCGCCACGGGCGATGAAGTCGCACCCATCAATAATAACATCAGTTGTTGTTGAAGTTGCAACAGACTTGCAGTTTGCATAAAGCTAAAGGTCAGACAGTTTTCTGTTTTCAATGCTGTTGGTTTAGTGGTGCCACAATTCTAGTTAGTTAGTAGCAGTATAGTGTTTCAAATAATTTCAAATATAAGCACTGTATTTTAAATATCTTGGGTTGTTTGGTGCCACCCCCCCATGCCCATGCCTAGATCCGGCCCTGAGGTGGAGGTGGAACGGGGGAGAAGAGGGCAGAAACACAGGGGTTGGGACAGGGGACGGGAGGGGTGGGGGGGTTTGGGGTTCGTTCAAGTGTTATACCTCCAAACACTGACCTTTCCCTCTGCATTTCCCTGTTTTTTCCCCTTCCTTTCCACGCCACTCATCTCCCCTTTCTAGCGTATAGCAACACTGCCTGTCCCTCGCTCCTTCTGTTTTTCCCTTCGTTCTCTTTCTCTTCCCCATCACTCACCTCCATTCTCTGGTGTTTTCTCCCTCTTCAGCCCTCTCTCTCTCTCTCTCTCTCTCTCTCTCTCCCTCTCTCTGTCGTCTGACTCTTAGCTACAGATGGAGAAAACAATGGGGCATGTCACACAGCATTAAGACAAACAATCCGCTGATGGGGAGAGGGGAGGGGAGGGTTGCGAGGTAGAAGGGCCCGGCCCAGGGCCGTATCCTAGCAATACACTGGCTGGCCTCAAACAGCCGCTAATCTGACCACTGCGGTCATACAATACGCAGATGGACCTTTAAGGGCTATATGGTATGGTGCAGCAGCAGCAGCAGCAGCCTATACATCACCATGCACACGCATGCACGCGTTTGGGGTTTACTATACTTATGGGGACATCCTGATTTTAGGATGTCACGCACACACACACACACACACACACACACACACACACACACACACACACACACACACACACACACACACACACACACACACACACACACACACACACACACACACACACACACACACACACCATTTGTACGCTCTCAGAAAAAAAATAAGTGTTTAAAGAAATCCATCAACATGGTGAAAATACATCTTGATGATGTCATCAAGATGTTTCACCATGTTAGTGGTTTTCTTCAGACCTCCATTTCTTGGGAACACAGAATGGGGGAACTTCTACACGGCACCTCTGGGGTATACTAATGACATATTAGAATGTTGAAAATGGGTGGACTTCCCCTTTAAGTGGTAGATTCAGTATTACCTCTTCTCTTCCCTCCATCCTTCTGCTCACCATGTGTTTGAATTCATCTCTCTCTCTCTCTCTCTCTCTCTCTCTCTCTCTCTCTCTCTCTCTCTCTCTCTCTCTCTCCCCCCCACCTCACCTCATCCATCAGTGGAAGGTATGGAATTGATAGCGTGTATTGATTACCTATAGCCTAGGCTAATCGTCGCTAACTGGAGGAAGCTTTGCAGCTGTACCGCCTGTCAGCAGCCTGTCGCGCTGTTCCACCGCCAGAGCCGCTGTGTGTGTGTGTGTGTGTGTGTGTGTGTGTGTGTGTGTGTGTGTGTGTGTGTGTGTGTGTGTGTGTGTGTGTGTGTGTGTGTGGTGTGTGTGTGTGTGTGTGTGTGTGTGTGTGTGTGCGCGCGTGTATTCCTCAGATATCGTTGCTGTCAGTCAGAAACCTCTCATGTTCTTATTCCAACGTATTATTATTATTTTTTAATATGTTTGTTGAATATCATAGTGATGGAAGGTATTAATGAGAGCTTTTGACTATAAATAATAGCTGTACATTGGATCCATGGTAGACCAATCTGTGTTATTTAGTAGGAGTTGTTCCGATCATGTTAATTGGGAATCTCAGCTCAGGGACGAATTGTTCAAGAGTGTCATTTTTTAATGGTCTGGAGTGTGCGTCTAGACATGATTCAGACATTCCTAAAGTACGATATTAGAGCGGATATGGGATAATTGAACTATTGTGATAGTAAAACCGGTATATCGTTTCAGGAGAAGCAACAGTTTTGGACATAGGTGGTTTCTATACGACGGCCGACAAAGCCACTGGATAGCAAACAGTACGCACGCACGCATGCACACACAAAAAAGTGTCCAGGAGAGGAGAGGTTGAAATAATGGATTGACGGCATATGTTCTTTCTTGCTCACTTGTATGAGCTGCCAACAACCGCGTTCGCCGACAAACGGCACAGGTACTCTAGGTACTTCGAGAATAAGATTCATCTCTCTCTCTCTCCCCCTCTCTCTCACTCACTCACTCTCTCTCTCTCTCTCTCTCTCTCTCTCTCTCTCTCTCTCTCTCTCTCTCTCTGCCTCTCTCTCTCTCTCTTCGTCTCCCTAATAGGAAATTTGAGCACACTGTGTGAGATTAAAGAGGGAGAATCAATGCCTTGTGAGCAATCATTTCCAGACAAATCTCTTTCATCTTCACTCCTCCATGCCGACCCCTACCGCTCCACCACCATGCAACCACCCCCCTCCCCCCCACTCTCTCTCTCTCTCTGCTAATGCTAACAGAGGGGGTCCCATGTCATGACATCCCTCCTGCTTTTATCATGTTCATAGAGAGAGAGAGAGAGGAGGAGGAGGAATGTTGTCAGATTGGTGGATGATAGAAAGAAAGATGGACGTATAAAGTTGAGATAAAGGAAAACAGCAAATGGACACGCGGGTGCAATGAGAAGCCATTAAAACAAGGAACCCCTCGGGGGCCTTGATGATGATTATTTTTTTTCCCTCGTCGGTCCTTTGATGTGGTGAACCGACGTGGTCTTTGTACAAATTAGAGTTTTTTAAAAAAATAAATCCACCCACCGCTTGTCTTCAGTCAACACAGCGAGCGTCCGTCCATGATGAGACCGAATCCAAACTATTAGATTGACAAGAAAGTGAAGAAGAAGAAGAAAACTGATAAATAACGATGTCTGTTGGACTCGGAAGGATAGTGGATTCTCAAACGGTTTCATGCCACCCCCACTCTAAATGAACTAAAAAAAACGACATTGGCGTCGATCTACAGCAATTGGATGATATAAAAGTCTGTTCCGCCTGTATCTCCTATATATTCCGTGTCTCAGATGGCATTTTTTGGTCAAATAATCCATCTTATCAAATATGTCAACACAAAGTGAGCATCAACATAAGATGATCACTTCCAGTCTGGAAATGCATGGCACTTCAAACTAAGAGCTCGTCCTTGAAAAATCCTGGCATTATCAAATCACAGTTTAATCAGTGAGAGTGTTAATGTTGAAATTTCCATCTGGAAAGTTTGCGTGCAAGATTTGTGTCATTCAAATGTTTCACAACGTTTTCTTTTGAAATGACTTTGTATTTGGTTGACGTGAGTCAATATGATATTGATGCTGTCCTGTCTACTGGTGTCCCAGAACCCAACCATGGACCGTGTATGGGCAGGGGGTCCCACAACTAAAGAAACAACAACAACAACACAGTAGCCGGAGCAATATGAAAGATGCTACAGTTGGTACATTTTTAGCTCTCAAATGGATTCATTTATTTTTATTCATTTTACCGACTGAGAGGAACTCGATAGTGCTAGAAAGGCTGTTGTGGTGCAGTGTTCCT
>CM076982.1:23091391-23106391 GCA_039105355.1 Benthosema pterotum
TCTGATAACACTCGGACAGATATTGCATCCTCCTGGGGACTCCATCTGATAACACTCGGTCAGATAGTGCATACTTTCTGGG
Organism: Benthosema pterotum; assembly: GCA_039105355.1. Lineage (NCBI taxonomy): Eukaryota > Metazoa > Chordata > Actinopteri > Myctophiformes > Myctophidae > Benthosema > Benthosema pterotum. The sequence continues at coordinate 23,091,474 of CM076982.1, forward strand.
GACAACACTACACAACAGTTTCAGATATTACTCTTTGTGGGCATCTGTATAGACAGAGCATTTCTGCGCACACATCAGACAGTACAGTTTGTGACCATACCACAATTTCAGGTCTTTCTTTATGGAACACATCTACACCCTTTCAGGTTGTACTGAAATTTATTTTTTCAAAATACAAAACTTTTTCAGAACTTTTTTTGTTAGGTCTCAACTGCAACAGCAGCAGAGCACACCAAGCAAATGAGGACTTAAAGTTCCTATAAGCGAGTTTATGGTCAAAATAAGCAAATTTGTGGTCAAAATTATAATGACAATCTTTTTTTTTTTTCATTGTTTTTATGTTTTTCATTTAGTCTTCCTGTATTTGATCATCTCTAAAAAAAATCTAGGGGCCACAGTAGGCCTCCAAAGAAAATAGTAGTTACTATAGTCATATTGGTTAAATTTTTGCTTAAAAATATCACATCACATCACATCACATCACATCACATCACAGCTACTCAATCACAGCTACTCAATTGGAGTAACACAGGCAACACAGTTTTGACACCATCACAGAAGATCCGCAAGCTCATATTGCACCAAACTTCACAAGATAGTTGCTTAGTACTACCGCAATGTTCTTAGCCACTAATTGCGGTCCTACTGCGTCCACAGCGGCTAATATACCTAAGTAAATTAATTACTCTGACTATCGTGATGTCAAAAAGCTACGGTCCAGACCTAGCACAACTGGGTGCAACTCTACCAGAGCCATAGAGAAAGGCAGAGTTGCACCATACAGAAAGGCAAATAACCCAGAGTTGCGACATCTCCGTTCACTTCCATGGAAAGGTGTAATGGCAGCTGCTCTACATACTTTTATTCAGCATTGGACAGCTATCTGTGACAAGTCCTCAGGCGACAGCCCAGCTTTAATTCTCTGAAACCACTTAGTCCATGTTGCACGGGCACGGCCGCTGTACCACTTTACTTTAAATAGTTTTGTAGTATGCCTAATAGTATCCATGTTACACGAGCATGGCCGTTGTAAATCACGCTTTACTTTAAGTAGGCCACTTGCTGTTTTCTGCCCCCTCAATGTCGCAACTCCTCTACTACTGGCCGTAACATCGTCCCCTCCCCTTCCTTCATTCATTGTAGGGCTGAACGATTTTGGGAAAAAATCTAATTGCGATTATTTTGAGCAATATTGCGATTGCGATTAATTTGCGATTATTTTTTAAAAGAGTCCAGTTTCGGTTTAAATCTTTACCATGTCAATTAAAAACGTATTTTAATATTACCAATACCAAAAGACAGGCATTTACTTCTCTGAATAAGGATAAAAGATATGAATTGCTTCCAACAGGCATTATATTTATTTTCCAAGTACATTCTTCACAACTCACTGTCTGGAATTGGAAATCAACAGGTGCATGTTCTGTTTCTGAACAACCTGTGGAATAAGCCTGAACGATTAATCGTTTTTAAACCGAAATCGCGATTTGAAAAAATGCGATTTGTGAATCGCAAGGGCCGCGATTTTTAATGTTTCTATTAGAGATCAGCAGATGAGCTTTTTTCCCATCCGAAATCCGCACACGCACATTGTTGATCCGTCCGCATCCTTCCGCATTATTTAATCGCCTTGCGACGCTGCAACGCGCCGTGAACGCCGCTATTTATTTACGAGTACGTTCATCACTCACCCCTATCCAGTGACAGCGTCCACGTGCAGCCTTGGTTGTATGTGTATATTCCGTTGCCATAGAAACCCGTACCGTCGTCTCGTCCATTGAATCACATTCTCGCATCGCAACGAGCAAACGTCTTTTCTTGCAATGCATCCAGCGCTCACTGATTACCATGCAGTTGCATACCGAGTCCCATGACACACGTTTATTCATCTCCTCTGTTTTAGCTGGTTTTAAGTTTCTTTCAGCTTTGTTTTAAACTTTACTAGCGCTAAAGGCTGCGGGAGCGACATTATGAACCCCACCGCAGTTCTAGGAACGCTCCCCACGCTGTGATTGCCAGTAATGGCTACCAACTGCGGTGGGATTCATAACCACGCCGCGGGGTCCTTTCCACTATAGGCGCCCGTTTATGGTGCCTGTCCATAAATGGGCGAATCCAGGGCATAGAGTTATCCAGGGCATCTAGATCAGGGGTTTTCAACCTTTTTGACACCAGGGACCACCATTTATTCAGCATTTGAGCCACGGACCACCATTTGATTACTTTTTCCACCCCAAAGACCTAAAACTAAAGAATTCTTTTGGTTTTATCCACAATTCCAGGCCAACAAATCAGTGTAGACTTCTTAATTAAATAGTGCTAATTCAGATGATGAATATTTTAACTCTTGAGAGTGTGAAAATGAAACCAAATGGACCGCAAGGGTCCATTTGGTTTCATTTTTACGTTCTCAAGAGTTACATCTGGTTAACCAACTTTCCATCATTTAGCCTGGGGACCAGCTGGAACCCTCTCAAGGACCACTGGTGGTCCCCGGACCACCTGTTGAAAACCCCTGATCTAGAAATACTTTTATTATACGGATGTTGATGTTGGCAAGCTAAATAGTTTTTCAGAAAACAGTTTAAAGACACTTAAAGAATCGGCCTCAGGTCTTATTGAGTTTAGAAGATCTGCAGTATCTACCTGGCTATTCTGATATTTCTTGATAAATTTCAAAATATTTTGTTCAGTAAGAAAAGAAGTTGTACTTCCACAGGTTGTTCAGAAACAGAACATGCACCTGTTGATTTCCAATTCCAGACAGTGTGTTGTGAAGAATGTACTTGGAAAATAAATATGATGCCTGTTGTAAGCAATTCATATCTTTTATCCTTATTCAGAGAAGTAAATGACTGTCTTTTGGTATTGGTAATGTTAAAATACGTTTTTAATGGACATGGTAAAGATTTAAACCGAAACTGGACTCTTTTAAAAAATAATCGCAAATTAATCGCAATCGCAATATTGCTCAAAATAATCGCAATTAGATTTTTTCCCAAAACCGTTCAGCCCTACTATGGAAGTATAAAAAAGCCTTCTTTTCTTACTGAACAAAATATTTTGAAATTTATCAAGAAATATCAGAATAGCCAGGTAGATACTGCAGATCTTCTAAACTCAATAAGACCTGAGGCCGATTCTTTAAGTGTCTTTAAACTGTTTTCTGAAAAACTATTTAGCTTGCCAACATCAACATCCGTATAATAAAAGTAGGCTATTTCTAGATGCTCTGGATTCGCCCATTTATGGACAGGCACCATAAACGGGCGCCTATAGTGGAAAGGACCCCACATCATCCCCGCAGCGTGGTGTTATGAATCCCACCGCAGTTGTTAGCCATTACTGGCAATCACAGCGTGGGGAGCATTCCTGGAACTGCGGTGGGGTTCATAATGTCGCTCCCGCAGCCTTTAGCGCTAGTAAAGTTTAAATCATCACTGTTAGGTTTAAAACCAGCTAAAACAGAGGAGATGAATAAACGTGTGTCATGGGACTCGGTATGCAACTGCATGGTAATCAGTGAGCGCTGGATGCATTGCAAGAAAAGACGTTCGCTCGTTGCGATGCGAGAATGTGATTCAATGGACGAGGACGAGTAAACGGTACGGGTTTCTATGGCAACGGAATATACACATACAACCAAGGCTGCACGCGGACGCTGTCACTGGATAGGGTGAGTGATGAACGTACTCGTAAATAAATAGCGGCGTTCACGGCGCGTTGCAGCGTCGCAAGGCGATTAAATAATGCAGAAGGATGCGGACGGATCAACAATGTGCGTGTGCGGATTTCGGGTGGGAAAAAAGCTCATCCGCTGATCTCTAATAGAAACATTAAAAATCGAAAAATCGCGGCCCTTGCGATTCACAAATCGCATTTTTTCAAATCGCAATTTCGGTTTAAAAACGATTAATCGTTCAGCCTTAATTCATTGTAGCCGCAAGCTGACCAATTTTGTTTTCCGTGGAGTTGGACTAGAAAGCGACCATCACTTTCGATCGTCACGGGCTCGCGGACCTGAGTTTTATTTTTCTACGATGGTGCGGGATAGTCCTGTGCTTACAGCGAGACCTATGCACCGTCAGACGCATGACCGCGCCAGGATTTATTGTCGAGCGGTGAAAGTGTGTGTTTTTGTGTAGGAGATTTGAGCACACACAGGACACAAAATCTCCCATCGTAATGCAGACGTGTGGTTTTGAAAACGTGACTGCATGTATCCATGCAGCAATTTGCGTGCACGCTTACTGTGTGCTTGCGTGGCCAATATCAAGTACATGCATACACGTTTAAGCAGTGGTCGGTGGTCCCCGCACTGATGTTGCCTGTATGGAGCAGTCTGTCATCAAGTTGATAGATTGATTAGGTCGACAATAATAATAACCAATGACGGTTGTTGTGTAGGAATGAAGAGACGAGGGCAGCGGCAGTCCCAGGCAAATACAACTTTAGTTTAGTAGCCTAAAGCAGGGCTTTTCCAGTGGTCCATGAGAGGATTCCAGGTGTTCCGCAGGCTAAATGATGGAAAGTTGGTTAACTAGATGTAACTCTATGAGAGCATAAAAATGAAACTAAATGTACCATTGCAGTTGCAGGTCCATTTGGTTTCATGTTTACACTCTCAAAAAATAAAATATTCATCATGTGCATTAGCCCAAGTCAACACAACGACAAAATGTAAAAGATTAATGGTCATTTTGATCTGTACGTTTGATTATTTTGTTTTCTCCAAAATCCAGCCTGGAATTGTGGACAAAAGCAAAACAAATATAGGTGTAGTTTTGGAGTCTGTGGGGCTAAAATGTATCAAATGGTGGCCCGGGGCTCAAATTATGAATAAATAATAAAAGGTCTAAAACCACTGGCCGAAAGGAATTAAATAATTGTGAGGCCAGCATGTTTGTGGAGTGGACCTGCAGCTTTAGTGGCAAGTCCATGTGGTCTGTGATTCAAGCTTGGCTGGTTGGGCCAATATACGAATGGATCAGCATAATAATAATAGGCTAATAATAATAATAGATAATAAGCTCATAAGCAGCTAAATCAGGGGTGGACAATTATTTTTTCCCAAGGGGCCAAAAGAGATACAGAAAATATTGTGGAGGGCCGGGCTTAAAGGCTGTACTAAATTCTGCATAATATTAATTTAATTTCTATATAAAAGTAGTAAATGGCAGTGTTTTGACACTCTAATAAGAGTATTATCATTATTATTATGCAATGAAAAAGTGAGGTTGTTAGGGTAAGGGTAAATTTGGATTAAAATTGTCATTTAGCTGGGGACCCCCTGGAAGTCGTGTTGTGAGCTTTCAGATTGCGAGTACAAACTAATGGGTCTATGTGTTCCATTTGTACACTACAGTAGTTACAGACCGATAAGGGTGCATTTGTTTCCAAACTATCATTTATATATTTTGCACAGAACAACAGGCCTACAGCCAGTCAGTTGGAAAGCCTCACTGCATGTCGCAGCTGCGGTCATGTGCAACCTGTTTCAGATTGATTGAGACACTAGAAAGAAACTACTGGACAAATGTGTTTGCATGTATGCTATGTCCTGCTATGGCAAACGTTCAGGGCAGGTCAGATCCAGGCAAACCAGTAGTGGTGTATACTAGGGCTTAATTTGCCCTTCGAACATCGAACAGCAAATTCAGGCCGAGCTTCGAAGCATTGAAAACAATGCATTTCCAACTGCAGTAACAGCGCGTTTCACAGCGAGTTTCTGACCCCTCGATGTCGCACATCTACTAGATGGGGGGAAAAGTTAAATAAATAAATAAATGCGAATGGTTCGGGAACATTAATATTCGTTCGCGTGGCGACCTTAGCGAGCGAGTGGTTCGAATCCCGAGCTTCGGTATACAGCTTTACAAACCAGCACAAATAAAATCTGTCCTAAACCAGCAGGCCAACCAGAAGCCATAGTCAGCTCAGAAAGCAGAATAAATGACATTCAAAAGCTCACTTGGGTTACTTGCAGGTGTGTTGATTTAATTATTTCATTAGTAGCCTACTATTGGGTGTAATGGGTTGTATTTATGTATTTTATTGCGTAGGATAATATTAGGACAAATGGGTAAGTATGGTAGAAGTGTTTGTTTTGGTTTAACTTGCCGACTATATCTTCATCAATCAGTTCCACACAGCGTGTCACTGTCCTGCATGATATATCATGCAGGACAATATAATTTGGACAAGTTTGGCAGGCCGGATTAAAAGGCTTAACAGGCTGCATGTGGGCCCCGGGCCGCAGTTTGCCCATGTCTGATTTAGACAGTAAATGAACCTGAAAAATGAGTGCTGATTCTAAAATAACAGAAAGCTATGTGACAAAAATGTTTAGGGGGGAAGGGACTAATGGAGAAGAGATCCAGAAGAAATAAAAGACATGCCATTGTATGCTTGACTGCATACTGAAAATATAAGCTCAACACATAGTGAGCTTGTACATTGGCTATGTTGAACATGGAAACAACAGTAAAATCAGCTATGACAATGCCCTCAAGCTCTGCCAACATTCTTGTCTACTAAATACCCCCACCCTGACATGACTTGGAATTGTAGGAATTCAGTTGAGATATTACGTTGTGTTTTCAAATATGGTGAGAACAACAGATCTACAAGCGCACGTGTTGCAGAAGCGACACATTGTAGGCTTGCAGATCAGCTAATCTTAAGGAATAATTTCATGGTACTCACTACTATTACAATTCCTCTTATGTCCAAAAATTAAGTTGCCTTCGACGAAAGATGCAGTGTTGCAAAGTGTAAAAAAATACTTGACTCAACATTTTCCACATTGGAGAGAGCACAGGTCGCCTCAGTCTCATGTGAACACCCCAGACAGGCTTCTGCTGTTTTTGCTAATTAACGACCCAATCAATGCAGTGCAAGGGTGGGGGGTGGGGGGTATTCTCCCACTCTAACTGGGGGAGAGGGGGGGGTGCTCTCTCCTGCAGCAACTCTACTCTACTCACTGAACTGATCAAACTGGATCTACTTAAATAAGAAGTTCCCTTTATTGAAATACGGAATGCACCAGCTTTATTATATAATAATCCATTTTATTATGTTATTTGGATACCCATAAGAATCATACAAATTGAGTTTGAGACCCCTGTCCTACTGCGTGTTCCATGCTGATTTTTTTCTGTTAAAATGCTTCATTATGGTAAGGTAAGGTGTGCACTTCTCCCCACTGTAGGTTCAAGGTTCAAGGTTCAAGGTTTTTTATTTGTCACTCCAGTGTATGTCAGGACATATACAGGGATGAAATAGCGTTTCCATTTTCCACAGTGCAATAGACAAGACAGTGTAGTAAGACAAAAAGTCAAGACAATAGACAGTGCAATAAGACAAAGTTGAGACAAATAGTGCAATAAGACAAGGTCGAGACAATATATGGACGAGACAACAGTAGTGCAGCAGACCAGTAAAGTGCAAACTGTACACCTAACTTGAGGTGAAGGTGCTTAGCTAACCAGGTGATAAAGTGGCGGTAGTGTGAAGCTAAAACAGACAGGACGTATATACAACTACTAGAAACTACTACTAGAGACTACAGTATACTACAGCTAGAAAACTACAACTAAAAAATCAAAAGCTATATACGAGGTTACATAGCTACAACTAGAACAACTAAACAAACAACACATAGCTTACTATGAGGTGAGGTATACATGTGCAAGATAGGATAGGATAGGATAGCAGCAGTTCGATCCAGTCCTTCGGTTGTATGTGTGAGTTGACCATGTGTGAGTGACCATGTGTGAGTGCGTGTGAGTGACCACACGCACATGTGTGAGTGACCATGTGTGAGTGCGTGCATGTGCGTGGGTGTGTGTGCCTGTGTAAGGGGTGGTGGGTAGTTGAAGTCCAGCGTCCGTGTGCATGTGTGTGTAGGGAGTTCAGCGTGTGCGTGTGTGCGCGTGCACCCCCACCGTGGGAGGGGGGAGGAGTGGCAGCATGGGGGGGGTACCGAGTGGGAGGGTGCTCAGTGGCGTGCGAGGGAGTGGGAGGGAGTTCAGCAACCTGACGGCTTGGTGAACGAAGCTATCATTCAACCTGCTGGTCCTTGCCCGGAGGCTCCTCAATCTCTTCCCCGATGGGAGGAGGTTGAAGAAGCCGTGCGTAGGGTGGGTGGTGTCGCCTGCGATCTGTAGCGCCCTGCGGGTCACCCGTGTGTTGTAGATGTCTTGCAGATGTCTTACAGAAGGGGGACACCCACGATCGTAAGTATGTGCATGTGCACATCTTGTAACCAGTAGGACTGGAGGATTTCCCAAATCACACAAATCACTTACTATATCTTTTAAATGATTGTAGTGGGTCAGTGGGCCTAATGTTTTAACAATGTTTGGCTCTGAGATGTAGTGGAGTATAATTTCTTGTAATCAATGCACCTGCGCACCCCCCCCCACCCCCCACTCCAGTCCACACTGAATGAAAGATGCTACAGAGTGCTACAGTTGAGTGGAGTGGGGGATGGGCGCAGAGTCTAGCTGACAGTTCAACTCAGAGCATAAGCTGTTGAAGAGGTCAGACCAACTTTACACACAGCTTCAGTGTATACTGTATACTATATAATATGTTTCTGTTCTATAAATGGAACAGAAAAATATATGGTCTATAAATGGAACCAAATGGACATATCATCTAACCTGAGACAATGATGTTCATAATTAATTAGGGATGTATACAGTCAAGATTCCCTGGAATCCAATTTGAGAACCACTGTGTAAAACAGCATTAATAATAGGAATATTTCTACATAACAGCTTGGAAGCTAGTAGAGTAATGGGTGGTTGAACCCCAAAATTTAGTGTGCAGATCTTGTTACCGGGAGGCCAGGCCAGTGGGATTTTTCAAATCACCCAAATGACTTACGGTACCTTTTAAGAATCAGGTTCCTATTTTGGATAAACTTTTTTGAGCTTGCTGCTTTTTGCCTTTTTTGATTTTGAATCCTGAAAATTATTCATTGTATTACTTTACCCTTGCTGATAGTATTCGGCAATGCTAAAGAACATATACTTCACACTAAAAGGTTTACAAAGGCAATAATGTCAACAACGATATTGTAAGAAAACTGTATGCTTCCAAACTCCAAACTGTTCTGACACTCAGTGCCACTCTGTACAAACAGACAGAGAATTCAAATTGCCCAGGCACAGGGATTGCGGGTCGTTAATTAACTGGGGAGAGGGCCCCCCCTCCTACTCTCCTGAAGCATTATGATTGCGGGTCGTTAATTAACTGGGGGAGAGGGGGGAGGGGGTTGTTCTCTTCCCATTGGCTAGACAGCAGGAAGTGTGTAAACTTTTCACACTCCTGTGCAGTACCTGTTGTAGCCACTGGAGGAGCACTTCTAGCACACTTTTAGCACACTTTAACACACTTTTCAGATTTTAAAGACCAAGTGGGACATTTCACAGAACTTCACTGGGCACATAATTGCAATGTTCTGGATTGAATTAAATGATAAACGGTGTGGGGACCTCGGGTGAGGACCCAGATGGATTTTGGGTCCCCAGTTGGTGAGTGTGCTGTCAGACGGACGTCCCCACCATGTAGCAATTACAAAACCACACACACACACACACACACACACACACACACACACACACACACACATTTGTACCACTATACATGTGAGGACTGCGGCATCTTAGGAGTGTTTTACCCTTATGTTAACGTCAAAAGCAAGTCATACTGCAATCTTGTAGATTTCTGTTAACTTATACTTAAGCCTTTGACAAATAGGTCTGCAAACTTGATGCCGTGCTTGCAGATCTGTTATTTATTTTATTGTGAATATACAGTACATATTTTGATGTCTGCAGCAACATACAGATAATGCTGGGGTTTATTGTAAGCCCAAACATCTAACTCAACCATTTTAAAGCTTGTGCGGGTGTGGAAAGTGGTCCTCACAATGTCTAGACATCTCAAATTCGACTTACCGGTATAGTCAGATATGCTTATACATTTAGCCCTCACCGCAAGTGTCTATTTACAATTTACAATTTAGGCCTTTAGTAAACGCTCTTAGATAAACACATACAGTACGTGCAGAGAGACTGTTTTAGTGCCTAATACAAGTAGGTAGACACACACACACACACACACACACACACACACACACACACACACACACACACACACACACACATGCGTGCACACAGACGCACGCAGAGGGAGTTTCTCTATCTGACATGAGATTAAGAGGGACGGGTTGGAGGAATGTCGAAGAACTGCCCCGTTGCATTTGCAAGGAGGGAAATAAGGGCCATCCTGACATGTGCAAGTGCACACGCGTGCACGCACACACACACACACACACACACACACACACACACACACTTAAACACGCACACACATGCTCGTGCAGTAAGTGAGCAGTACCCTCCGTTGCATTATTCACAGTGGCCGAGTGATCGAAGCCCAGTTCAATAGCACTAAAGCGGAGCACGCTGGAGAGATTTGTCTTACAAAACCTTGATATACACACACACACACACACACACACACACACACACACACACACACACACACACACACACACACACACACACACACACACACACACACACACACACACACACACTGGAGCACATTGATTTTCGGTGGTGGGAATCTCCTAGGCTTAGGCGAAAGGCAGGGAGGTGAGAGGGGTTTCCCCCATCAGAGCAACACCCCCCCCAACACACACACACACACACACACACACACACACACACACACACACACACACACACACACACACACACACACACACACACACACACACATGCGGAGTCAGGTGAAGCACTTGAACGCCGACATAAAGGCAGTAACAAGAACATGAGAGTAAAGACTGTAGATTGTAGAAAAAGCCAAGTGGAAACATTACGACATCAAGGAAACAAGGACCCCCATATGAATACGGACTGTGGTCACGGTGGGTGGACCCCAGTCTCAAAAGGGGCCACCTACAGGCACCCGAACGCGTCACATCCGTTCCTCTCAAACCCATTTTGCTGCTCTATTAATATACCATCAATAGGAGGTACACAGCTAAATGTGTGTATTAACACATTTAGCTGGGGACCCCTGGGATCCACCAAAAGGAACCTTTTTGAACCCAGATTTGAGAAGCACTGGTACAGGGAGGAGTGTGTTAGCTGTTGTGAACGTGATCTGATGGGTTTCATTGAAGATGAGCTGATGGTAAAATAAAAGGAATATAGGAGGGGGGGGGGGGGAAGAAATGTCTGTCTTCAACGGATCATATTTCACTTTATGCTGACTCTGTGTTTCACCGTGGGAGGGCAAGGGGGGGATTTTTATTTATTTATTTATTTATTTATTGCAAGCGAGGCAGGAAATAAAAAATCACGCCTGATATCGTCAGTGTCGGTTTTGGAAACCTTTTATCTCCCTGAAGGTCCCTCCTGCATACTGCTGTGTTTTTTCTGTATTTTTAGCAGTGGCCGGAAAAAACATATACATATTATTATATACCCAGTTGGCACATTTAACTGCTTTAATGTTGTCTTTTAAAACATTTTTATTCATTCATCATTCATTCATTCGTTAAATTGCGAAAACAACAGAACTACAAGCTCGCAGGTGGGCCGTGCATCGTCGCCGCTTTTGTGCAACTGCGTGCATGGCGCAATGAGTATGGAAATCTGGAGATACGTGTTTTCTAGGTGGGAGCAAGCATACAGTGTGCTGTGTTTCCCTGTAGTGTTCTGTTCCACATTGGCTCTCCATGTCCACGGCTGAGTTGAACGGTGATTTCCCCACACTTTACGCCGTTTTGTTCATCTGCTTTTATTTTTTATTCATTCTTTAGCTTAGCCTAGCCACGGTGCACAGCAGCAGCAGCAGCCAACCCCTCCGGCCTTTTCCCAACGAATTAACATGTTATTGACATGCCACCACTCACACACACACACACACACACACACACACACACACAACACACACACACACACACACACACACACACACACACACACACACACACACACACACACACACACACATACACTGCCACCACCCCAAGTCATGTCATCGACCAACACCGCCAATCCCTTGTAATCATCCGCTCCTGACACATATCGTCGCGGTCAGTTAGAGAAACCTCCTATGTCCAAACTGCTGTCATTGTTTAGTTAATATCTTCCATTGTTTCAGCATCACATCATCGTAGACGGATTTTACTGACTTTCACATTCAAAATATTGTAAATTTAGCAAAAAAAAAACAGTCAATCTACTACTTCTTACCACTACCGCGATTGGCTTTTCACATCACTGTCGCGCGATGGAGTGAGTATCAGGGTGCAGATGCGAGGTTTCTTCCCGACGGCGACCGTACGCACATCCATAAGCGGAGCGATCCCAGGTATAATGGTTAGGGGGCATGAGGGCTGAAGCAGGGGGCTTCTCCTCTCTCTCTCCCTCTCTCTCTCCCTCTCTCCCTTAAACCCCAGTGTCTTAAGCTGCCATTGATTAAATGTTAACTGATATACTCGGGCCTGGCAATCTTGTTAGAGCCGCGGCAGGCAGGCAGCCGGACAGACAGTTTAGGACCCCTCCTCGCCCCCTCTTTGCTGATCAATAGCACAGATAAAGATTTCATCCATCAATGAGCTCCCAAAACAAAAGGTGTCTGATACCTGATTAGACCCGCAGGGACGCTGTGCACGTGCACGCACGTCAGGGGCGGATCTAAGCATGTGCATGGGGGGGCAATCCCCCCCCCCCCCCTAAATTCCCAGTCTGCCCCACCAAACATGATGGCATGTAAAACAATCCAAGATATTTCAAATTAAAGTGCTTGTATTTAAAACGATTTGGAACACTACTACTACCTCTACTAACTAACTACAGTTGTCACCACTAAACCAACAGCATTTCGTCATTGAAAACAGAAAACTCCCTGAGTCAGACTTTTAGCTTTTATGCATGCTGCGTGTCTGATGTTAATTATTGATGTTTTACTTGCCTAATAAAAGTCCTGTAACCGAAAATGGTATGGATGCGGCTTCATCGCCTGTGTCGCTTCGCGCCACGGGCGATGAAGCCGCACCCATACCATTTTCTCCTACCCCCCAATTGGGAAATGTTACATCCACCCCTGACGCACGTGCACAGACCCAGACACTAGGGTGGATGGATATAGATGCACTGACTACAACATCCACCCCCCGACACCCCCAAAAAAGCACACCCATCGATGTAGACCCAAACACCCACCAGATACGCTTACGCGCACACATGCACACACACATGCACACACACATGCACACACACATGCACACACGGTCCTACCCACTTATTTTGTTCAGATTGGTACCCCCCTCCAATCCCATCTGAAGTCAATCTGTTCCACACAGAACGGTGTAATTACAACTCTCTCTCTCACTAACACACACACACACACACACACACACACACACACACACACACACACACACACACACACACACACACACACACACACACACACACACACACACACACACACACCCTCTCTTATACAGTCTCTTACACACTCACACACGCACGCACATAGCTGCACACTGAAGTTCCTAGATAAGGCGGCCCTGACTTTTCCCGGATGAAGGTTAATTGTGCTGTGTCAGTTCACTTAGGTGTGCGTGTGTGTGTGTGTGTGTGCACCCGTGCACGTTTGCATGTGCGCCCATCCCGGACGATGCATGCATGAGCAGCGTGTGCATGCATGCATGCACGCGCCCATGCAGCCGTGCACATACATACATACATTACATACATGTATTTAGACCCCACCCACCGCGGCGGCGAACGCAAATGGCACCGCAAGAACGTCCCAATCGATGTCTGGTCGGACCGCCGCTGTTAAAGTGTATCAATAAAAGCCCGCCTATCTCCTCTCCTCTCCTCTCCCCATGGTCTATTGTCGCAGGGGCAAAACTCCGGCCGCAATTAAGACTTAATTATTAATCAATGCTGAGAGTCATTTGAATATTGATCTTTTCCCCCTTTTCTTTTGAAATTGTCAACATGTTTTCTCTGCATCCGCGTCCGTTCCCTGATGTCCACTTTGTTTCCCCCGTCTCTCCTTTTATTTATTTTTTTGGTGTGGAACAACTTTGTTTCAAGTGGAAATCAATACATCCCAATGGTTCTCAAACTGTGGGCAGGGGCACTGGGAGTGCATGGGAAAACTCTGGACGAGATTTTTATAATAATATAAAATAATAATGCACCACTGTTGTTGTTTTTTTCAAACCTTTAAAATTGAGTTCTTAATGCCATACAATTAGCTTAATATCTCCAGCGACGTAAAGCACACTATTGATACCGTTGATCTGAGCTGGAGCACCATGCACCCGTTAGGGGTGGACATTTACACTAAGACCTCTGGAACAACATTCGTTTTTGGACATACGCGGTTTCTGCAGCCGCTTCTCCTGCTTCTTATGAGTAGTACGGGAGGAGCTGCATCGCTTGTGATTTGCGGTCATCCATTTTGAAGGAGGGAGGAGGAGGAGGAGGAGGAGGAGGAGGAGGGCTGCTGCGAGGCAAAGCAAAGCAAAGCAAAGCAAAGCAACGGCTCTTCAAGTGGCGTGTCAGGGAGCGGGGAGTCTAATGCATGGAAACACGGAGCGCTCTGTTTTGTGACGGCGAGCAGAGATAAGCTAAGAGATATGCCTCTCCCTCCACTACCACTGACTCAAATCTAAACCAGATCCCCACTGGGAGGAGAGGGGGGAGGGAGGGGGGGGGGGGGTGAAGAAGGAAGGAAGGGGATGAGGAGGGCAGGAGGAGGTAGCGAGAAAAAGGGAATATTGTCAATCCTCTGAGTGTCTGGTGGTTTTCCCTCCCTCCCATCTCTCTCTCTCTCTCTCTCTCTCTCTCTCTCTCTCTCTCTCTCTC
>CM076982.1:23108891-23121391 GCA_039105355.1 Benthosema pterotum
ACACACACGCACACGCACACGCACACACACAGATGGAGACAGACATAGGGACAGAGCGATTGGGAGGGAGAGAAAGGAATCTTCTTTTTTAAATATTATTTTCTGTAAATTCCTCTGCCTCAGTGCCTTCCTCTATCCACCTACTCAGCCTAAGGTTATTCCAAATGGAACGAAACGCAATACGGCTATTGTGCAAGGCGCAGGTGTGTGCCCGCGTGTGCACGCCCGCGTGTGTGCGTGGGTACACACGTGCGTGGGTTGTACACTAGGTGCGCTCATCTATTGTATAAGACGACCAGGTGTTTCGCCAGTATTTTCTTTCCTTTTTTCCCCCTTTACTAAAGAACCTTTTGAAGCCATTTCTTTCTCTCTTTTTTTTGGTCCGGTGGAGAAAAAAAGCTTTTGTATTTGCTATTAAAGAATCATTAACATACCCAACCCCCCCCACCACCCCACAGCGCTACAACAATTACCCCCCTACCCCTCCACCACTCCCTCCCAAACTCAAAACAACAGTTTCTGTGTGCACAGCAAGCTAGACATGCAAGAGCTTTAATCTTGGCTATGTTTATTCATATGATTTTTTTTTAATTATAATTTTTGAGAGAGTGGAGTATTAGGTCTTTTCGTCTCTGTTGTTTAGGAAACCGTGTATGTCCAAAGCTGTCCGTAATAATAATAATAATAATAATAACATGAAAAACATCTAAAAGAAAACTTGAAAATATTAGCCAGCAGCTCGAGTCTGAGCAACAACAACAACAAGGCCTACAGGCATTGTATAGATCTGCTATTTTCAGGACGTTTTATGTGACACTCTAGTGTGACTAAATAGATTGTTCATTTATGAGATAAAAGGTTTCTGCGCGACGACATCATTTTTGTTGCACCCTTCTTATTTTTAATATATATTATTTTTTTCTTTCTTTTTTGAGGGTAAATGAACACATTGAGGTGCCTCAGCCATGCAGGCATAATTGACAACAACAAAGAACATTTAGAGCTGCTGGATATGAGCATTTTTAATTTATTATACATATATACTGTTTATATATATATATATATATATATATTTTTTTTTTTTTTGAAACAAAAGTTCTACTTTAGCTTATTCTGTCAGATGGACAACTTTGTTGACATTCACATCAGAGGCTGAATGAATGAATGAATGAATGAATGAACGAATGAACAAATGAATGAATGGATGTGACAATCCTATTGTCTGGCTGGAGGATAGACAGCCTGAATGCTGGATATTTCTTTTAGTTCTATTTTTTTTTTTGCTTGCGTAATACGTTCTCATGTGTTTGAGGCAATAAACTGTGTGTGTGTGTGCGCGCGCGTGCGTGTTTGTGTGTGTATGCGTTGGCGTGTGAGCCTTGTCTCTGCATGCATGTAATGGATGGGTGTTTTTGTATTCTCCTATGGCATGGTGTTATAGTGTGTGTATGTGTGAGTGTCTATGTTTGTGTACGCGCAGGTCAGTATGTGTGTGTGTGCGTGGTATGTGTGTGCATGCGTGCGTGTGCGTCCATTCTTCCCAGGCCCAGAGCAGGAGCTGTAGCCCCTCTGTGCCGGGTTGATGTTTAGTATTTTAGACATGCTACATTAACAACATCTGGTTAAGATCTAAATGCTTGTTAAACGCGCTGAAATTTCGGAGGGGGTGGGGGCGAGGGGGGAGAGAAAGGTACAGAGAGACCGAGGGGAGAGGAGGGCCGATGGAAGGAGGAGTGGGGAGGGGGGTTGGGGGGGAGAGAGAGAGAGCGGGAGAAATAAAGATTTGAGGGTGAGAGAAAGAGAGAGGGAGAGAGATCAGTGAGTCTGTAAGGTTATTACTCTGGCAGTATTACCACTGGCCCTTGACTGCAGTGTGTGTGTGTGTGTGCGCGCGTGTGTGTGGTGGGTGAGTGCGTACATGTGTGTGCGTGTGCAGTCGTGCACACGCACATCCGCATGCACGCGAACGTGTGCGATGGTGTAATGTTTCAAAGCTTTCCCCTTTAAAAGGAAAAAAAAAACCTAGAGGCCAAACTAGAGCCACGCGGCGCAAGAATGTGACATCACAGGGGCCCCTGTTGCTGCGTGATGTGCACGCGCACACACACACACACACACACACACACACACACCACACACACACACACACACACACACACACACACACACACACACACACCACACACACACACACACACACACAACACACACACACACCACACACACACACACACAAGGTCTCACATGGGACCTGACCGGGGCTGTAAGAAGGAATCAACATCAGCATCAGGGCTAACTGGGAGAGACAGCGGAGTCATTGGTGTTACGCCAAACATTAAGGCTACTCTACTGCTACTCATACACTACGCACTGGATCCTATTTATTCTATACCGCCGTGTGTTTACTACAAAAAAAAAGTATAACGGCTATTCTAAGGCTATAGTATTAACCGCCTAATGGCCGAGGTTGTCTTTTAAGCCCCTAGCTGTAAGGTTTCTCGTCTCTTGATTCTCATCTCTTTTCCAAAAGGAAAAAACAAGTTGCATATCGTTGTATTAGAATTTCATTATTTCCTGTTGTTGTGCAAATCGATACAAATAAATAATTCAACCCGCCTGAACCCTCCAGACTTAGTGAACTGGACCTGAGTTAGCCTTTGTCTTATTTACCACAATCTATTTTTGTTTTATATACTAAATGTACTACTGTAATACTGTACAGTAGTAGAGTATGTTACAATTTGTGGTCGTGTGGTAGTGGCAGTAGGGTAGCCTTAACGTAAGTAAAAAAGAATAACGTCTTGCCAGAGTAATTATTATTTCTCTCGGATTTTTCCTACGCCACAAATTTGGGCAATTATACCATCCTGGTTTTTTATCCTCTCTTGCTTTTCCCCAGCTCTGCATGATTTAAGATAAACAATAATGTAAGAAAATGCCATTTTTTTCCTCCCCCTCCCTCCATCTCTCTCTCTTTCTCTCTCATTAATGAGCAGCGCCGATGCTCGCTGCCCTAAGGAAGCAAATTAGTGGCTGGGTGGGAGTAGTAAGGACCCCCATCCGGCTAATGAATGGATTCAGCCATTTTGGAGCCTTTATGTCCTCCGTGTCCAGTTTCCTCGAACGAGGCATTTCGTGCGCAGGAGGAGGAGGAGGTTCAGCTGAGCGACTTGACTCCTTCCACCGGGCGCATAATGACCCCGGCATGGCGGTTATGGGGCCTCGGGGGGAGGATTGGGGCTGGGGAGGGGGAGAGAGTGGTCTCAGAGCAGGTCATTAAACAGCTAGAGGACACACACTCTCTCTCTCTCTCTCTCACACACACACACACACACACACACACACACACACACACACACACACACACACACACACACACACACACACACACACACACACACACACACACACACACGGACTGACACTTCCAATACATCCTACTACATGGCTTCCATCTCCCATATGTCTGGCCCTCCCATCTTTTTTTCCTCCTTTCCTCCAAACATCTCTTTCCATATGTCTTCCTGTCTCTAGCCGTCCCTCCCCATCCGTCTCTCGCTCATTCTCCCTCCGCCTGGCTGCCATGACGGTAAAAATCTGCAGTGAGCGGAGGTGGAGGTTCTAATGCCTTATGGTTTTAAGGAATAATGCTTGGTACAGTACATATACCTCCAGCGGTTGGCATGTTGAGACTGAGTCACATTTCCTCTGCATGGCATCTTGCTGGCACTAGACCTGGTTTGAATATCTCGTTTTTATTCTGTAAATTATTCCCCTACCCTAACATCACACATGTACAGTAAGAGGTGGAAAAAAAGGTTCACAATTTGAACTTGTTTTACTAAATTCGGAAATTTAGTTCGCAAATTCATAGACACGGCGTAGTGACTTTGTATGGTTTAACCGAGAACCCTAACGTCAGTCTAACCAATAACATTGTCAATAACAACGATCTGTACATTGAAGGATACCAGCTAAATGTTAAACCCTAGCATCTGTCGAAATGGCATGCTTTAACACCTAAATATTTTTTTGTTATCAAGAAATTAATCACGTACAACATCAGAATAATGTTGACGAACAGAAACAAGCTTCTTTTTTAACAACCAGTTACGCCAATTAACATTCCTTTCTTTCTATGAAGAAACGGATTGATTCGAGCGTCGATCTGCCTTGGTGGAGATTCCCCCCAACCCGCCCTAATTGTGCTTCCTCCCTTAATGGTTAAATATAGGGCTGGGGTTGTCGGCCGTCGGGTAATCGGACCCAGCGCCTTGTGGTTAGCTGCTAGCGCACCGGCCGCCTTTAATGTTCCCAACCCAGCCACATCAAAGAGAGGTCCCACCGGACTGCCAAAATCACACACCCACACCACAAGCCTGTTGTGTGTGTGTGTGTAGGCGCATGCATACGTGCCTGCCTGCGTGGTGGTGGTGTGCACTCGCACGCGTGCGTGTATACACACACACACACACACATACGTGTGCAGAGGAAGGTGACTGTGAAAGTTTTCGCTCTGCTTTTCTTCTGGTAGCGATTAAGTTGATGGTTAAGAGTCACTGCCACAGAACTCTCTCTCTCTCTCCTGCACACACACACACACATGCACACGCGTCTCAAGAGCAAACACATGCAATCACTGTCCTACTCGGTTGATCAATGGCACGCACGCACACACACGCACGCGTGCACACACACACACACACACACACCACACACACACACACACACACACACACACACACATTCTTACATATGTTAACTACTTAGGACCACTCCAAAAAAATGGACTATTGCTATCCTTTTTAGGACCACCCTTTCTAGACATTGTAGAGACATATGAATTACACTCCTGAACATGAAAAAAAATCTATTTTAATACAATCACCGCAGATTGTATTAAAATTCATTTTAGAACATTCTAGATATTAACAATTTTACCCTACTTGTTAGGACCAAGAGTGGTCCTAACAAGTATAGTCAAATTGTTAACATTGTAGAAACATTGTAGAAGCTAATACCTTTTGTTAACGTAGATGTATTGGCTCTTATGAGTTTAATCATGTTTGTAAATACATCGAAGATGCAAATATACTCCACTACAAGTGGTTGCCTTGGCCTGGAAGAGAGGTCATCAGGTGGTCTCCAACCTTCGTAGAGTGTTTCGACCCTTGCCCACGACACTCTCCAGTTGGCTGGTCAGCAGTGATTGGCCAGATCACTGCCCCTCTCCTCCAGGCTACATGTTTCTATGTACTAGAAGGTCTTTTTTCCAGGACTTGTGTTCTGCAACGTTAGAGGGACACCCCTTTCCACTAGTGCTACGAAGATGTAATAAACACCAAAAATATTATTTGAGCTCTACAAGACAAATCTCACTTCAAATGTTGAATACACACAATAGAACTCAAAATATAGCCACCTGACATGATGCTGTATTAGGAGGACAAAAGATAATGAGTTGCTTAGCTCCGCCCATGACACAAATGGTAATTGTCAGGACTATCTTGATTTGTATGGACCATGGCTATACAACACACTTACAAGACATACAGGTGAATTAAAGGGTCAAACATGAATAAATGGGACATGCATTCAAAGTGAAATATACTGTAGACACCGTGCTATTCAAAGCTGCTATTCATCCCATGGTTTTGAGGCAGTACATGATGAGCGTTCAGGCAGACTAGTCTGGTCCTGAATGCCCCAAAAAATGGTGGCTGATGACATTTAGACCTTAAGCAAGGTCCAATTCTGCCACTGTGACACTGTGGCCAAGTGACACTGTGCTGAATGCATTTTGCCACATGCCAAGTGATACAAGTGACCGTTTTGTCAGAAATTGAGTAATTAGCAAGTAAAACCCCAAATTAACAACAGTTAAAAAAAAGAAAAGAAAAATCAAATAGCTTTAATTTTGATATTTAATGTACATAATGGGTTAACCCCTTGGTTAGTCCTTTAGGAGGGCTGTTTGTCCACCGCTCATGTCTCTTCCATGTCCGGCGTTGGGAGTCTGGTGCAACGCACAGGTCCTGTGCCTCCTGGTGAGACGTAGGAGGGGCACGGACAGGTGTCAAACCACAGAGCCTAGTCCCTCCACGCATCAGAACCTCCCAGTTTTGGCGGAGTATTTCAGGGGCGGTGGATTGGACGGCCTTGGCCTTTCCCTTGTGGGATTGATCAGGGGTAGCTACTGGGACGTGAGTCGGGGTGTCATGAACCCCGGCTGGGTCACCTGAGTGAGGGGTATGATGTTCGAGAGACCCGAAACCCCAATGAGCTTAGGATACATCACTGAAGACACGTCCCAGGTTGCATCCATTCGATGTATTAAAAAAAACCTTTCTATATGATTTTTATGAGCCAAATTCATTTCAAGTGATACAAATCCCCATTTTAATCTAATAATCTAATCTAATAATTAGGATAATGAATAACTAAAATAGAAATTGGTCTAATTCTGATAAATTGTACTTAAGTTGTTTTAAGTTGTTTCTATATGATTTTGATGTGCTGAAACCACTCTGCCATATGCCAAGTGATATGAGGCAGATTTTTTTTTCTGGAAACCAAGCTCACAGGGCTTTTATAAGATGTGCCTGTAGGCCACTAAAAGTATAGACCTATTCCATTTCATGGTGATTATGCAATACAGCAAAAAATCATAAACAACAAAAGTACATCAAAAATTATAGCCAATTTCCAATTTTCGTAATTGCTTATTATAACTACTAAATTTCTAACAAAACCGTCACTTGTATCACTTGACATACGGCAGAAATGGATTCAGGACATCAAAACCGGACACTTTTGCCTGTGACCAAAAAGAGAGATTTAAGACTTACTTATGAGCTTGTAGATTGTTTCTTAGATTTACTTTGACTTATTAATGAAGTTACTTTAGAGAAAATCATTTCATTTTGAATTTGATAAACAATTTTAATAATTGAAAAAACAATTTTAATAACTGAGAAAAACAAATAAAAATAATAAAGGAAACAACAAACACAATAATAATGAGGGTAATAATAATAATAATTAACAATTATAAGGGTAATAATAATAATGGGACCACATTTTTTTATCTTCCCAGGGGAGAAATTTGTCTAGCATTACATGCACATTACAATATGCCTCCAATTTAGGCAAATCAGACGCTCTTAAAGGGGTATTTCACTTTCAAAAAAACGTTTTGTCTTTTTATGGTCTACTCAGTTCCATGCACATTAACCCCTTTATATACTGATCTCCCCCAAATCCAATAAAATACACATTTTGAGAGATAAATGCATTTTCCTCCAGTTTGCTTAACAAAACAGCTATAGTACCTGAATGTTCAGATGGCACTTGCCTGGAAAGCTTCACACAAAAAGGATGAGGAGAGTGTGGTAGTCAGACCTCAAGAGTGAAGTATAGCTACAATGGAGTCAGTGCTGCCATTTGGGGCCAATACATTGACCCTTTGAGATCACAAGCTTCTGGGCTAGAAACATTGTTAATAGGAGGAGATATGTATATGATAGGTTACTTCTTGCTGATCCCTGCTGGCTGACCTGGTATTATAATCAGAGTACCTAGTAGTAAAAGAATAGGTAGACATCAATGGCAATGACAACTGCGTCAGCCGCATCCCTTCCGACCTGGAATGACATTGTCAATGTTGACATGGCTTTTTAAACTTGTATTCCACCCTCTGTGAACATCACAGTTAAGAATGGTGCCATTGCATAGGCCTACACATGACCATTGAATAGATAGAATTTAGTTAATATACTTCTGGCAACTGGTGTGACAACTCGTGTGATGACCACATTCATGAGTTTGATTTAAGCATATTTGCATGAATTGAAATTCCAAAACCAAATAGACAAACGATAGGAAGCGCTTGTTGTCTTTAGACGGACCACCCTGGAGCTATTCAGTCACTGTCCTATGCATGTGGGCGGTGCTTCAAAGCACCCACACGGCTAGGGTTTGTTGGTAAATCAAGCGCTCCCTTCCCCAGGTCATCTTCACAATACAGTGGAAAGAAATAGCGCACCTGGGTTTGTTATTATCTGATTCAAGGTGTGGAGTATTGGGACTAAGAGTTTTAGAATCAATCATACACAGCACTTTGACATACACATGAATTATAAGGACATTTTAAGAATTATCAGGACCTTCTGGCAGTCAAATTTGGGCATGAACGGATGAATATGCATCATCATCATCATCATCATCATCATCAATACTATAATTCAGAAAATGTCTGTCTGAATGTCTGAAACCGCCATTACTCCTCGCTGGCTGCACCAATCGCTCACACGGTTTCACACGGTTGTTAACCATAATATTAGGAAGAGACTGACAAAGCCCTTTTTTCAAAATTAACGCATTATATTGGATCACCACATCATACATATATGGGGATACTCTGACCTCACGCACCATGGTTTGATTATGTTTGAGTCACCACGTCATACCTATATGGGATACTCTGACCTCACGCCCCAGGGTTTCATTATGTCTGAGTCACCACATCATGCCTATTATGGGGATACATGTGACGTAGTGCTTTGTAGACGTAAAGCTTCATAGACGTAATAGGGAAATGTAGCAGTGCTGAAGACGTGTCCCAGATCACAAATACAACGGGCACAAACGGCATGATAGACATTTTAACAGGTAGTTAATTAATAACACATTCCACAAATAAAATGCATAATTGTGCATTAGATACTATACAACTCTATTTCGGGTGGATGTTTTTGTATTTCTGGCATCAGGGGGTTAATAACTACAAAATGTCAAAGGGATATTAGCAGGCACCCTCTTGAATTCTTAAGAGGTTGCCCTAAGCTACAAGACTCGGTTCAGCCCAAAAACAGCGCGCCGGCTCCCAACTAAAGTATATGGGAATGCTAAAGAACATATTAAACCATTGATTAGTGCTAAAATATGAGAAAACAAAGGATTGCTTTCCAGAAAGGCACACTTTTCAATATGTGAAGACACAAATTGTCTACAACATAACATCTGCCCATGATAAACATCTCTCACTCTTCATTGGCAATTTTAGAACCTCATACAGGTTCAGCATAATAGCTTCTTCACTTGGACAGGATACCACCAAATATGACTAAATTCAATAGACTATGCTGAGCTAATATTGTTCTGCTAAAGACATGGAGAAGTTGGAAGAGTTACACAACAACACTGCTCTAACAGGGAGACAGCATATGTTAGGATGTTGATATTTGCCTTATAATTTACTAATAGACATAGATACTAGAAATTGAGATTGATACTGGGGCAATGTAAGATTACCAAAAAACACACATTAATGCACCTGCATGGGTTTTGTCCAGACTGCTTCAACCAACCAAAAGATTTAGGCAGTTTGCCTGTAGAGTGCAGGGTCGTTAATTAGGCTGCATTGCTTAATTAACGACCCAACCATTGCAGTATGGGGGAAGGGCAGCAGTTGAACTGAGCTTACAGAACTACAGCAGTGAATTGTTCTTACAGGTGAAAGACAAAATCAGAGTATCCTGTTATTGCATCATACTGATTTTTGCCTCACACAAACATCTATTCTAATCACATAGTATACGTGTATTTAAACTGGCTAAAATAAACATTGATATGAACTGTTTTGGATATGTGATATAGTAGTGATTCTTGTAGCTGGGAGTCACTTCTTAAGAAATCAAGAGGGTGCCCACTGATATGCCTCGGGCATTTTTAATTATTAACCCCTTAATGTCCAAAATATAAAAAAAAAATCCATACAAAATACAGTTGTATGGTATTTAATGCAAATTACTTGGTCTAAATGCATCAAATTTATCATTATATAGTGTTTGTGAATATGGATATGCACAAAGTATATGATTATTAATTATTGAATTGTTAATTAATGCACATTAACCCCTTTATGTACCGATCTCCCGCAAATCCAATAAAGACTCGGTTCAGCCCAAAAACAGCGTGCGGGCTCCCAACTAAAGTATATGGGAATGCTAAAGAACATATTAAACTAGTGATTAGTGCTAAAATATGAGAAAACAAAGGATTGCTATCCCGAAAGGCATACTTTTCAATATGTGAAGACACACATTGTCTACAACATAACATCTGCCCATGATAAACATCTCTCACTCTTCATTGGCAATTTTAGAACCTCATACAGGTTCAGCATAATAGCTTTTTCACTTGGACAGGATACCACCAAATATGACTAAATTCAATAGACTATGCTGAGCTAATATTGTTCTGCTAAAGACATGGGGAAGTTGGAAGAGTTACACAACAACACTGCTCTAACAGGGAGACAGCATATGTTAGGATGTTGATATTTGCCTTATAATTTACAAATAGACATAGATACTAGAAATTGAGATTGATACTAGGGCATTGTAAGATTACCAAAAAACACACATTAATGCACCTGCATGGGTTTTGTCCAGACTGCTTCAACCAACCAAAAGATTTAGGCAGTTTGCCTGTGTAGAGTGCAGGGTCGTTAATTAGGCTGCATTGCTTAATTAACGACCCAACCATTGCAGTATGGGGGAAGGGCAGCAGTTGAACTGAGCTTACAGAACTACAGCAGTGAATTGTTCTTACAGGTGAAAGACAAAATCAGAGTATCCTGTTATTGCATCATACTGATTTTTGCCTCACACAAACATCTATTCTAATCACATAGTATACGTGTATTTAAACTGGCTAAAATAAACATTGATATGAACTGTTTTGGATATGTGATATAGTAGTGATTCTTGTAGCTGGGAGTCACTTCTTAAGAAATCAAGAGGGTGCCCACTGATATGCCTCGGGCATTTTTAATTATTAACCCCTTAATGTCCAAAATATAAAAAAAAAATCCATACAAAATACAGTTGTATGGTATTTAATGCAAATTACTTGGTCTAAATGCATCAAATTTATCATTATATAGTGTTTGTGAATATGGATATGCACAAAGTATATGATTATTAATTATTGAATTGTTAATTAATGCACATTAACCCCTTTATGTACCGATCTCCCGCAAATCCAGTAAAGACTCGGTTCAGCCCAAAAACAGCGCGCGGGCTCCCAACTAAAGTATATGGGAATGCTAAAGAACATATTAAACTAGTGATTAGTGCTAAAATATGAGAAAACAAAGGATTGCTATCCCGAAAGGCATACTTTTCAATATGTGAAGACACACATTGTCTGACTGCAGCCAAGTTGAAAGGTCATAGAGGTAGTAAGTAAAAGAAAGACAAGAGCGGTAATAATTCAGTAATACGCTGAGTGAAAAGGTAGGTTTTAAGCCGGGCTTTAAAGTATAGGACATAAAAGGGGACAGGCTTGAGACAAAAATTTACAGAGTGATGTCAGAGGGGTCACAGAGTGATGTCAGAGGGGTCATGTCTATGTTCCCTCAGCTCTTAAAGTCAGGTTAGGATTAGGGGTGGGATAGTAATAGATTAACCCTAACCCAAACGCCCAAAAACCTAACCCTAAACGAAGGCATGTCAAATGTCGCGAAGTAACGTTTGACATGCTTTCGGTTAGGGTTATGGTTTGTGCGTTTGGGTTGGGGTTAGTCAGCGAGGGAACATAGACCTGAGGGAACATAGAAATGGTCCCATGTCAGACACGTGTCACCATGATGATGCGGGCTGCCAGACACTTGTTACGATGAGTGAACATGATTATGTCATCAGTGTGACCCGCCCCAGAGTTTTCTAAACTCTGACCCGCCCGCCACCCTCGGACAAAGTTCCCCGAGTTCTACAGTTACATGCGACCTGCGGCCTATATGAGCTATTATATAGTAATTTATTGTATAATTAGTGTGGTTGCCTTAAAGGCAACACACTATTGTTATTAGTGTGGTTGCCTTTGGGCGACCACACTCTGCAATTCCCTCTGGAATTGCTCCTATCTAGTTAAAATATTAAGTTTGCCAGATGGTCCTAAGTAGGACACACACACACACACACACCCACACACACCTGATACACACCAAATGTAAAAATGCCTCCTTTTTAGGGCCATATGTAAAAAACGCCTCCTTTTTAGGACCATGCCAATTTCAACACCAGGCATGGCTTTTGACATTCTCTATCTGTTTAAGTGGTCTTACTTCTTAGGACCGGGTTTTTGGTCCTAACTTGTCCACCGGTCCTAAGTTGGAAGGTGTTTTTCTTCGAAACGGTCCTAAGTAGATAACATATGAGAGAACACAACACAACACACACACACACACACACACACACACACACACACACACACACACACGTGCGGTGTGTAGCTGTCAGGGTCAGTCAGGGGGCAGGACACCGCGCTGATGTATGGAGAGAGCTCGTCTGGGAATGTCCTCGATGGGGAAAAACATTCCTCCATGCACACACAACAACCACACACACACACAACACACACACCACAACACACACACACACAACCACACACACACACACACACACCACACACACACACACAAGCACGCACGTGTA
>CM076982.1:23128891-23278891 GCA_039105355.1 Benthosema pterotum
AGGTCAGTGTGTTGCTCCCCTCAGGTTGGCAGAGGGAGTGTATAGCGCCCTGGATTACATTGGATAATCTCTCTATATAATTCAAGCAAGCGTGTCTGTCTGTCTGTTACATCCTGTGCAATGTACTGTGTCATTTGTCTCCATTTGCGTAACGCCACGGCGCACGGACAACTTAAATGAACCTCGAGTCACACAGCCCTGTCATCCAGCATCAGTATGCGCGGCTTTGAAGCACAAAACATTATACCCATCATTTTAATTTTAATACTTTTGTGTCAAAAACTAATCTTCGCGCACATGACGTGTCACCGGATACAGATAAAAAAAACATCACGTGTCACGGAGACACATTTATTGTGGTCACAGTTTGCCGTGTCACCTCCCCTCTTACGGGTACAGCCATTGGCGCTGGGTACAGTGCTCTCTGCTCTCGCTGTTTCGCCTTCCAGGCGACTGCCGACTGATCCACACAGGCAACGTTCTCTCGCCACGGCGCGGTGTTGCCGCTGTTCCGCCTGCAAGGCGACTGACCAACACAGGCAATACTCTCGCCACGACGCGGTGACATACACGCTACTACGGTCCGGGTCGCATACAACTTCTTTCTACTACCACTACACTGCAACGTCTGGATATTAACGCGCGGCAGTCCACAGCATCCAGTCCTCTCCAAAGTTATTATTCAAACGCCACATTTACGCCTGTGCGTCTGTGTACGTGCGACGGTCCGGGTCGTCTACAACTTGGTCTCTGGGGGGTCCCCCAAACTTGCAAACCCACAGGAACACGGCAGGCGTGCTGGAACACACCTTACAATTAATATTCATATTTATTGTAATGGCCTTCACGGTTTATTGCAATTCCATTCAGCAGAGAGGTTTCAACAGGTGGTCCAGGGACACCCTGACACGATTCCAGGTGGTCCACATACAGCTAAATGCTAAATGGTCAGTTGATAACCAAATGGACCCTTATAGATTTGTAACTCTTCAAATAGTTCAAATGAAACCAAATGGACCCTTATGGGGTCCATTAGGTTTTTATTTTACACTCTCAAGAGTCAACATCTGAGTGACTTCATTTTCAACAATTATAAAATGTAGAATAATTTTTATTTTGACCAACATTTTGCCAATTTATCTCTCCTAAATTGTGGACCAAATCAGAAAATCCTTGATTGTGGGTCTGACAGATAAAATTCAACATCAAATGGTGGTCCTCCGAGGCTACAATCCTCCTGACTAAATAGTGTTTATAACATAAAGTTCTATCCAGCTTTCCAACATCAACAAGTCCCAATCAATGTCATCTAGGCCTATACATCCAGATCATATATTACACAACGGGTATAGGACTAGTTTTAAAAAATATAATATATAGCTTGCAAAACCGTGGTTAAAGTACATAGTGGGTATTCCCAAACTCTGGGTGTATGTGTGGAGTTCTAGCTTTGTTATGCTATAGGCTACTGACATGGCCTTTTTGTTGTTGTTGCTCTTTGTTTTTCAGCTTAAAGTATAGGGAGAGACTTAACATCTACCGACCCCATTCTCCAAATCTCTATAGGATGGAACATACGGATCTGTGTGTGTGTGTGTGTGTGTGTGTGTGTGTGTGTGTGTGTGTGTGGTGTGTGTGTGTGTGTGTGTGTGTGTGTGTGTGTGTGTGTGTGTGTGTGTGTGTGTGTGTGTGTGTGTGTGTGTGTGTGTGCGCGCGCGCGCGCGTGTGCGTGTGTGTAGATCTCTCGGGAGGGGGATTACACTGTGACCAAGTGAGCAGTGTGGATTGTGCACTTCATTCTCCAAGATCCTTTAAACAAAGAAAGACCGATAGAGAGGAGAGAGAGGGGGAGAGACAGAGAGACAGGGAGAATGAGAGAGAGAATCGGAGGTGGGGAGGGGGTCCGGAGAGACAGAGAAGGGAGGATTTTCCCCCTCGCTTCATTTACATTGTCTATTTTTTTAATCCCGTGTCACGTTAGATTAATTATAATCCATGTTAGATTTCCCCCATGCAAATGTTCCCCTGATGTGGATTACTTCCAGATAGCTTTGTGCTGTTACGTGTATAGACCCTGCTTGTCACCAAGCCCGTATAGCTCTGGGGGGGGGGCCCGTTTTCGTATTCTTCTTATAAATAACCAAACCAAACAAAAAAAAGGGGGCCCCGGCATCATGGAAATGAGCCTGTCAAAGGCAAAGCCTGAAGGAAATTACAGAGATCGCCTACCTGCTTCAAATTAGCAAGGAAATTACTCATTGTTCCACACCCGCACACACAAGCCAAATAATGCTATGTATTAATTTCGTGTACAATTTTGATTTGTGCAGATAACGGAGGGGCCTGCGAGTCTAAAATGGAAAGGCATGCAAACAAGATCAAGATTGTTTTTGAATATTCCAGATTAGCCCACGCCGGTTTGCTCGCCTCCCGACGATATTTGTATTCATCACCTCCCCTGCAACCCATCAGGCCGCGTTTTCACCCGATTTGAGGCATGGGAGGGGGGTGGGGGGGCTCATACCCCCCCCCCCCCAACCCAGATGAGATTAAAATACATGAAAGATATTAGCATATTTAATGACACGCCCGCAGCCATTCTTTTTTTTATGTGTGTGTGTGTATTGTGTTTCCCTCCCTGTAATAACGGCCTCCTTACAATGTCGGACGTCTCCGACGATTTGTCAGGAAAACGTGACAAAGGGACGTCCTCCTTCGCTTGCGTTTTATGTCTCGTATAGAAAAAACGCGAGGCAGAAGAAAGGAAGGAAGGAAGGAACCCCTCAGAAAGGACGGAAGACAGCTGTAACCAGTGTTGCCAACTTGGCGCATTTGTCGCTAGATTTAGCTTTTTTCCAGACCCCCCTATAGTGCCAAAATTAGTGTAAAGCTCCCCGTGAGTTGGGACGAAATTGGTTGGCAAGCAAGCGCCAGGGACAAAACCCTCATTATTCACCATTTTTCCTTCTGTGATAGAGTCCTCCTTCCTTCCTAGGGACCATTGGTAACCAAATGGATCCATTGGTAAATTGATAAATTACCTAATTTCTAGAATCCACACATTTAGAAAATGAAGAAAAATTGCTATTTTGACCAACATTTTGCCAGTTATCTCTCCTAAATTAGTCTGAGAGACTAAACCCAAACATCAAATGGTGATCCTCCGTGGCTAAAATGCAGAATAAATAGTGGGCCCTGATATGAAAATGGTTGAAAACCAACTGCTCTAGCGCATTCTAGTGCATTTTGGAAGTGCCACTATATAGTGCATTTTGGATTTTGGCAGTTTGCAACCCCATGGCTGTAACAAGCAGGTTTTGTTTCTCTCTCTCTCTCTCTCTCTCTCTCTCTCTCTCAATCTCTATGTCATGTTCTCTCTCTCTCTCTGGCTGGATGTACTGCGTCTCCCTCCCTCCCCCTGGCCCTCCCTTCAGGCTATAGGGGACGAGGGAGGCGGGCGGCAGCGGCCAGGCCAGGGCCCTCCTCTGCTGCTGCGGCGCTGAGTGGTTCCGTGGGAGTTTGGGGGTCCAGAGAGTGGCGTTGTAATGTTATCAGGTGACCGGGGGTCAGCCTAATGCGTAACCTCGGAGCAGCAGGCCAGTAAATCATTGCTCTCTCTGGTCGGCTCCCCTCCTCCTCCACCCGTTCACCCCCAGCCCAGCTCTGTGCTCTGGCCGGCTTCCCTTCCCTCCACCCCTTAGATTTACTGCTCCGTAACCTTAGCTAGTCTGCCAGGGCTCAGGACGGCTAAATTGAATACTAAATCCAAAGCTGCAGCCACCCTGCCTGCTCCTATTTTAATTGACAGTTGTTGTTGTTGTTTTTTGGGGGGAGTGGGGGGGTTGTTGTTTTTCTTTCTCCTCCTCCTCCTGCTCTCTCGTTCTTCTTCTTTTCTCTTATCCAGTGTTTTTCAACACTTCTTCTTCTTCTTCTTCTTCTTCTTCTTCTTCTTATCTTATTCTCTTTTCAACACTTTTCATACCAGGGCCCACTATTTATTCTGCATTTTAGCCACAGAGGACCGACATTTGATGTTGAGTCTATAGTCACTCACATTGAAAACTAAGGATTTTCAAGTTTGTGTCCACAATTTAGGAGAGACATTTGGTTACCATTTACCAACTGTCCGTCATTTAGACTGGGAACCACCTGGAATCCTCTCTGGGACCACTGGTTGAAACCTTATCCATTACTTTGTGCGGCCGGATAGCAACAATAAGCTGGCAAACGCCTTGCACTGCAAGGATGGCGACAGTGTCTGTGTGCCTATCTTATTTTATTTTATTCATTTTCTTTTCTTTCTTAAAGTGAAATGTCAGGAACAAAAAATGGTCTAGGTCGGGACACCGGTCTGACTGCAAAGAACAAAATTAGAAAATGATAGCATGAAGCAGCGATTTGATTGCTCTGTTTCAATGCCTGGAAAATAAAAATGTGATGACGATGATGTGGTTTTGTTGTCATACAGAGAGAGAGAGAGAGAGAGATAGTGGCAGAGGCACCGTTCCACCATGATGATGATGATGATGTGCTTGTTTGTGTGAGAAACTAATTTGCTTGTGCGTTGCGTTGGGTCTGCACAAAATGCCTTACCCTTTAAGACACGAAAGGGCAAGATTCTAAAATAGGTTCTGCGATGGTGGAAACCATTACAGTAGTGGCAATGCTATTGTCGGTCTGCCGTTTTTTTTTTTTTAGGAAGAATTGGAGCCCGAAATCCGGTTTTCCTAGGTGTCTAGGAAAACCCATGCTATATGGCATGCAAAACAACCCAAGATATTTCAAAATAAAGTGCATATTTTTAAAATGATCTGAAACACTACTACTGCTACTAACTAACTACAGTTGTGTCACCACTAAACCAACATTATTTCATCATTCAAAACAGAAAACTCTCTTGATTCAGACCTTTAGCTTTATGCATGTCTGTTGTAACTTCAACAACAACTGATGTTATTATTGATGTTTACTTGCCTAATATAAGTCCTGTAACTGAAAATGGTATGGGTGCAGAAAAAACGGGCAAAACCATTTTCTCCCCCCCCCCCCCAATTGGTAAATGTTAAATCCCCTGATCTCATTCCACTTCTTTACGTTCTTTGCCCGTGTGTGTATGTGTGTGCATGCATGTACACTTGCCTTCCAACCCCCCCAGCCACCACCACCCCTACCCCTACCCCCACCCCCACCCCTAAACGCCGTTTGACAGTCGCAAATAAAGAT
Source organism: Benthosema pterotum (assembly GCA_039105355.1). Lineage (NCBI taxonomy): Eukaryota > Metazoa > Chordata > Actinopteri > Myctophiformes > Myctophidae > Benthosema > Benthosema pterotum. The sequence goes on from CM076982.1 coordinate 23,134,115, forward strand.
GGGTGGCGAGTGTGCCTCTCGCGTCCCTCCGCAATGCAAAAGGGCTTGACTGTCATAAATCACCTTTTGATTTATCTAATCAAGCAAGGTCCTGCCGCATGCACACATTTGTCATTGCTTGTGTGTGTGTGTGTGTGTGTGTGTGGGGGTGGGGGGGTGTTTAGGGGGGTGGTGGGGTGTCAGCTGCCTTCACTGGGCTGCAGCTATAGCCGCCACCACCTCCACCACTGAGGGATGGAGGTGGAAGGTGGGAAGAGGAGAGGTGGGGTGGGGGTGTGGGTGGGGTGCGTGGTGGTCATTACAGACTAGTAGACAAAGGAGAGAAATGTCAGGAGAGTCTCTTGTTCCTCATGCTGTTGTTCAGTCTCTCCTACATATTATATGGTTGCTTTACCGGCCAGAAAACCTCCTATCTCCATTATTATACAACTTTGCCTTACTTTGTCATATGCAACGTACAATAGTGTCTAAAAAACCTGCTGTAGAAGCTTGTAGATCTGTTACTGCTACACTATACTACTGTGCACCATTTTAATGTTTTTTTTAATAGTAATAATGATATACAATTAATAACATAAACTATATCGTTTTAAGGGACATTTCACCCTTGTTTGTAATATAAGTCCAATGTCTCTCAACAGTTCGACACTACTTCCTGGACTACAATTCCCACAATTCTTTGGTGCACTGCACCTCCTTGTGGATAGGCTGGGAAGTAGTGTGGATGCCGTCAGAGACACTGGGCTCACTGTTACAACCTAAATATATATAAAACAACATGCTGTTATGCACATAAAGACCACCAGAAAGGTGTTCCAAATCTTCTAAATGTCATCAACATAGAGGATATATTTTTTAGCAAAAACCGTGAAATGACCCTTTAAAGTATTCATAGAGATCGCGCTATCAATTACTTTGCCAAGTGAATCAAATATTAAATTCATTTTGCATATACTGTACAGTATATAGCATTGAATTTTCCTAAAATTTCATTGATATTTTATTTGTACGTTGGCTTTTAGCAGCCTGCGGGGCGTTTGTCGTCCGTTTTGTATCGGACGATATCCTCTGTCGCTTTGGCTTTGTTTTTTCTTCTTTCTCTCTACGTATTCCCGACTCCGTTTTGTTTCTGTGCCTGGAAATGACTTGATGAGTCTCGCGCTGGGAGTCGCCACTTAAAGCCTCCCTAAGTGGCGCTATAGAGAACGGTCCTCTCTCCACGTTCAAGGTTAGACCCACTGTTTTCCCTCCGTCGCTCGAGTGTCGTGAGTGTTGATGAAAGCAGTAGGTCGAAGACCGGAAGGACTCTGGTGTGTGTGTGTGTGTGTGTGTGTGTGTGTGTGTGTGTGTGTGTGTGTGTGTGTGTGTGTGTGGTGCTGAACGCACTGCTGGGCGTTCAGCACCACACACACATGTGCACGCGCTGCGCAAACACACATTTACATTGGATATGAGAGTAATCAATGCTGATGTGCGAGGAGGGCTCCTCCACCGCGCCTCATTGTCGAGGTGTTTTGCGGGGGCTCCTCTTGTCCGACAATCGCCTCTCCGCTGTTTCGCGGGGATGTAATTTAGTTGCAAATTGACTGGCAAGAAGATGGGAGGCAAACATTGGAAGTTGAAATTAGAAATGGTTTTCGTCATAACAGACAGCAGGGAAGGGAAGGGAAGGGAAGGGAAGGGAAGGGAAGGGAAGGGAAGGGAAGGGAAGGGAAGGGAAGGGAAGGGAAGGGAAGGGAAGGGAAGGGAAGGGAAGGGAAGGGAAGGGAAGGGAAGGGAAGGGAAGGGAAGGGAAGGGAAGGGAAGGGAAGGGAAGGGAAGGGAAGGGAAGGGAAGGCGGCGCTACGTATGGAGAGGAGGAAAAAAAGGTCAGGTGGAGGCTGGGGCGGTGTGTGACGTGGAGAGAGCAGCAGCGACACGGTGCTGCGACCCTGCTGACCGCCCATACGGCTTCAGGGACCTGTCGTAGCCAAAGTGTGATGCGCCAGTGACACACACACGCGCGCGTGCGCACAGCTCTGCAGGGGCCGTCACATGCAGCGGGGAGACGAGATTACCCTCGCTATTCTGAGCTGAGCTGCAGTGCAATTCTCGGATGTTCTTGGAAATTCACGTTGTGCCCTTGTGTGTGTGTGTGTGTGTGTGGTGTGTGTGTGATGTTGTGTGTGTGGGTGTGTGTGTGTGTGTGTGGTGTGTGTGTGTGGTAGTGTGTGTGTGCCACCCCCCCCAACCTCCCCCCCATTCTTTCTTTTTCCCATTACCAGGCCTAATCCCCTTCTTCCTTGTCCCTCCCTCTCCCTCTGTCACTTTTCCTTGACAGGCCAATATTTCAGGCTGCAGATATGGTGGGGGTGGGTGGGGGTGAAGGGGGGATTACAAATAAAATAAGTGGAACGCCTACTTAATGCAACAGAATTAAAATGCATGAACGGGCCGGCCGGGCAGAGAGAGAGAGAGAGAGGAATTGATATGCGCCCGAGTACAAACACCACCACCGTGCACCACGGTCGGACCCACAGAATATATGAAATACACCCCCCCCCCCCCAAACCCCACCGCCAAACCAACCGCCACGCCACCACCCCATACCCCCCTCCCTCCCTCCTCCTCCCATGTATCACTGCTTTGATTTCCTCCATTTTTTTCATACCCCCCCCCTCCCTCCTCCATGTGTGCATCCAGCGTGAAGCGTTGACTCGCAAGAGTGAGGCTCGCATATTGCCTTGAGTGACCAGACGAGTGTGTGTGTGTGTGTGTGTGTGTGTGTGTGTGTGTGTGTGTGTGTGTGTGTGTGTGTGTGTGTGTGTGTGTGTGTGTGTGTGTGTGTGTGTGTGTGGTGAGTGTTGTGTGTGTGTGCTAGAGAGAAGAGAGAGAGAGACAGACAGACAGTCAGAGAGACAGACAGGCGGGCAGAGGGAGGAGCAGGGTAGAGAGAGAGAGACAGAAAGAGAGAGCTTGCTGTTGCTATGTGTGTTTGTGTTGTGCAGCAGTGGTCTAAATTGCAGTGGCAGAGCGTGGCGGCGGACCGCTCGCCTCCCTCCTATCTTGAGGATGAGGCTAATGAAAGATTTATCAGCGGCTGCAGCATTTACTAAATACAACCAGAGGCTGATCTCCGCGCCGTGCCGAGCCCCGCTGTTAGAGCGTCACGCGCGTACGCACGCACGCGCACAGACACACAAATTCTCGCCCCTTCTTTGCCGCTGCTGCTGCTGCTACCACCAGCCGTGACCAAGCGGCGGAAATTTAGCATCCAGCGCAGACAGAAGAGGGTTGTTTAGGCGGCTGGGGAAATGTATATGAACTAATGAAGTGTATAATATTACCATAACATTTAATGCATGTCGTGCTGTGATAATGAGACTGCCTTGAATTCGACCCCCCCACCTCACCTCCTCCCTCTCTATTTTCGCATGTCCTCGGGGCGAGAAATATATATATAAAAAAACACAGCTTCCTTTTAACGCCCCGACGTGAAAAAATACCCCAATACGCCGGACCATGCTTCATTCTTTCTGCCCCTGTGTCTGCGATTGTCTAGGTGTCAAATCATTTCTCAAATCACCCCCAAAACAGCCCCCCACTCCCACTGACCCCTCCCTCCCCCAAAGAAGTCTCGCTGAATGCTAATTCGCCGGACGTGTTTACCATTATGTGTGTGTGTGTGTGTGTGTGTGTGTGTGTGTGTGTGGGGGGGGGGGGGTTCTTTTGTAGTGTTTGTTTTTTGTAGCCCCGCACACTTGAGTCGTTTTGTCACACACACGCCGTGTCAACGAGGGTTAACGCACATTCATAATTACAGCCCATTTAAATAAAATATGTCTATTTTTTAACACTCTCGCAGCTCATCCAGTATGCATGAACTACAGGGATGCTATAACATTGAGTCATGTCTCACCACCACCGCTCTTGTTCTCTCTCTCTCTCTCGCTCTCTATTCAAACACATAATGAGGTTGTTTACCTCGGGCACTGACACGCTAACAATTTGTAAAAAACAAAATTAAGAACAAGGTAGAAATCATTTAAAAGGCTGTTTGGGTCATGGTGAGGCCATACTGTGTAACTTTTCGCGGAACTTTCGCAAAAGAGTTGTAGTTACTTCTCTGAAAAAGTAACATATTACTTCACTCGTTACTGAATTAGGAAAGTAACTCGTTTATTTTACTTGTTTTAAATTGTTTTCCTAATGACACTGGTCCAGTTGTTTTAAGCCAATACAGAAGGGGAAAAAGAGCACTTACTGTATGCCAATAGTACAATATCCAGTCTAATGATATGCATGTAATACTGATGCCCTGTTACCCTATGTTGACCAATCATCATCATTATGATGATGTTATGCCCTGTGGAAGACACTTTTATTTTTCTCTTGTGAAATGTGTTTCACTCGGAGAGTGCAATCAGCGCATCATGCCAGTTCTTTTTTTGTTTTCATTACATTACGTAATGTTGATAACTACTAACTCATTTATTGGAAACACATAACTGTAAGGGAGTTATGAATGTGATGAAAAAGTAGTTCCTTTACGTGAGGGTGTTACTTGTTACAATGTTAGTCTCAACACTGTTCTATTTGGCCACGATATCCATTTCATATAAATGTGCACGCACAGAGGTACTGGGTATCGCAGTTCCAAAAGACCATAAGACATGTTACAGACTGTTACAGAGTATGATTTTTAATTCTTTATTTGTCTCTGTCTCTCTCCCTCTCCCTCTGTTTCTGTCTCTCTCTCTCCCTCTCTGTCTCTCTCTCCCTCTTCGCTCTCTCTCTCTCTCTCTATGTCTCTCTCCCCACTACCAGGAGTGAATGCGCTGTCTAAGGACGGCCCTGGATCCAACCCTATGACCAAACGCTCTCTTCTGCCAGACCAACAGATTGACAGCCCTCCCAAAAGGCCCAAGTCGGCCGAGGTGAAGACCTCTGCTAATGAGCAGGTAAAGGAAGACCAAGCCAATAACAAGAGCTGAATGATGTTCCACTGTCAGGTACTGATGGTTGGAGGATGGTGTTGGGCTAATTGCTTCATGAGGGCACTGTGCGGAGCTTGATCCCCACTGGCTTTATTAGCGAGTTACAGCTGTTTCACCCCAGATCACGGCCGAAAACGCCCCTGAGCAAGGCACGCGCTGTTATAGATGTGGGATAAATTATTTAAATGCACAAATTGTAATTCGCCCTTAAACTGGGCACTTCCCCTAAATTGCCCAGTGCTAATGTCTCTGTGCAATTCACTGTGTGGGTGTAAATGTACTCAGATTTCAATGTTTCACAGTGTACATACTGTATGAGTGTGTTTGTGTGAATATATACCGTATATACGGTACATAGCTGACACTGAATAAGTATTAGTAAATTCGTAGAAGAAGGTGTCATAGAAAAATCAAACAAAAAAGCTAAACTAAGGCTATGAAAGGCTCACAGCAAGTATAGTGTGACATGCTTTGTCTGGTCAGAAAGCAAAAAAAGGGTGAAAGTCTTTCGAATTATCGGCTTTAAGCTAAACGCCCAAAGTTCTAACGTCGTCGGCGACGGGCACACCGATGCTAATGGCTAATGAGGCAGTTTCTCCTCCATAAGCACTAATGAAGTCCACTAATGAAGTCTGAGCCCTTTTCCAGTCCGCTAAAAAGAAAAAAAGAAAAAAAAAGATGAGCTAATGGCAAAGAGGCTTATCAAACAACCAGAACCAGAGAAATGCTAAGCAAAGCATTTACCCTTTGGTTGGCTGGCGCCAGTAGGAATCCAGCGAAAGGGTTAAACCTCTCCCCCAATCCTTGCCTTTTTCCCTGACAGAAGTCTTTAGCGTCAGGGAGCACAGGCAGAGCGGACCGGCCGGCCAGGCTAGCCTTTGTGTTCTTTAAGTGGAAATACCTGCTCTAGCCTTAGGACACCCCCCCGCCACCCATGCACCCCCCCACCCCATCTCCCCTCCCCGCCTGTCTCCCCTTTTTGCATCTCTTTAAATTATATGTGTTTTTAAATTAGATTATGAAGTATTAGCTCGTCTGGGTTGCTGGGGCCCTTGCGTCGCAAGCTAGGGGGGAAGGACTTAGTCATTTCAGAAATGGATTCTATTAAGACAGGTGGTGAGGAAGGCAAGGCTCGGCCTCCATGTTCAGGAGTACTCTCCCGTAATGAGGGCAAGGCGGTGCCCGGGCGGGCGCACACCTTTTGTCATCTCTTAATCTACTGATTAGAAATCCCGGCCAATCATGTTCTCCCCCCCATACCCTACTTATAAAATTGCATGAGTTTGAGGGACTTAAGTGAATTACACGAACGCGGGGGTTGATCTACGTTTTTGTATCTGTGCAACCAGCGGTGGGGCGGCTTGTTGCTATGGGGTTGGAAGGATGAGGTGATTGGGTAGTTAAACGTGGGGTCTCTCCAATAAAGTAAAATAAAACGGCCCCTGGAAGAACGCTCCATTCAATTCCGCCGATTCGCTGTAATGTTTCCGACCCCTATAACGCCGAGCGAGGAGGGAGAGGGAAACGCACGGCTTGTATCCTGAATGCCTGCCTTATACGATCCAGTCGCGTTTATTCCTCCCTGTTAATGTCACCGTTAATATTTTGTCACCGTCGGCGCAGAAACCTGTCCAAAAACATTACTTTATTTCGGAAAATAGACTAATATAGCCGGTGTTCCTAATGGATCCGATGTAGTTAATACAGTACTTCTCGCCGGTGCAAATATTTCTAAAACCGCGCTCTTTTTTCCCTCCGTTCAGGTGCAGCAGTGCCCTTACTGCAACTACAGCAGCAAGGACGCCAACCGCATGCAGCTGCACGTGATGTCCCAGCATTCCATGCAGCCGGTGATCCGCTGCCCGCTGTGCCAGGACGTCCTGAGCAACAAGATCCACCTGCAGCTGCACCTCACGCACCTCCACAGCGTGGCGCCCGACTGCGTGGAGAAACTCATACTCACGGTGAGTGGTGGGAAAACACATGTTACCATGGGAGATCAATGGGAGCGCCGGGGCCCCGCCCCCCTCACTGAACCCGGAAAAAAATATCCCTGTTCATTTCCCATAGACTTTTCACAAAATATACCAGAGTATGTATATATAAACATTGTGTTTATTGTGTTTATTTGTCATTGTGTGTGTGCGTGTGAGCGCTCCCATGCGTTTGTGTCAGCTGACAATATTGGGATCTTATTGCGAAATGTATGAAATGCTTGCCTTCAATCCTACTGAATCCATTTGCTACATTTTTCTTAGATATACTGTGTGTGTGTGTGTGTGTGTGTGTGTGTGTGTGTGTGTATATATATATATATATATATATATATATATATATATATATATATATATATATATATATATATATATATATATATATATATATATATATATATATATATATATATATATATTATATAATTCCTTTGTCTTTTTGAGAAGTGCATGTTGAAATGAAAAATGGCAGTCATTTTGTCAGCGGTGTCCAGTCTTCCCTCCGGTCTGCTGTCTAGCTCAGGGCGAGGGCCAGACATTGAACAGTCCCATAAAGCATTTCCACCATGCAGTGATCCCGCTCTGTTCCCCCGGGGGGGAAAAAACGTCATAAACTTGACAGTCGTCGTCCTCTGAGAAGGAGCCAATTCTGCTCTCAGAAAAAAAAAAAAAAAAAGCTGGCGACATACTGTAGAGGATAGTGGAAAAGTAGAGCAGTTCCCTTGAATGTGTTTTGGCTGCGAGAGACGCATAGTGTACCTAGGGTATACCGGCGTAATTCATCTTAAGCATCGTTTGTGATGATCGTTCTGACTTTGTTTTGCCTTTGATAGGTTGTTGGACCTGACACGATGACACCGAATAATGTAACGCACCCGTCGCCGGGGCCAGACAAATCCCTGTCTCTGATGGAGCCGTCTGCCGCTCTGTCTGAGGGCCCTGCAAAGATCCAAGGTGAGGACAAACACATTTTCTGCAAACCTGCATCTCTACTTATTCCACTTCCATTGGAAATGAAATGCAAAGCAGCAAATCAATCAGTTAGAAAGTATTGAAATGTGAGATGGAGTAAAAAACCTTAAATTCATTCAGAAATGTTGGTGCTAATGAATTGTGAATGCTAATTCCATTGCTCATTTGAATAACATTCACAATAATAATAATTATAATAATAAATAAACATTCTAGGGCTTGTAGCTTTAGTATTACTCTTGTTAAGTAGCCTATGCCTATGACACAGGTGCTTGAGTGGCAAAGGAGTTTAGATGTTGCAATCCAAAATTTGATCTGAAGCCAAATCTGTTCTGAAAAATATACTTAATAATGCATAATATTCTCAAGGTCAGCTTTTCTCTCACCTTCCAATTGGCCTTTATTGACTTCTATGTTGTATTGTTGTTTCAGGGAACAGCTCAAAGGACGAACTGAACGCCCGCGACCAGAACGACTTGGACCTCCAGGCCGAGGAGCTCAAACCGCCCCGCGAGGCGTCGGAAGCCCCCGACTGGAAGAGGGCGGTGGGCGGCCTCGGGCACGACCGCAAGTCCCCCGACGGCCTGCAGGACCCCGTGAGCGAGCTGCAGAGGCTCCAGCAGCAGCAGCAGCTCTCCGTCTCGGACCGGCACGTCTACAAGTACCGCTGCAACCACTGCAGCCTGGCCTTCAAGACCATGCAGAAGCTTCAGATACATTCCCAATACCACGCCATCCGAGCGGCCACCATGTGCAGCCTCTGCCAGCGCAGCTTCAGGACATTCCTGGCCCTCAGGAAGCACCTGGAGAACGGCCACCCGGAGCTGTCGGAGGCCGAGGTGCAGCAGCTCATCGGGAGCCTGCCGCTGAACGGAGACATCACCGAGAGCGAGGCCCGCGCCCTGGAGGAAGCCCAGGCCTTCGAGCATGACCTGGACAAGGACGACGAGATGGACCAGGAGGAGAAGCCCAGTCCCACGGGCAGCGACAGCAGCTCGCTGCTGGACGACATGGGAGCGGAGCCGAAGCGGACGCTGCCCTTCAGAAAGGGGCCCAACTTCACCATGGAGAAGTTCCTGGACCCTTCTCGCCCTTACAAGTGCACGGTGTGCAAGGAGTCGTTCACACAGAAGAACATCCTCCTGGTCCACTACAACTCCGTCTCCCACCTACACAAGCTGAAGAAGGTGCTCCAAGAGGCCTCCAGCCCGGTTCCCCAAGACACGGGCAACAGCGTTGACAACAAGCCGTTCAAGTGCAACATTTGCAACGTCGCCTACAGCCAAAGCTCGACACTGGAGATCCACATGAGGTCCGTGCTCCACCAGACCAAAGCCAGAACAGCCAAAACTGAAATGAGCAGCAGTAGTAGTAGTAGTAGCAGCAGCAGCAGCGGGATCAGTGGTCCAGTGCCGGCAAAGAGCCCAGCCCCATCCGCACAAGGGAACAGCAACAACCTAGACACTGCTAGAAGTGGAACGCCCTCCACTAACAAAGAAAACACTGTGGAAGCCAAAGACGCCAACAACAGCAACAGCAGCAACAGCAACAACACAAAGCCAAACGTCACTACTGACCATGCCACGGCACAGACAAGCGGCAGCCACCTGTCGGCGCAGTCCCAGGCCCAGCTGCAGATGCAGCTTCAGCATGAGCTCCAGCAGCAGGCCGCCTTCTTCCAGCCACAGTTCCTCAACCCGGCTTTCTTCCCCCATTTCCCCATGACCCCCGAGGCACTGCTGCAATTCCAGCAGCCCCAGTTCCTTTTCCCTTTCTACATCCCGGGGGCAGAGTTCAATCTCAGTCCGGAGCTGGCTTTGCACTCTGCAGCGGCATTTGGAATGCCCGGCCTCACCGGTTCTTTCCTGGAAGACCTTAAACAGCAAATGCAACAGCAGCATCAGATGCAGCAAGCTCAGGCGCAGCAACAGGCGCAGCAGCAGCAACAGCAGCAGCAGCAACAGCAGCAGCAACAACAGCAGCAGCAGCAGCAGCAACAACAACAGCAGCAGCAGCAACAGCAGCAGCAACAGCAAGCATCCCAGTTGCAGCATCAGCAACAGAAAAATCAGCTATCGCAGGCCCACAAACCCAAAATGGAGCCTAGCTCTGTATTCGTCTCTGATATACAAATGTCCCGGGAGGCCGAGGACCACTTGGAGAAACAGGATAACAGAGCCAAGATGGAGAATGGAGTCGACGGACTAAATGATGGCGGAAAAGACAACAAGGACAAGAAGTCAAAGTTCTCAGAGCCACTCATTCCTCCGCCGCGCATTGTTTCAGGAGCTCGAGGCAACGCGGCCAAGGCTCTCTTGGAGAACTTCGGATTTGAGCTGGTCATTCAGTACAACGAAAACAGACAGAAAAACCAGAGGAAGAACAAAGACGGAGGAGTCGAGCAAGTCGACATCAAAACGGACAAGCTGGAATGCGGCATGTGCGGGAAACTCTTCTCCAACATGCTCATCCTCAAGAGTCACCAAGAGCATGTGCACAGCCAGTTCTTCCCTTACGTGGAGCTGGAGAAGTTTGCCCAGCAGTACAGGGAGGCCTACGACAAGCTGTATCCCATAAACCCTGCCTCGCCCGAGACCCCTCCCCCGCCCCCACCGCCTCCTCCTCCACCCCCGCCTCCTGCCCCGGCCCCTCTGACAGCGACTCCGCCTCCCTCCACGTCCATGACCAAACCACAGACCCCGCAGGCCCCGCCGCCGCCACCACCGCCCGTCCCTGTCCCCAGTCAGGTTCCTCACCAGGCACCGCCCCAGCCGCAGCAGCAGCCTCCGCCCCCACCTCCCCCGCCTCCGCCTGCCCCTCCCGCACCCCCGCAGGTGTCGCTGCCCGTCCCCATGGACCTGCCCATGTTCTCCCCTCTGATGATGCAGTCCGTGCAGCACCCTGGGCTGCCCCACCAGCTGGCCCTGCAGCTGCCCACCATGGACTCGCTGTCGTCGGACCTGACGCAGCTATGCCAGCAGCAGCTCGGCCTCGACCCCAACTTCCTGCGCCAGTCCCAGTTCAAGCGCCCACGCACTCGCATCACCGACGACCAGCTGAAGATCCTCCGGGCCCACTTCGACATCAACAACTCGCCCAACGAGGAGCAGATCCAAGAGATGTCCGAGAAGTCCGGGCTGCCACAGAAGGTCATCAAGCACTGGTTCCGCAACACCCTCTTCAAAGAGCGTCAGCGAAGCAAAGACTCCCCTTACAACTTCAGCATCCCTCCCATTACTACCTTGGAAGATATACGACTGGAGACGCAGTACAACACACTTGAATACTACAGAACCGACGCGACTATGAACAAGAGGTCCTCCAGGACCAGATTCACTGACTACCAGCTGAGGGTGCTTCAAGACTTCTTTGACACCAACGCCTACCCGAAAGACGATGAGATTGAGCAGCTCTCCACCGTGCTCAATCTTCCAACAAGAGTCATCGTGGTGTGGTTCCAGAACGCCCGTCAGAAGGCCAGGAAGAGCTACGAGAACCAGGCGGACTCCAAAGACAATGAGAAGAAGGAGCTGACAAATGAACGTTACATCAGAACCAGCAACATGCAGTACCAGTGCAAAAAGTGCAACATCGTGTTCCCACGCATCTTTGACCTCATCACCCACCAGAAGAAGCTGTGCTACAAGGACGAGGATGAGGAAGGAATGGAGGAGGTTGCCCCCGACGACTTTATAGACACAGGTGAGCAAAGCCACCACACCGCCATGTCCAGCCAGGCAATCCCAGAACCCCCCAAGCAAACCCACGTGACGGCCAGCAGCTCTGGCTCCAGCTCTCCCCTGATGCCTTCTCCTCGGCCCAGCGTAGGCAAGGCCTCGCCCAAGCCCGAGATTCCACCCGAAATCAAGCCCAAACAAACCGAAACTGCCCCGTCACCGGTCATCAAGTCATTGCCAGACCCTAGACCCTCGAAGGCCTCCACTCCCCAGCCCCCGCCGCAAAAACCTCCCCAGTCGCAAATGTCAAGACCACACTCGCAGCCGCAGTCGGCTGCCGTGCCCTCCAGCCCCCTCTCGCTGGCCCTCTCCTCGCTCACAAACAACCTCCCTCACCAGATGCTTCAATACCAGTGTGACCAATGCAAGATCGCCTTCCCCACCATGGAACTGTGGCAGGAGCACCAGCACATGCACTTCCTGGCGGCCCAAAACCAGTTCCTTCACTCACAGTTTCTGGAACGGCCCCTCGACATGCCCTATATGATATTTGACCCCAACAATCCCCTCATGGCTAGCCAGCTGCTGTCCGGAGCGCTCTCCCAAATGCCTGGTCAGAGCAGCTCGGGCCTGGCCTCGGCCCCGAGCACTGGGGCGATGAAGAGGAAACTCGACGACAAAGAGGATAGCTCTGCTGATAAAGATGGCACCATCAGCAGCGAGGAGCAACACAGAGACAAGCGCCTGAGAACCACCATCACACCAGAACAACTGGAGATCCTCTATGACAAATACCTGCTGGACTCAAACCCCACACGGAAGATGTTGGACCACATTGCACGAGAAGTCGGCCTGAAAAAGAGAGTTGTCCAGGTGTGGTTCCAGAACACTCGTGCAAGAGAGAGAAAGGGCCAGTTCCGTGCTATCGGGCCCTCTCAGTCCCACAAGAAATGTCCCTTTTGCAGAGCACTATTCAAAGCTAAATCTGCTCTCGATAGCCACATACGGTCTAGACACTGGCATGAGGCAAAACAGGCAGGCTTCAGTTTGCCACCAAGCCCAATAATGACCCAAGAAAATGACAGAGGTGAAAGCCCAAATAAATATAATTTCTTTGAGTTCCCACAGCTGCCTACTAAGACTGAGCCAATGGAATATGAGCTGCCAACTGCGTCCTCGACACCGATGAAACCATCCGAGACACAGTTAAAAAACTTCTTCAGCCCTTCATCCGTGAAAGCAGAAAACTGTGATGAAACTGAAGGGGCGAACATTAATTCTGCAGAGGCGTGCGCCTATGACTTCAAGTTGGACTTCGACGAGACGTCGTCGATCAACACGGCCATAAGCGATGCTACGACCGGAGACGAGGGCAACAACAACGAGGTCGAGAGCCTTACCGCCAACGGAGGAGACAAACTGGGCGACAACAAGTCCAACCCAGCCCCTGGTTCTGACGGGGGCGACGACAGGCTCCAGTTCAGCATGGTGAGCCCTGCCCTCAGCTTCTCTGGAAAAGACTATGACACTTATTATAGCTACAGAGACGAAGAATACGACGAAAGCTACGATATGAGCGAATCTTCAAGCCTGGCCGATCCAAGCTCGCCCAGTCCCTTCGGGGCCGGAAACCCCTTCGGCAAGTCTGGGAAACCCAGCAGCGGCGGGGACAGGCCGGGCCACAAGCGCTTCAGGACTCAAATGAGCAACGTGCAGCTGAAAGTCCTCAAGGCCTGCTTCAGCGACTACCGCACCCCGACCATGCAGGAGTGCGAGATGCTGGGCAACGAGATCGGACTCCCCAAGCGCGTGGTCCAGGTGTGGTTCCAGAACGCCCGCGCCAAAGAGAAGAAGTTCAAGATCAACATCGGCAAGCCGTTCATGATAAGCCAAGGCTCGCCCGACGGACCCAGGCCCGAGTGTACTTTGTGTGGTGTGAAGTACACGGCGCGGATGTCCGTCCGCGACCACATCTTCTCCAAGCAGCACATCGCCAAAGTGCAAGAGATCCTGGGCAACCAGGTTGACAGAGAGAAGGACTACCTAGCGCCGACCACCGTCCGCCAGCTCATGGCCCAGCAGGAGCTGGACCGCATGAAGAAGGTCGGTGAGGGACTGGGGCTGTCCGCCCCACAGCAGAACACAGTGGACAGCAACAATGCACTTCATGGCCTCAGCTTGCCCTCGGGCTACCCAGGGATCTCCGGCCTGCCACCGGTCCTGCTTCCCGGGGTCAACGGGCCATCGTCACTTCCGGTGTTCCCACCAAACACACCCGGTGAGTTAGTATGACGAAAGGTGAAAAAATAGAGTAGTAGCTTTATGAACTTTTTAAACATGCACAAAACAGAAAGACTATTTTTTATTCTGCTCTTATTCTTACTACTGTTCATTCCATATCACTATGGTATTTGTGCAGAAAGTCTGCACAAATAAAACTTTTCTATTATTGGAATGAAATGTGAAAAAAGAATCGTGTGCTGACAGTTCAAATTCACGCATAAACTCAATTTAAACATCTAAATCGGATTGTTAATTGATCATTCAGATTTTTCGTTACCTAGACCTAGCTAAGCCCCTCCCCAAACTGCTACGGTCCAATCACAGCTAAGCATAATATGGGTTTGACAAACCTCTCCACCTATAGTTTTCCTGCGTGATAAAACATTGATTTTTCAAATAATATGTCACACACACATTTTCCGCTGCATATAGCAGGCCTTGTTGATGGATTTAGACAAAAAAAACAAGTCTGGTTTAAAACATTAACCAGTACTTAATGTTTAAAGTCCATGACATTTACATTTGTATGAATGAGCCCCACTGGAAAGTGTCCAAGTGGGAGTCTCTAAGTGGGCTTAGCTAATGGTGAATTGCATACAGTATATGTCATTGGTTTTGTTTGTTTTCGTTGTGTTTTACTTTATTATTGGTTTGGCATACATATATATATATTCCCATATTGGTTTACTGATATTAGCATAAAGCGCATGTGGCAGTTTTGATCCATAACAAAAGAAAGAAATAATAATAATAATAATAGATGAGAAAAAAAAGCCAAAGAGTCAGTCAATCATAAATGACACATCTCCATCTTGTCATGCAAACAGATTTCCAGAAAGTGATTTGGGGTGGGTGGGTTAGGGTAACTATATTTTGAATATTAAAATATTTCCATATTGATATACCAACTCATGTATTTCAGCTTTAGCGTCTCCTGGTGCTGGCATGCTCGGGTTCCCTACACCAGCCACCCCCTCTCCTGCCATGTCTCTCAGCACTACCCCAACCAAGACTCTTCTGCAGACTCCACCTCCTCCACCTCCACCTCCTCCTCCTCCTCCTCCTGTTGTTCCCTCCTCCTCCACCACCACCACCTCCACCACCCCCTCGGCAGCAGTTAATCACACAGAGCAGCAAGGTAAAGACCCCGAGAGAGACAGCAGCAGCAGCAGCGGCAAGAAGCCGCATCACCCGCATCACCACCTGAAGGTGAAGGAGCGGGAAGGAGGCGAGGGCGGCACACCTCGCCCCGAGACTCCCAGCGCACAGGCCAAGAAGAGGGAGAAGACGCCCGCCGCTCCGGGCAAGCCGGGGAGCGAGGCGCTGCTGGATGCGTCCCAGCTGCAGGCCCTGCAGAACGCCCTGGCCGCCGCCGCCGACCCCAGCCAGTTCCTCGGGGGCCAGTTCCTGCCCTACTTCCTCCCCGGCTTCCCCAACTGCTTCTCGCCGCAGCTGCCCCGGGGCGTCCAGGCGGCCGGGGGGTACTTCCCGCCGCTCTGCGGAATGGAGAGCCTCTTCCCGTACGGCCCGGCAGCGGCGGCCGCCGCCGCCGTCCCGCAGGCCGCCATGGCCGCCGCCAGCCTCTCCCCGACGGCCCTCCTGCAGCAGTACCAGCAGTACCAGCAGTCCCTGCAGGACTCGCTGCAGAAGCAGCAGCAGCAGCAGAAGCAGCAGCAGCAGCAGAAGCAGCTCGAGCAACAGCAGAAACAACAGCAGCAGCAGCAGAAGAAACAAAACCCCGTGAAGACATCCCATAGCGTCCAGAGTGCCGCCGCCGCCGCCAACAACAACGCCTCCTTCAAACCAAAAGAAGCTATGGAAGTTAAGGACGACACCAACAAAGGCTCTTCGACAGAAAGCACAAAAGAAGAACCGAAAACGGAAACCAAAAGTACCGCAGACTTTCCAGACGCTTTTATCGTACCGTCCGTCAAGCACGAGTTTATATGCAGGAAGTGCCAGATGATCTTCGCCGACGAGGACTCGGTGGTGCGCCACCAGAAGTCCTTCTGCTACTTCGGGCACCCTTTCGCCGACCCGCAGGAGACGGTGCTCCGGAAGGCGGTGAGCAAGTACACGTGCGTCGCCTGCAGCGTGGTCGTCAACGGGAACGAAGCACTCGGCCAACACCTCCAGTCGAGCTTGCACAAAGAGAAAACAATCAAACAAGCAATGAGAAATGCCAAAGAGCATACTAGATTATTACCTCACTCTGTCTGCTCCCCTACTCCTAACACCACATCTACCTCGCAGTCTGCAGCTTCTTCTAATAACACCTTTCCTCATCTCTCTCGCTTGTCCATGAAGTCCTGGCCAAATGTCCTGTTCCAGGCCACCACCACGGCCCGGAAAGCTGCTTCAGCCTCCTCCCCGTCTGCCTCCCCTCCCCCTCCCCTGTCCTCGCCCTCAACGGTTACCTCAACGTCCTGCAGCACCTCAGGGGTTCCAACCTCACTACCCACCGAGAGTTGTTCAGATGAGTCTGACAATGAGCTAATAAGCCAGAAGCTGGAAGACTTAGATAACGCGTTGGAAGTCAAGGCTAAGCCGGCCTCTGGCCTAGACGCCAGCTTCAGTAGTATCAGAATGGATATGTTCAGTGTGTAGGAGTGAAAAAAAGAAGAGGAAAAAAAAACAGGATCCCTTGCTTAATAAATAAAAAATAATAAAAAAAAATAAAAACTAAAAAAAAAAATAAGACTTTTTAAACTGCAGTTCCAAAGTTTCTCTTAACCCAAAAAATTACAGTACCAAATGATTGACTCAGGATTGTTTTTCCCATATTGATATGCTGGCAAGATATTGATTGATTTTTGTTATGGACAGAACTGTTGCAGATGCTTGACTGAGCTTATATTGTATACAAAAAAAAAAACAAAGGAGTAGGAAAAAAATCCCCACAGGCTCCCTTTGGGGGGAGCTTGTTTCAAGCCAAAAACTCTCACGATAGCAAATTGCACCTCAGCTGGATTGTTTTCCAAATGCTAGCATGTACTGTATGGGATGACGATCCAGAACCCTCAAAGAGAATCTCTCTTAGTTTAGATAGGTGTAATTCAGTAGCTTTAAATTCTCAGGTCAGAACATACCATTTCTCATTTGTTAAAAGCAGCAACAAGCCTGGGTACACTTGGCTTATAACCAAAACATGTCAAGCTTTATCGGGACGCATTTCCTTGATGTGTATAGAATACCAAGAGACAATATTACTGTTACAAATGGACGATGTGCATATCCTTTTATTTTTATTTTCTTTCGTTTTTCTTTTTTGCCCTACACAAGACAGTATGGTTTTGCCACTGAGGGAATTTAGAATGGTGAAGTAAATGTGTATGATGCCCCTTGTGTTTTTTGCCAGTTTGTATTACCACAAGCTGTATCTATTTCCCAACCCTTCCCCGTTTTTTCTCGTAGAATATACTAATCTGTGCCAACTCTTACCTTCTCACTTTTACCTCTGCTCACACCCTTTTCTGAAGAGGTAATAACTCTAGTTTTGATAGACTCTTGAGGATTATGTGAATATACTTTTTTTTTTTCCATTTGTGAATTGCTGTACTGTTACGGTACTTGCTTGTGTCTGGACTATAGTGCACTTATTTGGTTTTTATTTGTCTTTTTATTATTATTTGGGTAGGCCATTTGTTAATTTAATAGTTATTTTTTCTGTTTGTACGTATGGTTTGTTTTTAATTATTATTTGTGTCTATTTCAGCAGCATATTGGTCCATATTTGTTACAGGATTGATGCCTAACAATCTTATTGACCTATTTAAACAATTGGTGTATCCATGAAAGTAGTACTGTATACTTGAAACTGTTAAGGTACAAGTTGGTCAAAATGATTTGAAAAAGAAAAAAGAAAACAAGGTATGAATATTTGTGCTAAGTTAGCAAATATGCTGCTTTAAAAGGGGGACAACAGCATTTTGTTTTGTATAGTGAAACATTTTCATGTGCTTGTAGGACTAATAACAGTGTTACACCTACCTATACACTGCCAATTAGTGCATAGGTCCACGTCTCCTATCCATTCTCTGGGCACTTCTGTTTGATCTAACATTAAACGTCAACGTTTTTTTCATTTTTCCACATTTAGCAACTTCAACAACGTCACAAAAGTATTACCTTACAACATTTTTGCTGCTACTGTGTAATGTTATTTTGCTTGCCATAAATTCTCTCTCTCAACTTTCTACCAGACAAAAATACTGATCCATGGATTGCTTTGCTTTGCTATTTTTCCTCTTACTTTTCTTTTCTTTTTTTTTTGTTTTTTTTTTTTTTTTTTCGTTTTGTTATTTTTTTTTGCTGTGGAACTAAGAATGTGAAAGCTGTCAAAGGGTGTTCAATTTTTAACGAATCACTTTCTAGTTTGGTAATTGAAACCATCGTGATTCATTCCAAAGTAACAGAAGGCTATTTGTATGAAAGAAAAAGGCTTGTGAACAAAGAAAGCTAAGCTGTTGTACATATTCGTAGTTGGCTGTGCATGGTACAAATTTATTAATATGAAGAAATGCAAAAATGTATTGCTTTTGGTATTTCCTATTCTGAGATGAGCAAGTAGCATGTAATGCAACTGTTTGACAGGTTAAATCAATTCATGCTTAGTTATTGTTTCAAACGATGAAATCAAGTAACATTTCCTCTTATGCTTATTATTGTACAGGTGTTTTTTGTTTTTGTTCGTTTGTTTGTTTGTTTTTTCTTTTGTTGTGTTCAAAAAGTTTTAACGCAAAAATGTCCGTTTTTAATTCTCCGCGTGAGCTTTTTAAATGTCCTTATTTGGATTTTTAATATTTCAAAAGAAAAAAAAACATTTTACTTTGAAATCCTGAAGACACTTTTCGATTGTGTTTCCTAAGAGACATCCTGGCCTCCCAAGGTGCAATTCTGCCATTGTACAAACATGAGCGACTGTCCTGAATCCCAAAGGCTTTTCTCCAACACTGGCTCTTTGCCTTCCCCCTCCTACACCACGCTCTGTGGGCCCTCCTAGCATCGAAAGACTCAAACTGTCAGCTAGCATCGTGTGCTAAGATGCTAGCAGCCGACAGGAGACACTCCCCCTCCCCTCCCCCAACCCACCCCCACAACCAAGGACTGGTAAAAAGCTAACAAACCAACAAAATGGATGGTCCAAACAATATAGTAACTGTACATAGTTATTGCAACTGCACAGCAGCCAAAAAGAGAAAAAAAAATGAACTTTTTAAAAAAAATGGATGGATTGTGTCATGTTTATGAGGACAGCCTTCAAAAGGCTGAAATTGGAAATTGTTTTTTCTGGATGTCAAAAAGGGATTTTCACGGCGCAATCATATCCTACACAATATGTACTCTTCAACATCTGGGTTACATAGGAAATGCACCCTGAGGTTTTAATAAGAAGAAGCCCCTATGGCTAAAACTTTAAATAAACTAAACCAAAAATGTTATTGATGTTTTATATATAGAGAGTAGTCGCATTAGTTTTTGTTACTGTAACGTTTGAGGTCTCAACTGTACCGTACCACGGTAATAACATGGTTTTGAAACCTTTTTTTTTATTTTGTCACAGACCTGTTGTCATAGTTGAAATGACGTTTATTGTAGATGGTATTTGAACAACTTCTGGAAATAGTTCATCAAGTATGTTTGTTGCTCATTGTTGTGATACATTAAAAACTGTATCTGCAAACCACAACGGATTCACCAACATGGTCTTTTACTTCTTGTTTCGTATCGTACACTACAACACATACTTTATATACCATATGCCAGTGGTACGCAAATGATTTTCATTCAAGGACCCCCAAATTGACACTAATTTGTCCATGGACCCTCAATTGAAGAGATATGCCTGTTTTTTATGGCTCTAGCAGTGATTCTCAACCCGTTTCATTTCAAGGACCCCTATAGTTTGACATACACTGATCTACAAACCCCTATTTGATGGGATTTCTTTCTCTTTGACCCCCGATACTGTATGATACTACAGAGTTACTAACCCATGAGGGTCCATTTAGTGTCATTTAGCTGGGCATTTTACTCCATCGTACTTCCTTGTACCCCACTTTGGGAACGACTGGAATTGTATATATACTGTGTGTGTGTGTGTGTGTGTGTGTGTGTGTGTGTGTGTGTGTGTGTGTGTGTGTGTGTGTGTGTGTGTGTGTGTGTGTGTGTGTGTGTGTGTGTGTGTGTGTGTGTGTGTGTGCGTGCGTGTGTGCGCATATTTTGCTGAGAGACTGGTTTTTCTGACTTGCCACGTTGGACTTTTGCCTGGTGGTTGTTAGGAGGCTGTTTGCGGTATAATCTGGTTGGGAGCAGACGTAGCGGATTACGCTGGAAGTGTCTGATAATCTGGATCCCATCAGGTGCTGTGGTGCTCCTCCCGTTACGGGGCTGAAACATCTGCAGAACATCAATATGGTTGACCCGTGCAGCAGCGCTGCCTGAAGCACACAGCCTTATATCTGGGCCGTACATGGAGTACTCAAGTATGTACTTGTGTCCTCAAAAGTCAACATTATACTTACGGTTCGATTTTCCCAAAATAGTAGATCATGGGCTTAACCCATCCTGAGCTCGAAAATAATTTGCGCCACATTTTCACCATTTTCAAAAATATCAGACCTACAAGCTCATAGCGTGCCACGGTAGGTCTGATATTTTTCAATAACTAAAATAATGCCAGTGATGCTAACTAATGCTAAGTGCTGTTAATAATGCTAATAATGCTAAGTATTGTCAATAATGCCAATAATGCTAAGTAATGCTAATTATGCCAATAAAGCTTTAAACACCAAACAGTATTTCCGCAAAAAATAGTTAAAGGAGAAGTTTGGGGGGAAAAAATACGATATAGTGGAAAAGCAAAACCAAATTCAAACAATGGATTACAGTTTTTGTACAGTAGTTAAAGGGGTACTTCACCCAAAAAAAAACTTTTGGTCATTTTATGGTCTACTCAGCCTCATGTGAACACACCAGACAGTTTATAAGTTACTCCTTTCAATATTTAGATATTTGATGTTTAGTTAGTTATATTAGTCTGCCAGACCCAAACCCATTATAATTTAAAACTCCATTTTAACCATGACAGATTATTCGAAAACAACCAATCTTTTTTCTGGTGATTGATATTGTCCTCCTAATACGTGAGAGGGCTGTGGAATTTCATTTACAGTTTTTATTTATTTTTAAAATATTGTTTTATTCATTTGGGTGGGCATTCCCAAATATGGAGGGGGCTACATTTTAAAAAACAATATTTTCAAAATAAATGAAAACTGTAGATGCAATTCCACTGCCCTCTCACGTATTAGGAGGACAATATAAGTCACCAGAAAAAAGATGGGTTGTTTTCGAATAATCTGTCATGGTTAAAATGGAGTTTTAAGTTATAATGGGTTTGGGTCTGGCAGACTAATATAACTAACTAAACATCAAATATCTAAATATTGAAAGGAGTAACTTATAAACTGTCTGGTGTGTTCACATGAGGCTGAGTAGACCATAAAATGACCAAAAGTTTTTTTTTGGGTGAAGTACCCCTTTAAGTAAAAGTACTTTGTTGCTGTTTGATGCCGGTGTATCAAAGTATGAATGGAGCACTTTTTTCCAGCTCCATCTGTGGAGCAGCTCTCCAAACACTATCAATGAATCCCCAAAATGACATGAAATATAAAAGGCTGATCTGCTCTCTGGGTCAACATTGTTTCCATGCAGCCACGTGGGGTTAGATTTGTTTTACAGACAGTATATGGAGACTGACTGAATTAACCAAGAATTTCTTTCCACTTGGAAAAATGTCTGTTTGTTGTTAATTGTCAATTAAAGTATTGAATTAAAAACGAAATGTAAGCCAATGTTAAACCCAATAATAATAACCCACTATTAACCTTGGCCTCCTGTGATTGTCTGCACATTTCCCACATTTGTCAAACGTTATTAAAACGTTTTATTAATTTATTTTTTTATATTCAAAAAATAGATGAACCCATTTCGACCTGACTTTTTAAATCCGAAAACAGTTTTCTGAAAAATCTGTTTCTGTGTCAGCGTCGATGCTGATAATATTTCATTCCAAGGACCCCCAGAATTATCTATGTTTGTCTGCAGACCCCCATCTGACTCCAAGCAAAGATTTGAGTTAATAGCGTTCACTCGAAAAGATCATAATATTCAAAGATTTGCATCGCACTTCACACTTTTTCATGACACTCAGATTTTTTTCAATAGCTAAAGCTAATGCTTTCAATAACTAAAGCTAATGCTAGCTGATGCTTAAAACGCCCAAATGGGTTCCTGTACAGAATTTAGCAGATACTATTGCGCAGGTGGTTAACAAACGAACGCCGCCCCCACCCACCCCCATTCTTTTTTGTTACAAATCAAAGCCTTCCACACATGAGATGTACTATAACAAATAATTCACTGGGTGTTCCGGTGCAGTGGGGGCTCAGATTCAATTACAGCTACTGGCAATCAGGTTTTATGTGCCTCATCACAGGTTTTGCAGGTGTAAATCAGTGGGTGAAATTCATTTTCCTGCTATAGCTCCATCATTTATTTGATAAGAGAGAAAAAAGGCGGCAGTCATTGGGGCCATGGTCAGACGTGTTTATTTCTACAGTATGTTCCGCTGCTGATCGATCTTGAATGAATGAATGAATGAGAGCTATACTATAAAAATCGTAGTAATTTTGCCAATTATCCATGCAAGGCCCCATGTGTGATATTCTCGCGGTCCACTACCGGCGGCCGACAGGTTAAGAACCACAGTTTCATCTTTTATTGGAAACCAGGGCCGGATCTAGGCATGGCGGGCGGGGGGGATGCCCCCTAGATGCCCCCTAGATGCCCCGACTGCCCCAACCAACATGATACATGACGGCATGCAAAACAAATTAAAGATATTTCAAATTAAAGTGCTTATATTTAAAATGATTTGAAACACCACTACTGCTACTATGCTACTAACTACAGTTGTCTACAACACCACTAAACCAACACCATTTCATCATTGAAAACAGAAAACTCTCTGAGTCAGACCTTTAGCTTTATGCATGCTGCGTGTCTGTTGCAACTTCAACAACAACTGATGTTATTATTGATGCTTTACTTGCCTAATATAAGCCGTGTACAATCTATAAATGTTATGGGTCACACAACTAAAGAATTTAACTGAAAATGGTATGGGGGCAGCTTTATCGCCCGTGTCGCTTCACGCCATGGGCGATGAAGCCGCCCTCATGCCATTTTCACCTGCTTGCCCCCATGCCCCCCCCAAAATGGGAAATGTTACATCCGGGCCTGTTAGAAATAGATGTTTTGCAGTCAGTCGGCCCCCCTCTCAAAATTCTATTAAAGGCAGAAAAGCGCTCACTGATGTCACACAGACGCGGTGGTGGTGGGTGACCTTTCAGATCTGGGGGGTGTGTGGGGGGAGGGGAGGGGGGTCACCCCTGTGCGCTGTCACATTAAAAATTGCACATCTAGGAAAAAAGGCGTGACACAATACATCACGTCGCCCTGCCAGCGGGACGTGTCCGTCACCGCGGCCCGGGGTCACGGAGAAAGTCCACATTCACAAGTCGTTAAAGCCACCTAATGAAATTTCTACGAGGGGGGCGAGAAGGAGAAGGGTAAGAGATGAGGATCTTTTTCACTGCAACCAGAGTGGCCCTTTATTGTTTTGTGTGAGGTGCACGCGCACACGCACACACACACACACACACACACACACACACACACACACACACACACACACACACACACACACACGTTACTATACTTGTGAGGGCATGAAACATGTTAGGGTCACTTTTCAACGTGTTGAAGATGAACTCAACATGGTAATGATTTTTTTCAGACCTCCATTTCTAGGAAACAAGGAATGGGGGGAGGGGGTGGGGGGCTTTGTATTGTTTCCATACAACATCTCTAAGGTATAGTCACGGCATAGTAAAATGTTGAAAATGAGTGGAATACCCCTTCAATAATAGCCAAAAATATTATAGATCTCATCTGTAGCTTATAGAAAGTTATAATTACAAAACCCCAACCTCAATCCTTCCCTAATTGCAAGCCTAACAATAACGCAAATACATATTATCTAACCATAACAATTACTTGTCTTGAAAGGAACTGTGAAATTGTCCTGACAATGTCCATCTTCCCAGATCTTTTACAGTATATACTTGTGGGGACATATGGCCCTCAGAAGTATAGTAAGTACACAGTATACACACACACACACGCACGCACGCACGCACGCACGCACGCGCACACACACACACACACACACACACACACACACGTCAGCCTGCATGCCAGCTAACCACTGTGACACCCCCCACCCCCCCAAAAAACGCCTCTTCTTCCCACCATGCACCCCAGTCTGACTCCAGCCCCTCCTCGCCCTTGACGAATGTGCTCAGCAGCACACAGGGTGCAACTATTCTGCTGAATGTTCCTTTCCTGTTGTTCTCCCCCTAAAGCACGGCCGCCATACAGGCAGTTGTTGAGGTAGGGTTCCCCCTCTACCCCCCCACCCCCACCCCCATCCACACACACACACACACACACAACCCTTCCCACCCACCACCCCTCTCGCCGCCATATTATGGGGATTGAATTGCGTTTGACCTTTTAGGAAGGAGAACAATGGCTGAAGGCATTTCATTTTTCTGGCCTTCTCAGCAGCAGCAGCACCCAGAAGAAGTGAGTGCATGGTCCCTCCTCCTCCTCCTCCTCCTCCTCCTCCATGTGTGTTCACCGTGGTCGACTGCCAGCTATTCACAACTGGAGTGTCAGTCTCTTAAGCGTGGGTGTGTGTGTGTGTGTGTGTGGTATAGTGTAGGCTACACACGTGTGTGCGCTCCATGGGGTTGTCATTCATATCCATTGAGCGTTATACCGTTTCTGTGTGGTGGTTTGTGGCTATAGGTGTCCATGTGTGTGCAGTGTTGCCAACTTGGCACATTTGTCGCTATATATTTAGCTTTTTTTTCCCAGACCCCCCTAGTGCCAACATAAATGAAAATGAAATCTAGTGCTTTTTTGCTGGAGATTTGGGGCGAAATAAGTTGACATGCGCCATATTTCCTCCTATGATAGAGTCCTTCCTAGAAAAGACCATCGGTAACCAAATGGACCCTTATGGATCTGTAACTCTTGAGAGCGTTAAAATGAAACCAAACGGACTCTTATGGGTCCATTTGGCTTCATTTTACACCCTTCTCAAGAGTTAAATTATATTTAAACATCTGAATTATCTAAATTTCAAGAATCTACACATTTAGAAAATGTACAAGAATTGCTATCTTGACCAACATTTTTCCAGTTATTTCTCCTAAATTAGTCCGAGAGACTAAACTCAACATCAAATGGTGATCCGTGGCTAAAATGCAGGATAAATAGTGGGCCCTGGTATGAAAATGGTTGAACCACTGCTCTAGCACATTCTAGTGCATTTTGGAAGTGCCACTATAGTGGATTTTGGCAGTTGGCAACACAGTGCCGTGCGACTGCGTATATGGTGTACACGTGTGCACACGAAACGCCGTAGTAAGACCTTAAAAAAGTAACACAAAATAAATGTAAAACTCCTGCCGTGACCTTATTTCAGAGGCCACCCAGTTTGGGGCCAAACACGCGCTTGCGAAGTACAAAAACGGAAGAGGTAGTTTGTCCTGTCGCCGCATATGCTAGCTCAGACACCATGAGGCAAGCTGGCTGCACTAGAACACAACGCTCTTGCCCTGAATACACAGTAAAAGGTTTACTGTAAATTCTAAATGGCCTTTTTCTACATCCCCATACATCACTCCCGTGACCAGAAGGTCCCCCCCCAACCCCACCACCACCTCCCTGCCTTCTTCTTCCCGCTGCACAGCACAGCAGGGGCGGATCTAGGCATGGGCATGGGGTGGGCCATGCCCCCCATCAATACCCAGACTGCCCCACCAAACATGATGGCATGCAAAACAACCCAAGATATTTCAGTGCTTATATTGAAAAGTATTTGGAACACTACTACTGCTACTAACTAACTACAATCGTCTCACCACTAAACCAACAGCATTTCATCATTGAAAACAAAAAACTCTCTGAGTCAGACCTTTAGCTTTATGCATGCTGTGTGTCCGTTGCAACTTCAACAACAACTGATGTTATTATTGATGCTTATACCTGCCCAATATAAGTCCTGTAACTGAAAATGGTATGGGTGCGACCAGTGTTGGGAATATTACTATACCTTGTTAATGTATTACTTATTACTTATTACCTTCATTTTAAAGCAATATATTGTATTACAATATTGCTGTCTGAGCAAGTGTAATATATTAATATTACTATTACATATTACTTAAAAGAAAAATGTTGTGCAAAATATATAATTAAATATTTAGTGTCACTATTAATCAAATTTTGTGTAGGCCAGTGGCATAGCTACAATAAAGAAAGCGCACTTGGCTATCTGGGAAATCCATATGAAATCAACTTGAAAAAACGTCCTCCTGAATAAATAATTTGATGACAAATTATAGAAAATAAGTAATTATTTAACTTCTGCAGTTGTCAAGAAAATTTCACAAGAACATTTTCAACGAGACAGAAAGTAATATTGAAAGTAATGCAGTAATGCAGAAAGAAAAGTATAATATATTAGATTGTTTTTGTTAAGTAATATATTTATATTACAAGTTACTGCATTTTGGTAATATATTATGTAATATATTGAGTTACGTAGTGCACATGTCCCAACAATGGGTGCGACTTCATCGCGCCACGGGTGATGAAGCCGCACCCATACCATTTTTTACTGCCACCCCAGTTGGGAAATGTTACATCCGCCCCTGCAGCACAGCAAAGCGCCACAGCTATAGCAGCCTCCTAGCCACGGCTTCACCACGGTTGAGACAGCACAGAGGCAGATCTGTCTGTGAATAGCCTGTGGCCAATGGATTTTCTCTGGATAATACAATGTTTGGGACAGAGAGGCAGGGATTAGTCCAGACGGATACGTCGTCCACCACCAGCACCCTCCCAGCCCACCCCCCCACATGCCCAATCTAATTAGACTGGAATCAGTTTAAGATGAAAGCAAGCCCCGGCATCAGCGCACTAAATACTGGAATTAGTATTCCCCGCATGGGAATTTAATGACGGAGACTGAAAATCCAATCACATTCACTCCCCCAGTTTAGCCCCCCCTCCCCTCCCCATGCATCCATCCACGGACCCAAGCCAATGGCGGCAGGAGCGGAAAAAAAAGAACAACAACAATGATTCGTCTGTCAATACGTATTGACCGACATCACATCTGAGGCCAGCGCGGGTATCGGCGTTGCTATGTTGTCATCATTTAACAGGGATAAACAGCTTATAATCAGATATTAAGGCAGTCTGTTTCTGACGCCACATACACGGCCTTTTGGGCTTCTTAAGACGGCCATCATGGCCGAGTTTTTGATGAAGATGGTGAAGGTTATAGGGCGACCTGTTTGTGTGGATGTGATATATAGGCTGCTCCCAGCTGGCCTGGAAAGTAATGCCTGGCCCAAACTGGGCCCTAAGTGATCTGGCCCAAGGCCTGGCCCATCTAATTAGCATACTTTTTAGGCCCGACCCGACCCTAAAACATTGGGTCGAGGAGGGTTTGAGAACTCTATCATAGAGTAAAAGTGAAACGCCAATCAGCACCATCTTCATAGACATACACATAATTAATAATGGTATTATTATTATTATTATTTTATTATATAAGCGTGCAGTATGTATACTGTATATCTTCTGTTATGGAGGCTGAGGCTCGGCTCAATTGATTAGAATGCATCCGGGAAAAAACACACACTCACACATTTACTAGAAAACCTAACCCAATGTAATCCCTCACACCCTGATCCCTAACCTTTAGCGATCACAATCCCCCCAACACGCGCGCACACACACACACACACACACACACACACACACACACACACACACACACACACACACACACACACACACACACACACACACACACACACACACACACACACACACACACACACACACACACACACACACACACACCACCACCACAGAGACGTTTATCCAAAAACCTTGATTCCACAGCCTGTTAACTGAATATTTTCCTAATTGTGACTCTCCCAGAGCTAGCATGACATACTGAAAATAGCCCATCTACAAGCACAACAACAACAACAACACGAGAGCATTCCTGCTTGCAATGAAAGCCTGAAAACTGTATAATTATTATCACTAGGCATAGAATTAGTTTATCTTTGTCTTGTGCTTTGTGTTCCCGGATACACGCATGTATGGCAAAACCGCATGCATGTTTTGCAGCCCCACATTCATATACAACATGCTCACAAGTCTCTTGACTTTATCTTGCCCTTATTATTATTATTCCCCCAGCTTGGTATAGGCAGGCAGTCAAGGGAACTCTATTTTAAAACCGTTGGAAAACACGAGCCATATTTCAGCGTCGGCGGCGCCTGATTAACGGTGCGCACCGGAAATAGCTCCAGCACCTGTGCTCCATCCAGGCAGCCGCAATCCCCCCACACCTGCGATCCATCCACCACAAAAGCAACCGCTACACCTGAGGAATCACGGAAAGCGCCGTCCCATGTGCACAAAATACCCAACATGAAATCACATTATTTATTGCCGCTCTGTATTTAGAGGCGTGCACGGCGGAACCTGTTGTGTTTTTTTTTCTCCTGTTAACAGGTGTAAATATGTGGCTATATAGCTAATACAGAAAGTACTGTATACTACACTGCCTATACACTCGCCCCATCTAGCCATAGACCGTTATGTTTTCTTTCTGGTGGTTGTATATGTGTGTGTGTGTGTGTGTGTGTGTGTGTGTGTGTGTGTGTGTGTGTGTGTGTGTGTGTGTGTGTGTGTGTGTGTGTGTGTGTGTGTGTCACACACACACACACATGTGTACACGCATGTGTACACTGTACACTGTACACTGTACTGAATCCCTTCAGAGCTTTTGGACAAAGGGGGAAACTGCTGTGTCATTCTAACTTGAAAGGTTGGAGACATACTTTTCCCACCCTTCCCCTTTGGAGAAATACATTGCATTTTTTTATTTGATGACTTTTGGGATAACTATTTTTGATACTTCGGTCCCACTGTATACATTAATTGTGATTTGTGTTAGCCACCCTATCAATAGAGCTCTTTAGCAGCAGCCATTTTGACTTGAAATGGGCCCAGTAGGGTAAACACAGGTGCTCCCAATTAATACCAAATAAGCCGGTGTTTCCATACAAGTCAAACAGAGTCAGGGTCACACACTGACAGGGTGCTGCTGTGGTGCGTGTTGTCGTTGGCCCTCTGGAACGACTCCACTACACTAAATGGAACGGAACCTTAAATCTACATGCCGCTGCGGTCGCGCGTAAACCTTCTATGCCCGTATTTCAACTGCTTATGTGGTAAATGAATGCCCTACTTAATTATACGAGAGTGTTGTGCAAAAAAAAACCCTCACAATACCTCACTTGTAGATCTGCTGTTTTCCATATTTTAAAGATGTAAAATAAGTCTAAAACAGAATTGACAACATAGAGAGTTTCCACCTGACAGCAGTGGTTATTGCATGCCAACATGATGTTAAAAGGGAGAGTTTGGCCCCCAAAAGACGTTTTAATCAATTACTGTAACCTACTCACCCCATGGTGATTTAAATATTTTTGTTTTTTCCAATATTTTGATGACTAGCAGTGGTGGACACACTCATGGGAACAAGTGGAGATATCAATAGATAAGAAAATAGATGGCACTACTGGGTGAGACCCACACAGTGCTAAAACGTTGTAATACTGCAGCAAAGAGTCTGCAACCAGGGAGGGGATGGGAGTGATCTATTGCTGTGTATCTGGCATACAGTAGTAACATTACATCAAATGTATGTAATATCACAGCCATTCTTCAGACTACGGCTATGCAGATATCTTGACATCTTGCCTCTCTTGTGGTTTTGTAATGAGTTGGATAGTAGGATGTCACTACAGCCCCAGTAGCCCTGCTACCTACCAGTGTGTGCATTCTCTTGAGACTGCATCTGCATGGGGTTCCAATCAGCTGCATTGGGGGTGACTGTCTAGCCATGGGCTGTCATATAGACATAATAAATACCGTTAGGTAGATGCCTCCTTCGCCTCTGGGTCATGTGTGCAAACCTTCCTGAGATTCCTTAACTGTGAAGCATAGCAGAAAGTAGATTCCAGTCACTCCCATTTCTAAACATTGACATTGACATTATCACAATTTCTTGGAAATCTTTCTGTGTCCAAATCAAAATCAAAATTCAAAATTCAAACTGAGCGGTGTAGGTTGCCGCTCGCTGGTATGCAAATGATAATGAACATTAAATTGCCTAAACATTAAAAGTATGACAGAGATTGGAAGTTTTTTTTTTGCCTGACAGCAACGACAGGCTGAATTGAAAGAAAAGCAGTTGAGTATGTGTGATAGGAGGCCATAGGAGAATAATAAAAAGGTCTGTAACTTAATTCATACTTCCCCCAAAATAACGGATATACAAGCTCACAGCAGCTCACGGACGTGGCTTGCTGTGAGCTTGTATATCGGCTACGGTGGAGCATATAAATCAGGCACATGAGATACAGAACAACGACAGGCCAGACGTGTCAGACACCAAGTGGGTAGGGGGAAAAAAGGAGCCGAGATGGAGACTGAAATGAGCATGTGATGGAAGCCAAGGTGAGCGGAGCGAGGCACACACACACACACACACACACACACACACACACACACACACACACACACACACACACACACACACACACACACACACACACACAGAGAGAAACAAGAAGGAACGGAGACCTGAGAGAAATCAAACGTAGGCTCCGTGCAACAGAGGCGCGTTCGGCAAACGAGCGTGTTTTGGGCTCCAGGCCCCGCCGGGAGTTCCGCCGGCACATCGTTTGCGTTGTTTCCCCCCAATCTTTTTGTAAAGGAGCGCCGTGCCAGCCCCCGCGTGGGGACGCGCCGTGAAGGCGTCGGCTACGGGATTGCTTAAGACACATGAAACGAGGTGTTGTTTTTGATGCCATCTCAAGCGGACAAAAGCCTGATTTTCCTCGCTTTATTTTTTTATTTCCATGCAACACAAAGGACACTGTAGTTTTTCCTTATAAATATAAATAACGAAAAGTATGAATCATATCAATGTATTTCTCATGTGAGGAGGTTTGGGCCCAAATTTGTATTTTGTACCCGGTACTTATTTTAACAATCCAGTACACGACTAGAAGGCTATAGTAGTGGTTGGAGGTGGTCCCATCCTTCCACTGGGAAATGTGGACTCTGGTCTCAGTTAGGAGACCTCTCGGCCTAGATTTTCATCACCAATAAACCCCTTAGCTCACAACATGTCAATAGATTTGGCCCATGTACTATTCCAAAAAGTAGTAAAAAGGTAAAGAAGTTAGGGATAGGTTCAGAATGTGAGGAAAATGGAGCCCTGGTCTGCAGCTCTAGTGGCAATCTCTAAATTGGAAGGTGCCAAGTACTGTCGAGGAGGAGGGGTGGTTGTTCCTTATGTTTCACTTTGTTTGGCTGCTGAAATGTGTTTGGCTACTGAAATGTGTATTGAAAGGTATATTTATTTGTATACATTCTTAAGGTAGTTATGTGGAAGATTAGTAGCTGTAGTTAGCCATGTGGTTGAGTTTAGTAATTAAACACTTAATAATTAGGATGGTTTGCCCCATCTGTTTAAGAGCAGGATAGCTGTAGGTGAAAGGAGTTAAGTCTTGAAGCTAGCAAGAGACAGCAGGGGAGTCAGGGCCTCACTGAAGGTGACAAAGCCTGTAACAGATCCTGTGTGTTTTCCTCAGTATAGTTTTTAGTGTTCATTTTGGTTTCTAGAATGTTTTCTTTTGGCCATATATTATTTATATTTGTACTTTGTTGCTGGCTGGCACTGTTTATTTTTTGAAGGTAAATAAAATGCCTGAAATGTACTGGTGGATCTGTCTACTTCCTGGAGCCTCTGGCCATCAGCTAGCATCATCACATCATCTTTATTTGTTTGTGGAAGGCCTATGTTTGTTTATGACATATGTACTGTGTGGAATCACCTGAAATATTTCACTGCTTTCGCTTTTAAGTATGTGATGAATAATTGTTACCCACATCTCCACCAATACAAAATATTAAGAATACACAATCATGGAAATGTATATCTAACAGCGGCATCAAAAATAGCAGATCCACAATCTCAAATCGCACTAGAATCCTGACTGAAGTAGCAGTTCCAGACAACAGCAACGGTGCAGCATCACTGTGAAATACAAAATGGCAGTAGCATGTTTTTCCTGAATCAGTCCAGAATGGTTTTCTTTTTGACACCATGCCGCTGGCATTGTGTGGCACTTTGTTGCTTAAGCATTATGTTCAGCTATACTTTAGTTAGTGGGGAAAAATAGCAGATGTACAAGCTCACAGGAGCAGGTGCTGCTGCAATTCATGAAAGATCGTGAACATGTGTCGCTAGTGTTTGAATACAATGATTATGAATATGATTCTTTTAGAGCCAACATTTTTAACTCAAATCTTGCTTCTGCAGGGAGGCTTCCCTGGGGGGGGGGGGCATGTTTTAGGAGGGGGGTCTGCAGCCAAACACAGATAATTCTGGGGGTCCATGAGCCAAAAAAGGTTGAGCCCCACTGACACAGAAACACAGATTCTTGATTTTTTTTTTCTTTTAGAAGTGGCGTCAGTCCTAAAACATAGGGCAACCGTACAGCCTTCCACAGACCTCTGGAACAATAGCATAGGAACAGAGAGACCACATCAGGGTTTGTAATATCGCCTTTACATGTTAAAGAACCCGGCGAGCAATAGCCAGGCTTTTTACAAGGCACGGCGAGTCGTTGGGGAAATAAGAGAGCACTGAAGGAGGGAATGAAGGATTTTTAGGGGGTGATGGGATACGTCGCACCCTTTTGTTTCGCACGCGCGCATCCGCGCACGTCGCGTGACACCCTCTCTCTCTCTCTCTCTCTCTCTCGAGCGTGCACGAGCACACGCTAAAATCATAGCACGCGGAGCGGAAGAGCCGGCGGTGAGGAAATGGAAGCTAAATATAAAGTGACACGATGCATTCCCCAGGTCGCTCGCAGGGCCCGCACCAAATCACAACGGTCCACGGTCTGTCGTTTATCAACACACAGCCCTGAGTCTGCACAAAGACAAGCAGAGAGAGAGAGAGAGAGAGAGAGCACCCCAAACTATACGCCTCAATAATTTATACAATCACTGATGAAGGAATAGAGCGGTCCACAGCCACGCAGACTTATACCTCGGTCATTTGTTCTCAACAAATGACCAAGGTAAGACTGTATAGGCTTGTTTGTGGAATGTGGAATTTTAGATAGAACGTTAGACAGATGCTAGATTGAATTATTTTAGCTGATATTGCATAATTTAAATTAGTGATGTCCCAATGCCACTTTTTCCATTTCCGATCCGATCCCGATAGCAACTTTCTGTGTTATAGCAGGCTTCTTATAGTGAAATGTACACTTGGGTAACTCCAAAGCAAACTCCACATGGCCCAACATTTTATTTACCTACCATAGTGTCAATCCCTCACTCCTATGTCGGATCTGTAGTAAGACTGGCATATTTGCCAATATCATCTGATAATGACAAATAAGCGTCAATTGGGATACTTTTCCAATACCCATACAGTAGGTCTATTTGCTGATGCCGATATGACAAAAAAAGCCCTGATACCAATGAAGTATCGGGACATCCCTAGTTTAAATATAGAATTTATTTTGGGTAGTATTAGCCTAGTGTTTGGAGCTTTGTGGTTTGTCATGATCTTGAGCATTCAGTCATTTTGGAAAACGCTCCGTTCCTCCCCGGGAACAAGATGTGCACACGCACACACTCTACAGTGTGGTGTGGGGGTGGAGGGATGAAACAGGCCCAACAACATGTACACGTCATTCTTATTGGACCAAAACGCTTTTCTCCCAAAGCCCAAACTGAATCTTTTTTTTTTTTACCCCAGGGGCTCACTGCATGGGGACATGGAAGAATTCCATGCATGCTCACCACACTCTATAGTAGGAACTTGGAAGGATTAGGATTTTTTTTTTAATTAAGTGAAATCAAGTGCACTATACCTCTGTATACATACTCTCTCTGTACACAGACATGTGTTTTATCTTTATTATAAGTCGCTGTGGTTAAGGGCATCTGCCAAATGTCAAACTCGTAAGCTCAGTGTAAAGTGAGTTTGCACATACTAACATCAAATATCTGTTCAGAGACTGTGAGTTCTTAGTATTCTCTTTGTGCGTCAATTCAGCTATATGTACGCATCCATTCTGAGCAGTAGCAATAACACAGACAAAAAAAGGAAAAAGTATTTTTTTCTGAATGCAAATTTTAATGAGGACCAATGTCGGGTCCTTAAGAGCCCTATAAATCATTAAAAAACTTGCTCTGGCTTTGATTTCAAGGTCATTTGAAGAAATGAGGCAGCCTTAAGTGGCCCTCAGACCAAAAGTGGCCTACATGCCAACGACCGCAAATTAATGTTGCCTAATGCTTTTTAATTTGCATCCGTCTTTAAAAAACACTGAGCCTCCGTCTCCGGGATATAATAGCTGGAGATGGTACTCCGAAGAGGGCCCTCCAGTCATTATGTTTCTCCTCTCAAATGAAGGCCCTTCTCTTCTCATCTCGTCTCATTTGAACTTGAGCTCCATTAAGACAGAGCTCCATTAGCTCCACACTGTCCATTGTCTGCACTGCAGCCTCTCTCTGTTCTGTGTGTGACTGCATCAAGTGGCTTCGCCCGCCGGAGTTATACTACCTGAAAAACCATTGGATTTCAAAGAAAAGATAATAATGGCCACTCAGACAATAGCAGAGTTGGGCAATATTACTTAGGAGAGTGATATATTACTTATTACCCCTTTAGTACAGTTACATTACTTGGACTCAAGAGTAATATGTAACACATTACATATTACTTTTATATTACTTTTGCACCACCCCGCCCGCAAAAAAAGTTAAATGCAGCAACACAATCTTTTTAGTCAGTATAAAAATCACTTACTTCAAAAATCTTATAATCCTAATATAAGTAGGACACAATACTGTTGAAAGCAGCAGCATGACGAAAGTAACAAGTACAACGTAATATTAGATGAGAGAAAAGTAATAATATTACTAGTTACTACTAGTTACAGCCATCTTTGGACAATAGTATTACTGTACCTGTATGCCCAGTTTTTATAGCCACTATACATAAATCCTGGTATACTAATATGTTGACTTTGGTTAAAAAGAAGCTCAACCTACTGTACAAGCTCAGAATGTGTCACGGATTGTGAGCTTGTGGAGCCTCAATATTGGCCAAAGGTACTGTATATATGGTGTAGACAAATACAGAGACAACTTGCATCCAGTGGAGAGAGAGTTTAAGCAAACCTAGTATACTGTATCTATAAATGTGGCACGTCTCTGTGTGTTTGTAATGTCGTCTGTAATTCACATAACTCGGGAAACATTCGCCTCACAACTTCAAATCCCCCCACCCCCCCACATCCCACACCCACACCCACACCCACGCACACACGCACACACACACACACACACACACACACACACACACACACACACACACACACACACACACACACACACACACACACACACACACACACACACACACACACACACACACAGGGAGTGCAATGGTTGGTATCGGGTCTGTTGGACACACAGTTGTCCAGAATGAGTATGTCCAAACATGTCCAACACACTTACACAAAAGGGACCATTCCAGGGCCGAATCTAGGCATGGGCATAGGGGGGCAATGCCCCCCTAAATGCCCTGACTGCCCCACCAAACATGATGGCATGCAAACAACCCAAACTCTGACCTTTAGCTTTATGCATGCTGCGTGCCTGTTGCAAATTCAACAACAACCGATGTTATTATTGATGCGTAATTGCCTATTCTATATTTCAATAAGGGAGGGTTGGAAACCTTATGCCGTACTGTACCAGGCCTACATCTCCCTGTGTTGTCCTTCCTGTGCTCCTGTCCCATCCATCCCCTTCCTCCACTGTGCAACAGTCGCCATTCACATCGGAAAAGGCAAACACGTGCGCATGCAGGAACACAAACAAAAGACTCCAGAAGCAGAGGGGACGTATGGAGGCGACGACATGCATTGTTTGTTTAATCACGTGTTATGAGATGACTCTGTGTAATTATGTTGTCATCTCCTCGCTTCCCGACGCGACACAACTGGGCCGCCGCCGCCGCCACTCCGCTCCGCCCGCCCCAGCCCCCAGCATGCTCTGCTCCACGGTCAAAAGCAAGAGCTCATCCTTTTATATTTTCCTTATTTTTTCTTTTTTTTTTTTTACAGCAGTACGTAGGGAGCGAAACTGTGTCGTTCATTTCTTCAGCTTTTTTTCCCCACCCCACAGTCACATAAAGCCTACTTGACAGGCGCTATGTGTCAACTCCTATAGTGCATATCGTATGTGTCGGGCTGGAAACCTTGTATCTCCAAAACGGCTTGTTTTATTATTATCGTGTACGAAATGATTGGAAATGGTGAATATTACAGCCGAGCTGTTGGCTCGCAGTCGCAGTGCCTTCCGCGCATTCTCATGCGACTCTCATGCGTGAAGTGGCACGAGAAGGGCATTGATTTACGGAAAAATGCAAACATAAAAAGTTGAAATACAGCCATACAAGGTTTCTGCCAGACGGCAGTGGTATATGAGTGGTGTGTAGAGCAACGCCTGACTGCTTCTTACTTACTATATTGAACTGATGAGACAGCAAATAACAGTGTGTCCTATTAAAAACAGCAAGACACGACTCTCTCTCTCTCACACACACACACACACACACACACACACACACACACACACACACACACACACACACACACACACACACACACACACACACACACACACACACACACACACACACAGTCTCCTTATCCATCTCTCTCTGCTCAACCCTTTTCTTTCCATAATACTGCATGCATTCCCTCTCTCTCTCTCTCTCTCTCTCTCCTCTCCTCTTTGTTCTCTATCTCTCTCATTCTTTCTTCCTTCTCTCTCATCCTCCTCTCTGTCTCAATCTTCACTCTTCTCTATCCATCCTTCCTTCTCTCCTTTTCTCCCTCTGTCTTCCTGCAGGGATAGGTGTGTGTGTGTGTGTGTGTGTGTGTGTGTGTGTGTGTGTGTGTGTGTGTGTGTGTGTGTGTGTGTGTGTGTGTGTGTGTGTGTGTGTGTGTGTGTGTGTGTGAGAGAGAGAGAAACTGAACATCTCCAGTGAAATTGCTTTTTCCGTGGAGAAACTGATGGATCACTCTGTGTTCCTGACGGGAGAAGGGAATTGTTTATGCCGTACAAACGCGCACGTACGCAGACACACAGACACACGCGCGGACAAACACACTCACACACATGGTGTGTTTGTATGTTTGTGCTCGTGTGTATACTCCTGCGCACACAAACACACACACCACGCTTGCAGGGGGCGAGGAGGACAAGGGGGATTGTTTATGCCGAAGTAGAATGAATTTTTATGAGCTGTAGATTGCTGTTTATGGGAAAATACACTTTAAGCTGCAAGAGATGTAATCTAGATTGCAGCATTCCCAACAATGAATTATGGGTTTGGAGGCAACAGCTGCAGTAGCTACTAGCCTGTACCACCCCCCCCCCCCCCCCTTCCTCCAGCCCCTCCAACACACACACACACACACACACACACACACACACACACACACACACACACACACACACACACACACACACACACACACACACACACACACACACACACACATGCGCACACACAGAGAGATTAGTAGGTTGGAATGTTATTGCAGTTTAAGACCGCAGGCATCATATAGCCAACACACACACACACACACACACACACACACACACACACACACACACACACACACACACACACACACACACACACACACACACACACACACACACACACACACACACACACACATCATTAACTGCTTTAGAAGTCGCCACAGTTTAAATGAAGCTTAGCTGTACACCAGTGACTGTAGTGTTGACACCATGTGCATATGAACTGCAGTTTGGTAAACAGGCCCCCGCTCCACCAACCAGGCTTGTGATGTCATTTATATCGCTGTTATGATGATACCCTTGAGCATGCAGTGCACAGTTGCGCGCACACACAGACACACACATGCGCGCGCACTTGCGAAGGTCACTTTCAAATTAGGATCCAGGGCGATGGATATCTTTTTATATATCGCACTATACTCTTTGCTGCTGTCACGCAGAAACCTCTTTTATGTCCGATACGTTTCCTTTCTCATAATCAAGTCGGTCTACAAGCTCACAATGCGTCACATCTGCTATTTTCACTTCTTTTGTGCGACACTCTGTTGCTATACTACTACTTCGACAGCACAGACACATGAGCACGCGTGCACACACACCGTCTTTGATCGATCGATATTGATTGGTTCGCATTTCTATTGACGGATTACATGTACAATTGATGCCACAAAAGCACTTAACAGCCAAGGGTAAACACGACAATATACTGGAAAGCTTATTTCCGTTGCGGTTCTTTGATTTGTGACAGGAGAAACAACAGGGTGGGTATCTGGGGAAAACTACAATAAGATGAAAACAATGTACTGTTGCACATGTCAAACACGATGATACCGTATAGGTTACATGGCAGTTACATTTGTAAGATTTGTTGTTTCCAATACGTGAATTCTGTATGTAGGCCTACATACTGTACATCTAGAATTATGTCCAGTCTAGATTCTATTTTCTGCCACTAGATTCTGGTTTCTGACATTCTAGTTTCTGATGCTAGATTCTATTTTTTCTGAAAATCTGTTTCTGTGTCAGTGATGCTCAACATATTTCATGCCAAGGACCACCAGAATTATCTATATTTGGCTGAGGATGACCTCCATCTGCAAACATGTTTTCGGGATCCCCCAAAAGCAAAGATTTGAGTTAAAATGTTTGCTTCTGAAATAATATGTTCAAAGATTTGCTCCAATTTTTCACATTTTTTTCAAATAATGGCAGACCTACAAGCTCCTAGAGCTTGTAGATCTGCTATTCTTCAATGGTTTAACATAATACTTAGAATACCAGAATACGTACAGTACAAAAAGGGTTGAACTGTAGGTCTATAGTGAAACATACTGCATATTTGACCGTTTCTCTTCATATTTACACCAAAGCAGTGGATCCAAAAAACATTTCTGGACCAGTGCCCACTTGAATATCTCAAGAGCATTCCTCTCCATATTATCAATAAAATCTCTGTGTTTAGCCAGATATTTGGCGTCCCACTTGCAATACATATATTCACAAAAAAAACACAGCACTATGAGCAATGACTGACCATAAAGTTTCATCTGTTTAGTGACTAAAATGTCCTTGATCTTTGCATTAGCCTAAGTTAAAAATCAATACGCAGCACAATAAAGCAGCAATGCTTTTGACATGAACATTTATAGCAAACTGTAAACATGTACCTTATTCGTGCACAATCCCAAAATATTATCCAGGGAATTGAAACTGATGTTGTTGTTTGCCAGCATTTGTGTCTCTCCACTTTACAGCTTTTTATGTTTAGCATTTAAGAATGATATACAAAAGTAACAAAGTGCTACTAGTGTAGTTAGTTACTAGTTACAGCTTGACTGTGTAAACTACTATTTGTATTTTCACTATCTTTAAATATTTCTCATTGCATGATCTTCTTTCGGTTTTATGACCTCAATTACCTGAACTTTGAACATTCAGTGGATCTGTGGTGTCTTGCGGAGTTTTCTCTGAGGTTTGGAAGCATTTTGAACTGCAATGAAAACGGGCAAA
Source organism: Benthosema pterotum (assembly GCA_039105355.1). Lineage (NCBI taxonomy): Eukaryota > Metazoa > Chordata > Actinopteri > Myctophiformes > Myctophidae > Benthosema > Benthosema pterotum. The sequence continues at coordinate 23,173,979 of CM076982.1, forward strand.
ACGGTGAATGGCTGTGATGTCACAGACAGCAGGAAAATCGGAGCACTTGTTTAGGGGCGCGCACATGCGTGTGTGTGTGTGTGTGTGTGTGTGTGTGTGTGTGTGTGTGTGTGTGTGTGTGTGTGTGTGTGTGTGTGTGTGTGTGTCTGCAATTGAGCTCAGAAAACAAACAACAAAAAAGTTCATACAGCTATTTTTGTGTTAACAAAACATTAATTGACGATGAATAGAACATATTTTAGGGCAGTGATCAGTGATTTATAAGTTGTGAACTCACTCCCAATCCCTAACCTAGGAATCCCTGTACAAAACCACATATTTTTCCCAATTGTATAATCCCAACTCTAAATGTATATTGTATTTTGAGGAACGCTGCTCTAGTCAGCTATAGAGTAGATTCCTGTCCTAACACAAACATTATAGGCCACTGCCAATTGAATGGACGACGTACAACTATAAGGCACCCCTCACTTCATGCGGGTGTGATTCTTATTTTAACCAGGAAACAACTTTTCTCTTGCAAGGACGTGTAGGAAAAACATGGCCTCAGAAATCTCTATTTTTTCCCAAGTCATTCTATACTTACAACAGGGACACTGTGCCCCTCAGTATAGCAATGCTATAGTTCATTGCCCCCCTCCTCTCTCTCTCGCACTCTCTCTCTCTGTCGGTGTCTCTCTCCTCCCTCCCCTATAGTGGCTCTGCCACATTCACATTCAGCCGTTTGCAGTGTGACATGCCCAGGAAGTAGCTGTCCTGTAATTGTGTCTCTCCGTCTCCCCGTGGCGAGGCGTTGGCCGCCAGGCTTTGCTGTAGCCTGCCTGCAACTCACCAGAATTACCAACCCGGAGGGGGGTGCAGGCAGGGCTACGTGTATAAGATGGGGTGTGGGGGAGCAGGGGGGGCAGGGGGTGGGGGGACGGGACAGGACGGTGGGGGACCGCCGCTGCTGCGCGCCGAGCAGAGCGAAGGAACCATTAAAATGCAAAATTACCACCGCGCTGCAGTGCGGCGCCCCGCTCTCCCCTCGCCTATATAGCTTTCTCTGAGGGCGGCCATCTTACGACTGTAGTAGTAGTAACAGCAGCAGCGTGCGCGCCGCGTACGCTTGATGGCGTGCAAATGCGTTTGCGGCGTGTGTGAGTGAGTGCGTCTGTGTGTGTGTATGTGCATGCGAAAGTGCATTTATGTGTCTGCGCGCTTGATAGAGTGTAGAGTCGTGGTGAGATGGTGTGGGGATGGCTGGCGGGCAGGCGGGTTTTTTTCTGTTAGGGTGTGTGTGTGTGTGTGTGTGTGTGTGTGTGTGTGTGTGTGTGTGTGTGTGTGTGTGTGAGGCGGGGGGTGATAAATCAGGGCTAGGTAAAGGCTTTTTAATGCAGCGGACCTCTCTCCCTACCTCCATCTTCTGTCAGGGCTCAGTAAAAGATGAGAGGCCCCTGGGGAACCGCAGCGCTATACCCCCAAGCAGAGCATGGGCCCTGCCGCGGGTCACACACACACACACACACACACACACACACACACACACACACACACACACACACACACACACACACACACACACACACACACACACACACACACACACACACACACACACTTAATGGGCGCACACCGGGGCCTGACGCGTAGCCACTGACTAGTAGCGGCCCCTGTGAATGAGTGAATACATGAATAACTGAATCCATTGAATGCATGAATATATAAATATACAACTTTGCGACGGCGGGGGAGCGGTGCTTACTGATGAACCCCCAAGCACCCGCCCCCGCCCCAAAGAAATACTAAAATAAAAATAAATAAATGAATAAAGTGTTTTCTCAAATGATATCCAAACGTTCTATAAATGATTTATGGACGGCGATATGGTGTTTTTTTGTTTTTTGTTTTGCAACAAACAAAATGGACATTTGGGTTCATTTCTAGCCCGTGTTGCTCCTGTAAAGGTCAAACAAAGTATTTTTTTTCCGTGGATGATCTGTCTCAGAGTCCCGCAGCTCTCCGGCCCCCGAAGGTTTTCAAGGGGGCCGGATATGAAAAATATGTGGAATTTGCCAACATCTGACAATACTTAGTCGGCAATATATCCTCCTGTCTGATAGAAAAATGTGTTCTGAATTGCAGATACGGCTTTCTGTTCTGGCATACCTTTTTAATTTGACTTTTCAGGGGGAAAAAACAAGTCAGGCTTGTAGATGGACAAGGAGTGATATGACTGGCTGAAGGAAGGAGCGGACGGCCGCACGGGTCCTTTAGGACGGTGGTGTGTGAACCAGGGGCGGATCTAGGTATGGGCATGGGGGGCAATGCCCCCCCTAGATGCCCAGACTGCTCCACCAAACATGATGGCATGCAAAACAACCCAAATTTCCAAGATATTTCAAATTAAAGTTCTTATAGGCCTAATTAAAATGATTTGAAACACTACTAGCGCTACTACTAACTACAGCTGTGGCACCACTAAACCAATAGCATTTCATCATTGAAAACAGAAAACTCTCTGAGTCAGACCTTTAGCTTTATGCATGCTGTGTGCCTGTTGCAACTAACAACTGATGTTATTATTGATGCATTACTTGTCTAATAAAAGTACTGTAACCGAAAATGCTATGGGTGCGACTTCATCGCCCGTGTCGCTTCGCGCCACGGGCGATGAAGCCGCACCCATACCATTTTCTCCTGCCCCCCCAATTGGGAAATGTTACATCCGCCCCTGGGTCTCCAGCGGCTTGGCGTGGAATAGAAACAGAAACACTTGAGAACATAATGCCTGACAGCTAGGCCGGGGTGTCGGTTTATTAGAGGCCTGCATGGACACAACCTTGGCATGGTTGTGAAGACAAATGGCGGGTTGGTGCCTGGTGGGGTTGGTGTGGTGGAGGGGTGGTGTGGAGCGGGAGGACGAAACAGGGGCTAATAGGAGTTCCAGAAATTGCGTTGCTTCTCCCAGTTCACAAGTGTTATGGGGCAGTCGTGGAACACCGTAACATACTGTATTTACTACAATACGATGCAAATGTCCTTTTCTAGCCCTCCATTTGAGGTAGTCTGTATCCTACACAAGTGCTGACTTTTTTTTACCATTGAGCCAAGCTACTAGAAGCTGTCTGGTTGTTGTTAATCCTGACTATCAGGTCACAATTAAAGCTGGTGACAAAATACAACCATCACAATTGTAGAAGCTACTCATTGCATTAAAATACTGGACAAAATTACATTTGATCCATTTAAAAGGATACATAGTGAGGCTTTAAGTAAAACAACTTCAAAGTTTAGTTTCAGTGTTACTGCTACTACAACTACTACTACTATACTAGGCTGCTACTACTTTGTTGTACAAGTTGCACACAGGAAGTGAAAATAGTTCCCACACCCAAACGTGCGACGAATGCCTAAATATGGACTGTGTGTTGCATTTCGGTCTGGCTTACATAGTAAGTGGCTCACTACGTTCGCAACAACTGCTACTACTACTATAGTTATTTGAAAATCTTACTGTGGATTGTAATTATTATAAAACATGAATCACTTCCACCATGTTGTTCAGCAAAGTGAACAACGTGATTTTATGTTATACTGTATGTGATTTTATATGTGAAAACAGCAGATTAACTCATTTTTTTCATAGGATACTTCACTTTGGTATAGAAGCGTGAAAATTGGCACAGATACTCTCCAAGGTCTACTCTTTAGGAAAAAGGCGCGTGCCACTCAAAATTCCAAGATGGCGGCCCAAAAATCCAAAATGTCCGCCCAAAAATGTGGTTTTTCCTTCATAACTTGAAATGCATTGATTTTACACCCCATAAATGTATTGAACATTAATACAAAGTTGGCCATTACGGACGGTTTGGCACCAAGAACATGTCTGTATCACTTACGGCTCTTGAGATACAGCATATAGGTACTTTCACAGATTGAGGAGAGCAAGACATTTGTAACATTGATTCTTAAGTGAATCAAATGGTGATACAGGCATGAAAATTGGTACACACACTCTTCAAACCCCACTATTTCTAAAAGTACTGCGTGCCCTGCAAAATTCCAAGATGGCAGCCCCCAAAATCCAAGATGTCCGTCCAAAAATGTGGTTTTCCTTCATAAGTCGAAATACAAAGCTTTTAAGCCCCATAAATGTATTGAGTGTTAATATAAAGTTAGGCATTACGGACATTTTGATACCAAGTACATGTCTCTATGTGCTACGGTTCTTGAGTTACAACATATACGTAGTGATGAGGCACCATAAGTGTAACATTTTGGCACATTTCCCTCTTTAACTCAAAGATCCCTTTATCACCATATCTTCTGTTTTCAGGAAATGGACCTACATGTATCTGCTATCATAAACCACTTCAGGTATTTCAATTGATGAATCAAGTCGGGAGTTATTAAGCCGATCGCGAAGGGCTGTTTCAGTGCTAAATTTGCTGCGTACATTCTGCGAATATAAGCCACCCAGAAATGTCTGTCTGTGCATCTGTCCTTCACAATAAGTGTATATGTGAAGTGGACGCACCAAGTGCACCATGTGTCATACTATAATTGTATAATGTGCTAAAATGCGTAATAGTGTAATATATGCAATAGTGTAATAGAGCTAATAGTGTAATATATGCAGTATATAGCGGTATACTGTAATAGGGTAATGTATGTAAATAAGTGTCACAGTGTAACATGTGTAATAGTGTAATAGGTTAATATGTGTAATAGTGTCAGTGTAATATGTGTAATAGTGTAATACGGTAATATGTGTAATAGTGTCATAGTGTAACATGTGTAATAGTGTAATATGGTAATATGTGTAATAGTGTCATAGTGTAAGATGTGTAATAGGGTAATATGTTCAATAGTGTCATAGTGTAACATGTGTAATAGGGTAATAAGTGTAATAGTGTAATATTTGTATTAGGGTAGTAGTGTAATAGGAAATATGTGTAATAGTGTCAAAGTGTAATATGTCTAATAGGGTGTCATGTGTAATAGTGGCATAGTGTAACATGTGTAATAGCATAATAGGGTAATGTATGTATAGTGTCATAGTGTAACATGTGTAATAGTGTAATAGGTTTATATGTGTAATAGTGGCATAGTGTAACATGTGTAATACTGGCATAGTGTAACATGTGTAATAGCATAATAGGGTAATGTGTGTAATAGTGTAATATGTGTAATAGTGTAATAGGTTGATATGTGTAATAGTGGCATAGTGTAACATGTGTAATAGCATAATAGGGTAATATGTGTAATACTGGCATAGTGTAACATGTGTAATAGCATAATAGGGTAATGTGTGTAATAGTGTAATATGTGTAATAGTGTAATAGGTTGATATGTGTAATAGTGGCATAGTGTAACATGTGTAATAGCATAATAGGGTAATATGTGTAATAGTGTCATAGTGTAACATGTGTAATAGGGTAATAGTGTAATATATGCAATAGTGTAATAGGGCTAATAGTGTAATGTTTGTGCATTATGATAATAGTGTAAGAGTGTAATATATTACTGTAATATTGGTATAGCATAATAGCGTAATATGTGTAATTGTGACATGTGTAATAGGCAAATATGTGTATCATGTGTAATGGTGTAATAGGACAATTACACTAGACCACTATTCCATATATTACACTATTACCCTAATGTACACAGATTACACTATTACACTAGTAGCCTATTGTACATACATTATGCTATTGCACGTATTAGCCTATTACACTATTACACAAATTACCCTATTACAGTATTACACGTTACACTACGACACTATTACACATATTACCCTATTACACATGTTACACTATGACACTATTACACATATTACCCTATTACACATGTTACACTATGACACTATTACACATATTACCCTATTACAGTATTACACGTTACACTACGACACTATTACACATATTACCCTATTACACATGTTACACTATGACACTATTACACATATTACCCTATTACACATGTTACACTATGACACTATTACACATATTACCCTATTACCCTATTACACATGTTACACTATGACACTATTACACATATTACCCTATTACCCTATTACACATATTACCCTATTACAGTATTACACGTTACACTACGACACTATTACACATATTACCCTATTACCCTATTACACATGTTACACTATGACACTATTACACATATTACCCTATTACACTATTACACATTTTACCCTATTACAGTATTACACGTTACACTACGACACTATTACATATATTACCCTATTACAGTATACCGCTATATACTGCATATCTTACACTATTAGCTCTATTACACTATTAAACTATTGCATATATTACATTATTACGCCTTTTAGCACAATATACCATTATACTATGACACATGCTACACTTGGTGCGTCCGCTTCACATATACACTTATTGTGAAGGACAGATGCACAGACAGACATTTCTGGGTGGCTTATATTCGCAAAATGTACGCAGCAATTTTAGCACTGAAACAGCCCTTCACAATTGGCTTAATAACTCCCGACCCGTTTCATCAATTGAAAAACTTGAAGTGGTTTATGATAGCAGATACATGTAGGTCCATTTCCTGAAAATAGAAGAAATGCTGATAAAGGAATCTTTGAGTTAAAGAGTGAAACCTGCAAAATGTTACACTTATGGTGCCACATCACTACGTATATGTTGTAACTCAAGAACCGTACTACATACAGACATGTACTTGGTATCAAAATGTCCGTAATGCCGTAATGACTTTATATTAACGCTCAATACATTTATGGGGCTTAAAAGCTTTGTATTTCGAGTTATGAAGGAAAAACCACATTTTTGGACGGACATCTTGGATTTTGGGGGCTGCCATCTTGGAATTTTGCAGGGCACGCAGTACTTTTAGAAATAGTGGGGTTTGAAGAGTGTGTGTACCAATTTTCATGCCTGTATCACCATTTGATTCACTTAAGAATCAATGTTACAAATGTCTTGCTCTCCTCAATCTGTGAAAGTACCTATGCTGTATCTCAAGAGCCGTAAGTGATACAGACACGTTCTTGGTGCCAAACCGTCCGTAATGGCCAACTTTGTATTAATGTTCAATACATTTATGGGGTGTAAAATCAATGCATTTCAAGTTATGAAGGAAAAACCACATTTTTGGGCGGACATTTTGGATTTTGGGGCCGCCATCTTGGAATTTTGAGTGGCACGCACCTTTTTCCTAAAGAGTAGACCTTGGAGAGTATCTGTGCCAATTTTCACGCTTCTATACCAAAGTGAAGTATCGTTTCACTAATCTGCTCTACTATGTGAAAATAGCAGATCTCCAAGCTCACAACATGCCACGCGTAAAAAGATTTAAAGAAAACATTCTATTTAAGGAATATTTTAAACTTTTTGTACACTGATAAGTAGGCTATATTTTGATTCCAATGCTTTTATTCAAATAAAACGAATAGTAGGTCTTTATTTGTAACATAATATTTACATTGTGGTATTGATACTGACACTGAAACATGTGAATATTTCTTCCACCACTGATTATGGGCCATTTTCCATTTTCCATCCCCCTCTTTTCTTTTCTTTTTCATTGCCATTTTCGTAAGGATAATAAACCAACCAGCATGTATTATTATTACACAAAGTGGAGATTTTTGCTCCCTGGCCAAGTATAGGATAAAGAAAAATCCAAATAATAACAGTAATCTTGGAAAATGGATGATTACGAGAAATTGCTTTTCTCTCTCCCTGCATCCATACGATGCTAGTCAAACATTAACCATTAGAGACACAAAGGCCACCTGCATTATGCATGGAAGACTGTTACACTTACACAACAGGTGCACACGCTTTATGGAGCAATTATAGGGGCTGGGGGAAGATGTTGATTTGTTATGTGACCATAACATAAAAAATCATCATAAAAACATTGTTTTTTTTTGTTTTTGTTTTTTTTTGGGGGGGGGGGGGGGGGGGGGGGGGGGGGGGGGGGGCAATATACATAAAAGCCTGAGCTGCGATTAAATTGTCTTAGCTAGTGCACAGATCTAAATAATAAAATCACTAAAACTACAACATAAATAATTAACACAAGAACTGCCGTTGGTGTTGATATAGCTGTGAGTTAAATGATATAAAAATAATATATGTCACATCTGGTCTGGGAATTTGGCTCTTCCATACAAAAACGCATCATTGAAAAATGCTGGTTATTGTCAAATCTCTCCTTTTTTCAATAAATAATAATAACAATTAAATTGTATACTATAGGCCTACTTTTATGTCATTCTTGTGTTCATGGTCTCCCAGCTTTCAGCCATATGACTCATGTAAGACGCTATATATGAACACCTATGACCTCTCAACAACCTTGACCATCCCACAGAATACAGATGTTATAAAGATAATACAAAATAACACACGACAATAAAGCTGTATACAGACAAGACATATACCGTCTCTGTCAAATGGAAACCTTCTATGTCAATAACTGTTATTTGTTCAGTTTTGTTGAATTACAAAGTAAAAAGTACCTACTTCTGATGCTGTTGAGTGATGCTATATTATGTTCAAGTTGCAAGGCGTTGATTTGCTATAAAATGCAAAAAGTTAAAAAATGTGAAGATATGGCCTATTGACTGTCAGTGTCAAAGAGCACGCTCTTGTAGAAATCATTATGTTTTCACCATCATGTTTAAGTTCAAGTTCAATTGTGCACATTTGAACGAATAATAGCCGATCTACAAACTCACAATGCGATGAGATGACACAAGGTGAGCTCTTATGTCTGCTATGTTTGCTATTTTTGTATGGAACACTGAAAGAAAGGGCATTCATTTATACGTAAAACGCACAAACAAATAATCCGTGGAAATGTGGAGATATGGGTTTTCGGGTTTGCATCCAACAGCAGCGATATTGTGTGAGCAAAGAAGCCATGTAAACTTCAAATTACTTTATTTTCCTTTCAGAATTTTGTGAGTGGTTAAGGGCAACATGCCGGCCCAAGGTCAGCATAACAACAATACTATCTAACATTAACATAATACGACTCTGCTACGGTAGTCCTTCTTTCAAAGTAGCATAACATGAAAAAACATAATACATAGCTGGAATCAAATTGTGTTAGTGCCATGGCCATGCAGCTCTCAGCTCCAGAATCACTTGTGAAGGACCCCAGGCTTTGTATTATAAGCACACCTATGCCCTCAACACAGCCCTGACCTTCCCAAAGAAAACAGATATATTATAAAGATTAAAAAAAAAAAAAAACAGGACTGTAAATACATCGTTACTGTCGGGCCGAAACCTCGTATCACCGTATTTCATCCTTTTCATGTAGTGTAGATTAATGCAATGTCTCACATGATGAGTAGCAAAAATAACAAGCTTACAATGCCTAGATGGGCTATTTTTAAACAAAAAATAATGGTTTTGGACATATATGGTTGTCCACCTGGGAGAAGATCATTTGCTGAGATTTAGAATGTCAGACCCAGAACTTTGAATATTGAGTTGCCCTTGAAAAAGATGAAGTCCACAATTCCCTGCTGAATTAATGTTCGTATAAGCTATACCGTGAAGACAACAGGCAAGCGTAGAACGAAACCAAATGGTATGGAACTGAAAGTTTGTTTCTTTGTCCATGAACCCCGGCATTCCCGGGCAATCTGGGGTGAAAATCTCCCCCCAAAGGTGACACATTGTGAGCTAGTAGATCAGCTACATTTGGCATATACATTTGGCAGCCCAAGTACAATTGCAGCTCAGGTCAGTTTGTTTTTTCACTGGCAACAGAGCGTTTAAGTGGTTAGACGCAGGCTGATAACTTCTGCTTTTGGCTGGAGAATAGCTTTGTGTCGCCAGACCCTATATCTGCAAAAGTAAAGTCCTATAGTCGATTTAAGAGACATTTTCGAGTTTATGCCAAGCAACAGTGCTTTATTTTTACCACTCTTTCTTCGGGTTACAACACTCAGGGCGGATACCTTTTGGTATTTTAACCCTCCTGGACTTGAGAGTATTATCAATTTAGTTGCGCTTCAGTTCCGATAGATGAGACTTGTGTCTGTGTGTGTGCGTTGTGTTCATACAGCATGTATTGTGACCTGTCCACTGTATGTGTTGGGTTGAGGAGGTTAATATGGTGTCTGCATGTATAGTGGTGCTGTGCTGGTGGGGTGTGTGTGTGTGTGTGTGTGTGTGTGTGTGTGTGTGTGTGTGTGTGTGGTGTGTTGAGTGTGTGTGTGTGTGTGGTGTAGTGTGTGTGTGTGTGTGTGTGTGTGTGTGTGTGTGTGTGTGTGTGCGTGCTTGCGCGGGGGTTGAACAGGTTAATGCTGGCTGACACGTGTGGGTTCACTGATCTCCTCCAGGAGACATTCACACACAAGTAACCATGGCAACACAAAAAAGCATATATATATATATTCTCTTCCTTCTTCCCTGGCAAAAAAGGCAGAGATACCAAGATGGTGAAATGCACAAATAACGTTTGTCATTATATCCCCCATGCAGCCTCCTGCTTCCCCTTTAAACATGGTTAGGCTTCTATCTTTTCTGCCTAGCCGTGGCCATTGTGTGGAGTGTTGCCTGCACACATGTCCTTTAGAGGAATTTCTCTTGTTACCTTTCCCTGGGACACAAAATACACATTATATATTATTTATATATCGTCTCCGGTTGGGCGGGAAACCTTGTATCTCCATGTTTCGAATGTTCATGTTCTTGTTTTCGTTTTTTTATGCCCTTGTATGATGAAGATACTACAACTGTTACAAAAAAAAGTAGTGCAAATGGCCTTTCTTGAAAAGTAACGCTTGGAGATTATGGGGTTTCTACCTGACAGTGATGACAATATATTTGTTGCACACTAGTTTCAATCCATGATTCTAACCTATTTGGTTGCCATTTTCCATACGCAATCCGTTTCTCTCAGTGGCGAACCGATAATAAGCCTTATTTGTAGTTATTTTGCTTATACACACCGATGTCACTCCCCATATAGACACACTGTGCACATTCTGTTAGCTCTGGTAATCTATTTTATCAGATCACGATACCAGAAGACTGGGAAAGTATATTTGCAGCTATTCTGTGCCCTATTTTGGACGTTATTGTCACAACACAAGTTTACAGATTGGGTGAAATTAGTTTTTCTTATTTCTTATCCTCAGGAGGAGACGAGCAAAAGAGATCAAGGGCACAGGTAGAACTGTGAAAAATAAATCAAATGGTAAAAAAGAAAGCTATATCTACGTACCTATTCCAGCTGGGACAATGTGTACATGGTCAGACTAACTGTAAGGTGCGTGTATAAAAACTGGTGCCTTCTCATAATCTTGCGGTATAATGTCCAGCACTAATGGTTTAATAGTTTTCCCTCAAAGCGCTTACTTTCCGAGGTGAAATGTGTTTCTTGCTGAAATGAAACATGGTAGAGGCAGAGGAATACAATTTTGTTTTTGTTTATTCCCTGTGTGTGTGTGCGTGTGCGTACGCCTGCACGCCTGCATGCTATATACCCAGACATCTTTCTAAAACGCAACGTCCCGAAAAACAAAGAATAATAACAAGGGAAGATGCTTCAGGGCCTTGAATTCTGGTTTTATACAGGAGCTAAACGTGTGTCATCCTCTTCTCTTTGAGGTCCTAATAGGAAACGCACAGCGCTTGTGTGTGTGTGTGTGTGTGTGTGTGTGTGTGTGTGTGTGTGTGTGTGTGTGTGTGTGTGTGTGTGGCGTGCCGGCCACGCTACATTCCTGAACAGGCGGAGGTTTCAATCACATTTGCTAGAAGTTATCAAAACTTTCAAAGACAACTCGGCTGCTGCCTTAAGCCACAGGAAATTCACTGGGACATCTGGAGGGTTGGGCGCAGATTATTGCTCATTTAAGTCTGTTCTAGACGTCATGTGCAGCGTGCACACAATTGCTACACAAGCACACACACACACACACACACACTCACACACACACACACACACACACACACACACACACACACACACACACACACACACACACACACACACACACACACACACACACACAACACAAATAAACAAGCTCAAAACTCCAGCAGGTTTCTTCTTACCTCGGGCGCATCACAACAACACACACCTGTGTTATAATCCCCCATGATGCCCTCTGGCCGTTCCATCCAATCCCCTCGCCGCTGCGTTTCCTGGCTCGGCCAATCAGAAGCTAGGTCAGGTGAGGTTTGCCTCCATCTCCTCAGCCTGGGTATTTGACTAGGAGGATGTTGAAAAGCAAACAGTGAAGGGAGAAAAAGAAAAAAGAAAAGGAAAGGAGAACAGAGTCTGGTTTGTTGTGGAGGCTTGCAACACGCTCTCCACAGCTGTGCGTTGATAAAAAATTACCATTGCGTAGGCGAGTAATCACATAAATACCACAAGCGTAGAAATACTCATAAAGTAACAGTACAGGATGTTACGTGTTTTTGCTCCCCGGATTCTGATCATTTGATTTTAAGGGTTTATACATTTTTTTCCAGATCCAATATTCATATTTTTAATTTGTAGAACGCTTATGTCACAATTGTAGTCTATAATATCCAAAAATCACAGACAATATATATTCTTGTGTCTATTTGTGTGGATATAATATTGATACTAGCGAAAATGCAACGATCACTTTCCCACTCCAATTATCTTTTAAAATTACCAATACAATGTAAATGACTCATGATATATGCAACCGGATCACAATGATCGGCTATGTTTCTAAATAGCAAATAAAATTATGTTGTGCTGAAGTGGCTCATGTAAGTTTTGTAATGAATCAAAACCTACAAAGTAACTACTATAGTAGTTTTCAAATAAATTCTGTGGAATAAAAGTACAATTTGCCTCTGACATGTATTGGAGTAGAAGTAAAATGATTGAAATTTGAAAATACTTCAGTAAAAGTCAAATAAAAAAAACACCTCAAAATTGTACTTTTAAGTATATTTCCTGTGTTAATGTACTTATAATTACTTTCCTATGAATCTGTTAAATACATAAGTAAAAGTAGCAGTGATGCACTGTGAAAACAGGGCCTTTATTGAAATATTAACTTCAGTAAAACTACATTTTTAATTGGTATGAATAGACAAAAATACAAAATATATATTTTCTTTTGAATTTGAGTCACTGAGACTGTCTAGAGTACCTAACCTTGACCCATGTATAAAGTAGTGCTTAACTGGTTGATGTATGTTTTGAATTAATAATCTAAATTCACTCACTAAAGCTGTCAAATAATCGTATAGGCTACAGTAGATGTTTTATTTTCCCCTTTATAAAAATAAAGGGGAAAAGAAAATAATGGGGATACTGGAGTAAAGTAGAAGTACCTCCAAGTCATAGTTAAGTGCGGTACTTTTTGTGCCACTGTTCACATGTGTGGAACAGAAGTCGGGCTATGATTTAATGTTCTGTCAGGTTTTTACACGCTCATGGCGTTTAGGGGCAAATGTGCTGTTGTACGGGGCTTTTGGAGGAAACCCGATAGCCAGTATTTAGCAGGAGCTAGAGGACTTTCTTTTTAAATAGACCCAGCAAGTCATGATGCTGTTATGAACGTGATGACGTGCTCCAGCGACTCAGGTGATGTCACAGCCCATATGGGGATGATCTGTATGTCATTTCCAGGGCATCTTCACCAGTTGCGATGATAGAGCTTATTTTGGGACAGATCGGACTAATTATGACTTAAGTTGATCTGGCCTTGATCAACTCTCTGATTCATCCAGGCTAAAGTACAATACAATACCCGGAACCCAAAACACAGACAAAAATAAATAAATGAAACATACTATTGCCTGGATTTACAAATTTGTTTCAGAGTATAGCTTTCAATTCAGTCCATCAGAGGACATAATCATATAAGTATTCCATATTTCATGATAAATGGATAAATTTTGTAGTGCAAATTGTAGTGCAAACAATGTAATTACATTGTGTAAATATATAAGGGACCTTCCGATTTACAGGGAAAATGATTTTCATCAGTTAGGTGTAGATATGGTTGTGGTAGAAAAAACAGAAGGAAAAAAATGAAAGAAAAAAAAACATAATTGACAAATGTAATTACTTTTCAGAATAGGGTGATTTAATGGGCTTGGAGTGACGCAGGCACTCTTTTGTCATGTTGCTTACATGTGTATCCTGCAAATTAGCTCAGAGTTATACAAGCAAATGAAAAAAAGAAAAAGAAAAACACTGGACAAATGTATCTATTTGTAATGTGGATGTTTTGCTCACTTCCACTGCAATCCTAATTCTGCAGTATTTTGCAGTATTTTGCAGTGGAGATCAATTATTTCTCCCCTCAGGACTCAGTATAACCATCTCAACTAAACACTTACATGATGTACACATCTTAGATAAGTTGTTTTGCTGAACACGAAGTTCAGCGAAACAACTAAAAAAATAATCAAATAAATAAATAAATAAAAATAACATACTACTACGACTACTACTACTACTACTACTACTACTACTACTACTAATAATAATAATAATAATAATAATAATACATGAAATATAAATTAAATTAGTAAAGTAGTGAAAATGGTCTACAAGTTTCATGTAAGACAATCAAAATGTAGTTACTGTATATTCATAGTCTCAAGTCTGAGAGGCTAAATGTCATCAACTGCGACTTTTTTTTTCCAAGACCAACTGTTTTGACAAGACCAACTGTTCTGGAGAGGAGAAAAACTCATGTTATTTTTCTATCCAAAATGAGTAAATAGCACAGACAGACTCTTAACATACTGGATCATGTCTGAAATACAGTAATACAGTAAATGGCAGAGCTGAAATCAACACACTAAATAATTGCTTAAAAATCTAGCTGTAATGGTAAATCCACAGAAGTGAACCATTCAAGCCCGTTTTCTCAACTCGATGTTTTCTGCAAGAACTGTTGCGTCAAACTGAACAACCAATACGTCAATCTGAAGCTATGCTTGTGGTCTGTGGCTCAAATGCTGAATAAATAATGGGCCTGAATATGAAAAGGGTTGAAAACCACTGCTCTGGAAGATCATATATACTGTATATAGGCTTAAATGCTGAAATGCCTTAGGTCAAACATCCAAAGTGTATGCAGCATATTCCCTTTTACAATATAACACTCTTTCTCTTTCTCAGTGCAATGAAATCATCTGAAATGGGACCCTACTTTTACCCCCCTTCCATGATAAAAGCCTAGACAATTACTTTTATTTTATAACAAAAGCCGAATGTGGAAATACTTTTTTACAAGTAAGATTCCTATATTTTAAATTATTCATGAATGTACTAAATGTACCAAATGTAAAAGACATTTAATGCGTCAATTTGTTGTCTAAGTGGCAGATCTACAAAGCTTAGTGTGTGATGCTTTATGAGCTTTCCATTGAGGACTTAAAGTTTAGGAGTGTTTTGGCTATACAATGCCCAATTCGTGTGTGTGTGTGTGTGTGTGTGTGTGTGTGTGGTGTGCTCAGGTCTTTGATGGTGCACTGTAAGGTATACCATGTATATTTTAAGGTTTTTGGTGTTTGCCACTTTGAGTCAATGGAATTTTCTCTACTGAGCCACCCCTTTTTTGACAGTTCCCAATTCCTGTAGATCAGCAAGTCTAATCCAGTCAACTTTTCAACAACTGTAAAGAAGTAAAAACGTACATAGGCAAGTACTGTATAGTACAAGCACCTCAACATTGTACTAGTATTTGAGTACATGTACTTGGATAGTTTCCATCACTGCTTATTTTGGGTGTGATTGATTGTCCCCCTGACCTGTTATAGGCTGAAGATGTGGTTGAGAAGATGATAATTGGACCCTGTGGTATCCAGTGCCTGGAAGGTATACAGAGAAACTCTCCTAACACACGTACCTGCAGCTGAACTCTAGCACACCTAGGAAAGTTCAGTTGGGGGGGGGGGGTCCATGTTCCATGGTTATTTTCAGATGTTCTTCATCAAATAGGCCGGCAATTCTCAAACCTTTTCATGTCAGTGACCCCCCCTTAAATGTACAGTATTTGGCAGTGGATCCCACTAACTCAAAGTACCGTATGTTGTGCCATCCTGCCCAGGGTGTGTGCTGTATAAGATTTGTGTTGTTTCCAGTCTTCAACTTTTCATTTTCATTTTCTTGCTGTTGAAAATTGCAGATGCAAAAGCACACAAGGTGGCATACCGACACATGCGACAAATGGAACTCGTGGAACAATAGACAAAACATCTCCAAGGGGCATCTCCAAAAGGCAATGCTTGAGATCTTTGGAGAAAATTACAAATGGATGGAATTCCCTAAATGCTCCCAAACTCTAAAGCTTAGACCCCATCCGCAGGCCTCACAAATTTAGTCGTCAGTAATAAAAAAAATAGATATATCACAGGTTTTCCACTGTATAATTCCATCAGTGATATGTAAGGAGTTTCTAAGGCCCCTTCTAGCCATTCTCAAATGAAGAGTTAAAAAGCCAGACATAAGCTTAAATGATAACATTCTCTTCCCGGGTGAAAATATGCATGTACGAATCAAAGCTTTTGTACTATCCATATTATTATCTGCCGAGCCATGGGCTCTGTTCCAATTAAGGAATGCCACACATGCACAATTCAACAGGCACACACAGAGAGACAGCGCACACCGCGGCGGCACAATGGGGAAGGTACAATAGGTACAGCAAAGTACCCGGCATTACCGAGCCCCGGAGTAGAGCTTTTTACTTTTAAAACTATTTAATCAGGAAAATCAACGCCTCACATCAAAGGCATGGAGATGTGGGGACAGGTGGATAAAGAGGCTCATCAAACAAGGAGATCTAGTTAGGGATTCAACCGCCCTTAATTCCCCTTCTCTTAAAACCTTCGTCAGAGGAGGGCACGGGGCCAATTTGCTCCCTAAATGGCTGCGTGTGAATGTGCAGATTGCTTTGCATAGCCGCTGGGAACGAGGGATTCTTTACTCTTTTTCCCTTCCACACACACCGCACGGCGTCTGCGAATGAGTAATACGAAGGGGGTGGATAGAAAAGGGAAAAAAAAAAGATCCAAAGACAGATAGGGGCTTAGCCACAGCCGAAGTATGCCTTGCCTTTAAGTCCGGAGCCTTGTTCCAACTTCCCAGCTAATTCTATCCATGACCTAACTCAATTAATAGACTTTAATGCACTGTTTCTTCTTTATCTGTTCTCTGACTCTGTTCCTGGGGATTGGGGGACTTCAATTAAGAGCGGCAGAATAATATATGAGCGGAAAGTAGGAGGAGAGGTTGGCGGGGTCCGCGAGGCCGAGCTGAATGTTAAGACAATGACATGTCCCGCTGGCATTAAGGCTGATCATATATGCATCCTTAATCTCCCAGCCCTGCTCTCTGTGTGGGACTTGCTGTACATTACTGTAAATGCACACGGCGCATAAAATATTGACAACCAATCTCTCCTATCTGGGGGCTTTATATGCACGGGCTATAAGATTCATTAGTGGAAATGTCCTTGACGTGTAGCGAGAGAGGAGACGTTTGGAAATCCATGTGATGAGCTAACCATATGTGTGTGTGTGTGTGTTTTTTCTTTAATATAATACACGTCAAACCCGGCAGTCATATAGGACTGTGTAACCCCCACGGCTCACCGTGTATATTTTACTTTTAAGCCAACGGAGAGTGGCTGTTTAATAGTATCTGCCTTAAACCTTCAAATTCATTAACTTTGGCCTTGTGTAACCACCAAGGACGCAGCCTACATATTCTACAGGCGATATGCGCGCACACAGACACACACACACACACACACACACACACGCACACGCACACAGCACCTGTATACCGCGCCAGCCAGGAGGAGGAAATGGGTAGAAATAAGCGTCATGGTTGCCAGTTTCTTAGATAGTAGAAACGCAATAAGAGAAAGAGAAAACGCATCAGTATTCGTCCCGTGCACCGCTCTGCAGCGGATCCGTCTCATGAGGGCCGACGGGAAATATTCTGCTCTCGTCGTCGTCGCAGCGGTGGCGGCAGAGAGATCGCCCCTCATATGATCGTATGAGTGTGTCCATCCGTGCGTGCATGCATGCATGCATGCATGCGTGTGTTTGTGTGAGAGAGAGTCTCTTGAGCCAGTTAAGCTAAAGCCGGGGCTGTCTGCAACAGGCTCTCCATCACGCCCGCAAGTTCTGATTGATCGTCTCGGCAATCAGCTATTAAGCCCTAGTGATCAGAGGCCGAGGGTGGAGGGCTTGGACTAAGGAAGAGAGTGTGTGTGGATTGTGATGGGTGGTGGTGCTGGTGGTGGGTTGCTGCTCTCACTCGTGTGTGTGTCAGCCCGGGCAAAAAGAAAAAGAAAGAAAAAAAAAAACAGCTTGGCTGGGGCTGGGGGTAGCGTTCTGCCCCGGGCTGGGCTCACTGGTTGGAGGTTAACTCCGGCATAAATAAGCATCTTTGGACTCATTACAGGGATTAGAGAGTAATTCGCCTGCGAGGAAAAGAGATGACTGCCAGGGGTTTTGGTACAGTTTACTACAAGCCTTATGGGGGGGGCGGTGGGGGGGCGAGGGACCCTGGAGATTACAGATGGAGTCGAGAAAGAGAGAGAGAGAGGAGGGGGGTGGAAAGAGTGGAGAGAGAGAGAGGGCAAGGGAGATGAGAGAGAGAGAGAGAGAGAGAGAGAGAGAGAGAGAGAGAGAGAGAGAGAGAGAGAGAGAGAGAGAGAGAGAGAGAGAGAGAGAGAGAGAGCAACACAGATTGTCAATGTGAGAGACAGACAGAGAGAGATATTGAGTGTGTGTGTGTGTATGTATGAGAGAGAGAGAGTAGACCCAATCCACGCCCTGGCTGCCCCCTTGATCTTTAGCATGTCGGTGGGGGCTGTGAAAAAGGATGATGATGGGGGGGGGGGGGGGGGGGGTTCGAACGCGCGAGGCCTGTCTAGAGAGAAAAGTGTGCTGATTGTTATGACCCCCCCCCCCCACACACACACATCTCTCTCTCTTTTCCACTTAACCAAATAAACACCCCGAGAGGTAGCACTCTATCAATTTTAATGATGTCGAAATAGAATATAGGCAAAAAAAAGAAGGAAGGAAAAAAAAAACACAACGAATGCTAATTCGGTCCATGATGAGAGAGGCATCATAAATCCCCCCCACCACCCCTCACACATTATTTATTCAACTGACTTTCTTGCATTTTTCATCAGAACAAATATTCCCAATTCAACAAACACACCCTCCCCTACCCGCACACACACACACACACACACACACACACACACACACACACACACACCCCCACCCACACACACACACATGCATGCGCACGCTCGTGCAAAAAAATTTGGAGCATAAATCAACACGGTGGGTTCCTTCCTCAAATATATGCTCTTCATGTGTGTGATGTGATGCTGTGCTGCAGGTCCAGTCAGTCCAAGGGGCAGCAAAGACAAATAGTTCTGTCCAAAGTCCAGCCACGGAGGAGGAGTGGAAACGGTAGAGAGAGGGGCCCAAGCATTGTCAATATATGTACACATACATTAAACATGGCAGCGGGGCCTGTGTGTGTGTGTGTGTTCAGGAAATACACACGCAGACATCATTGAGACTGAATACCAGCCATACGCCCGCGCCATCGTCTGTCTGACTGTCAGGCACGTAACGGTTAAACCCTTTATAATTCACTGGCAAAGTTATCTTTCATCGTCAATATGGTGGCTTGTGGTGGAATGAATGATGGTTATATTCATGCCGGCGTTGTCGGGCTGAAAACTTGTATGTTCAAACGCATCATTTTTAGGAAATAGTAACAAGACTAAATAACATTTGTGATGTAGGAACTTAAAGTATATTACATTAGTTCCATTGATCTGAAGACCTTAAATGCTTTATGACCTTAATGCCCTTGCCATATTTGACGCATCTATATAATGTTCATTAATCGCGGCACTAATTTCAGCCAATTAGAATTTTTTAGCTCGACCGGCTAACGGCAGATCCAACTCATCCAGAAATTACCGAAATTGTCGGGTGCACGCACGCGGTCTTCCATCGCTGATCATAATCCGACTATCAGGTTATAAACCGGTTACACAAATTACAACCATATAATCCCACCAGATTGAAATTTCAAAGTCAAACTCTCAGTTTCAACTCCAAACTAAGTACCAATGTCTTCGACACACCAACCGTCCGTCCTCCTCTTGTCCTGATATCACCTGCCTCCTCCTCCTCCTCCTCCTCCTCCTCTCATGTCTGTCATCTCCAGGGGCAGCTGGGCAGGCTGGGGGGGTCCTGCCTCCTCTCCACACCTGGGGCAGGCCAGGGCAGGGTCAGCGATGGACAGGCTCTTGATGCAGTAGTAGCAGAACACGTGTCCGCAGCCCACCGTGTGGGGCATGGTGGGCACTCCCCGCACAGCCCACACTCCTGACACACACACACACACACACACAGACACACACACACACAGACACACACAGACACACAGACACACACACACACACACACACACACACACACACACACACACACACACACACACACACACACACACACACACACACACACACACACACACACACACACACACACACACACACAGATTTGTTGAAATACGTTGAAACATATAATTTAATTTTTGCAAGCCTTTGAAAACTTTTCCACCTACGACAAGTTTCCCAACATAGTGAGCCGTTTTAATATGATCAATTTATTAAAGATTATTCATTGTGGCTTTCAGCCAGAGGCTGTCGGGATCCGGAGTCGAACCCGCGGCACACAGCCAGACTGGAATAGCCAGCCATTGATTATTTTATTACATTTTCAACTATAGCAAATGGATTAAGTTATGGATGCTCTGTCATCGGCTGACTTTAACTGACTTTAACCGAAGGCAGTAGTAGCCGATATTTACAGTATCTGCTGTTGTTATGCATACATTTTGCAATTGTGTGTTCGCCTACCTCCAAGCTGCAGATTCTGAACATTTATTTTATATTACACAAATAAACGTATCAGTATCAGCTGAATTGTCAAGAATTTCCATATCAGTGCATCCCTAGATTCAATTACGTACTACCGTGATTTCCGGACAATAAGCCGCTACTTTTTTACATGCTTTTGACCCTGCGGCTTATACAACGGTGCGGCCAATCTATGGATTTTTACAGGTAACGGCCACCAATGGTGCTCTAACACAGGGGTTTTCAACAGGTGGTCCCTGAGAGGGTTACAGGTGGGGCTCCCAGACTAAATGATGGAAAGTTGGTTAACCAGATGTAACTCTTTGAGAGCGTAAAAATGAAACCAAATGGACCCTTGCGGGTCCATTTGGTTTCATCTTTACACTCTCAAGAGTTATGATATTCACCATCTAAATCAGCACCATTTAATTAAGAAGTCATAAGTCATGGTCATTTTGATATCTATGTTTTGCCTGGTGTGTTTGCGAAAATCCATCCTGGAATTGTGGACACAACAAGAAGAAATCTTTAGTTTTGGGTTCTGTGGGGTGAAAATGTTGTCAAATGCTGAATAAATAGTGGGTCCTGGTATCAAAAAGGTTGAAAACCACTGTTCTAACATGAAGCTTATTGTCTGGTGTGGCTTATAGTCGGGTGCGGCTTATACCAGCAAAAATCAGTATTTTGCCCCAATTTTAGCTGGTGCGGCTTATATTCAGGTGCAGCTTATAGTCCAGAAATGACGGTACATTACAAAAAGTAATTCATGCTGGACTACACCCCTATTAGTTTGGGGTTCAGGGTACACTGGTGGTGTTGTTATTACCTTCCATGCTCCCAGGCCATCCCTGTCACTGTGTCTGTCCCTGGTGCCGTCTCCCTCTCCTGCACCGCCCAGCAGTGACCTGACGGTGGCTTTCACCTTGCGGGTGTTGACAGCGGCAGCAGGAAGATGAGGAACTCTGCGAAGCCGTGCCAGAGCAGCTCTCGGTTCATGTACTGGTATGCCACGTCGCGACCCGCCGCCTCCGCCTTGCTGAACACCGCCCGCGCTCCCACCACCCGCTCCGCCAGCAGCGGGTGACGCCCGTTCCTCAGGAACACCTATAGGTTACAGTATATAGGGACAGTTAGCGAAAGGTTATGACTGCAACCAAATGACTGCAACCAAATCATCCCCATTGCGTTCATGAATGTGTTCGAACCCAACTGATCTGGGTACGTTCTTTGAAGCCAATCAAAGTTGCATACTCGGACGGCCATTATACAACAGGTCATTTTAAGAAACTAATCGGATTGGTTGAAACATGTCACATGCAGTTGATTAAACCAGCACAACACAGTAATGCCTAATCGAAACGTTTTTTTCTCTCAGAGCACGGAGGCTGGGCTAGCTAGTTTCTTCTTCAGTGATTATATCTGTCGGTATAAATGTCCAGCTCTTCACTTAGTTTTAAAAGTAACTGTTGTTTAATTGCAATATTACACCCGAGGGTGTGGTTTAAAGTGATTCTTGGCACTCCAGTTATGCTTGCAGAAATGTTGAGCAAAGAATCGTGTTGAAACCTCACCCTCCCATGCAATATTGATTAATTGCGCACTGAGCGAGATTACTATGAAAGCCAGGCGGAAATGTTGTCTGTGCGCCTGGGCGTGTGCCACACAATCCATATTTGGGCAATGAGGACCCAAAGCTGTTTTTATGAAAACATTGGTGAAGAACAGCGTTGGTTAAGCAGTTATTTTACAAACAAAACGTGGCTAACCAGGAACCCTAACTAACCAGGAAGTTGATCAGGCTGGCGATCTGCGTGAGCCCGGAGATGAGGGCCATGACGTGTCGGAGGCCCTGGCTCAGAGCCCCCCCGCCTCCGTCCCCTCCTCCCCCTCCCCAGGCCAGGCCCAGGGGCCGCAGCAGGCTGTGGGAACGCTCCTGGAGCCAGCGGGGCCCGATGGTCAGCAGGGCCAGACCCAACTTCTGTCTGCGGGACAGGGACCTGGAGGACCAACAGTGACCAAAAAATGCTAATAGGGTAAAATATTGACATGCGATTAATTGAGATCAATTAATTATAAAACTTCAAATGAATTAGATTGTTTTTTTTAATCGAGTCCCACCCCTAATCCATACTTATTATTAAGGAAAGGTCTGTCGGAATGTCTGAAACCGCCGTAACTCCTCACTTGTTGCACCAATCAATTTGAGTTTTCACACGGGCATTGACCATAATATTAGGAAGAGAGTGACAAAGCCTTTTTTTCCTTCAAATTAACAGATTGTTGATTGATGCAATCATTTGTGCATTACATTTCCTACATCTGCTTACAATGGCCAACACAAGCAATTCCCTTTTCAGCCATAGGGGGCAATGCAAATAGCAACACACACACACACACACACACACACACACACACACACACACACACACACCACACACACACACACACACACACACACACACACGCACACACACACACACACACACACAAAAAAAAAAAAAAAAAAACGTCCAGCCCAACATCCCCTCATATACCCAGCCTGAGTGGTTAGTCCTGTGCAAAAATGTCATCTACAAGCTCACAGATGGAACCATTATACACATCTTCTGCTTTTTCTGATCGGTTCAGACTGAAACTTCAAAGTAAGATGCCCTCCAATCCCGTTTCAGTGCACCCCCACTGACCTGTATCGGGTGGAGGGTGACAGGGTGTTGTGGTAGCGCAGGCTGAGCAGAGCCTGGCCCACCGTGGCACTGCCAGAGTACATGGTGAACCTCCACAGGAGCAGCTGCAGCAACGCCCTGAGGGACCACGTCCAGGTGTGGTCAGACATACAGGTGATTCATTTAGGACTAGATTCTACAAAACGTCTTCTAAATCAGTGGTAGCCAACCATTTTGATACATCAAGCCTACGCTTTTCTTTTCTTGAAAATTATGCATCTCTGATGTTTATACAATAATTTATCTCTAGGCCACGTAAAATTGTTGCATTTTACACTCTCAGTGGTTAAAGATCCATTTGGTTACCAACCTTCTCAAGGACCACTGGTCCGGTTTGAAACTAGTTTCAAACAGTTTTAAATCATGACAGTTTCAGTGGTGCTCAAACTACAGTATTTCATGTCAAGGACCCGAAAAAACATTCATGTAAAATACAGTATCTTATTTTGTTTTGAATTGAGTTAAAAGATTCACAAGCCCGTACCGCAGCACTTAGTGCAATTTGTCAGTAGCTAAAGTATGACATAAAACTGTAAACACCAAAAGGGTGTTTCTATTTTAGCCCTTGAACGTAATCCTAGTTTTGGTGGATTACCTGACAATGACCAGGTAAATTAGAAACATTAGAAACAGTGCATGCATTCTCTAATTTTACACGACCAAAATATTTCAAAAATAGTCACGGTATCTGATCTACATGACATGTGACCTTGTAAATTGTCGCAAAAGCGGTGAATTTGTAAAGACGAATGTAAACGATTCCGACAAAGATCATTTTGAGCTGCTATTAAGTCCAAAAAATGCTATGCCAGGGCGATTACGCATCAACTCAAAAAAGTGGTCCAGTTACTGTATGTTGTGAAAAAAACAACATATTGGCTGTTTCCCCTACCCCACCATAAGATTAAA
Source organism: Benthosema pterotum (assembly GCA_039105355.1). Classification (NCBI taxonomy): domain Eukaryota; kingdom Metazoa; phylum Chordata; class Actinopteri; order Myctophiformes; family Myctophidae; genus Benthosema; species Benthosema pterotum. The sequence goes on from CM076982.1 coordinate 23,198,555, forward strand.
ATGGGGCCATGAGGTGTTCAAATTCACCTATTTACCGGTATATTGCTTTTTGATATTGTCTCTCCACTATGTCAATAGTGTATTGACACTAACACTTTCAGCCATAAACCATATGCCATGCATAATAACAAGTCTGAACCACTTTTTTGTAGCTCTAGCTCTTATTTTTTGGGGGGTGGGGATTTGCAAAAATGTGCCACAAATCTTCTCTTTGCGTTCTACCTGAGCTCAGGCTCCACGGGGGTGAGCAGGCCCGGCCGGCAGTGCTGGAAGCACTGGGAGAATCGCTCCCACACCAGCTGCTCCAGCGTGGAGTCCAGCTCGAAGGCGTCCAGCTGGCTGATGCGCAGCACCGGTGGGTCGCCTGCACTGCGGCCCGCTGCCGCATCCGCACCGCCATGATCAGTCCGTCTCTGCCGGCCTTCTTCTTCCTCTACAGCAGCTGGGAACAGAGGAGAGGAGAGAACAAAATGAAACCAAACGCCGGTCCAGGTGTTTACAGGGGCGGATCTAGGCATGAACATGCCCTGACTGCCCTGACTGTGCCACCAAACATGAAGGCCTGCAAAACATCCCATGATATTTCAAAGTGCTTATATTTAAAATGATTTGAAACACTATTACTGCTACTAACTAACTACAGCTGTGGCACTACTAAACCAACAGCATTTCATCATTGAATACAGAAAACTCTCTGAGTCAGACCTTTAGCTTTATGCATGCTGCGTGTCTGTTGCAACTTCAACGACAACTGATGTTATTATTGATGCTTTATACTTGCCTAATAAAAGTCCTGTAATTTAGAAATACAGATCATCAGGTTTAACCACTTTTTTCAGCATATACTACAGTACATTAGCTATTTCAACATTATGAGAATACTAAGTAATTAGATCCTGGTAGTTGTTTCCAATCTTTTCTGGATCAGCGCCTACTTGACAGCTTTTAAGTGACCAGATGGGCGGCTGTGTATTTTCAGAGAATATTTATTATAATGATCAATCAATCATTATTGTTGGACCAGTGGGACTAAACTAGCATATTTCATAGTCCCTGTGTGCACGTATCTGAAAACTCAAGAAAGAAATATTGAAAGTATGTTATTTTTAACGTTATTTCAGCACACACACAAAATATCCTAGAATCACTGCAGAATAGAGACCACACAAAGAGTCAAATAAAGTATTAACAGCAAACCCGGAATGTGACTGCTGTTGGGGACCAAACATTGGGATGATGCTCTGTTTGGAAAGTTTTTCCTTTTTTTGCCCCTTCCCCCCTCCTCCCCCTTTATGCACGGCAACGGAAATCACTTTTCACATGTAAAACCCATCCATAATGCAACCTTTGAGCCACGCAATGCGGAGGAGCACGGGGGTCTTAAGACTAGTTTCTAAACACACACACACACACACACACACACACACACACACACACACACACACACACACAGCGGTGCACATCCAGGGCGAGGCCCAGAGGCCTCTGCTCCCTCTGGAGATAGGGTGTGTGTACAAATCACATCACCGGGGATTAGGCTAACGGCGCAGTCTCTGCTACACCATAAACATCTGCCAAATGTGGAACTGCTACCCCAGTCCCCCACCCTACCGCACTCTCCCCCACACACACACACACACACACACACACACACACACACACACACACACACACACACACACACACAGCTACTCCATATGGGATCTCGCTGCTGCTGCTGTGACGTCTGGGTCTGTTTCCTTCCTACTACTAACGCACCGCATCGCTCCCAGTGTCACTCAGTCCCCCCCCAAACGGTTTTAATATGCCCTATCCTCCAATGAAACGCCTAGGAAGTGAAGGGCTAACGAAGTGACTTAAACCGTGGTGTGGTGGGGTAGGGTGGGGGGGTGCGTAAGAGTGGGAAAGGAAAAGAGAGAGAGAGAGAGAAGAGAGGGAGAGAAAGCTTTTTAAACAGCGTCTTTTGTGTCCTGCTGAACAGGATTTGTCATGAGGCTTTAAGAGAGATTTCAGCTGGGTAAATATGGCATTTTTTTGACAGACAGAAAAGGAGAGAAAGATGATGGTCACTTTGGATGCTTCTCAAGAAGAAGGAGAAGGAGTGTGTGGTGTGTGTGTGTGCAGGCAGGGGGGTGTTTGGGGTTGAGGAGGGTGGGTGTTATTGTGTTGAACAGGACCATGCGCGTATTCATGATGTTTCAATAGGGCCCCCGCATACACACCGGCCGCCCGAGTTAGAACTTGCAAAGGAATGGAAATCAGAGAGGGGGGGAAAGAAAATTCACCGCCGAACTAAAGCAGGTGTGACAAATGCATTGAGCTGCGTTTTTTAAAATGCTGCTGCCGGCTGGCTAATGTGCATCTCGGTCGGTGTGAACTAGATCTGGGTCTTGGGTGAGTTTGAGGGGACGGGGGAGAAAAAAAAGAGAGAATTTGAATGTACGCTGCTCATACTCATAAACAGCGTTAATTTATTTATATTTTTGATGTGATTTTTTTCTACTGCCTTGATAGGAGGGAGTGCAGAGGGTGCCATAGATTAATATGCTGCCGTTGTGTGTCAAGCAAAGCCTCGCTAGCCGGAGCTCTAATACAGAGCTAAGCTAATCCATCAGTCTATATACTGTACACACACACACACACACACACACACACACACACACACACACACACACACACACACACACACACACACACACACACACACACACACACACACACAGAGCCAGGTGGTAGGAATCCCCGTCACAGTAGCAGTATAGCAGCTCTCTCTCGGGGGAGAGCAAAACCCCGGGCCCCTGGTCCGATATTCTCTTCAAAGCCTTTTTATCGAGCAGTTTACAAGTTATGAATGAATATGTTTTATTTGGGGGAACACGGTATTGACAGCCACCTATCAATAGTAATGTGACTATTGTCAAGGGTTTGTCAATATTAATGTAATTATGATGTAGAGAGGGGGGAGATCAGAGCGATGCCGGCGTCGGGGGGCCGAGTAACATCTCGTGCCCACTACCATATCAATAGCAAGGGATTGCTATTGACAGCCTCCCTTCAGACTTGCAAGCCACTTGCCAAATATATAACAAGCAGACACTTCAGTCAATGCCGGCCTGCCTATAAAAATTAAGCATTTGAATTTACAGGGCTTTGACCGCGGACAGCTGGAAATCCATGCTCCTTATGTAATAGTCAAAAGTCACAATCAATGCCAGTGTTTACCGAGCACAGTAAACGGAACGGACGTGTGCGTCGCGCAGGGAACGCCGGCGAGTGAGCGAGCGAGGGGCGGGCGTTCTGTGCACATACACACACACAAGCCTGATGTGATGCAGTGACAAGGGGAGTGATTTCATAATTCTAGTGTGGATGCAGTACAGTGGCTATAAATGCCCTCTCCTGGACCAATGGTGCCAGACACCCCTCTGCCCCAAAACCATACAAGAGTGTGTTTCAAATGTTTAAAAAAATATGATCTCTTTCTCATGTTTTCTGAGAATAAAATAAAAATCACATATATAAGAAAGGAACTACAATTTAAACGTGTTGCACACCAAAAAATATTCAATGCATTATAGATTTAGAAATGATTTCGATGCATAGTCAACTAATTGTGTTGGGGAACCTCCCTGCACATAAGATCCAATGTTGAATGTCTAAAAAACACAATTTAATCGTTAATCGGAAATTATTTGTGTGACAGTTAATTATCAACTGACAGCCCTATACTGTCAGGTCGGACAGAGATATACTACTAGGTCACCACTAGCGTGATATACCTCCATCCAGACCCCTCTGGCTGAAAAGCCCCTAAGCTACTACTGTCTGCCGATAGAGGAGGAGGAACTAGAGGGGAGGGAGGGTGGGATGGAGGGGGGTTAACATAGATAAGCATGAACCTCTCCTCCCAAGGAGCCGACCTTCAGACTGGCAGTCACAATAGGCGAGGGAGGGAACATTCCTGATGCGCGCAGCACGGCCGTGGTTTGGGCACCCGGGGAATAGCCTATAGACAAGAGAGGGTGGTGGCACTGTCTTCTTCATGACCTTGGCTTTGGCTTGCAGTGTGTCTGGGAGAGGAGAGGAGAGGAGAGGGGGAGAGGAGGGGGTTTGCTTTTAGGAAGGAGGGCTGGGGGGGTTGGGGGAGGGTGGTGGTGGGGTTTGGCAGCCCGTGTTGATGCTGTTTTTTTTCCTTCTCACAATGCACGAACGCTCGGAAACCATCCACAGGGCTGTCATTCCAAACGCCAGTTGTAAACCGTCTGGCCAAAAAGTCTCGATTTAGCCTCCTGGCACGGCATAGTATGCGCTCAAATTCCAAAGCACTTAGCTATGGTTGTTAGCGGCATAATATATTTGTTGAAATAATACATAAACGGTCACTTGGCTTTCTATTGATGCCTGTAGCGAGAAATAGGCTGTGTGTCGGCGACGCATTGCTGCTAGCTGCCGGATTACAACTTTTACATTTTCAGGCCCCTCGCATGTAAATTAATTTGTGTAAAAGGTCTGGCGGAATATAACCTATTCCTCTAAGCACTCCAACCTCGTTTTCTCTCCCTCTCTCTCTTTACCCCCCACCCCCTCTCTCTCTCACTTTATTGCCCTTCTTTCGCCAGGCAACGAATACAGGCCTATTAGCCAAGGCTTTGCTAATGTCCTCGCTATGAAAACGGATGGGAATGTCAGATTTAGAACTTTTAAAAGAGTGATGTCATGCGACGCGCGGCCGCCGACCACAGGCATTACAGGGGGACGCTAAGATTACCCAGGCGGTAACCAGACTAATTGTTATGAGTCTGTTTCATGAAAAATGAATGTGTGCAAATGTACGGCTGAGAGAGGGGTCCTCGGGCTCTGTGTGTGCGCGCGTGTGTGTGTGCGTGTGTGTCGCACGCTAATGCTTTATCAAGGCTCTCCTCTTTCTGTAATCACCCAAGACTCCTTCGAGCCATGAGGGTGAGGGCCAAGTTAATGCCTGAAAAAAAGAGAGGGGAAGGGGGGGAAAAACATCACTTAGAGAAGCACATCCGACACACACAAAAAAACAGCGCTCTGCTAATCTGGTTTGCTCAGAAGGTAAATTATTAAGGAGAATTAATTGATTTTGTGAGTATGACGGTTGGGAGTATGCTAAGGCAGTATGAGCAATATGTATAGAAGGCTTGCAAAGAAAGAAAAAGGAAAAAAAAACAACTTAAAAAGTCATGAAACATTTACAGGCCAGAGAGGCATATCGAATGAGCGGGAGAGAAAAAAGGAGAACAGGCTAATGAATGAGAAAATTGAACTTGTGTCTTTCTTCTAGGAGTCAGCGCGAGAGCACTGGGGCGTGGCATCACGCCGAACAACATGTGCAACCCGACGAGACAGAAAAGCGATGAATCCTTTTACGTTTCATTATTATTGAAGAATTATTGAAAGACAGTAGGAAATTGAATGCATGCAAACCACTTGAGCCACGGAGGAATCCGTATTCTGACTGGGGGTGGGTTGGGGGGGGGGGCATTTGAGGAAAATGCCAAATGAAAAGATGAAGAATGAAAATACATTGGCGTAGATGCAGGCTGAGATGTAGCCTCAGTGATGTCCCACAGTCATCTGGGTTTGGTGGTCTCGCAAACAACAGTTGACCCAGCAGGGGCGAGGAAGTCCTGGCTTATCAGTATAAGACCCACTAGGTAAAAAACAGGGCCTCCAGAACTACCACTGTATAGTCACCAAGATAGTAGAATGTCAGTAGTTTTATAATAATGACAACGCAATGACAATGCAAACAACAATAATAATATTGTTGTTTGCATGCGGGTGTGTGTATATCGCTATATCCATCCCGCTATTTGTGTGTGTTTCAGACAATTCAACTTTCTAAGCCTACATGTCTGAAATGCTGTTTATTCAAGAAGTACAATAGCAGCGATGAACAATGGTAGCAGAAATGTGCTTTGGATCTACACAGCCTCTGTCTACTTATTGTGAGACCTCAAACAAATAAGCCTGTATTAAGCATTATGAAAACAATAAAACTACACAAATTATGTTTTGTTGTTATGTTATGTTATGTTTTGATCGGATAGGGTAGTCACTAGGAGGAAATAATTATTTCCCTGTACTGTAGGTGCATAAATCCCTGTGCCGTTTCACATGAACTTGTCTTTTGTGACCTTGCGACCCCCGAGTGAGATCACAGCCCAATTTAACTTTAGTGATTTCTTTTAAAAAAACACACTCATTATACTAAGTGTTCACACACACAGACTCCCGCACACACACACACGAGCACAATCAACCGTTGCATGTTTGTTCTCTCCGTAATGGCATTGTCTCCTATAATTCTTCAGCTCTGAGGCTTATCAGTGTTTTTAACAACAACAAAAAAAATCCAAATCTGCCCCATTTTGATAATAAGTCAAGAGCATTATGTGATAATGACAGCGGGGGGATTAGGTTTTGGTAGGGTGTGGGAGCACAGCAAAGCAAAGCAAAGCAATGCACACACATGCACACGCATGCGCGCGCGCGCACACACGCACACGCACACACACACACACACACTGGGAAAGGGAGATATAACGACGACAGAGTAGAGGCGGGCAACTGAGATGACAGGAATGAAGTCAGTATAATCTCTTGGAAATCAATAAGATCAACTTTGCTATGAATGTCAATGTGGCAGTTTTTGATCGCCGGCGCCGATTATTTAGAGGAATAATTGGATGATGTGGAGCAGTATATGCTGTTAAAGAAAGCATTAGTGTATAGTGTACAGCCACTATGCAGTGACTGCCATAACGTATATATGTATGTAAGTCTATAATGTTATTATTTTTTCCCCCTGTCACATTGTTTATTATTAATATTCTGTTGTAGGGGGTGAATTTTCCTCTTTTTACTAGACTTGTATTCCTGTATAATAACAATAAACATGCTTCAACACAGTTAGGGAAAAAAGAGGTGGGAGAAAGGGAGAGAAAATAAGGGGTAGAACGACTAATCAACAAAAATATATCCACAAATGTACACATTTGTGTACTGTACACACAAAGCCATGGACTGTCATCTTTCATTAACAGAGGAGCCTCATGTGGCCAAGGCTAACATAGCATTACGCATATGCACCAAAACATACAAAAAACAAAACCTATTCTCTTGTCCTAATCCTCAGTGGATTGTACCTGTTCCAAAAAGTCCCAAAGTTTTGAGATGAAGTGCTGTATGCGAGGAGGGGTACCAGTGGTTAAGAGAGGTGACCATGGGTAAGTGCTAATCTGACTCCTGCCTGCATCTGGTCTCTCTCAAGCACAAGAAGAAGCAGCGGGACAACATTTTGGAGTATATTGAGCGTATTGCTCTGATCAGCATTTGATCAGAGTGCATTGTCTCTGCCTGAGAGAAAACAGATGGATGCAGGAGGAGGAGTCTGCTTAGTGAAGTGCATCCACAGCAGCAGGTGATAGACATCACTGAATAGATAGAAAGACATCAAGTGTATAGAAAGACGTCATAACCTTTCTGTCTGTCTAGCTAGTGACTGATTTCACATGAATAGTGAAAAGAAAAACTTGAATGAATGAATCTGATATTGAAAGCATAACTGTACAGATAAGAAGTACAATAATATACTATGTGACTGCTATCTACTGTATGATTGCATGGATTAAGCAAAATACAATCTCAAAGCTGTAAATGTAATGATGATGTTTCAGGCCGACCAGCTGAAGAAATAGATTTGATGTTAATGCGTTCATGACAATTCTGAGACCATCAAGATATCCTTCACTTGTGTACCTTTGACTGTCTAAATACTTCTCCAATATCAATGAGGTTCACACCCTCAACTACAGAGGGAGTTCCACAAACCATGTGCAATCCATATTCGGCACAAACAAGTAACTAAATTAATTTAGCTCCTATTCCAACAAAAAAAAGTAGAACGCCCTACCAACAGTCATTAAGACAGGCAAATCCACTGACTCCTACAAAATCGTTCTCACCTACGGTTGGCTGCAATTTGACATTGGTCTGTCAAATCTCGTTCCCCCACCGACCCCCTTTTTCCCCCTCACTCCCCTTATTTTACCTCCTCTATGATTAATTTCCTGTTTTTTTTGTATATTTGCACTTCTGTTATGATGGAGACACTAATAATTTGGCAATCCACCGTGCAACTGACAACGAAATTAACAAGTAGGGCTCAACTTTGACTTATTCTTGACTATTTATTTATTTTTGCAGAACATGATGTTTTGTTGGACTTTATATGTAAATTATGTTGTGTGGTGTTGATTGATGGTTGGCTCAGGAGCAAACCAACTAGGTCTGTGTAGGGGAAATGCTATTTTTCTTTGTATGTGTGAAGATGGTGCTCCAATGTTTGTAAATAGTTGAGTTATACAGGTATGTGACCTTTTAAACTGTGCATTAAGAATCATGATGTCTCTGGACATCGATATTTAACTGGATGATTGTGAAATCAATTGAGTCTTGGTATAGTCCAGTGGGAGGGGCTGAGCCTGTATAAGAAGGGAGCCATGCCATTGCCTACCAGTCAATATAGGATTGTGTTGGTGAAAGGACTGGAGACCAAGCCAACCAGTTAATGGCTGAAAATACTTTTGTTGTTAATGTTTCATCATGGGTCATCTGGAGAAAGAAAGGTGAATTCAAAAAGGACAATTTCATCTCTGCATCCAACTACTCTGTGTGGTAGTTTCTACAGTCTTATCCAGTTTTGGGGAAGTTTTCCCTACTCGCACCTCTTATTTCTGCAAACACTACACTACCAATTGCAATGCTTATGATGTTGTTTCATTGTTGGTTATCATTTTTGTATGGAGTTGTGCTTGTAATGTACTGCCATTCCTCAATCTGTTAAAACATTCTCAAACAATCTTTCAATCAGTCAGTGAGGATTTGTTAGGAGAATTGTAAAATAAAGTGCATCCATTGGAAAAAGTATGTTCCCCCCCCCTGCTAATTTGCGCCTGTACTTTCTTTGAAGTGTACCCATACAAGAGCCTTGTATGTATCTATTAATATAATACAAGGTTCAATTTTAATCAATCAAAACATTATGACGCTCTCACAACCCCCCGAATAGACGCTCGCTTTCGGTAAGAAAGTTACATCGGGCAGATAATCAGAAATCGACATTCATGCACACACACATGCCAGGTTACTGAGCGAAACGACGGACGAGGGTGTGTATTTACCCATTTCTTGGGATGTGATCGTAAACAGCAACAGCAGACTCTCCTATATCTGTCATAGAGACATCTGTATGTTTCAGCTGCATGCATGTAAACAAAAACCCTACTTCCGGGGTCCCGCCCCCTAGAGCCAAACCGACCAACGGCGTGAGCGTTGACAGCCAACCTGACCGCAGCGAGCCAATCGTGGCGCGCAGCGGCAACGGGAGCGGCAGCAAAGGAGTCCATTCATTGGGGGAACTACAAGCCCACGAGTCCACCGAAAAGAGCAGAGCTACAAGCTCACAGCGCGGCGCGGAGGTCGATAGACGTGAGCTTGCAGCTCTGCGCCCTCCCGCCCCCCCCGGGCGAGGGACACCGTCGCGCGGCGAAGCATCAATTTTAAAAAGCTTTCCTCAGTTGTTATTAGTAACATAACGATGGATGGATATGCAAGGCTGCACAATTACGCTGCGAACAAACTTTATTATCACGACATTAGACACTGAAAAGCAAGAAATTCAGAAGAAATGGCACCTGCAGTTACCAGCAGGTGGACTTAACTATTAATTATTACTTTTTAACAAATAATTAATAATAATTAAGTCCACCTGCTGTGTATGGAAGTTCGTGTTTGTGCACTTGTGCACTAAAAGTAATACTTTTTGCAACGTTTAAACAGTAACTAAACTAATCATGAGTCGTGAAAACGGTACCACCACCACCAACAACAACAACACACAACTGCCCTCCTCCTCCAACAACGCCGTGCCAGCACCACACCGTGACTCGGCGCGGAGAGCAGCCGGGGACAGAGGCACTGCGGGCGGCGTGGGGGCGGCGTTGCTGCTGCTGCACGTCAAACGTCTCCTCGGTGAATTCACGAGCCTGTATGAGGACAGACTGAGATACATAGAGGAATACACTGGGGATGGCGAAGACACTACTCTGATGCTGAGGGTAGGTGAAAAGCACAGTTACGCAAACTCCATTGACTCCATGTTGGCACTGTACTGGTAGTCCAATCATGGAGGCTGAGTCCTAGGCAGAAATGCATTGGATTCAGGAAACAGCGCAGTTTAATATTCTTTTAATAAATCCCTTTATTTAGGTTGTTTTGTAGTAATAACACAACATAAACGTCGCCGAGCCTTTAGTGGTTACTGTACAATACTTGCTTACTGTACAATTACTGTACAACACTGTACAAAACAGCTCTTATTTGGACTTCCTTCGTTGAAAACTTCCAATTTGTCCCTCTTTCAGGCTGCATGAACAAGTTCATGGCCCCTCAATGTCGCAACTGTTTTACTAGATGGCTGTGGGTCGAAGATATCAGTCTAAGGAGCGTTTCGTTCAGCCTCCTGAAAGAACAGCCTGTTTTGGCAAGCGTCAACATCGAAAACGTAATAAAAACTAGGGAAACTATGTACATGCAGGACGGACGGAGTCTCACTGCGACTCGATTTTTTTCTCCCGAAAATAGCAAAAGCACTAATGTTCAGTTAGTTTTAGAGGTTGTTGTTCCGAGTGATACGTCTGTGTTGTGTAATATGTTTTTATGGGACTCGGGTGTCAGCACTGTTTCCATCGGTAGCGTGGCCGAGTGGTCTAAGGCGCTGGATTTAGGCTCCAGTCTCTTCGGAGGCGTGGGTTCGAACCCCACCGCTGCCATAACTATTGGTTTGTACTATCGTGATTAGTCTGTGTTGCTCTTATGTTCTAATCTGGATGCCATGAAAAGCTGCACATGATGATGATCGTATTTTTACTTTTTCAAAGTAAGTCATAAACGGCTAGCAAAAAGTGGACATGCAGCACGTTAATGTTAGTGGATGCATGATCATGACGTCACACGTGTCAGACCAGTTAGCACTTCCACATTTGACCACCAAAACTTGATGTTCAAATGCTTTGTATTCAGGGTTTCTTCCTGTAAGCATTGACAAACAAATGTGCTAATGACTGAGCAGTGATATAGTGATAACACTATCGTGTAAAGCAGTGGTTTTCAACCTCTTTCATAGTAGGCACTATTTATTCAGCATTTCAGCCACAGACCAATATAAATCAAAATAACAATTCTTCTACATTTTCTCATGTATTTTCTTGAAAATGAAGCAATTCAGAAGTTTAATTATAATTTCTCTTGAGAGGGTAAAATGAAAACAAATGCACCCATAAGGGTTCATTTCGTTTCATTTTACGATCTCAGGAGTTACAGGTCTAGTAAGGGTCCGTTTGGTTACCAACTGTCCATCATTTAGCTGGGGACCACCAAATCCAGAAGACTGAACTAACCCTTTAAGTTCACATAAGCTGCATCAGCCCTAATTGCCCTCACTGTTTGTGAATAACCTCGTTTATCTGTATCCATAACGGATCTGTTGTGTTCATCTGAGGCAAATGAGAGTGCATCCTGTGCACAATGGCTGCTGGGCCATCATGAGAATGACCTGGCTGTCCCCGCTAGACAAATGGCTTGAGGAAGCATAGGGGTGCTTTCATAAAGACCACAGCACTTGTAACAGGTGGCAAATTGCATTAGGTATCCATCCGAGCAGGGAGAAATCAGGAACAGGGATCCACACACAGTCATATTTTAAAAAAAGAAAAAGGAAAAAAAAGTGGAGTTCCTAATCAAGGGGATTGTCATGTGACATAATTTAGCTCCAGAATGTGGCCTGTGCGAGCCGGGGCTGTGCATCAAAGAGAGGGTAACAAGGTTTCAGAGATGGGTTTTGGTCAGTCTGCCCCAGTAGTGGGCCCACCTAACAAGGTTATATTTCCAGAACCCAAGAGCTTCCAAGTCCTAAATGTTGACGTGAGTAGTCAATCTTAAAGCTTTATGCTCTAAAACGCATTTCTCACTGTATCCATATTTTCTATTGGAGGTATTGGTTACAAACATGTTTATTTATAAATTAAAGTAGGTAAGTAGTCGATTTCGTGCTAGTATGCAGCATGGTGTACTCAGGATTTGAACCAGGATCTACTCTGTGAGTCTGTGGTGGACCAAACCATTGCCGCTCTTAAAACTAGGAAAGCTACTTGTCTTGGCCAGGGGAGATATTGCAAGTATGAGCTCCAGGCTGTACTACTAAACTACACCCAACCACTACAGATGTAACATGCTGTACCAAACTCGTTAACTGTAACATTTTATTTGCAATGCGTTCCGGCATTAAAAAGATACGTTAGAGGGAATTTTAGTGGTGGAATTCAGTGACGTCCATATGACAAACTAGGCCTATGGTTAATAAGAGTCGGAATTAAGGATGTTTGATGTGGCATAATACACATCAATACAATATGACAGTGCAGTGATTCTCTGTTTGGTTTAGCTTATCCCTGGCTAGGTGAAACAACGATTGTAAGTAACCCAGACCTGCGTTGTGTGTGTGCTCTTCCACATTTCAGTTCAATAAAGCACGATTTTCTTCAAAGAATATACAGTACAGTACAGTCATATTGTAGTCATAGATACTGTGTGAGCCTTGCGAATGTTTTACCATTTCTTCCCTATAACTGAGCCATCAACGATACAGATATTAATTTTGGTGTCTTGATCTGTTTGTCCATTCAGATGAAAGTGGGTGTCCTGCAGTCCTATGTGAGTGACCTGGCAGAGCAGAACCAGGTGCTGGTTCAGACCATCGAGGAAGTGGAGAAAGAAACACAGACCAAAGTCTCCAGGCTGGAGATGAAGATCAGCTGCTCTGGTGACACAATTGATGTAAGTTTAGATTTTCCTTTTGGATTATTTGAAACCCTTTTTTAATTGGTGAATGATGCTGTACATTCCTGGGTGACGCCATACTTCATTGCTATGTATTTTGATTTTAGACAGTACTTTGATAATGTGCAGTGATTTTTTTTTTTAATTTTTAGTTCGACTGTTCGACAAAATATGGATTGACATTTTCTAGACTAGGACACCATGTAGCTCATCCAGTGAGTAGATATGGGTTGATTGTGGCTCAGGAGTATAGAGCAGGTCATCCAATGATCCATGGGTGGGTGGTTTGAAGCCCGGTTCCTCCTTTCTACATATCAAAGTGTCCTTGGGCAAGACATTGAACCCCAAATTGCTCCTGATGTGCTAGTTGTGCCTTGCATGGCTTCTTCTGCAATCAGTGTATGAAAGTCTGTGTGAATGCATGAATGTAATAAACTATGTTAGCGCCTTGGATAAAGGCATTGTATTTTACTATTTAAATAGGCTTCTGGTTACGAAGGCGCTGTATGCTACCATTTAGATACGAATGAATCTATTTTCGCAGGTAAAATATTATCTGCTAGTATACTGAGCCTGGCTTTGCAACACTGATCTGGACATACTGTACTGTAATACACAAAAGAAGAAACTACACAGGCGGTACAGTGTACTTTGACATTTATGACCAAATGTCAAAAGTGATCAAATGCAAGAACCGGGGAGAGGTACCTTGTTGCCTGTCCATTTAGATTTCTACCTGCATAATAAGATATGTTGAAAAATATATGTATGTTGACATATTAAAAAAAAGTATGTTGAATTTAGTAACCAATCTGTCAATTGAAAAGAGGGATTCAGGCTGGCCATTTTACACTAGAGCTAACCATCCTTGATAAGTTAAAACGAGAAGTTAAAAGCCAATTATTCACCTACTCTAAAATGTATCTGAAGTCACCCAATAAATATGGAAATTATTAATACATATTAAAGATTTTGTTTTGGTGAAATATAAAGTAGTTCTGGCCATTTTGTGAGCACAACCCCACCACGGGACTCTGGACATCAATTAATACAGTTGACACCACTAAGTAGCAAGTATCCCCTCTGTCCATGTGTCCGTCCGTCTGTTACCAGCTAATCTCCGGCGCCGTTTACCCGATCAATGCCAAAATGTGCACACACACTCCCTGAATGCCAACGATGAACCTCTGCTCTGAATTTTCCAGAAGGGCCTAATATAGCGCAACCAGGAGGTTGATTCTTGCAATTATTTGGGAAAAATCTGTGCGTGTGTCCGTCTGTTACCAGCTAATCTCCAAACCGTTAACCCGATCGATGCCACAATTTGCACATACACTCCTGGATGCCAACCAGGAACCTATGCCTCAAATTTTCCACAACAGCCTGTTATAGCACCATCAGTAGGGCTATTTTTGCCATTGTTTTGCAAAAATCTGTGCGTGTGTCTGTCTGTTACCAGCTAATCTCCAAACCGTTAACCCGATCGATGCCACAATTTGCACACACACTCCCTGGATGCCAACCATGAACCTCTGATCCAAATTTTCCACAATGGCCTGTTATAGCGCCACCAGGAGGCCGATTTGTGGCATCTTTTTACAAAAAAATGTGTGTGTGTCTGTCTGTTAGCAGCTAATCTCCCAAACCATTAACCCGATCGACATCACAATTTGCACACACACTCCCGGATGGAAACCGTGAACCTCTTCCAAATTTTTCACAATGGCATGTTATAGCGCCACCAAGAGGCAGATGATGAACACAGCAGGCAATTTACATAAAATCTTCAACACACTATAATACTAGGTTGAGAAAAATATTCCACTCTTTTCACAATGGCTTGTTATAGCGCCACCAACAGGTGGACATTTGCAAAACACATTTCTGGACAAAATACATCAAATCATCAAATGCTAAAGTCATAATAATAAATGGTACCCTATTTACATTGGCCTATTATAGAGCCACCAGGAGGCCACAACCTATCCTGGCCTGGTGGAGACCTGTGCCCAGAAGGGCACTTTTCTAGTTTGATTGTGTATTGGGCTGCACCGCGACAGCAAAAACAAAACATTCCATTTTTGCGTCTGATTAGGTGACGGAATGATGAGTTAACAACAAACTAGCTTTTTGCATTTCAGAGCAATTGTCCCTCCAGCATAAAGGAACCCATTTGTCATAAAAAACAAATGAACCATTCAGAATAATCATACCTCAGTGTATAGTATATGTAACACCTTATATATAGTCTAATCGTATTTCACATTTTAACATACTGTCCATGCAAATAAATAAAATAAGAACAGTGTGCAAGTAAAGATTACACATAACCAACTATAATCTTTTTCATTTGGAATGTTTTGTGACGCATTCTTTGTTATCAGAATACTCTATTATTGACCATTTGATTTTATACTTTTGGATGAACGGTTGCAGCCTGTAACAATGGTGCAGAATAGAGATCAGGACCACATACTACTGGATGTTGGCACAAAAGTCTGTGCCAAGAGTTAGTATCGATGTCTCCCTGAACAATACATGTAACATCTAATTTCTGTCGATGTGCTGGTCAGTACCTTGCATGGTTTCTTCCACCACTGGTGTGTGAATGTATGAATGGGATCTACAATCTCTGTAAAGCGCCTTGGATGAAGGCGCTATATAAATTTACCATGACCAGCTGGCTAGCGGACCACCATACCTTCAGTTGACACTCTAACTAACTTAATATTCCCATACATAGGCATAGAAGGATAGCATTCATTGACTGTACTTTGACCCAGTTCTACTACCATGTTAAATTTAGATATCACTAGACCAGACATGCACAGTATCAGATATTTCCGATTGTATGACTATGCGAGACAGGGATTAGCAAAGGGCCTCGTAACGGTTAACTGATTCTCTAAGCACAATGGCTGGAATTGCTCCCACATTGTGGGATGCAGAGAGTTGCCATTGTGCTGCATGAAGTGTACGAAGCACGGATTGCAGTGAAAGGTCTCCCGTAATTATTGTGCATGGTTCCCCGAGAAACCACAAATTACCATTTCATTGGTAGCGGCGTGGAATGTGGAGGTGGCAAAGTAGTGTGCATTAAGCCGCTCTTTCAAGGTTTTATTTCTTTTTTTTTGTCTTTTCCCTTCAAATAAATAAATAAAGATCGCATAAACACGGGGCAGAACTGTAAACACATGACCACTTGATGTGGTGACCTTAAAGGCATTGTTCCAATTTCACCACGGCTGGGCCTCTGTCAACGTTTGCTCTCCTGAGTGGGTTTTTTTTACACACGGCAAAAGTAATCATGGGCCTTATTATACTTCTCAGCACTTATCTGCTATTATGGAGGGGGTCAGAGGGTTAGCTTCGTGTGCTTCCAATCCACGCGGTTCAAAAAGGTCACAGAACACAACAGTCAATGCTGCCCTTTTTTCCTCCAGCTTCCATCAGCCCCAAACTTAATTTTCTTACAGTGGCAAGCTTCAGCAAATGCGTCATGAATACTGGCATTTGTGTGCACTTTTTTGTTTGTTTGTTTTTGTCGCTGCACTCCAAATCCTGTGGTTTATCTATCCTTGCTATGAGTGATTTGACATGCAAGTGGCTTAGATGTTATTTTTTATTAATTCATTAATGACCTTTATTGAATTATTGACTCCAGCCTGTGAGTTCTATTGATGATAGAACTCAGGGTGCACCCACAGGTGGCTGGAGGCAGGTTTAGGCATTGGGGGGGGGGGGGGGGGGGGGGGGGGGGGGGGGGGGCCTCTAGTCCACGTTGACAATGAGCCGCCTCTAGTTTACTGATTGAAGGTTTTCTGTAATTATTGCATGCTGTATAGTACATATCCATCTGTACAGAGACTGGGCTATCATTAAGTGTTATTGGCTGTGGTGGGCAGTAACTAAGTACATTTAATTACTGATTACTGGACTTTGGGAAGATTTTGGTGCTGTTTTTGTGACTGTTTTTTCAGTGGTGATAGCATCGACTCATCATGACTATGAGTTGAGGGCACAGTACAGAGTACAGTACAGCTCCACTCATTTCAGACTCGTCATGATGATCACTCTGAATATCTATGGGGAACACTCAGGACGTAAGCGTACAAAATTTACCACTTAAGCTCCATTTCCCATATAGTGGAGAATAGTCGATCTACAAACTTGGTTTAGAAGCTATGTCCACTAGGGGTGGGACGGTTCACTTATCCCGCGGTTCGGTTTGTACCTCGGTATGGGGGCCACGGTTTCGGTTTCGGTACGTTTTGCTTTTTAAAACCAAATTGAACGTATAAAAAAATAAATCAAGATTTTCAAAACATTAAACAAACTTCTTCCTTTTCATTACTTACAGAAGAAAAAATGTATATTGCCCTTTGTGCCTCATGATTAGGCTATTTTCAAGGGAAATATAAAATACCGTCCTAGACTAATAACATGAATGCACGTTTCAGTTAAGTATCAGGCAGGTAGCATGCAGACATGCAGCATTGTAGACAGACAACAAAGTTAAATTAGTTTAGTTCACAAGACAATATCTGCTTTATTAATAAGGATATTATCCATACTATAATTAAGGAAATGTGTCTGTCTGAACCGAAATATTGCGGTTCATTAGTGTGTATTGAACCTTGGAGCCCGTATTGAACGGTTTGGTTTTTTTCGGTGAATTGTCCCACCCCTAGTGACTATGTCCACCACTCGTTATTGGTGACTCTCAAGTGGTGTTTCTGTAATGTGTTGTCACACAACACAATGAATGAATGAATGTGACAAATAACATCTTTGATGAAGACTAAAGGTATAGTGCATTAATTGCTGACTTTGTGCGCTCTGGATAAGAGCATCTGATACATTGCTGTAAAATGCAAGACCTTCAGCAGCAGTTTGGAGTCTGGTGTGGATATTTTAAGCCTATGTTCAGCTGCCATCTTGAAAGCATTTAGGAAATACTGTCTCTTATGTGTCCACATTCATCATTTTAATTTTAATACACAAAGCACAAAGGGCCAACAGGCTTGTATATTATTGTATAACAATCTAATTATGTGGATCTTGGACTCCACGGGAACAGCGTGGCTCCACTGTGGATAATCCCTTGTATCTACATTTTTCGACTCTTTATACTACTGAAAATACAGCTCAAAATGCTGGTAGATCGGCAGTCTTTTTTCTTTTTGGTACTTTGGAATTGGATTCCTGAAAAGTTACATTTTTTTGACATGTGATGTACAATGGCTCCAAATGCCAGCAGCAATATTTAATAATAAGATATATTTGTATAGCACCTTTCATGACAAAATGCAGCTCAAAGTGCTTTACATTAGTGAAATTAGTTTAGCAATAGTGAAAAGAAATGAGGAAAACGGAACAAAAATAAAATGAAAACATATATACTGTAATGAAAGAGGCAGGACTTTGCAGATGCAAAGATGCAAGACAAAGAGGACATAACATATGGCATACAGTATTAAAAGTGCAATACAGTGATAAAAAATCATTTAAAAGCAAGCGTATGAAAGTACGCATCTTGAGCTGTGCTTTAAAAAATGTCTACAGAGGCTGCCTGTCAAAGGTATAGTGGGAGTTTGTTCCACACTGTCGGCCCATAGAAGCAAAAGGCTGCTGACTCAAGTACGACATGTGGTCCACACTCCACACCGCTAATTTTCAATCAATCAATTAATAATTTACCTGAGAAGGTGAAATCCACTGGGACAGTCAAAGCAATCTGATTGGCTTCTTCTCCCATTTCATGGACCAGTATCATTGCTATGCCTGAAACTCGTCCAGTGGGAAAGGTACTGTGGTGCAAAATCTATGCGCCATTAAAACAAGTTTCTAATTGTGTTATTTTTTCTTTAATTAATAAATAATCTCAATTAATCAGTTAAAGTCCCAGCCCTAATTGTTGCTTTTGTTGTTTTGACACCTCTAGCCTCTTTGCCGAGCCATGCCCATGCTGTAAAGTAAAGTAAGGTATTCAAGGTTGTTTACCGACAACAGTAAAGCAGCATGACACATTGTTGGGTGAAACATAATGGCTTGTCGCAGTGACATTGACCCATCTTCTAAGCTTTTGAATCTCCATTTTCACCCATCTTTAAATGTGATGCACTGCGTCTGTTCATGCCTTCCCAGTGTGTTTTCAGTAAACAAATATACACAAATGGACTGCCTCACTCAACAGTCTGTTAGGGGGCAGTAGTCGAGGGGACGCAACCAGCGTATTTCTCCTCCGATGTCCATAATGTGAAATCCAATCAAATGAAGAGCATTTAGAGCTACTTATGGACCGTTCCACCATGTAAACGATGCAATGAGCTCCGTAATAAGAGCTTGCCTAACGTCTGATTGAATCGTAATGTATGGGCCTGTTGATGCTACAATGGGTCTCGAGCAGTAATGGACACTAAACAGAGTTTGCTTTTGCGGTCGTAATATCATGAAATCTGAGGCTTATATTCTCCGTTTCTAAGACCATAGCAATTAGCCTGTCGTCTATTTGTCATCTGTAGGCTAATATGGATAAAATCAGCATGTGCCCCAGACGACAATGCAAACCGAGGTCAACTGTTGTTGATTTAGTTTTTACAAAAAAATTGATACCGTCTTTCCTTAGAATTTCATTTGCGATTTGGCAGCGTCTGGGTTTGTTAGTGTGGGATGAGATGGAATGACGAGGACTGGATAAATGTCTAGGGTTTTCACCGATTAATCAAATCCAATAAACGGTAACACAAATGAATACTTTATTGTGGGTTGACTCACATGTATAATTTTTCTAACATTTTCTTCTGCCAAGACCTAGGTCTCCAACAAAGGGACTGACCGGAACCCCTAGGGTGTCCTCAGAGTTACTACAGGATGGGCTGTCAAATCTTTCACTCCTAGTAGCATCGCTATTCTGGAACGCACATTGGCAAAGAGATTTGGTGCGGAAGGAAAAGAGAATCACAGGATCAAAGATCACGTTTTCAGGGTTCAAGTGGTTTACCATCTGAAATACACAACACTGATACTTCTGTCAAATGTGTCTATGAAGCCATTCATGAAATGCACGAAAGGCAAAATCTGAAACTCAATATGAAAACTGAAACACGTTTGAAACATGTTTGTTCCAACGAATGTAGCATATTACCGAGGAGGGGGTGGTGGGATGTGATGATAAAAAAAGGAAAGGACAAGGTCCTCCAAGCTGCGTATGTGATTTTCATCCTCCTGATGCATAGCGGCAACACTGTTGACACGCTTTCTTCATGAGGGTGCACGACGCGGCACTGAGCAGGCCAAGGTGACGACGACAACATACACAAAAGAGCAGGGTTCAGGGGTTATTCCTCCCCTCTGTGGCGAACGGCGCTCGCCGGGGCTGACTCACACACGCTACAATTACAGTAGTTTTAAACGTCGCCTCTCTTCTGCAGGACTTGAGCCATCAGCGGGAGACCTTGGAGTGGTGCGCGGGCGCCCTGCGCTCCGACAACACACGCCTGAGGTCGGACGTGGACGCCCTGTCGCTGCTCCTGCGACAAGTTACACACACGCTCAGCCTTGATGTGAGTCACATTGGATCTTTTATTCTGTTCTCTGTTCCTTCATCTCCTTTCATTCCCTTGTTCTGCCCTTTCTCTCCCTGTGTGTGAGTGCATGTGTGTCGGTTTGTTTCTGAAGTTTTCTGCAGATAATTGTACACAGTATTCGGTTTTAAAACTTAATTTTGCATTATTATTTTTTATTTAGTCATTATGCTAATGATTTTCTACCTTCCCCACCCCCACACATTTCTGCGTGTTGTCACCAGTGTTGGGCAATACAATATCTTTACTTCACTTATGGCCCCTAAGAAAAAAAGTGATAGGATTATATTATTACTTGAATCAAAGAGTAATATGTTACATACTACTTTATTACTTTCACCCCTCCGGTCGTATTTTTTGTGCGGTGGAAAGCGTTTTTGTGTACCCGCACATTTTACAATGGACATTAATATTTTTCTCGTCTTTTTCACCCAAATATTTAAAATGTTGCTGATATTTCCAGCTGTGGAAAGTCCATCATTCTGCTTCTATGTTTCCCTCATGTTTAGTCATTCTCCTTGTTTGAACGTTCTGTTGTTAACTTGTTTCTTTCTTGTGGTGTCTGTGGACATTGGAGAACTCTCTCCTTCCACTATGTCAGCTACTGCACACCTCTGTTGGTAGCTTGTGAATCTGGTCTTTTTTTCCTACACGAAACGAGCTAATTTGTAATAAGTATCACTCTTTCCTTCCCCGAACATGGGCCTATGGCGTTTGCGTATACAGTAGACGATCGACAAAGCCGGGATGCACCACTGTGTTTTCGAACCACAGACTCCATGATTATGGTCGTTGCAGGTTGCTGCAAGTGCGTGCATGTCAGTGTGTGTGAATGTGCAGGTCCTAATTCCCCGTGTTTAGCCCGCTGGCCGGCGGGTCGGTTTGGGTCAGACTGGGAGCCTGAGGGGAGATCAGTGCAGATTCAGGACAGATCAACTGGGATCATTAGGGATCACTGGCTCCGTCTTTGATCGACTCAGCCTGACCATGCATCATTCCTATACTCTCACACATTGCTCATTATTACCATACTATGTTTACCCAGCCATAGGGTCAAGACCAGTGACAAACAGTAACATGTAGGCAGGTACATTTACTTGGGTTTTGGACACAAGTACATTGAGGATCTTTTAGTTCAGTAGTTGATACTGTACTTTGAACTCCACTACATGGAAGGGAATAGTTACATTATGAATGACCCACTTACAGTATAGATTATGGTCTCATAAGTTTGATTCTGCTTATCTGCCGTTCCCCATGGAAACCACTGCACTGTTGCCACTGTTGGCTACATATATAGAGATAGGGTTAGTAAATCCCGAAATATAAATTAGTTGTGATCAGGTCCCTAGTAGTTTATAGGTCACAATCATCTATAGCCGTAGTCGCAATCAGTAAAAAACAGATCTGGTCTGTAGTTGCTGTTGGATCTCCCTGTCTCTCACATTTCCTGCATTTGCTAGAGCTTGTTTGTGAAACATTGCCCAGGAAAACTAAATAGCGTTTATCTTTCAACAAGGGATGATTACAAGATGTGTTAATTAAATGCTGTTTCTGGCCAGGGTCTCTAATATGTGTTTACATAGTGATGCAGCCTGCTGCTGCTGCTCTCGTTATATATTGCTGCTTGCGCCCATAAAACAGAATGGGGCCTCTTTAATTCTTTCAGCCTGGGAGCCGTGTGAGAAATTTAGCTCCACGGCCTGGGATCTGTGTTAATGAAAACATAATTACTCTTATCATGTGGGCCACTCACCAGAAGTTAGCTTATGACCTACTTTGTGCACACAGTTCATATAGTAGGAATAGAACGCTAAAAAGTTTCAACTATCACTCCTACACACACATTGTTACTTTTCATTCATTAACCACTTTATCTGTACTATTCTATTTTGGGCATGTCATTAATTATAGGTACAAATAAATGTGTTTGTGTGTTTATTTTACCCAAGAACAACATAAACACATAGATGTTTGCGGCAGGGTTGCTGATGGATTCCACTGTTGGCGGAATCTGTCTTGAGAGATTAATTAATTCCAAACTGGTGCCCGACACTGATGCCCCCCGAATAAAACTAATTCATAGTCATCATTCGCATTGGCTATTTGACCCTGTTGTGTACTTGCAATTATACGCCCCCCTCCCCTCCTTCATATGAGCTCCCTCCTCCCAGCTACAGCATGGCTGAAGTCGATGAACGGAGCGTGGTAACTGACCTCCGATCAGCATTAATAGGCCCCACTTTAGTTTACTGCTCTCCAAACCCTCGACCCCCCCCAACACCACCACCACAACCCACCCAATGTCTCTGAACTCTGCGACCTTTATCACACAAACACATGAGGCTTTGCTTGCACTGCGGTGGAAACTGGGATCGTAACAACTACATGCATGTAGACTTTGTAGAGTAATACTTAAGTATTGTAAGGTTTTTGCAATCTTTCCTTTTACTTGTACCCAACTACATCTCAGAGGTAATAACGTCATTTTTTTATTGAATTACTTTTAATCTATGGCCCCAGTGACCCCCACAAAATAACTACTTAATATTTCACCAAAACCAGAGCAAAACTCCCACCACTGGGCTCTGACAATCAATGAATATAGTTGCAAATACTATATTAATATTAAGGTATTTCATACAGCTTAAAAAAATCTGTACTATCTCTTTAATGAGGGGGTGCTTTTAGCATGTGTAACACATAGCATAAATCGGCAATATTTCGCGTTTTACTCAAGGTGAACTTTGAATAACAGAATACCTTACTGAAGTACCAAAGTATTTCTTCTTCTTCACTACTGAGGATGCTGAAGTGGGAGGGAGAGAGAGCGAGAGACAACGAGCAAACGAATGAAAAAGAGACAGCGAGAGACAAAGAGAAATGAAAGTGAGAGAGTGAGAGAGAGACAGGGGTCAGGAGATCGAGATGGTTGACCATGCTAATACTGTTGTTAATGACTTTCCCGTGAGTGATAATTGATCGTCGTCATTACCATATTAACTCTAAGCATCTCCCCCCCCCATGCGATCCTCAGCCTTCTCCACCCTGCCCCGTAATGGATGCCCTCGTTTTGATCCTTGGAATAATGAACTAATTAGCTTAATTAAAATCAATAGAGGTGCCAATAGCAAGGTAGACATCTCAGGGCCAGCCATCTCTATCCACTGTAGGGGGAGGTGGGGGGGTGATGTCAGAGATGTGCAGAGACGGACGGAGGATGGGAGCAGAGGAGAGGAGAAATGGAGAGACATGCACTTGTCTGAGTAAATGTACTTTTATTCAAGCTCTGTACTTATTTCGTAATAATTTTGAGGACTTTTTTTTTCTAGTTTCCGATTGAAAATACCTTAACTTCCACAGAGGCAAATTTGATAGTTTGACTTCACTACGAATATTTTCAAACTTTTAAAGTAGCTAGTCACTTTGATAATTAATACATACTGTAAATGCATAATCCACTTAGGCCCTATACAGGTAT
Source organism: Benthosema pterotum (assembly GCA_039105355.1). Classification (NCBI taxonomy): domain Eukaryota; kingdom Metazoa; phylum Chordata; class Actinopteri; order Myctophiformes; family Myctophidae; genus Benthosema; species Benthosema pterotum. Next base: position 23,222,549 of record CM076982.1, read on the forward strand.
ATTGTAAATCCTGTCTATTTGAAAATGTATCTTCTACATACAAGTTCACAACGCATTGCAATAAGCTTGTGAATCTTCGATTTCTGATGAAAACCTCATACATTTATTCATTTGAAAACTTGATAAATTGCTCAACAAGAACTTTTCAACACGTTTGTAGTTTTACTTGTAACAGAGTATTTCTACAATGCTGTATTGATATTTTTGCTTAAGTAAAAACAAAACAAATGACTGATAAAGTGTGGGGAGTGTACTGCAGGATGGTACAACAGAGAGAGAGAAAGAGCGAGAGATGGTCAGAAATCAGCAGAGAAGAGGGGGGCCAGTCTAAGCGGGAGAAAACGAGAAGACAGACAGACAGAAAGAGAGAGAGAGGGCGAAAGAGGTTCCTAATGCTGATTTATGAGTGCTTGACGGTCGTTAGCTGGAATAAATGGCTTGTAGGAGTGGCTGCAGCGTTGCTCCCTGGTACAGGATACTAAGTGCATTGTAAGGTCAGCCATAAGGCCAAACTTACATATGTAGTGCTGTGCCCTTGTAAACCTCTGTTAATATATCAGCCACGGGATGGAACTAGAAATAGACCTATCTGGAGCACGCCAGAGCCCTTTGCCTGTCATTAGTCCTCACAATAGGTTCTGCGTATAGTCTTCCTCTGTTCTAATTCATTTGTATATACAGTAGTGGAGAAAAGAAAAGCGGAAAGAAAAAAGCCTGAGAAATGTCTGGTTGATTTATTGCGCCTGAGCTGAGGCCGGTTGCCGTTTCTTGATTAGAGTGATGCCAGAAATACTATATTAAGCACCTGAAAACTACTATTATTCTGGGGCGAGTGTGAACTTGAAAATAGCCAATCGCGAGTGTAGAGATGCAAATGCTGTGAGCTATTTGATTGCCTGTTTTCAGTGACGAGATTTGGTAATGAGCGACAAAAAAACAAACAAAAAACAGACAGGGCCTATTAGTGTAGGCCCCTGGGTGACCCCAGTCAATAAAATATACCTGTTTAGGGCTCAATGTGCATTTTGCGTATCTCTTAATCTCTCTGATCCTACAACGGGGATGTCTAGAAGAATACCAACAAACTGACCTTGTTATTAACCCCAGGTGTACAGCCAGCACACTTGCTGTTGAATTCTAAACATAAGCTAAGTAAACTATGTTACCACGGTTAAACCTAACCCTATTCCTATCCGTAACCTCTGTAAAACTTAACCCCAGTAAAACTATTACTAACCATAACCTACATCTAACCTTGAGAAAAAGAAGGAATAACATGTTGCTCATTATATTTAAACTTATTCTTAATAAAACAAATAAAATATACAAAAAGCCCCCATACTGAGCAGTTGGCGTGAGGTTGACAGGAAAAAAATGGGTCGAGCAAATACTGTGTACTCTAGACATTTTGGGCATGATCTGGGTCTGTCCTGAGCCCTCCAAGCAAGTCCCATGATACAGTGCACCCATAGTGGAAGCTAATGGCAGATCACTATCGTTTTGCATGCAATGCGACGAGTGCGGCCCAGCCAACACCAAATGAGGGCTCCTGAACCGCTTGCCTTCCACGCCCTCCCATCTAGCATGAGGGTTGCGAGCACTGCAGTGTTGTTAGCTCTGCTGTCGGGCTACATGTACGCATCGGTGTACTGGCGTGGGTGATTTCCTGACTATGCCCTGGGTTGGCTAACACAGTGTGAGTTTGCTTTGCTGCCAGTTCTGGGTGAATGGCACATTGCCCAGCCAGCCTTGTCCTCTCTTTGACCTTGTATGTGACCCAAGCTGTGTTGCATTGTACAGTACCTGCCTTTGGACAAGCTCCAGTTTGATACCAACAAGTCCTTGGTGTTCTCACAACTCTTTAATAGGACAACTATAGTGAGTACTGTATGTTTTAGATTGTTATTAGAGAAATTAAATACAGTACATGAGTGGTAATTTATTTTCATCCGCTGTGTTTGTTTTGTTGTAGCGATATTTTTACTGGAGAGTGTGCATCTGGACATGGAGCTAATTATGATTATGATTATTTTTTTTCTTTTTTACAGAATTCCATAGTGATTTCCTTTTTAAATTATTTACTTTTGTTCTAGATCTGATATTACATCTGGCCACAGAAGATAACAGGATAAAAATGAGCAGGTGAAAAACTGACATAGTGATGCCATAAAAAACACATAATAACATTGTTTGCAGTTTTAGGATGTGACTGTCCACTTAAGCCCTTGATTCTGAAGGAAACTGACATATTTTTAGTATATATTCTGGCATTTTCAATGATGAATCTCTCTGCAAAAAATAGCTGATCTCCAAGCTTACAACAGTGGTGGTTTATGTTTTGGATAATGTTCCCTGCTGAATATGGATGGCCGGGTCTCAAGTGGTTAAAGGGAACTCCCTGCTAGTTGATAAATGAGCTCTTTGATTGCTAGCAGTGTCCTTGTGCCCAGTATGTATGAGGTTCACTCCAGTGCATGCTAATGCTTTATCCTGTGCTTTACTGTGTGTGTTATACATGTCCAATGATTGCAGCTTTGTAATCATGTCAAATGTAAAGCAGAATGCTCTATACTGGGGTGAGGTAGAGTGTGTTAATGTTTATGTTCCACTACAACTCATTGCTAAAGAGTGTTTGTTCAGTAACAGGGGTTTCTTTGTCCCTTCAGCTTTTCATTAAATGCATTAAGAAAATGCATTTTCAGAAACAGATGAAATTTGGGATATCAATGTCCAATCAGGATACATATATCAGGATACATATAATTGTCAATCATTTTCAAACCTAAAATACTCAGGGCCCCATTTTGATTGTCATAGCTATCAGGTCAAAACACCTTGTAGCTGTTTGGCTGTTTTGAGTCGCCAAACAGCTTTGCCACACCTCCAAGAATATCGTTATGTAAACAAAAGGTATCGTATTGTTTGACTTTGTATTGTACAAGAATCAGTATCTAATCTGTATCAAATCCCTGCCGGTACTTATGCAGTTGTATTTAGAACTTTAAAAAGAAAAACATCATGTGTTCAAAATCAAATACAATGTCCATCTATATGCATATGCCAGATCACTGTCTATATCCATTGTAATACATTTTCCCTTTAAAAACGTGCACCAAGCACAGGATTCCACACATATTTCAGGTATTTGCTAAATAGTTGCTGTATCGATTTCAATACATTGAATCATAGATGATGCAACCAACTAAGAACATCTGATAAGTTTAGCTGAACAAAATCCTTGCCGTCTGCATTCTGTCCATCCTGCCAGCTGTGAAATCAGTATAGGAGAGACGTTGGCTGAGGAGGTACACCAGCCATGCGAACCACCAACCACCAGCAGGTACAAACAAATCCCTATAGTGATGGCTTGAGCAAGCCCTACCAACACCAAAACACAGCCTTTATACCTATTGTACAGATGAGCAGTAATAGTTTTTTTAAGTAGGAAACTGGCATGCTCTTTCCAATTTCCAATCTCAGTGAGGTCTTTTCATGTTTTCATCCCCGGCTTTGTGTTGTGAGGTGGTGAGTCACACATTGCACATGCCCACATGCGTTGGTTTGCTTAGTCTTTTTCCTCTACCCCCGTGCTGCTTTCAGTTGACCCAGCTCCATGCGTTTATAAGGAATAGACAGGACTCAGGAGGAGTGGAGAATAAAAGCAGAATGCATAAAAGGGAAGGTTATAGTACAGATAGAAACGAGACAAGAAAAAAAAAGGGATGGGAGCAAGGGGATGAACCGGGACATTGTTCGAGTGGTAAACCACTTTCAAAACGGGGGGTCTCCTATTTTGGGCATGCCACCCCCTCACCCATTTACCTCTTTTTTTTTTTTTTTCAGAATAGCCGAATAGCATTTCTGCTATTCGGCGTGCAATGAAGTATGTAAGTGGTTAAGGGGCAAGGAGAGAGGAGATGGGAGAGGAGTCGACGAGGAGCAGGTTGAAAAGGAGAGAGGGAGAGAGAGTGGTAATTGACAGGACGTACGTGAAGGACAGCCTGACGACTCTGTGAATGAATAGCCATGGAATAAACCTCAGAAACAGGCCAACCTAGATTTCATGACCAGTCCCCCTTTATCCCTGGGTGAACTTGAGCAGCCCTTTTGAAGTTCTCTTCTCTTCTCTTCTCTTCTCTTCTCTTCTCTTCTCTTCTCTTCTCTTCTCTTCTCTTCTCTTCTCTTCTCTTCTCTTCTCTTCTCTTCTCTTCTCTTCTCTTCTCTTCTCTTCTCTTCTCTTCTCTTCTCTTCTCTTCTCTTCTCTTCTCTTCTCTTCTCTCTGATTCTTCCTACTTTCTTTCCGATTTATAGTGTGGAACTTAATTTGCGTTTGGTCAGATTAGCTCTCTACTTGCAACAATGCCTCTTTGCAATAACCTTTATACTCGGAAAGCCTGACTATTTACCTTTTTAGATTCCAAATTTTGGAAATAGCAGCAATTGTGGCCTGTTGTGGAGCGGGCGTTCTCTTATAAGAATGGAGTGAAAACGTCCAAGTACAGGTCGCATGGTGTTTATCTTCATAACACAGCAAGAAAAAAGTAATCTCTGTGATGCAACGTCCATGTAACGTGCACTCTCTCACTCTCTGACCATTACTTTAATAGTCTTTTCCCTCACCACTCTTTAATGAGATAGTAGTACCACACACACACACAACACACACACACACTACACTCACACTCACACTCACACTCACACTCACACTCACACTCACAAACACACACACACACACACACACACACATACACAAACATGCGCGGTAAACCTGCCTCTAACAAATGAGTTTACCACCGTGGACATAACCTTCACTGGGCTCATTATCATAGATTGCATGGCTTTTCATAAAGCTGAGACCCCGGGTGACGCATTTTACTAACGCGATGGACACAAACACACCACACACACACACACACCACACACACACACACACACACACACACACACACACACACACACACACACACACACACACACACACACACACACTGATCTGTAATGAGACCTTATTCCGGACACCCCGACTCCTGCCTGGCCCGTAAATTGCATCCGTCACTCAGACCATACATACTTAATCAGCTAATGTGTTTTATTCCTTATTATTAATTTCCACCGGTTTTCTGATTTATCTAAAAGCGCTACGGATCGCACAAATATGCTGTCTCCTTTACAGTTCACTGAGGGAGAGAAAGGCAGAGAGAGAGAGAGGGAGAGCAAGGGCCCTGTGCTTATTCATGTACTTAGGGGATTGCATCAGTAATGAATTGACTGGCTGTTTAGGCATACATAACATTGCCTACTACTCACCTTAATAATGTAAGCAGGTCGTAACTCCTGCTAACCCAAGGGTACCCGAGGCACATATAGACATACACATATGTAAATATACCCATGCACAATTGCACATACATATATACACACTGTGACACGTGCACGCGCGAATGCATACGCGGCAGCCTTTATTAGCCAATGACCTCTGCGTGTGCGCAAGGTCTTCTCTTTGTCGCATCGCTCCTCTGTGGAGCAATTCATGCATGTTTTATTATTGGGGGGGGATCGTGGGGGTGTGTGCGTGTGTGTGTGTGCGTGTGTGCTTTTCAGCTGACAGCGACGATGCACTAAATATTCAGTTGTTTGTTCAAAAATGTTTGCACAATGACGTCAGTCAGCTAGACGCTCTCTCTCTCTCTGTCTCTCTCACTCTCTCTCTGTCTCTCTCCCCTCTCTCTCCTCGGTTGTGTTGTTTACTGTGTTCTAAAGGCGTTGACCTGAAAGGAGAGTCGTCCATTAAGCAGACATGAAGGGTTCCGATCTGTCTGCGCCGTACATCAAATATTAACCTCTGCACTAATGGACAGGACCTCATCGCTCACTCATGTGTCTTACTGTCTCTCTCTGCCCTCTGTGTGTGTGCGTGCGCGCCTTTGTGTGTGTGCGCACGCATGCACACGCGCGCGTGCGCGCACACACACACACACACACACACACCACACACACACACACACACACACACACACACACACCACACACACACACACACACACACACACACACACACACAGTAACGTAGAATTAGTGAGTTAGATGTTGTGAGGAGCGTTTTCTTGGTCCCCACAAGAGAAATAGTTGTTTCATAACTTAATTAGGAAAACGATTGAGGTTGTTGTTAAGGATTGCACATTTTGTCATGCAGCTATGTTATGGTAATAACACAAAATGAATTGTATCTATCATGGAAGGTATGCTAACATTTAACACACATATATACACAGAGTTAACCACAAAGTTAAACACAGACGCACACACACGTACGTACGTGCGTCCGTGCACACACACGCCTGCGCGCACAGGGCTATGTGTTGACCTGTGAGTCATTAGTGTCAGCATTGATTTCCTTTTCCCAGAGTGACCTCTGTCACCACAGCCATAGAGTGCACACTCGCCCATATTTCAGCAGCAGCGCTGCCATGTCTTTCTGTCCGTCTGTGCCTCTCTCTCTCTCTCTCTCTCTCTCTCTCTCTCTCTCTCTCTGTCTCTCTCTCTGTCTCTTTCTCTCTCTCTCTCTCATAAACACATTAAACGTATACCCTCCCTTTTATGGGGAATAAAGATGGGGCCTTGCATAAAGTCCCAAGGGTCACCCTGCATTTTAACAGTGGGACACCATTGGTGATCGTCGCTTGAATTTCCTTGGCTATCGCCTAAATCACCCACTATTGCCGAATGCTCGCTCAAAAAGATAAGTTATTGTATCATTTTGCCCGACGTTGCTCTGTCCACTTTTTGACCATCGCTCGTTTGACTGTTATTGTCAGTACTCACCGGATTTCATAGACAAATAATGCACTTCCGGGAACTTTGTCCATCTATCGCCTGCTGTTAAAATGTACTGTTGCTATTCCATAGAGTTTAAAGGGCAAATAACAATCATTGTGCTTTTAATACTTGATAAGATATTGCATATATGTCTCAACCATATATGGTCTGAGCCTCAATCACCACTCTAAAACCATTTCTTCATGGATTTTGAAAGCAATTTAGCTGCTGTACAACAATGTCCTTAGGTGGTGGGGGCGCTGCTATGCAGATTATTTTATAGTTGAGTCATTATACCGGTAGCCTGGTGTAGCCCTCAATGATTTTGGCCCTGGGGGGGCGGGCTGCCGTGGCATCCACACGGCAGATGAGCTGCGCTCTGATTTGATCTCACTAACGTGTCGTCATCCCCGGCCCCTCCCGCGCCCGTCCACTGCTGTTCTACGTCACATCATTTAGAGCTACGCCCACCCCGGAAGGTTCACTCCCACTTGAAGGCCACTTTCCAACGTGCGTTAGTCCAGGCTTTCAGTTTTCGCGCAAGGCGAACGGAAATGAAAGCCTGGGTGTCGAGGCTATTACTGTACTGTATACCGGTACTACTGATGCTAGATAAAACCAGGATTGTTCAAATTCCATGTCAACTTGGAAAATCAACAAAGTGGAAATGCAAATTTGGAACTTAAGACTGAGGAAGAGGAGGAATTACACAAAGCAAGGGTGTATTGATGACATCATTATGAGGCCAAAACCAAATTAGCTGTTCCTGAGGGCAATTTCCCCATTAAAGCTGCTATATGATATGAAAGCTTGTTCAAACTTGGTTATTTGTGGGGACCGAAAACACACACATGGGAGCACCAAAAACACTAAAAATGTTATTTCATGTTATTTTCCCTTTAAGTGGTTAGTATTGAATCTGAGGAGAAAGTGTGTGTGTGTGTGTGTGTGTGCGCGCGTGTGCGCGCGTGCGTGCGGTTCGTGTCTGTATTATGTGTTCGTTTCCCCCTCCTCGTCTCGGTGCCCTCCTTTCAGACCCGAGAACTTCTTGTTCCTCTATTGCGTAAAAGTTTGTTTTTTTTCCCCCTCAGATTTAATCCTCAAGCGAAGAAAACGATGGCGAACCCAATTATTGAGCCATTAGCATAATCATATTTCACATTTCATCTTCTGATCTGTTTTTTTCCCACCACTATATTTGATCCTGTCGGCTTTGGAAGCTAATTTGAATCTGGTGAACTGTGCTGCTGCTGCCCTTGTCTTGGAAATGAACAATTTGAACTTTGAAAGATATATGATTTCTCATTATTTGTTTATTTTCTGTCGTTTTTTTTAGGCTTTGGGGGTTGAGTCTGAGGACACTGGTGTTGAAAGACGCAGTCGGACACAGGCCTCACACATGTAAGTGTTTATGGAGGTGTTATGCCAGCACACATTTGTGGGCCGTTGTATCCTATTACTGACTCACCTGCCAGTGAGGAGCCCCCACCGTAAGGACATGGAACCTTTTGCCCCAACACTCCCTGCTGATATGTCCCGTCCCCCAGGGGCGGATCTAGTCATGGGCGTGGGGGGGCAATGCCCCCCTAAATGCCCTCACTGCCCCACCACACGACCCAAATTTTGAATATATTTCGAATTAAAGTGCATATAATTAAAATGATTAGAAACACTATGCTACTAACTAACTACAATTGTACCACTAAACCAACAGCATTTCATTATTGAAAACACGTGTCTGTTGCAACTTCAACAACAACTGATGTTATTATTGATGCTTAATTGTCTAATAAAAGTCCTGTAACCAAAAATGGTATGGGCGCGACTTCATCGCCATGAAGCCGCACCCATACCATTTTCTCCTGCCCCCCCAATTGGGAAATGTTACATCCGCCCCTGCCCGCCCCCTGCCCGTAGGAGTACCTGTAGTGAAAAATATGACTGCCCCTGCCCATTCAAACTCATTTTCAGTGATCACCGCAAGCCCCGCGACCACCACTACTCATAGACCAACGCTACGCCCAGGCTTGCACTCTACCGAGTGCTGATCTAGTTTTAAATAGTAGCGCTTTAATTTGGAATATCTTTGAAAGTTGGGATTTTTGCATGCCATCATGTTGAGGCAGGTCAGGCAATCAGTTCATTTATGCCCAGGCCTAGATCAGGCCCTGTATGGGTCCCAGACTGCTGCTGTTTTTTTTTTTTTTTTTTTACACATTTTCTTTGTCAAGAAAGAAAGTTTACTGCTTTGCACGAATGATTTAAAACTTGTACCTAATAACTTCCTGAACACACACACACTCTCTCACACAAACACCGTGGTATGCAGATTCCGGTGCAGGTATCAGTGCTGGCCCCGGGTACTTCCATTCTCCCCGGGGAGGTGGAGCTCCCCGGGGACACACCACAACACCGCTGTCCCCATAGCAATATGCAAATGTCCACGCGATGCTCGTCGGCCAGAAGAAAACCTTGCATCTCCAAATTTACAACTTTCTTGAATTTCTTTTTCATATTTGATAACCTAGTTTCATTGTGAAAGTTGCGAATATAGCCGATCTACAGTCTCCCGCCACGTTGCATTGTGATACTGTTGTTTTACCATTTTAAAATGTTTTTTTTTTTTATTAAACAATATGGATAAAAGAAATGTACCTGGTTTTCACCAGACAGTAATATGATACTTCCCACTTCCTGTCTCAACTTCAACTCTGTCTGGAGAGTAGTTTTTTTTTCCATAATGAAGTTTCACACATTTTGACAAAAACTGATGAAAGAGTCATTTTCTGAATCTGAAAACCTTGTGTTCATACATATGCATGGACTGTATGCGCTGCTGTATCTATGGGCTGATTGCAGATTTGCCCGTCACTGGCCCAGACAGCTGGCCTCAACCGAACAGCCAGACTTATGTAAAACAGCTCCGATATTATACCCACCACATTGAAGTGCTGCCGCTAGGATTGGGGGCTCCCCTGATTGAATGATAATATTGTGTGGTTATGGATTTCATAGTTTCTTTTCCTAAATTAACAGTAAGAAGAAACAATGATAGAAATAAAAATCACACTGGTGTGATTTTTATTTTGTGTTGTTGCTTTGTGCTGTCTGTATGAGCACGGAATCGAGGACTTGGATTGGCTGATACTGTATATGATGACGTTTTCATCATCAGAAATCAAACATAGGGACATGAAATGTAATGCTGTGCATTTTCGTTGTGATGTTGTGTGACATGGGTTTTTAACCTTTTTGACACCCAGGCCCACTTTTTACTCAGCATTTGAGCCAGGGACCACCATTTGAGGACATTTTTTTTAGACCTACAGACCCCAAAACTAAAGATTTCTTTTGCTTTTGTCCACGATACCAGGCTGGATTTGGGAAACAAAAGTCCAATTCAGATGATGAATATTTTAACTCTTGAGAGCGTAAACATGAAACCAAATGGACCTGCAAGGGTCCATTTGGATTCATGTTACTAACTCTCCATCATTTAGCTTGGGGACCACCTGGAATCCTCTCTAGATTCCTCTCCGGGGACTGGTCGTCCCCGGACCACCGGTTGAAAACCCCTAATGTATAAGGATGGGTGTTTAAAAATATTATATAAATTTGAAATGATTGAATTAAATTAAATTAAGACTTTTCATTGCCGTAGTCGTCATAGTCACAGGTTTTCTTTAAAATCTTTGCCTTTCCACATCCAAAAGGTCAATGGATCACCAAACAACATGCCACTGTAGACATTGAGGGGTTTTGTATCACACCTTGAGTATAATAAGTATAACATACTAAAAAACAAAGTAAATTAAGTGACTAAATCAATTTTGGTAAAATGTAATGGCAGGCAGGTGGAAACTGCGTGCGTGCGTGCGTGCGTGCATGTGTGTGTGTGTGTACATTCTTGCCACAAGCGTCAACATTAAACACAGCGGATGGAAAACCACCCTCGAGGGTAACATCACTCTTCCAGGTGTGTGTGTGTGTGTGTGTGTGTGGAGGGGAGGGGGGGTATACATGAACTCATGGTGAAGCTTAAGTCTTTTATCTACTTTTCCCCATTTCCGCTGGTTTTGTTTATCTCCACACTTATTTATATATTTGAGTTCAAATTGCGTTGAGCTGAGCACACACACACACACACACACACACACACACACACACACACACACACACACACACACACACACACACACACACACACACACACACACACACACACACACACACTCTGATCTATCATTGTCTTGATGTGAGTGGGTGTCACTTTTTATTTCCCATCTCCCTCCAATTATTTCATTATTTACCCCTCCTTCCTTCTTCATAATCTCCTGCAGAGTTTGTACGCCCAACTAAACTCAAGTGTGTATTTATTTATTATTTATTTCATTTTTTTTTTGGTGTGTGTCAGGAGTACTGGAATGCTGAAAGTAAGTAAAGGGTGTTGGGGAAATACAAAAAAAAGACGTTGACAGGGTTTTATTTTTTTCATTATTTGGGGGGGGGGGGGGGGGGGGCATGAGCAGCAGCAAACACATCCCCAGATCGTCGCTATCAGGTGGAAACCTTGTACGTCCAAAAACATTAGTCTTTTATCAGTAATTCCACCCCAAAATATAAAATAGCGATAACTGACAAAATGTGGTCACAGTAACAATTCTTCTACATTTTCTAACTCTAGATTTTTTGAAAATCAGGTAATTGAGACGTTTAAAATATAATTTAACTCTTGAGAGCATAAAATTTGGTTTCATTTTAACACTCAAGTGTTACAGATCTGTAAGGGTCCATTATGGTGACCCAACGGTTACGGCCCATCAAGCTGGGGACCACCTGGAATCCTCTCAGCGAGTCGGACCACTGGTTGAAAACCACTGGTATAGAGCATTAATACTGTACATGATTTTGATACATGCTCATTGATTTTTCATTTTGAGAGCAATTATTCATATTTTCCATGCGTCCAAACGGCAGCACAAACACAAAAACACTAAAATCTTCAAGGCATTTACACGGATACAAAAAGTTATGTATGTCCGTATATATGGACATACAAGGTTTCTTTCCCTGACGGCAACAAAATTACACAAAGCGCCTGTGAGTGGAAGCAGCGCTGCGTCAGCTCAGCTCCACTTCAACTTTTCAACTTGTTCTCGTTAGGAGGAGAGAACAGATGAGTGCAGATGGACCGGGACGAGCCGTATAGAGCCTCATTGCAGTCATCACGTCTACGTTTTGATTGTTCTCTTCTCCCTCCCCTGTCAGTCTACAGCACCATGCATGCACTGTGTCTCACTGGTAGAACGCTCTCAGATGATGAGGAGAGTCAGACACTTTGGTGTCACTATTGACTCCCTTTTATTTCCGCCACAAGAACTAAGTGAACCTCCGTCACACGTTGCCTATAGTATTTCACAGGTTCTGGATTTGTATTCTAAATGTTAAGCATACGCATGTTGGATGTTCCGATGTTGTGATTACACAACCCAGTTCATTGCCTAATTGGGTAACGTGTGGTGAACGTGTGATCCGGCTGAAACATACTTCCTCTTCCTTTTCAAATTAAGAGCTACTTGGAATGATTATTAGTTCTATTTCTTACGTGAACTTAAAGAATGTAAATAGACATTTGTACTGTAGCACCCTGAGTGATGATGCTTTGAAAATAAAAAAGCTACTGTATATTGATTTTTGGCTAAAAACTTGCCTCTATTATCTTTAAACGTGTAGCTAGATGTAATGTTGGAGGCCACAGAAGCAAACCTTTCAAACCTGTTTTCTCAACTTGCTGTTTTCTGCATGACGTTACTCTTTCTGCAAGCCATATGTCTAAAACTGGTGAACCAAACAGAACAACCAATATGTCAGTTTGAAGCTACGATATCCTGCTTTCACATGACAAAAAAAAAACAAGAAATGAAAAATGCCCCAGTGATTCAACCTTGGTTGCGAATGCTCACTGTCTGTCCACCGTTCAGGAAGTTGTTTGTGTAGCCCTCCCTCCCGAGTTAAGGTCGGTTGCTCTGGAGTATGCAGTATACCTTTACAGTCCCCCCCCCCCCCCCCCCCCCCCCCCCCCCCCCTCTCTCTCTGTCTCTCTGGTGGTGTGTCTCTTTTTCTCCATATTGACTCTCAGGTTGGACTTCTCTCTTCTCTTATTAAGCCAAGCTAAACTGATCAATACACACTGGCCTGGTGGGCCATGGACTCTCTCTCTCTCTCAGACACACAAGCCCCCATACGCGCGCGCACACACACACACACACACACACACACACACACACACACACACACACACACACACACACACACACACACACACACACACACACACACACACACACACACACACACACACACACGTGTGAACGCAGGCACACAAAACAGCTGTTTCTTTCTCACTACTTAGATTCTTACAAGCTGGAATAAATTTATTGATGAAAAACTATGAAAATAAAACTCAAACCGTATCAATCTTGAAATGCTTATTTTGTAGTTATATTTCACAGTACTGAGAGAGAGAGAGAGATTCTTTCATTAATTATTCATTAAACCATCTATGGCGTGACTTTTTCGTATGGGGTTCCTGATAATATATCAATAATAATATCTCCCATTCCTCAAGAGAAGTGTCATTAATTCAATAGTAAAGGGCTCATAGGCCTAGTATCCAGTCAGTGAGTCAGGCCTCAACCGCTGCTATGCAGCAAACCACCACAAACACACCCACTGTCTGTGCGTCTCCTATCTATCTGCCTGTGCACTCTGACTTATGGCTAGGACAGCCACCACAAGCAGCCTGGAAGTCAGCCTCAGTATAAAGTGGTCTAGCAGCACACAATCTTTGCCCTGAGGCAATAAACCAAACGACAACAACCAAAAAAAAAAAAAAAAAAGTTTTAGCATATAACTAAAAACAAAAGATACTTCAGTGAAAAGGCTGACACGCCTAGCAATTCATTTTCAATGAGAGACTTTGTGCGTTTATTTTGGAATGCTTAAGTCGAGGGGGTGATGATTACGCACGTTCATTTTTCCACGGGGGCGCGGTCCCGTGAAAGTGCTGCGTGCGACCCGTGCTCGTTCCGTAAACTCACACCCCCGGGCCGACCAGACCGACATTGTGGTGAGCTGTGGTCAGTCCCTGGTGTCCAGACCTGGAGTTGACCTGCCGTGGGTCCAGGCCACAACGCCTGCTTCACGCGCTCCTCCATCTGAAAGGACCTTCAGTCCAGTGGTCAGTGTTGCCAACTGCAAAAATCAAAAATGCACTAGTGGCACTTCCAAAATGCACTAGAATGCGCTAGATGCTTGCCTGGAAGGGTATGACCATTAAATGACCACTAATCTTCTACATTCTCTAGTTGTGTAGACTTGGGCTAATTCACATGATGAATATTTTAACTCTTGAGAGCGTAAAAATGAAACCAAATGGACCCGCAGGGTCCATTTGGTTTCATTTTTACGCTCTCAAAGAGTTACATCTGGTTAATCAACTTTCCATCATTTAGCCTGGGGACCACTGGTTGAAAATCACTGTCATAGGAGGAAAATGGTGAAAAATGAGGGTTTTATCTCTGGCGCCTGTCAATCAATTTCCCGCCAACTCACCAGCCAAAAAGCACTAGATTTTCCGCCAGGAGTTTTTCACTAATTTTGGTGCTAGGGAGGTCTGGAAAAGAGCTAAATATAGTGACAAATGCGCCAAGTTGGCAACACTGCCAGTGGTACCCAAACCTTCTCATGTCAAGGACCCACATTTGAACCCCCATAGGAGAAGATTTTAACAGCTCTAGCAGTGATTTTCATCCGCTTTCATCTTAAGAACCCCCAGTTTTACAGTATATGGAACCTACAGACCCCCATTTAATGGCATTTCTGTCTCTGGGACCCCAGTGTATATTGTGAAATCAAGTTAATTTAATCGAGCGTGTGAGTTACAGACCCCTGAGGTTCCATTCAACTCCCGATGACTGAACCCACATTGGTATATTTGAGAGATGGTTCAGTCCCGAAAAGTACAATTTTTCTATTGATTACTTTTTTAAAAAGTTACATTTTAAACTTAAAATCACAAAGTATAGTATATACTGTAGGTATACAGTATATAGGACTGATCCCGCCAGCTCCCTCACCCCGTATCTCTCTCCCCCTTTTGCCTGTCAATCCCCTTTCTGTCCATCAAATCACAAACATATTTGCATATCATAGCTCCTATAGCCTGACACTGCAATGTGTTGTTGTGACACCTGCAGGGTTGCAATGTGGACATGGAGCTGCCAGAGATGACTGCAGGGAGACAAGACTGACACTAGGCAGAGGAGGTGGGGGATAGGAACAGAGCCAGGAGGAGTAGGTGGACAGAGTGCATCTGAGAACCAGTAGCAGTGGGTTGGGTGTAGGTACTGTAGCCAGGGGTGTAGTGGAGGGGGGACGCGGGGGGACGGACGGCATCCCCCCACTTCTCACATCTAAAATATTTTTAGACCGTATGTTTTTTTTTTGTCTTGTCATTTACTTTTATGGATACAGTTAGGCATTGTAAACAATCTTTCTCAATATGGTATAGTTGTTTTAAGTGTGTATGTGTGTGTTGCGCAGGTACATGCAAATGCGTGTGCTTGAACATGTCTTAAAGGGGAATTCCACTCATTTTCAATATTTTACTATGTCATTAATATACCTTAGAGATGTCGTGTGGACATGATAAACAGTTCACCCATTCTGTGTTTCCTAGAAATGGAGGTCTGAGAGTTTTTTTTTAATGCTATGCATTCTCTCGTGGAAATGAACAAATAAATAAAAATAATATATGGAGCTTGCACAAAAATAGAATTCCACCCACATTTGTGACAAAAAGTTTATCCATGGAGGGAATGGACTTTTTACTTGGGTACTTACTTGGATAGTATGTTACAAGTAAAAGCCAAGTATTAAAGTACCAACAGTAAAAAAAAATGCTATCCGTCAAAGAGGCAGAGATGTTGAGAGGAGGGTATGCTACCGACTGCAACCTGTGTGTGTGTGTGCGTGCGCGCGTGCGTGCGTGTGTGCATGTGTGGCAGCGTGCCAGGCTGTGCCATCTGGCAGCTTGTCAGGGCTCCTCTCATTAACAGAGAGGTTAATTGCTGTGGCAGCTCCCCGTTCGTGTCAGACATCACCCTGGGGACACCCCCCCCCCCCCCCCCCCCCACACACACACACACGCGCGCGCAGTGCCACTGGTATGTGTGCACACCAGTGGCATTGTACCAGCCTGCTACTTGACTCTTCAATCAAATGGTTAACAGCGACCCTGGCATTCTAGGTGTGTGTGTGTGTGTGAGGTGCATATGTTTGTATTCTTATGAATTATGCCTCGCTGCTGTAATGATGTAGAAAGAATTGGGTTTACAGAACCAATGTCTATAGCCCTGAGGGCGCACGCATGCATGCAACACACACACACACACACACACACACACACACACACACACACACACACACACACACACACCAGGGGCAAGGGGTGGGGGTGGCAATTTGCATGTTATTACTGCATATTCATGACTAATTTTGTTAGTCTTGCCTAATAGGCCTGAGTGACAGCTTGAGAAATTGAGAACCTTCTTTAATCACACACACACATACACACACGCACACAGGCACATATTCTGTCTCGCTCACTGTCCTAGCAATAATCATCACAACACTTATGGCTTTGATTAGGAATTCCAAGCTCGTCATTTATTCAGCCTACCATATACTGCAATTTATCAAGCACACATACGTGTAAACGTAAGGAACAAATGCATGCGCAGCTGCAAGAACGCGCACACACACACAACACACACACACACACACACCACACACACACACACACACACACACACACACACACACACACACACACACACACACACACGTGCGCTTATATCCAAAGTAAATCTCTATTCCAAAATTGAAGTGAAAATGTATATAATATTAACAGTAAATCTCAAATCTCAAGATAAGATGTTTATTGTCAAACTTGTCATACTCAGAATGTTTTTTTTATCTGTTTTATCTGTTAATCATCCTTGATATACAGTACTAACAGGATAGTATGATCTATCTCTTCCATTGAACCTATCTGCGGATATGCATACGTGTGTGTGCACATGTGTTTTGTGTCCAAGGATAAAACATAGCTGTTTTCACCCCCCCACACACACGCACGCACGCACGCACGCACACACACACACACACACACACACACACACACACACACACACACGCACAGAGGGACAGACAATCCAGCCCTGAAAGCCCACTGCCCCACTGTGCAGGTGAAAATAGGGATGAAATTGGCTGCAGTTACTTTCTATTCAAACCCTTCTCTCCTTTCAACCTGTTCCCATTTCAGACCATTTTGTCCCTGTATAACCTCTCCCAAATTTGGGTAATTTTAAACTTTTTTTTATTTGTTCTTCCGACAAGCAGGAATAAAAATGGCCCATGAAATGGCATATAATTTCCCTAAGATTTCAGCAACCTTCCACAAAGAAAAAAAAAAAAAACTCTTAGAAAGTACACTTTTTGTCAAATATGTAACGTTTCCCTTTTGAAGCCCATGACTGAAAATAAAAATAGTTATTTTGTGCATTCATTTGGAGAGGTATTCTGCAGGCGTCTGAAGTAGATCGTCGCACATGTTGTTAAATGTGGTCTAACCTCCACCTTCTTCCTCCCTCTCTCCCTTTCTCCCTCTCTCTCCCTCTCCCCCCCCCCCCCCCCTCTCTCTCTGTTCTAGTCCTGTCCAGCTGAAGACTGAATTAGAAGAGCTTCTAAACCAGCTCAACAATAAGGAGCTGATCAACTTGAGCGTGAAAAAGCAGGTCAGTGACAGCTACTGGACCATGGAAATGGGTGCACTGCTAATGCCATTCTTATAAAACAATTAGATGAAAACACAGAAGACAGCAGTTGCATGGGCAGGTCTACAGGTCAGGTCTACTGTGATAAAAAAAACAGATCATATTCCTAGAGCGAGAGAAGGTGGCACTGCATAGTAAGTACAAGTACAACTAACCATATTCGTGTGTGTGTGTGTGTGTGTGTGTGTGTGTGTGTGTGTGTGTGTGTGTGTGTGTGTGTGTGTGTGGTGTGTGTGTGTGTGTGTGTGTGTGTGTGTGTGTGTGTGTGTGTGTGTTTGCTTTTGGAAGCCTGCAGAAATCTCTTGCTTTCATGTTTATATGTATTTATTTAATTTTTTAATTGGTCAGAATAATCACAGCTTCAAAATTAATCATGATTAATCTCCTTTCGAACTATGTCCAAAATATAAACTGTTTTCCTATGCAGGATTTCAACATTCATGAAAGAAAAATAATCTGGGTAAATTATTTTTAAATATTTATCAAAATAGGTGATCTACAAGCCCCCAATACTTGTAGATCCCTAGAACTACCGGTATACTCTATGGGTCAGGGAGACATACTGTACAACTATATGTCTCTGTAAAACCATGCTCTACCTTTTTTTTCCAAGAAAAAATTCTTAATCGGATTAATAATTAAAAAATGGCATTCAAATTTTCAGTTTTGGACATACAAGGTACCTACCAGGCAGGAACAAACGACAAAACCGTGCAAGCATTCTTTGTTATCGTTTAAACACTGCGATGCAGAGTGTGTTTCCTCCATGTCTTTACGATATTGCTTTGGCTGCGGTGCTGGAAGCGCTCTGCGTGCAGCCTGGTTTTAACAGGGAGACGGGGCGTGTGTGATGAATTACACCAGCAGCCTATCTCACAGCCCTGGGTAACAAACATGGCGTCCACTCGCCAGCCAGGATTAAACGCCAGGGTTTTTTTTTTTTTTTTTCATTCTCTCTTTTTTTTTTCTTTCTCTTTTTTTATGGCCTTCCTACACCTCCTAACAGGGTGTCACTAAATTATACCCACTGCTGTTTTACTGTCTTCTGTGGCTTATGGTTTAAGAAACACACATACACACACACACACACACACACCACACACACACACACACACACACACACACAGTCTGGCGTTAATACCCACACATTCCTTAATGTATACGCACGCGCACGCAGGCATCCTCTTGGTGCTTGTGGTAAACCCAGGCTTGTTGGTTGTTTATGTGTGTGTTGGCTGGTTCACTTGGTTGTTTATGTGCACTTGTGAGTGGACTCATTTGCAACGCTACTAATTAGTGGTTTGTGTGCGATTACAGAGGCTTAAGGGAACAAGCAGAGTTGACTCGCTGAATCATATTTTGACACAGGGATGCGTGTTATTCCTTCTGCACCACCAGATGTTGACTCCTTTTTTTGTGGCCCCTTCCTTTTCAATCGTGCTATAGTGATTCACTGGGACCTCAGACATGTCTGCTGTGCACATGCCCCCGATTGGCACGTGGACACACGCACGCGTGCGCAGTCACTTGTCCTTGTTCACTACCATTAAGCTTCATATCCGAAGTATGCTTTCCAAATGTGTTCTTGCGGTTGCATTTAACCTCCACATATCTTAAAAGCATACAAATAGATCAAATGTTTTGTCATGTTAACACCATGGTATGGTACAATGCCATGTCTACAAGAGTTTTTTTTCTCCCTCAAACTTTGATACTTCATCCCAAGCAGGGATTTGAGGGCAACATTTTATTGAATAAATACATTGAATCGATTGTAAAAACAAAGTAATAATAAAAATCATACTGGATCATAACAGAATAACCTATAGGCCTACCTGTTTTTTTTTCCATGACATTATAGGTGAACAGAAGAGGGCCTGAGGAAGAGGCCGGAGGTGGACAAACCATTAGAAAGCAAGCTGAAAACCTGGTCATTTTGAATGCACAGGTAAAATCTTCAAACCATCAAATATAGCTGATCCACAGAAATCAACTGAATGTATTTTCTGTGCCCAGAATAACCTAAATAACCTGACCTATATGGGCTCATTGTCCCAGTCAGGCCTCATGACATCATGGTCTCGCAAGGCTACTTACTTACGGTACTTACTTGAAGTCAGGCCACAGGAGACAGTGACAAACTGTTTAATCTTTTGTTGTGTGCTATACAAGACACAACAATGAACATATTTACATTTCGGAAACATATCATGGCCTGCTTCATACTGCATTCCTGCATTCTAATGTCCTTTTATAGTGCAGAGTCTTTATTTTGAATGAGAAAATAGGAAGTAGATGGCATCCATTTGTCAGTGTGTTCTGTGCATGGATCCCTGGCATGGAAGTGTACATGAAAGGTGTGTATTTTGTTTAGCAAAAGCTCGTGTGATGTTTCGACCGTGGGTGATATTGAGGACGGATGAAATATATTGCGCAAAACCTAATGGATGAAGATGGAGAAGATAGAAGATGGACAAAATCCACTAGAAACTAAAACGAGCTAATGGATGCAGAATTCTTTCTTCGGTGTAATGGGCAACATCCTCTCAAAACTCAGAAATGTGCTCGTTTTCAATAACGCAACCTCCTGCTGCCTCCTGCATAATGTGCAATTTCTACCCAGGCCGCAGGAACGCTGAGTGATATCCAACCAAAAGGGGCATTTTTATGCACAGGCGAGCCAGGCAAATGCCTATTAAAAAAAACAAAACAAAAACAAATGTGCATGCGATTGCGAACACACCAGTGCCCAACAAGCAGGCTTTGCCTAGGAGCCATACTGATATTAACATGGCCTTGCCAGCGGAAAATTCCAAACGTATTATCACCTGCACATAATTTCATAATAATTAGCTTATAATAGGATACATGAGGTTATTGGTTCATTCAATGATTTGAAATCGATGCAGTAACTATTTTGCAAATCTATTAACTGTTTAATTGCTATGGTTAAGATGAGTATTTGTTTACAAAAACGAGCCAGGTAACAGTTACCAAAGACGTGTATAGTGGCTGGTGCGGTTCAGTGTTCGATCCTTTCCTCAGAGTTATTGCCAAAGTGTCCTTGAGCAAGACTCCTAAAGCTACCCCTGGTATGCAGGTTTGTGCCTTGCATGTTTTCCTCCACCAGAGGTGTATGATTGTGTGTGTAAATGGGTGAATGCATGTAAAGAGCTTTGGATAAAACCAAGCGCAATATAAATTGCATCATTTGCAATTGCGCCATTTAAGTTCAGCTAGTCATTATAGGCGTGCCACTGTACCACAGCTCAGCCTGTACTCTGCGTGGTAGAATTGGACTAAATTGAACCCTAGAAACAACCCCTTCGCCCCCATTCTGGGGTGACATTTGCCAAAAAGTAATAGCTGCAACTACACAGTTACAGATGTACAGTAACCACATGAGAATAAAAAACGTAGCGAAGTCAGAGTTGCAGATGTAGTAGGGTCAGTCGATAGCTTTACTTATGGGGTTTTCAACCTTTTTCATACCAGGGCCCACTATTTTTTCTGCATCTTAGCCACGGACCACCATTAAGTCTTTACCCAAAACTAAGGATCTTCAAGTTTTGGTCCACAATTTAGGAGATAAAGTGGCAAATGTTGTTCAAAATAACAAATCTTCTACATTCTCTAAATGTGTGCATTTCTTGAAAGTTTGAGTAATTCAGATGTTTGAAGGTAATTTAACTCTTGTGTAAAATGTTACCAAATGGGCCCTTACGGGTGCATTTGGTATCATTTTACGCATTTTACAGATCTACGAGGGCCCCTTTGGTCACCAACTATCCATCATTTAGCCTTGGGACCACCTGGAATCCTCTCATTGACCACTGGTGGTGCTTTACTTTATTTCCTCATGCAATCTATACAAGTTGGTACTAGTTATATAAAATACATTTTTGTGATTTTTGGGATTCTAAAAGCTCTAAAGGTTTTCTGAAAAAAAAAAAGTATCTTAATACTATAATGATGCAATAATGACTTTTTTGTTTTGGTAGTGACAATTGTATCTAGTTTTTAGCTAATAGGGCTCGTAAAAACAGCTTTGTACTAAACACATGGATAAAAAACATTGCATTTTGCAGAAAAAAACAAAGTTTAAAATTTCAGTAGACATGTTGTGTTTCAATAATGTTTTATTCATGGAAATAGGCTTTAATGGAATAGCACAGAATAGAAGGTCTGCGAGTGGTTTGTTGGTGAGATGGTGCTGGAAGCTGGTCTCTGTTTGTCCAGCTTGACGTTGTCCTCGAGACGACACGTAAACACGACAAAAAGAACAAAAAAAAATGAAAACAAAGAAAAACTACAAATCAACAAAACTCATCTTGTCTTTGGCTCACAACTTAAGGCTTGCACACCCAAGAATATGAGCACATGCCCGTGAACACACGCACACATGTACGCACGCACAGACACACACCAAACACGCACCAACCAGAGACAGAAAGAGGGGGCAGGAGAGAGAGAGAGAGTGCTACATTTACTGAAATTAAACATTTTCTCATCAGCCTGAGGGTGTAACGGGCCTCACTAATGTATTATTCATCCCCACTTCACAAAGGAACATTAATCAATTATGAAGATATGAGGATCTTAAAGTATAGAGGAGAGAGGAAGAGCCAGGCCGCTCCTATTAATATGCGGCCGCAATCCTGAGTCCCCCACAACACACTCCACACAAGCCCTCTTCCTCCACCCCTCCCCTGTCCAACGCTCCTCAAATCAATATTTTGCAGATTAATTTGGAGCGGTTGTGGCAAGATGGAAGGAGGGGAGCGGGAGGGGGGAGAGGGGTGCGGGTGTCTGAGGTCTGAATTAAGGTGAAGTGTTTTGTTGTTACTTGGCGCAAGCAGAGCGAGCACAAGTACTGTCACCGGTTTGGTGGGGCTGACGGCCACGATGGGAGCGAACTTTGATTGGTTGGATTAGTTGACAAAGTAATGGTGGTGTTAAATACTCGCGTGAGTGGAGCGGGCAGATTGGTCCGCGATCCGCAGTGGGTCGGCAGTCCGCGGTCGGTTGGTCAGTTTAGTTGATGACCTAATGGTGATGTAAGTAAGAGACCTTTATAACGTCATAAGTAATAGGTCATAAGTATTAGCTTGCTCCGCTCACACACAAGTAGGCCATGGCGTCTACCGAGTGCTGATCTAGTTAAGATACTGTAGGCGGGAGGTAAGTAGCGCCTATACTATATAAGTATAGTATTTCTGTATATATCTATATCTATCATCATCACCAGTGTGAGGGGGGTGGGAAACCTGCCCATCGATTGGAGAGATTAATATGTAATTATTATTATGTAATGTATATGTAATAATTAATTATTATGTAATTAATTATGTACTATTTTTAGTATTATGACAACTATTATCATTGGTATTTGTTGATATTATATCTACATCATGCATACTGTATCATGTAAATGATCATTTGTTTTGAGAAGGTTTATTCAGTTGTACAGTATATGTCACAAGCTGTTTTGTAGAAATTAAGTGTCATGTGTATTATCTCCTGGAGATGGCGTGGGTGCTTGCATTTGATTCTATGCTCCGCTTGCTCGTTCTGCGCCATATTAGGTAGGGAAAGCCTGGCGTCATTTGGATTGTGTGCTCTGGCTTAAATGCGCATACTCCGGAATATTAACAAACCTGTTTCTGTGTGAGAAGTTAGTGGTGAAGAGTAGTCTTTTTGGACACTCCTAAAACATAACAAATCGTCTAATTTTTGATTACGGAGGATTGTGACAACCACATGTCTCCGAGAAAGATTGCATGCACGGAGGACACGCCTTGCCCACCTCCACGCCCAAACGCGGCGCCTCCAAAAGGGGAGCTTCCACTTGGCTCCAGGCATGGCTCCACCGCATCCCTCAAGGCCCCCGCTGTGCTCCACGATGACCGACTGAAAGGGTCCCTCCAGCTGGGAATCGCACACTTTGTAAAGCCCCTGGCGCAGAGCGGTGAGCGTGCCATCCTACCGGTGGACTTCAAGCAGGAGACCCTCTTCTTCCCGGCGAAGGGCAGCCCCAGCACCCCAGCCCACAACTACGGCGACTTCACCTTCCACGCCTTCGCGCCCCTCGTCTTCCGCCGCCTCCGTCGCTTCCTTGACGTGGATCCGGAAGAGTACCGTGCATCGCTGTGCCATGACCTGTCGCCACTGCCGAAATCCAGCAACAACTGCGGCAACTCCTCGGCGGGGATGCTCTTTGTGTCGGGCAACGACAGGTTTGCACTGAAGGTGCTGCACAGCCAGCAGGTGGATGTGCTGCATCGCCTCCTTCTCGCCTACTACCACAACCTCTACCACGGCGACTACCAGAGGCTCAAGCAGAACGACAAGCAGCCGCGGCTGGCCACGCTGCTGCCACACCTCTACGGCCTCTACAGTGTGGAAAGCAAGGATGGTCTCCCCTTGACGCACATCCTCGTCACCAACGTCCTGGTGCCGTGCGATATTCCCTTGCACCGCCGCTACCACCTCAAGGGCTCCACCTATAGGCGCCGGGCCCAGGAGACTATGTCGCCGCTGGCGGCCGGCGGCATCTCCGCCCTGCCCACCTTGAAGGACCAGGACTTCCTGAGGGATTTCAACCTGCAGCTGGAGGCCGAGCACTACGAGGCCATCCGCCACACCATCGAGAACGATTGCCGGGTGCTGCAGAGCGAGGGCATCATCAACTACCGGCTGGTGGTGTCCGTGCACAACGTGGACCAGGCCTCCCGCGAGCGACCGCCGTCCTCCTCCTCCAACTCCTCTGAGGAACAGGAGCTGCTGTGTGGCAAGCGGTTAGAGCGTGGCAGCCGTCGCGGGATCCCAGCCCTGGCCGGCGGCGATGGAAAGGGCGATCGGCTGCTGCTGTTCGTGGGCATGGAGGGCATCCTGCAGCGCTACACGCTGGCCCGGCAGGCGGAGCGCGCCTGGAAGTCCTGGTGGACAGGTGACGGGAGCAGCATCTCGGTGCAGCGGCCCAGAGAGTACGCTCAGCGCTTCCAGAGGTTCATGTGCAACGTGGTGTTCATCAAGCCCGAGAAGCCAACCCCGCTGTCGCCACTGG
Organism: Benthosema pterotum; assembly: GCA_039105355.1. NCBI lineage: Eukaryota > Metazoa > Chordata > Actinopteri > Myctophiformes > Myctophidae > Benthosema > Benthosema pterotum. Next base: position 23,247,329 of record CM076982.1, read on the forward strand.
CCACTGTCGTCAAACCACCGCCCCTGGCATCCTACCCCGAACCATCTGTATCAACATTGTCCTCAGCATCAACCTCAGCGGCATCCTCGCACAACGGGAAGAACAAGCAAAACAAGAAGAACAACAAGCCCTCAGCGCCTCCCGTCTCGCCACCCGTCCCGCCGATAAACCAGCTGGCCTGCTGCCGCAACCGGAAGGACGGACTGGACTGTATGCAATTACACATACAGAGGTACCAGCAACAAATATGGAGCAGTGAAGAGGGCGCGGAGTCCCCGGACCCCTGCCCCACATTCACCTGAGGAGGTTATAGGGGGTAGCGTTATTGGGCATAGGGTTCCAAGCACCACCCTTTACTGGCCAAAGCTGAAACTGCAGGCATGGGCCGAAATAAAAAGCGTCATATCCAATAGGACCCAACTAACCCCCCCCCCCCCTCCGGTCAGTCACACGTCTCCAACCCGGAGGTTGAAATGGGCAGTATGCAACTGCTTAAAGGAGCATTCAGTTATTTAGGTGATTTGAGGAAAAAACGGTCCACCCCAGTAACAAGATATGCACATGCGCACACTCAACAGGCCAACTGCATGTGCACCAAGGCCTGGCTGACTATACCTGACTCGTACTGTATACCTTTAACTGCACTTATGCTCCCATCTAGCAGCACACGCAGAGTTAAGCACGGCTGCTCTCCGAACACGAGTCTTTGAACTTTTAATGTTTTTCTCAGAGGAGCTCTTTATGGAAACAATGGTGCCCTCACTTTAAATAGGTGTTTTTTTTCATGTATTCTTATTTTGATGGACAAACCAATAGTGACTTACATTAAGCATGAACAAAAGACAATCCATGGCAATAAATCACATAAAAAATAGTCATGAATTATAAGCTACAAATGTAACGGTTGGAAATCTATAATTATCAAAATATGCATATAGTGATGTTTACATAAAAATACAAGTGCAAGTGTTGTCAAGAGTATTATCTCCTGGATGTATCGGAATACTTGCTCTGGAGTAAACCTGCTATTCTGATTGCAGTGGGAAAAAACATTCCATAATATGTGTGTGTGCATGCTGAAATTTCTTATTTGGGAATACCCCTAGCGATACAGAATCTGTGTATGTGTGAGTGCAGTGGTGTCCTTGTGAAATATTTTTGATATTCCATACCCGTTTGGCGTTTATGATGTCAGATCATCTCACCCAGGTGAGGGAGCTCTGTTGTTTTTCCTCCATCAGTAAAACCAGGCATGTGCACACACAGACATCTGGAAGGCAGCATTCAGTCTCCTGAACTACAACGCAGCATTTTCAGGGGCAAATGTAACATTTCCCAATTGGGGTGGGCAGGAGAAAATGGTATGGGGGCGGCCCTCCCCGCCCGTGTTGCTGCGCGCCACCGGCGATGAAGCCGCACCCATACCATTTTCAGTCACAGGACTTTTATCAGGTATAAGTATAAGCATCAATAAGAGTTTTCTGTTTTCACTGATGAAATGCTGTCGGTTTAGTGGTGCGACAATTGTAGTTGGTTAGTAGCAGTAGTAGTGTTTGAAATTATTATTTTTTTTTAAATATAACCACTTTAATTTGAAATATCGTGGGTTGTTTTGCATGCCATGTTTGGTGGGGCAGTCTGGGCATTTATGGGGGCATTGCCCCTCCATGCCCATGCCTATAACCGCCTCTGTTTTGAGTCTCCACTTGCTAAAGAGTGATGGGTTGTGCCCCGAAAATCGACAAGCTCCTGTTGATTGCTATTTTTGCAAAGTGCCCATATGGGATCTCGACCCTCTAACACTCTAGGTCAGGGTTGCCCACACTTTTTTGACTTGAGAGCTACCTTCAAATTGACCGGCTACCCACCAAAGAAAATGTTAGCCCATTTCTGAAAAAAATACATATTTTTTAATTGCCTTTGTGATAGTGGCAGAGATGTTACATATAACTAGAATGCAGTTTTACAATTGCGTGTGGTTGCCCCGATGATGTTGTAATGGTGACATAGTAAAATAAAGTTTTACATCATCATACATGGCATGGCATGACATGACATTCCTTGTTCCAATCGAATGATTTATATGTTACAGGGAAAACCCATCACAATAACAATAGTTTGGCACTAATTAGTTGTTTTTTGGTACATAACTTTGTAATGCTACTGACATTTGTACCCAATTGAGCTGACCAAGTCAAGTCACCTTTATTCATGGGTGCTGCCTGTTTTATATTTAAAGGTAAATCACTCATTTTAGTGCCATGTCAAGTGATCTACCACAGCCTTTGTGATCTATTGGTAGACAACGATCTACCTTTTGGGCACCCATCCTCTAGGTCGGGTGGGCAATTATTTTTCCCAAGGGGCCAAATGAGATACATAAAATATTGTGGAAGGCTGAACTAAAGTCTACGTACTATTACTTTAATTTCAAGACCAACCATTTTGACACCAGGGCCCACTAATTATTCAGAATTTGAGCCACTGACCACCATTTGATGACATTTTAGCCCCACAGAACTTCAAGATTTATTTTGTTTTCCATCAATTCCAGGCTGGATTTGGGAAACAAAACAGGATAACAAAAATGACCATTCTCTTACATTCTCTGATTGAATGTGTAGACGTTGGCCTAATTCAGATGATGAATATTTTAACTCTTGAGAGTGTAAAAATGAAACCAAATGGACCCGCCAGGGTCCATTTGGTTTCATTTATACACTCTCAAAGAGTTACATCTGGCTAACCAACTTTCCATATTTAACCTGGAACTCTCTCAAGGACCACTGGTGGTCCCCGACTCCCCGGGCCGGTCAGAGTCAGCCAAAGGGCCGCATTTGGCCCCCGGGCCGCATAATGCCCAGGTATGCTCTAGGTTTTACTGCCCCTAAGTAAAACCTAGTATATTAATGGATACATTAACCTACTTGCGCATTGCCCCATACAGTCATACAGTACATCCCTCTCCAGCAGGTCAGTACATACATTAACTTAGTTGCCTTGGGGCGACAGTGGCTCAGGAGGTTGAATCCAATGATCTGTTGGTTGGCGGCTTTGACTCCCGCCTCCTCCATTATCCAAGTGTCCTTGAGCAAGACGCTAAACCCCAAATTGCTCCTGGTGTGCGATGCCAAATATGCCAAATATAACGTAAATGTAACTAACCAGTCACATCGATTCAAGGAGAGAGGGCAAGTATCCCCGATACCACCAGGAGATAATGCCATGACAATACTTAATTATATCACTGTTACATCATCAACTATATTAGCTATGAGTTAAATAATGGTGAAATTCTGCTTCACAAAGGGGAATAGCAATCGACCGGCCGCTTATTTTCAGCATGGTGTTCATTCACACACATTTGTCAAATGGTTTACAAACAGTGTACAGGACCTCGCCCCCAAATAAATAAATGAATAAATACATACATAAAAAGAGATAACATTCAATGTACATACATACTCGGTGTTCAAGTGGCTTGTAACATTTTTATTAAAACAAATCTTAGATTTAATATTTTGGCTGGCATGTTTGTCACACTACCTACTCCTTGAATTTCAGAAAGCCTGTTCTAAATATGTTTTTCTATCGAAAGGTGATGGGGGGATCATTTCCTGGGTTAAGGTTAAGACATATTTGAGTGTGTATTGCTATTCAGGGGTGGACTGACAGTCTGGCATACAGGGCATTTTCCCGGTGGGCCGACCCCCCCCGGGGGCCGTTAATGTCGTGTTTTAATTAAAAAATAATAATAATGAATCAAAAAAAAATCTGCACAAAACCGGCCCACGAATCAGTGCTGGCGGCCCTCTGTCCTCTTCAAATGAGACTGCCTATTGCAGGGTTTTTATAGTTAACTAAAACTAACTAACTAATTTTAGTTAGCCCGAGCCCCAGAGCCCCTTATGTCTTAAATTCTCATGGGGCTCAGGCCCCGGAGCCCCACAAAGATTGCAACGCTAATTATAAGGGTCTTCAGAGGGCCGCTCTGAGACAAAATTGCCCGGTACGTTTTGAGCTCCCAGTCCACCCCATATTTGAGTGTGTATTGCTATTGTATCCAAAAGTAAATAAACAGAAAACCCATGCAGGCTCAGTTTCATGTGAACCGCGCAAGGGAAGCTGGGAAATGTATTGCTATTATCAATTAACTGCAATACCTACCCAGTAAACCTTTAAGTACTATATGATCCAGTGAGCCCGTCCTGATTGAGGCATACCCGGGTATACGTACATGAACAGTCTAATGGGGACGCGTATCGGTGTAGGCTCTCAGGCTCACTGGAGAGGGAGGGGAGCAGCCCTGGGGTGACTGACTGACTGACTGGCACAGGCCGGCTGGCACCAGCTACCACTCAGCTCATCTGGTTAACGACGCTAATTACACCCAACAGACGACTAATGATGATGTCGCATTTTAAGAGCTACAGCCGCGGCACAGCATGGAGAGAGAGAGAGAGGGGCGGGGTGAGGGGGGGGGGGGGTTATGTGTTTAGCACCAGATCGTGAGCATCTGTTAAGTGCGCACGGAATAGATGAATGATAAATGGCACAAAGAGCTCCGTAATAAATGCCTGCAGCTTAACTTTTACTTCATTCCAATTTGAACCTGTATAGCAGCGATCAAGGAGATGCTCTTGCGCACGCACACACACATACACACACCCACAGAGCGTACTAATTGAATAAATATACACATCCCCTAACAAGCAGCCTAATTACTTATGCTAATCAGCTTGGATAAGACCATTAACCCCATGGAGCGATCCTGGCAGGGCTCGTGTGTGTGTTTATCTATGCCTGAGAGCATATCAGAGACGCTTAAAAATAACAAATGACAAAAAAACAACAGCGTGTTAATTAGTTTTCAGTAATAGGCTATAGCATTCACGGTTGTTTTTGTTTTTTATCTTGTGTTTGAAGGAAGGTAATGAGCTTTTTGATGCTAAAGGTAGTAAATGCTGCCTTTTAGATTAATTGAATACTCAAGAAGTTTTTGATTCTGTTATATATATATATATATATATATATATATATATATATATATATATATATATATATATATATATATATATATATATATATATATATATATATATATATATATATATATATATATATATATTATGAGAGAAAGAGATAAACATCCCTATTTTATTTGTTGTTGCCTGACTGTTTTGCAAACATAAAATATAGCAGATCTACGAGCTCTACGCAGTAACAGGGAGATTGACTACAGTCAGTAGTTTTGACATTTTTATATATTTTTTTATAAATATTTCATCTGTAATAATTGTTGTCTTAAGTGCTCTTCGAAGAGAGTCATATGGTCCAAGCCACTTGGTGGCGCTGGAACAGAACACTACATACACTCACGATTTAATCCTATTTAATCGTGGAGCTGTCACTCAAAATATGACGCCCAATCCCACCTCATCCCACCTCCGGTATAAAACCGGTGGGCGTCACCGTTTGAGTCATTCCTCCATTTTTCTGCTCGCTGGAAAGACGCACAACACTGCACTCACGCCAAAGTTATAACCACCGGCCGCTGAAATCTGTTTCTCCACGTGTGGACGAGCCTCAGGATCGCACGGCTTGTACCCGAGAATTCGCGGCTGAAGACCGACTATCATCCGACGATCTTCTCTTGTAAGTCTTTCTGCAGAACGACACACAGGCAGGCCTACCCGGCGGCTTGTAGTATCGTCCTTTTCCATATTGAAGCTACTGTTAGCTCGCGTCAGTTGGCCACTATACTAGCCGGCCCTCTGCTAACAACCACGCTGCTCGACGGGGAAGAGCGAACGCTCCCCCCCCCCCCCCCCCCCCCCCCCCGCCTGTACAGCGTGTCTCGGCTATTAGCTTCTCTCCACTACGGACTAGCTAGCCAGACAGCGGCTCGCTGCTGACTACTAGGCCACTATCATTGCGCTCGGCGTTTCCCCACACGATTCACAGTGCTTCGCTGCCCTCGTGTGGGACGCACGCGGCGCGCGTACACGTGGCTTCTAACGCACGTGGCTGGCCTCAGCCGGTTGACTGTAGCCTAGCCACCACACGTGTTTTTCTACCTGAAGCCTTCCCCTCATTTCGGAGAAGAAGTTTTCTTGTACCGATTGTGGGTGAAGCTTCATTGGGAAAACAAGAAAACCCTTCTGTTGTACCAAAAAAAAAAAAAAAACAACAACAACAACAAAAAAACCTTTCTTGTTTTATATATTTATATTATAGTTTATAATATAAATATATATTATATTATAATATATTTATATATACATATAAATTATATTATATTCTTTTTTCCAGACAGAGACAAGAGGACATCATGGCCGCACGGGACGACTATGATGACCGCGAACCTCTTCCACGCACCTGTGTGAGGAGGTATTGCAATAACCTCATCTCTCCAGGTGACCAGCACGACGTGTGCATGCTCTGCCTGGGCCCTACGCATGCTAGACAAGCCTTCGACGCTCCAGGCTACTGCCCATGCTGCCTCCTCCTCCCTGACAGGGAGAAGGGCCGCAGGCTAGCCAGGGTCACAGCTCCAGGTGACCACCCCGCCGCCGCCCCGGATGTTTGGCCCTGCCCCCCAGGCGCGAGGTGGTTCCCGGACCCCTATGCGGCCGCCAGCACTAGGTCCCACGCCTCGCTGCCGGCCACCCGGCCCAGAGAGGACGATGTTGGCATCCCCTCCCCTATCAGGAAGGCCCCCAGAGGCGACGCCTACGATGATCCTTCAGATCGCCGTCGACCAGCAGCTTCCTTCGCCTTCACCTCCTTCAGATCGGAGGAGAGCTACAGCTCCAACCTTCACTCTTCCTTCAGAGGGACGATTCTGATCCTGACTACGTACCTCTCCCTCCCCGCTACCAGCTGCCAGCTGGCATGTCGTGGGCAGAATATATGGAACGCACAAGACCTCAGGATGGCCCGTCTACTTCTCAGGAGTTTCCTGAGGAGGAGTACAGGGTCGTCGACCAAGTCGGCTATGACGAGGAGTCTGCGGACCTCGACGCCAACCCTCCAACTGTTCGCATCGACGACGATGGTGGGTTCCATAATGATCGGGACATCGAAGGAGAGCGCCCTCTCCGGACCGATGCCCCACCTGGGGACCACAGCGGATTCTTGCCTGATGACCGACGCGAAGCTGCGGACGAGCACCAGGACGAAGAGGCACCGCCACCCCCTGAGGACTGGGACCTGGTCGACCTTCTCCGCCAGGCCGCCGTCCGAACCGACCGGAAGTGGCCAGAGGCTCCGCCTCAGCCAGACCCGGAGGACCACTGGCCTGGGGCCGAGTCCAGAGCTCCGCAGCGGAGGACCACCATCCCGCTCGCGCAGGGCTTCAAGGCCTACTTCACGGCCAATTGGGCGGTCCCGAACTCCACACCCCCCACCCTCCGCAACACCAAGGTTCCCTTTGACACCGCCGACATGGATGCGGCGGGCCTCGGGAAGCTTCCAACTGTGGGCCCAATAGTAGGTGCTTACCTGCTGGACCCCACAGCACCATGCATCAGACCGTTAGCCAAGGACCCTCCCATGCCCGGCAAGAGAGGCAAGGACGATCCTGGCTCCAACGCCAGGTTGTATTCCCTGATCACTGCTGCCGGGAAGCACAACAACACCATCTCCCTCCTGCAGCAGTCCCTGTCTGTCATCCTTGGTGGATTGGAGGACCCCCCATCTGCCAGGGACCTGGCAGAGATAAGGCGGATTCATCAGGAGATGATAAAGTTTGTCTGCAGTGCCACTGCCCTGCTTGGTAGAGCTGGCACTGCCGTTATCATGGCCGAGCGTGCCAAGTGGCTGGACCTCAGCCCCAGACTCGACCCGGAAACCAGACGAGACCTACTGGAAGGTCCCATCCTCCCAGGTGGGCTCTTCAAAGGAGCTCTAGAGAGAATGGCACTGGCGGTGGAGGAGCAGAGGCCTGGCTGTGAGGCTCTGGCTGCTCTCACTCCCCGCCCAGTGGCCCTTCACCAGCGGGCTCAGAACCCCCAGATGGGCCAACGCCAACAGTGGCCTAGAGCCCGGAGGGACGACCGCGCCGTAGGCCAGCAGCAGCAGGCCCAACAGCGCCCCCGCCAGCCCAGGACTGATGCTCCGAGACCACCTCAGAAGAACAAGCCCACTGAGATGAGAGACGGACAACAGCAACAACGTGGACGTGACCAGCGTCGTCAACCTCCCGCCCCTCAGACTGCCTCCAAGAAGCCAGCCCCCAGGTCCGGCAGGTCCCAGCAGCGGAAGTGACGCTGCAGACCCGTCTCCGGGGGAAGCGTACCGAGACGCTCCCCCCTACCCCTTCGGCCTCGGGCCTTCCTCCTGGTGTAGCAGTCGCGGACTGCACACTAGGACCGCCCCCCAAGAGGCTCAAGCTCTTAGCCCAGGTCCCCGCCACGGGCGGGTCTGCGGCCGAGCAGTACAGTTGCACAAACACGCACAAAGTTTTTTCTGTAATAAAGGCTATGCCCAAAAAAACACAAAAAACAATAATGATGCACTGTCGGGGTACCATGGACCCTCTGTTAGGGACAGCCCAAGCGCTCCCCGAAGCAGAGGGGGGGGGGATGAGGTCGGTGGCGGGCCGGAACGCCACCAGGGAGACGGGTCATGCCAAAATTTTTTTTGGATCAGTGGTTCACCCATCCACGGAGCAGGTACTGTCCCGCCCGTTGGCACTGGGACCACTGTCCCAACACATGTCGCGATGGGAGCGCTGCAATGCCTCTCCGTGGGTCTTGCGTACCCTGGCGAGGGGATACAGACTCCAGTTCGCGAGGACGCCCCCGAAGTTTTGTGGAGTCCACTTCACCAAAGCACGGGGTCAAGCGGAACTGATTCTCCAACAGGAGATCGCCTCTCTGTTGGAAAAGGGAGCCGTCAAGGAGGTGCCTCATGGCCAACGAAACAGCGGCTTCTATTCCCGCTATTTCCTGGTCAAGAAGAAGGGGGGGGGGGCTCCGGCCCATCCTGGACCTTCGAGATCTCAACAAGCACCTCAAAAAGTTTGCATTCAAAATGCTGACGGCCAAGTCTCTGGTTCGGTCCATTCGCCCGGACGATTGGTTCATGTCCATAGACTTAAAAGACGCTTATTTTCACATCCCTATATACCCACCACACAGGAAGTTCCTGAGGTTTGGGTTCCAGGACAGAGTGTACGAGTACACAGTCCTTCCCTTCGGGATGTCCCTGAGTCCCAGGGTGTTTGTGCGGTGTACGGAAACCGCCCTCAGTCCCCTGCGGCAGCGGGGTCTCAGGGTGGCGAGCTACATCGACGACTGGCTTTTGATGGCCAGCTCGAAGGAAGAGGCGGTGAGGGCTACAGCGATGGTGCTGGCTCACGTCTCTTCTCTGGGCTTCATCGTGAACCTCCCCAAGAGTACGCTGGTCCCTACACAGTCCATGGACTTTATAGGCATCAGGCTGGACTCGGTGGCGTACGCCGCCAGGCTGTCGGAGGACCGAATCGAGGACCTGTTGAAGTGCGTGTCATTGTTCACACCAGGACGTACACTTCAGTTCCGCCAATGCCTGAGGATGGCAGGCATCATGGCCTCGGCCATCTCCCTAGTTCGTCTGGGGAGATTGCATATGAGACCATTCCAGAGGTGGCTCAGGTCACTACACATCCCCACCAGGCTGGTGCAGCACGGGTGACAGTCTCTCCGGCTTGCGCACTGGCCCTGAAATGGTGGTCAAACAGACACAGACTGATGGAAGGGGTGACCTTGGGTCTCCCCCTGTCCAGGAAGGTCGTGACCACGGACGCCAGCCTCTCGGGGTGGGGCGCCACCCACGAGGGCAGGTCAGCCAGAGGTGTGTGGGACGCAGACCTCAGGAGGACCTCCCACATCAATTATCTGGAACTAATGGCCGTCTTCCTTGCTCTGCGGGAGTTCGAGCCATTTCTCCTGGGACATCACATCTTGGTCCGCACGGACAATACGACAACGATGTCCTACATCAACAGACAGGGGGGCCTCACCTCCTTGCGCCTGTGCTCCCTGGCGCACAGGCTACTGACGTGGTGCGAGAGCAGGTTTCTCTCGATCACGGCTTGTCATGTTCCCGGCCTGCAGAACTCTGCAGCGGATCTCCTCTCCAGAGGCGCCCTTCGCTACAGCGACTGGTCTCTCCACCCGCAGGTAGCGGGTCAGATCTGGCACAAGTTCGGCGTCCCGACGGTGGACTTGTTTGCCACAAGCGAGGACACGAAGTGTCCTCTCTTCTTCTCGCTCAGGGGCGATCCACCCCTGGGCCTCGACGCACTGGCTCACCAGTGGCCTCCGGCCCTGCTCTATGCGTTTCCGCCACTCGAACTGATCCCCCATGTCCTAGCCAGGGTGAGGACTCAGGAGGTTCAGTTACTGCTGGTGGCTCCGGCTTGGGGATCATGGAGACAGGAGGTGGTTCCTCTCCTTTACCACGAACCCTGGCAGCTCCCGTTGAGGCGGGACCTGTTGACTCAAGCGGGTGGCGAAATATTCCACCCGTCCCCTCAGGACCTGGACTTATGGGTCTGGCCCGTGAAGGGGCCCCGCTGGAGATAGCTGGTCTACCTCCTAATGTCGTTGAGACCATCTTGAGCGCGAGAGCTGCATCCACCAGGCGCCGCTACAACGCTGCATGGAAGCTGTTTGTGCGCTGGTGCGCGGACAGGCCTGCTGAGGTCCTACCATTTCAGGCCTCAGTGAGTCTCGTATTGACCTATTTGCAGGAGTTCCTAGACAGGGGTCTAGGTTCGTCCTCTGTAAAGGTCAACTTGGCGGCAATTTCCGCGTATCACCTGGGTGTCAACAACAGCCCGGTGAGTGAACATCCACTGGTGCGGCAGTTCATGAAGGGTGTTTTGCACCTCAGACCGGTTGCTAGATCCCTGGTTCCACCCTGGGATCTGACCGTGGTGCTTGACGCTCTCATGAGAGGACCTTTTGAACCGCTGGAGTCGGTTGACCTGAAGTTCCTCTCACTGAAGACCGCTCTGCTAGTTGCTCTGACAACGGCAAAGCGGGCGAGCGACATCCATGCACTCTCGGTCAATGAGAGCTGCATGAGGTTCAGTGGCAATGGCACCAGGGTCACCGTCAGACCGAATCTTTCGTTTCTGCCTAAGAATTTTCCGGCTGGTTGTGAACCTGTGGAACTGGTGGCTTTTCACCCACCGCCTTTTGCCTCGGAGGAGGACAGGAGGTTGAACTGCCTGTGTCCTGTCAGGGCACTAAGGCTATACAGAGCCAGGACAGCGCCCTTCAGGCTGGGAGACCAGCTTTTTATCGCTTGGGCTCCCCAGGCTCAGCGCAGAGGAAAGCCCATCACAAAGGTTAGACTTTCACAGTGGATTGTGGAAGCCATTCAGTTGGCGTACGCCTCCAGTGGGGTGGAACTCCCTGATGGACTGCGGGCACATTCCACCCGGGGCATGTCTGCGTCCTGGGCCCTGGCCAAGGGTGTCCCGATCCAGGATGTCTGTGCAGCGGCGAGTTGGGCGACCCCGTCGACTTTCGCCACGTACTACAACCTTGACGTTGCTCCCACGAATATGGCGCATGCGGTCTTGGGTGCTGCTATGCATCAGACCACCGCACCTTGAATGTTTTGTGTTTTTATCCCCATCAGGGTCTTTCCGGTTCAATGGACGGAGTCCAGTGAAGGTGAGGAGTCCCTGAGGGAGCCCCTTCTGCAGGCGGGGCGCTCATGGCGCGGGTGGCGTGATGAGGCGCGCCTCTGACAGAGGAGCTACCGTGGAGTAATTCTGTCAGCCGGGGTTATCATACGGAGTTGTATGATGACCCATATGACTCTCTTCGAAGAGCACTTAAGACAACTTTGGGTTACTTCAGTAACCTCAGTTGTATAAGTGACTCGAAGAAGAGAGTCATCAAAACGCCCGTCTGCTTTGGCAGGCGGCAGAAAAATGGTTGATAGGAATGACTCAAACGGTGACGCCCACCGGTTTTATACCGGAGGTGGGATGAGGTGGGATTGGGCGTCATATTTTGAGTGACAGCTCCACGATTAAATAGGATTAAATCGTGAGTGTATGTAGTGTTCTGTTCCAGCGCCACCAAGTGGCTTGGACCCATATGACTCTCTTCTTCGAGTCACTTATACAACTGAGGTTACTGAAGTAACCCAAAGTTTCATTATACTGTAAATGTGTATATAAGTGATTAAATCTATTGGTTCAATTTTCTGTTAAACCTCTCATGTAACTCTGCCTTTTTAATATTTGAAAATGTATAGCAAGGTTGAACGTGGTTGAAAATCAGGCACCGCATAATTGTAGATATACCGATGTTGTCACAATAATCAAATAATATTCTATATATCTGTCAAAGCCATATCGACCAAGCCATCCTATAGGCTATACAGCAAGTGCTTTTATGCATGCCCACCCGCCTGCCTGCCCCCCTGCACCATGCATAGGTCCACTACACATGTTTTTGCGCAACTATTATGTCAGTTTAAACAGAGTGTATATTTGCTCAGAGTAAGTCTGCCTGTTCCATTAGTTTATGTCCTTGGAGATGCAATTTGGCCCGGGGTTCTCTCTCCGTTTATTTAAAACCGTCAAACGACATTCCCCCGCCTAATAGTGAGCTGTGTTTCCTTTCGTTCAGACTCGCCACTCATTATCCGGGCCATATGGAACAGACTGTGTTTAGAGAACACAGAGAGGGAGAGAGGAAGGGAGAGAGAGAGAGGGAGAGACTGATTCAAAGTGAGAGAATTGTTTTGAGCACAGTACGGAATAGAGAGAGAATGTACGCGCACCCCAAGAACGAGTGACTACAGGCTGACACAGAGAGAGAGAGGGTCTGTGGGAAGCGAGAGAGAGAGAGAGCGTGAGTGAGTGAGTGAAAGAGACAGAGCGCAGCCTCCTTTCCTTTGAACCTCGTCGCCGCTAATGAACGGCGAGGACAGAGTCGAGGAGGAGACCCCATGCACAACATTGTCTTTGTTGTGTGTGCATGTGCATGAGAGAGCAGACTAGGGAAGAGAAAGAGACAACATGTGTTACAGGAACTCTGCCAGACAGCACCCAACCCAACATCTACAGTAGCTCAGTGGTTTTCACCCTTTTTGATACCAGGGTCCACTATTTATTCAGTATTTGAGCCACGGACCAGCATTTGAGGACATTTTAGCACCACAGACCCCATAACGAGTCTTTAAGGTGCTTGTGTTCCATTTGATGTCCTCCTATCACAGCTGCTGTGTTTGTTTGCACATTGTTGTACTTTGCCGGCAGATTTTTTTCTGTGGTCTGTCTTCTCTATGGGCTCATGTTCCTTATGTATAACCTCATGCACATACTGTATACCGGAGATGGTAATTTGAGATGCTAATTGTAAATGTATATGCATATATATTTTAGACTTGATGCAATGTAACAATAATGACCAGCTGATGCAATCGCAATGTAGATATAGATACACAGATGAAAACAGATTTCCAAAATTGCCAAAACAGAAGTATCTACATTCAAGCACACAGCAAAATTTGACGTTTAAAGGTAACAGAGGCAACCTTTTAGCCAAATCAAAATACATATAGTGCTACCATATATATATATATGTATTTTGTGCCTTTTTCCACTCTGCGTTGCTTCTACTTTGATGCTGCAGATGTTTCCTTGCATGCAGACAGTCCAGAACTTTGTTGTTGTCAACAAATCCTGAAAACAAAGCATTTGTTGGGCTCAGGAAAGGCGGTGCTAATTTATGAGGGGGGATTGTGTGGGGTGAGGCAGCGTTTTAGCCAATCACCGTACAGCAGTCTCCAGCAGATTCATAAAGAGCCAATAGAGTGGAGGTGAGGTGGAGTTTGATTCTGTTTATATTTATCAAATCTGTTCACAAACACAGTGTTTATACATGCTAAAGCTGACTCTATTACCTTTAAAGAGGAGTGGTTTCAATGGCGGTGATGAGTTTCTACTTGTTAGATTCTTGTGTGTTTTGCATGTGAGTACATACACAGGTCTTTGTTAACCTGACGTTTCACGTTCTCATAAGATTTGTATGTATGCATTGCCAAGATAAATACATGCATGTCTATAGCATTCAGCCATGCGATTTGTCATAGCTTGTGGCTGTATAGTTTGTAGATGAGTATTGGTGTTGACACGCCATGGTTTCTCTTTGCCTCTGGCTTGTTTTGTATCGGTGACAGTGGGATCACTGTAATTAAGACCATAGGCCTGCCCTGCATGATGATTTGCAATGAGGAGGATGAGAGTTTTATTGTGCGGTGGCTGAGGTTCATCATCAAAGAGCACAGAGTGCATTCTCACTGAAATATGGTCTCTGTATCTTGTTTCAGTGTTTCCCAACCTGGGGTCCGGGACCCTCCCATAGTGCTGTTGATGACATGGTTTGTGTTAATTTGTGTTATGTTATGCTTATTAATTGAACACATTGGAGCATTCTGTATCCTTTTAGCCTTAACATGGTGTTATGTTCTCTTGTGTAGACTTGGGCTAATTCACACGATGAATACTTTAACTCTTAAGAGTGTACATGAAACCAAATGGACCCGCAAGGGTTCATTTACAACCTATCTTCATATGCTTACAACCTATCTTCATATAATAGGGCATCACTAATGTACATGATAGAATATCTGTTTTTTTCTGCTTGGCCTTCCATGTGCATCATCAATTTAGGATCCAAAAAAAAAATATATATATAAGGAATTAAAATATATTTTGAAATAGTTTAATAATAGTTTCAGATAAATAAGTCGAATGCCGATGTACAAGGAACACTGGTTTCTGAACTGCCCACAGCCCTCCTATGAGACACAGCCTGAGTAGGATAAAAAATGGTATTTTTAAAGTCGTATGACTATTAGTGAGGACTAATTATATGAAGATTTAAAAGTGGTGAAGTAGGCTTGAACAAAACCAAAAACTATGGATAATGACTATCTAAGGGAAATCTAAATACTGTAATAGCATCACCAACAGAGAGCAAAGTGGAAGTAAGTTGCACTAATTATAATTAATTATAGATTGTTAAAGGGGTACTTCACCCAAAAAAAAACTTTGGTCATTTTATGGTCTACTCAGCCTCATGTGAACACACCAGACAGTTTATAAGTTACTCCTTTCAATATTTAGATATTTGATGTTTAGTTAGTTATATTAGTCTGCCAGACCCAAACCCATTATAACTTAAAACTCCATTTTAACCATGACAGATTATTCGAAAACAACCAATCTTTTTTCTGGTGATTGATATTGTCCTCCTAATACGTGAGAGGGCAGTGGAATTTCATTTACAGTTTTTATTTATTTTTAAAATATTGTTTTATTCATTTGGGTGGGCATTCCCAAATATGGAGGGGGCTACATTTTAAAAAACAATATTTTCAAAATAAATGAAACTGTAGATGCAATTCCACTGCCCTCTCACGTATTAGGAGGACAATATAAGTCACCAGAAAAAAGATGGGTTGTTTTCGAATAATCTGTCATGGTTAAAATGGAGTTTTAAGTTATAATGGGTTTGGGTCTGGCAGACTAATATAACTACCTAAACATCAAATATCTAAATACTGAAAGGAGTAACTTATAAACTGTCTGGTGTGTTCACATGAGGCTGAGTAGACCATAAAATGACCAAAAGGTTTTTTTTTGGTGAAGTACCCCTTTAATAGTATACATAATCAATATAACCTAATTCAGTATATTGACATGTCATTCATTATGATTGCAACATTAAAATAATATCTAAATTAGCTTGTTTTAATGTATTTATCCACCACTGAATTAGCCTCGTGTGTGTGTGTGTGTGTGTGTGTGTGTGTGTGTGTGTGTGTGTGTGGGTGTGTGTGTGTGTGTGTGTGTGTGTGCGCGCGCACATGCACGTGTGCATACGCGTGCATGTGTGAGAGGTGGATAAATAATCCTTGGACCTACAGTACCTAAAATAAGGTTACATTTTTCTTCTTTGCTCTTCCTCCACTTAAGATTAGCATTAGGTCACGGCACCTTTTGCTAATGCACTAATGGAAGGCGGTGTAGGGAGCGGAATTGCGTGGCTTAAACATGTGAAGCTGGCACTTCCATAATGAGAAGACCAAATATTGGGCGCCAGCTAGCGTAGTGTCTTAACCGTAGGCCTTCTGCAAGGGGTGACATGCAAATATTGGCTCATTTCTGCTGAGGCATCTACTCCTCATCCCCTTTGCTTATTAACTGATTTAAGATGGATTAGATCACTCTTTGCACACAGGTACGCACATGCACGCACACTCACACACTCACGCACTCACACACTCACACGCACTCGCAAAGTTAGAATATCAAAATGGAGTTGCCCGCCTGGGTGAAAACTAGATTAATTCAAAATGTTACCATCAAGACGTATAAGGGAAATGGATGACTGTGCATATTTTAATGTCCCTGCTGCATTTAAAGCCATTTATGACATTAACCGAAGCTCATGTTATGCAAACACACTTTGCAAGTCAAAGCCACTTATGTTAAGGGCAGTTGATGTTCTTTTTTTCTCCTTGCCTACGTTTATGCAAGTTCATAAGTTCATTGCCACTACAAGTATTGATTTCAGTGCTGTTAATACAGATATAGTCACATTTGTCCTAGCTTTGCTCAGATTTTACAAAGTACCTATAAACTACAATATACCATTAATACACCTGCCAAATACCGTCACAATGAGCCTTGACCTTGGCTGCAGAATGCTCAAACACAACAACAATTTCTTCCAGCTATCAAGGTACTGAACCCCTGCCCATAATTGTTCATTCCATTCGGACCCCAAATGAAGGCTGTATAGTGGAGCTCTTACAAGACAGTGGTAATTGACAGACAGATTGACGGACGGACAGATGAAGGTCATACTATAACATAATTTGTTGAAGGGAGTATGAGGCCTTTTCATGCTGTGGCCCCTGCACACATGCACATGCGCAGGCAGGCAGGCAGGCAGGCAGGCAGGCAGGCAGGCAGGCAGGCAGGCAGGGAGACAGGCAGGCCCCTATTTGAACTAGGGGACCCCCTCCCAGACACACACTCAAGACAAGTGTTTGGATTTGTTTGACTTGGTTGCACATAATTATACATAATGTGATGCGCAGTGCTGTGAGTTTGTAAATTGTCTAAATCGTTTAACAATTTGGCCAATTAATGTTTTGTATAATTGTTTTGTACTATTGATATAGTATTGTATAGTATAGTATAGTATTTCTTTTTCTTTTATGTATTTTATTTTAATTTATATATTTTGAATTAGGCTATTAAAAATACTTGATTGATTGCGAATTTAAGAAGGACAGAAAAAATATGTTTAATTACATTCTAAAGCTATACTTGGTCTATCAAGTAAATGCCAGCGAATCACTGTGTTTACCTATTTATATGCAAAAGTATACCTTTTTCGCTTAAAAAAAACATGCACGGTTTATCACATATATTTAGTGTACACTTGCTAAATACAGTAGTTACCGCATGATTTCAAATCATTGAATCCTATCGCATCGCCATAATGAACCAATATCGTCCATGTATTATATTGCCAACCATGCATCGTGTTAAAATCTTTACACCCCTAGTCGGTACAGTGCGGTCATCACGCTGTGTGTGAGAGCGCTCCTCTGGACATCATATCCAAAGTGCTCCTCGGCTCAAAAGGCCTTTCTTTCCTTCTCTGTGGAATACAGCCACTAATAAAGCCACCTGATGATTTGAAGTTCTGTTGCCAGCCAACCTGTGAATGTCACTCTCTTTTCATCACAGTAAATCTACTGAAGGCTTAATACCATGAGCCCTCAGCTAGCAGCAGCACAGCGTGGTTTGGACAATATCGCACATGATGGGCGTGATGTCCAGTCCAGCCTGCGTCACATAATAAGCAGGGCCGGATTTAGACAGTTTTTCATATGAAGCAGTGGTTTTCAATCTTTTTTGTTACCAGGGTCCTTTATTTATTCAGCATTTGAGCCACGGACCACCATTTGATGACATTTTAGCTCCACAGACCCCAAAACTAAACATTTCTTTTGTTTTTGTCCACAATTCCAGGCTGGATATGGGAAACAAAACAGTCAATCCAAATCAAAATGATCATTAATCTTCAACATTCTCTATTTTTGTAGACTTGGGCTAATTCACAACAAGTTAAAATATTCATCATGTCATGATGAAGATTTTAACTCTTGAGAGTGTAAAAATGGAACCAAATGGACCCGCAACGGTCCGTTTTGTTTCATTTCTACGCTTTCAATGAGTTACATCCGGTTAACCAACTTTCCACCATTTAGCTAGGGACCACCTGGACCTCTCACAACCACTAGTGGTCCCCGGACCACTGATGAAAACCACTGATAATATCTTTCATCGAGTGGGCAGGATGCACATTTGGGTGGGCTCTGCCCACCTCTGCCCCCCTCTAGATCCGGCCCTGAAGCACTGCATGATGCAGTACAGTACTGTATGCTGTAAAGCTGTCTTCCAGCGACATCATCTATGGGGAATCCAAGCTATACCGGTAACTGTAGGCTTTCTATTCCTAGAGAGGTTGACATGCTATGATGGAATCCATCGGTAATACAAATATAGATATTTATTTCATTTTATTTTTTAAGGCTGCTTAACGATTTTCAATAGCCGATATTAGGGTTCTAGTGGCACAACTTATTTTGTTGGCATATTTGCCCCGTGTATTTGCACTGTGTGCCCTATTTGTGACTGTGTGTTTAGTCGATCCATTTGGCCTTGTTTGTTTGCATAGATCCGGGCTACAAAAACATGCAAGATTGCTTCAGGAGTGTTTTTTTTTTTACACACAGACACAGGAGCGCTGCCTGTGAGCGTGTACGTGTGACACTTTACAGTACGTCTCCAACATGTTAATTCCTCCCTCCCCCTCGTCTTGTTGTCATGCTTCCTCCAGCAGTGAGTGTCTGCCTGCACCGCGAGCAGAGAGAGACGAAGACATATTGGTGTTAATGAAAAGCCCTCCTAAACTCTCCTCCTCCGCATGAATGTTTAAACACTCTTGTCATAACATTCATTCTCTCACACATGACAGCCAGCATCTGCAGCTGCCTTGCTCAGCCTCAATATTTCATCAGGCCAGCCCCCCCAAGCCCCCCCCCCCCCCCCCCCCCCCCCCCCCCCACACACACACACACACACACACCATGACCCCCCACCCCCTCCCCTTCCCTGCACCGTGCCATGTGTGTGTGTGTGTGTGTGTGTGTGTGCTAACAAACTGAATCCTAATGACTCCAAACAGGCCCCGGTTCGTTCGAGGCTCACAACCCGCCAGCCCGCATGGGCTGAGTGGGCTCTATGCATAATGTATGCAGCGCCGTTACAGCAACGCTCACAACGGATCACAATTAGTCTGTCTTAATTATGAACGGAAGACACAGAGAGAGGGAGACGGATAGATGCGGTACACAGCATTCGGTTTATTCTGATCTTGTTCTGCCTCTGACTGTCTAGCAATTCTTTACAGGGTGAAGTCTAATTCCAATGCAGAAAACGTACACTGTTTAATTCCAATCATTTCACTAGGCACTATGTTATAACATTCCATTTAATACTGGTATGTTGTTCTATACTATATTGGTGGGGCCTTCAGGAGTCTGAGATGTTATTACGTTGTATGATTACCATTTTTTACATGTTTTATCATATCCTTAAAGCTAAAAATGACGCCCTGTGCCACGTTGTGAGGCTTGTAGATCAGCTATTTTCGGTGCATGATCATGTCATATTTTCCTAATTGCTCAAATATTCTTTAACCACAAACAAGTTAATTATCCCCACAATGTCTTGTGTGTGTGCGTCTGTGTGTGTGCCTTACATTTTTACTGTACTTTAAGGGACATTTGATATAACTAAAGAAATAAAAGTGCACGGACGCAAGCATGCACGCACGCACAAGATCAAAGGTGTTGTAAATACAGGGACAAAAGATCCGGGCAGTTATATGTCGCAGTGACAACAATGACAAAATGCTCAGAGAGAGAAGTATTTTCCTCCCCCCTTATCATTGTACTATTTCAAAGCCATCAGGAGGAGATCGTGTGTACGTGTTTGTCTGAACACAGTTTTTTTCTTTCTTCTTTTTTGGTTGGTGGGTGGGTGGGGTGTGTGTCGGTGTGTGGCAGACAAGAGGGAACCAGGCACAGAGCATCAAAGTGAGAAGAGGCTTGTCACCAAACGCCGAAATCAGAATCAAATGAATATTAATGTGGAACCAATTACCTCAGGGAAATGTTGTCTGTAGCTTGGCTTTTGCTAACGCGCACGTCTCACCTTTAGCAAAGTGGAAACAGCGGGGGGACAAGCCTGGAGGCTGGATGGAGCTGAAATGTTTCTGCGTTTTTTTTCCTCTCTCTCTCCTTAACAAGCCTCTCTACCCCCACGGAAATAGAATTGTCCAGCCTCATCTTCCTCTAAAAAAAAACTTAGATGGAAATGCAATTCTTTGAATTAATTATAGAGAGCAACTGTGATTAAATTCCTCGAAAAATGCCTAGTGCCTATTG
This sequence comes from Benthosema pterotum, assembly GCA_039105355.1. Lineage (NCBI taxonomy): Eukaryota > Metazoa > Chordata > Actinopteri > Myctophiformes > Myctophidae > Benthosema > Benthosema pterotum. Next base: position 23,267,882 of record CM076982.1, read on the forward strand.
GCTAAGTGAACACTAACAGCTACTGCTGCTGTTTGTTTTCCAAATATTTGATACTAGCTGTAAAAGCAACACTTTATATCTTAGATCACAAATTGGATGCAAATTGTTGTCAAACCTGCCATGTGTAAATAGCACACATGTGACAAACAGTGTAGTGTCCATGTAAAGACATTGGGAGGGATATACTATACAGTGTATAGTATACACAGTACCTGTTTATATACTTTTTTACAGTGTCAGCTATTGGCTGTTTGCCATAGTACCACATGATATTTCCAACTCATTTGTCTGAGACATGGTTGTTTATAGGGACCCCCAGGGCCCAGGGGGGCTTGAAGGCGTTCCAGGGTGTCTCCAGAAAAAAAAGCCTTGCGAAACATTACCTTTGATTAATGTATTTTCTTTGGAGACAAATCTTGTACATCAAAAAATAGGAATCGAAAAAAACTCCAAAGGTACCACATTGAATATTTCAAATAAACATACTCCAAATTTCTATTTTTTTTTACTAGCATACGGTACATGCACAAACAATCACTTGCATGTTTTGACTATGAGCCTTCATGCTCGGTTTTCTATGTCCCAATACAAGAGTACAAATGTGCTCCCTTTCATTCAATCGTTTTAATTTTGGGTCGAGTACCTCACTGAAAACCTTTCATGATGTGCAACCTCATTTTCTCATTTACAAATCGCCTTGACTGTATCAGACTCCTTGGCACGAAAAAAAAAAAAAAAAAGTTTGCCATCTACTGCCCTAAAAGGTGGGTGTGACAGTACAGTGTGCAGTAGGCATCTTTAAGCGCACCCATGCGTGTGTGCACATGTGCGCTTATGTGCGTGTGAGAGTGTTTACTGACTCTATCAGTTACTAGCAGGTCTTTGTGTGAGGAGCCGCTGAGCGGAGGTCCCTAGCCTTGACTGTTCTGCATAAGTGAGTGTGACGCGGCAGAGTCGCTAGCTCTTTAAAGCCCCATCTAAATCAGTGTTAAAGCCCTGATAATAGACCTCACTGACCAATTGATTGCCCTTCATATGTTTACAGCTCACTTTAATTGCCTCAAAAATGCCATTTATCAGCCACGTGTGTCCGTCCGCGGCCCGCTTGTGTCTGCGTGTGTGCGTGGCGCGCGAGCGCGCGCCTGTCCATCGACAAAAAGCTCCATTGATTTATCAGCATCGGGATTTGTCCCGTTTTTCGCGTGCATAAAATCCTCGCCGTGTGTGGCTGTTCAAAATGGGAAATGGCCCCATTGATTCCCTTAAGTTGGAGCCCAAATGCTAAAGATTTTTGGATAAGCTTTCTCATTACTTAAGCTGAAATCAATAGGGGAGAGCAGGGGTATAATGAATGAACGGGACCGCAGATCAGATGGGGTGTGCTCATCCCTGGCCTGTCCTGGTCGATCTGTGCGTGCGTGTGTGTGCGCGTGTGTGTGTGTGTGTGTGTGTGTGTGTGTGTGTGCGCGCGTGTGCGTGTGTGTGTGTGTCAGAGCAAGAGAAGGAGATAGAAAGGGAAAGAGATGGAGGGAGAGTGTGTGAACCTGTCACCCCCCATTTTACTCCCCAGCTCATTTCTTATGAACACATGCATAGACCCTCGTGCGCTACACGCACACACACACACACACACACGCACACATGCACACATACAAGAACAGTCTGTAATCTTTCCCTTTGTCTTTACCACATGCTGTGCAACATTAAGTTGTGCTCTTACTAATGCTAACATTGCAATGCTAGTATTGCAAGTTGCAACTGTCTTTTATGCATATCAGTTCATATTTTAGTGTTTTTTTAATTGTTGAGATATTATAGGCTTAATTACTCTTACATTAACTACTGTTCTTGTAATTATTTTCAATGCTATTGCTATTGTCATATGAATACTATTACTATTCATTGTTTTGCTTATTTATTTATCTATCTGTCATTCTCGTTCTTTGTCTTCCTGCTGTATCTATCTTTACTCCTGTCAACATTCTGTCTGTCTCTCTCTCTCTGTGTGTGTGTGTGTGTGTGTGTGTGTGTGTGTGTGTGTGTGTGTGTGTGTGTGTGTGTGTGTGTGTGTGTGTGTGTGTGTGTGTGTGTGTGTGTGTGCGCGTGTGCGTGTGCGTGTGTGTGTGTGTGTGTGTGTGTGTGCGCGTGTGTGCGTGTGTGTGCAGGTGTCTGACAGCAGGCAGCAGTTGGAGCGACAGCAGCAGCAGCAGATGCTTGAGTTTCGGCAGCAGCAGCGGCAGCAGCAGCAGCAGCAGAGGGATGCAGCTCAGCTGTCTGAGGTGTGGAGGCAACACTCACTGACACCCCACACAACACCGCTACTGTCAACAAGTCACTTACTGTACATCTGTGACTGTGTGTGTGTGTGTGCGCGCGTGTGTGTGCGCGCGCGTGTGTGTGCGTGCGCGCGTGCGTGCGTGTGTGTGTGTGCGTGCATGCACGTGTTTGTTTGTGTGTGTAAGCACATGCGTGGGTGTGTGCAGTTCCTCTTTGTATATGCACAATAAAATGATATACATACACTGTATCGGTACACACTTGTGGGTGGCATTGGCATAGGAGGTACAGTGGACCGCTTGGGAAAACAGGAGGGTTCGATCCCGCCATCCCGGACAACCCCCTTTGTAACTGTCGAAGTGTCCTTGAGGAATTCTTGTCCGTTTTCTCTCTCCCGGAGACGTCCCCAGTGAACGGTGTGGAGAGGCTAAGGCAAGGCGAGAGCCCTGTATGCAAATTTAAACACATATGCTACAGCAAACAACTTTTACAGTAGCTGCCTTATGTTCAAGATTCATAGCTTGGCCGCTCGTTTTCATCCAGCGGTCCGGGGGCCACCAGTGGTCCCTGAGAGGATTCCAGGTGGTCCTCATGCTAAATGATTAAAGTTAACCAGATGTAACTCTTTGAGACTGTAAACATGAAACCAAATGGACCGGGTCCATTTGGTTTCATGTTTACACTCTCAAGAATTAACATATTCATCATATGAATCAGCCCAAGTCTACACAACAGAAAATGAATGGTCATTTTGATCTGTGTGTTTGACTGTTTTGTTTCCCAAAACCAGGCTGGAATTGTGGACGAAAGCAAAAGAAATCTCTAGTTTTTGGGGTCTGTGGGGTTAAAATGTCATCAAATGGTGGTCCGTGGCTCAAATGCTGAATAAATAGTTGGTTCTGATATGAAAAACGTTGAAAACAACTGCAATATGCTATTGGCTGTATGCATTCTTTTTTTTGGAAAAACAAAATATAAAAAGACACACCTATGGAAAGCCTATGGTTATAGTAGAGCCAGACACTGAACCCTTACAACTGCTCCCATTGAGAAGGTTGGCACATGTCCACGCCAGCGTTTGTGCATGTAATGCACATTGTAAAGCACCTTGGATAAAGATGCCATATACAAATGCACCATGCACACAATATTGACCATTCAGCAGGTACCGTACACACACGTGCGCACACGCACACAAACACACAAACACACACACACACACACACTTGTGCGCAGCGGTCCCGACCCAGTGTTTGGGAAGCAGTGCCGTATGGGACCAGATTAATTATGTTTAAATCTTTATTATGACACTGGGTGGACGGTCAGACTCCAGTATTCTGGGCAGAAACCATTAATGAAGGCCCTTAGGTGCAGATTAATGATATTGCATTGACTCCAGAGACCTTCAAACCAAAGTAAATAATATAGGTTGTTTTTTTTCCATGATGCTTTACTTTGAAATAACAAGAGTCAGCAGGAAATGGAATATGTGCACGTCAACAATATTAGTCATGAATGAGTATCCTCCCTTTTGCTTGTGCGTGTGCGTGCGTGCGTGTGTGCGTGTGTGCGTGCGTGCGTGCGTGTGGTAGTAGTAAATATGACTCCATTTTTTGACTAAAGCAAATCACTGCATTATTATCTTAAGCTGCTTTTGAGTTGATATTCCCTCACATCTGCGGTTTTCTGCATCAAGGCCCTCTTGGAAATATTGAAAAGAAAACCTAAGAAAACCTAAAAAAGTAAAAGAAAAACTAAATATGAAATGAGGGGTGAAATCAATTTGTGACTGCGACGTACGTCGTGACACACTGTATGTCACAAAGGATGGCCAATGGACACAAATGGTCCAAATTTGTTATTTTTCAACTTCCATGACGTATGCTGCAACTGCAGCATACATCGCGGCTGCAGGAATAATGGTTTGGGGGTTAATGTTTAGGTTTTACTGAGGTTATGTTTAGGGTTACATAACCCTAACCCTCCCATTTTAGCTATTGGTCTCTGTTGTGAGGCGTCCCTTATTTATCATCCGGTTCCCATAGCAGTTAAAGGTTACTCACCACTTTGACGTTGACCTGCGGCGCCCCAAATTTTCGCTGTCGCTGTACGAAATTAGAAAGAGTTCTGATGCCGTTAGGTGTTTTTAATCATTTTCCCGAGAAATCTTCTCCTACATCCAAAAGCTGTATACGAGCCTCGGTGAAAAGCTCCGAACACTGAATGTCCCACCCGCTCTGTTGGTGACTGGCACAGGTGACAACATAAGACACGACATTGCGGTCGCAGCTGCTTTACCACCCAATGTCACGACGTACCTCACAGACACAAATTGATCTTGCTGTCTCTCCATGGCTTCTCTGTGAGGTCAGGGTTAGGTTAAGATTCAAGACTAATGCCTGTTGGGCACACATTTTCACCAGATAGAATGTTTGTCACAATTTGTCGAGATGCGATTTCCAAAGTTCCGCCGCTCATCCCAAAGCCCCAACCCCATGCTAAGGTGTCCTGCCTTTTTTCCCCTCCGCCTCATACATAATGGAGGAATCGGGTGGCCGTTGATGAGATTCACGGACTAGACAAGAAAGGAATCAAAATCTATTGTTGCGTGTCCTTTTGCGCCGTGTAAAGTTTGGATTAAATGTCACACATTAGCATGTGAACTTTTAAATGAGCTTGTTTGCTCTCTGCGCGGCGGCTCCGGGAGCCATGTAAATACCCGTCCGCTCTGTGGACGCCGACCATCACCACTGGCGCTCGGAAACCTTGTATCTGCAATGTTTCAATGCTCTTCTTTATTTGTACTTATTTACACGGATTTATGCTCTACTTTGTCATAAGACATTATCACACAAAAGTGGCCAAAACACAGATGAGCGCACAACACATCGTGTGATTTTGTAGTCTGGGTATGCAAGTGGCCCATCGTGCCACTAAGTAATGTCTACTGAGTGGCAAAACAACTTCCTCTCTATAGAAATACAGTGTTAGGCCTACTGCACCCGTTTTCATTTAAACAAGGTTCATTTATTCATTTATTAGAGAGAGTGAAACATGAGTGTTTTGTTTATTTGTTTTGTTTAGAGAGCTTTTTTAGCTGACAGGGGGTTAGTGTGTTGGAGTGTTTGGGGTGGGGTGTCAAGGCATTTGTATGTGGAGCTAAATATGTATATTGAAACAAATATATTAGTGCATTTTTTTTACTGTTGTCCTACTATGACCCAGAAAAAAAAAAACTAAAATTTCCTTTAAAAGGCTTTTTTCAGTGTTTAGACTTAATGAAAACCCAGTGTATTTCTATGGAGAACTAGTTGTTTTGGGTGAGTATATACAGGTATATTTTTTGTTATATATACGTTGTATGTTTAAGATAGAGTGATTAGGTCTGTTTGTGTATTTGATAAATATTGCACCAATGAGAAGTATTAATCAGAATTTGACTAAATAACTACATTGCATCCATTTGATGTTATTTTTGTCAATTTCCTAAAAGAATTAGCAACATACCAGATGCACACCAGGACATTGATGTGTGGTATGGACTAGCAGTCCATTGTCAAGAGGGAGGGGAGGGAGTTAAAAGAGAGAGAGAGGAGAGAGAGAGAGAGAGAGAGAGAGAGAGAGAGAGAGAGAGAGAGAGAGAGAGAGAGAGAGAGAGAGAGAGAGAGGAGAGAGAGAGAGAGAGAGAGAGTGAGAGAGAGAGAGAGAGAGAGAGAGAGATTTGCTTGTCTTGCTGGCAATTAGGCTGCGACAAGGGATCGGAGTGCCAAACAGCTGTATCGACTGGTCCTGCCTGTCTTCCAGACCCGACAAGCCGATGCCTGAAGGAATCCACTACTTAGTTTGAGGCATGACAGGTGATTGGCAGGCGTCACTCACCGTGTGACTCATATTCAGGTGTTCACGAAGTGATGTGTGGGTGTGGGATGTGTGTGCGGTGCGTGTGTGTACACTGTACCGTAGGTGTTTCAGAGATACACGAAGGATACTACAGCAGAACAACCCACAAGTTTGTTTTTGGCTGGACTCAACTCGATTGGTGACCACAAAACTGTAATTTCATCTTATTGTTGCACCGTTATCAAATTATTTTAATATACCTTTATAAACAATTAATAATTTATAATTCATAAATACTGTATACTGGATACCTTATATCCAAGCATAATAACTGTAACTAAATATACTTTTAAATCGACCATATGTCATTGCTGACATTGACAGAATTTGACACTCACTGACGGTAATATTTGACAAATGAACCAACCATCTTTGGTGCTTGCTTTCTTCAAGAGTACCACTCACATTTTCTATTGTTTGTTGTGTTTTGCTTGTCTGGTTGATATTTTGTTCTGTATTGATGTGTTTACAGTGTGTCGTACTATACTGTCTTTAGGACACTCTCCAAGATGAGATGCTGCATCTCAAGGGGATACGTTTACTAATAAAGAATGTCAATCATAGAAAGATAAAGTGCAAATAACATGGATTCCTAAAATTGTTTTTAATACTTAATATCATATTGTATATGTCCCTCAAGCTTATTTCTAATGGTTTGAGCCTCAATCATCTATGATATAGCCAGTCCTTGTCATTTCTTTTTGGACAGTTTAGCTGCAGTACCACAATGTCCTGAGGTGGTGGAGGAGCTTATAGCAGGATATTTTATAGTAGAGTCATTGTAATACTGATGCTAGATAAAATTGTTTAAATTCCATGTCAATTTGGAAAATCAACATTGTTGTACATTATAAACCAAGAGGAAATACAAATTTGTAACTGAAGACTGATTCTTCAAACTAGATAATTTGTGGGGATAGAAAACACACATGGGAGCACTAAAACATTAAAAGAAAATATTTATTTCCCCATTGAATGATAGCTGGATATAACGGGAAGCTGCAGCGGGGGTATGTGTGTTAATGAAAGTTTTTTGTACCTGCTGGAAGGTCTCTTCCAAACTACAGCTGCTTTTGCACTTGCAAGTGCTGACAGATAGGGATGCACCGGAAGGGAAATTCTTGGCCCGAAACTGGAATATACCAAAAACCGAATAGCCGAAAATTACATGACCATTGCTATCATGGCTGCACCTTAAGCTACCGGATTATGGCAAAACATGACTTTAATAACAATCACTATTATGGGCCAATAAAACATTTATCCAGCACTTTTGTCTGGATTTTTGTCTTGTCTTTATCTATTCATTGCATGCACTATTTGGTGATATTATTTTTCAATTTGGGATGAAGCCAAATGGGCTAAAAATGCATTTTTAGCCATTTTCTGTCGAGTATTTTCTGCAGCCGAATATTGGGTGCATCACTACTGACAGAATGAACTCAAAGCTGAGCTGGGCTGAATGACTGCAGAAACAATGCGGAACATCTGAGCTTAAGTTGAAAGTAACTGTTCCCCATTTGATGTATCCACTCTCTTTATAGTAGTGTAAACCTCAGTGAAACTACATTTATTATTTTTATTGAAAAGGTGTCTTAATATGCTAGTTGCACCGACACGCGCTGTGTTAACATCAGCCGTGCTTTCTCTCTCTCTCTCTCTCCTGCTCTCTCCCTCGCTCACTCCCTTGCACAATGTACGCAGATCAATGGCAGACACGCGCACACACAGACACACACACGTACACATACTGTATACACTATTTTTCCCCTAACGTCCATAACTAAAATGGCCACTAGGTGCACAAATACGTAGTGAAAATGACAGACACGCCAGCTTGGCCTCAATGCACTATTGTCGGTAAAAGACGGTGTGTGGGTGTGTGCATGTGCAAGCGCAAACACAGCGTTTGCACGTGCACTGACCATCATGTATCTCTAAATCTACATGCACTGGAAGCCACAAATACACATGTGGGAAATGCTTGTATATATTTACACCCAGCTTGATTTCCCTTCTCATTCCTTTGTCTTAAAAATGTGAGGCTTCATTTATATATTTATTTAAATGTTTATTTATTTAATTTATCGACATAATTTCCTCTGCAGCGACAGCTTCTGCTTCCGTAAAGCACATCAAAATCATAATGCAATATTTGCAAACCCAGGAGCAACATTATTGTTCTATTATATGCAACTGAAGGAGCGCTATCAATCCAATATCTCATAATGCGCCTCTCTCTCTCTCTCTCTCTCTCCAGGGGCGGATGTAACATTTCCCAATTGGGGGGGCAGGAGAAAATGGTATGTGTGTCGCATCACCCGTGGCGCCACGGGCGAAGAAGCCGCACCCATACCATTTTTTGGTTACAGGACTTTTATTAGGCAAGTAAAGCATCAATAATAACATCAGTTGTTGTTGAAGTTGCAACAGACATGCAGCATGCATAAAGCTAAAGGTCTGACTCAGAGAGTTTTCTGTTTTCAATGATGAAATGCTGTTGGTTTAGTGGTGCCACAACTGTAGTTAGTTAGTAGCAGTAGTAGTGTTTCAAATTATTTTAAATATAAGCCCTTTAATTTGAAATATCTTTGGTTGTTTTGCATGACATCATGTTTGGGGGGGCTGTATGGGCATTTAGGGGCATTGCCCCCCATTGCCCATGCCTAGATCCCCCCCTCTCTCCTCCCCCCCCCCCCCCCCCCCCCTCCCCCCCCCCCCCCCCCCTCTCTCTCTCTCTCTCTCTCTCTCTCTCTGCCTTGTCCTTTTTGAATAGAAAGAGATAGTGCAACTGTTATTGTTATTATTTCCTATATCTTGTCATGTAAATGAATGGCCTACTTCATCATACAAGAATGTCACACATTATAGTGTAAATTGGTGATCTATTGCGATGCGTTGTGCTCTTCTACGTTGTATTTTCACCATTTCAAACCACTTTTAAAATAGTGATGAAAAAGACATACGCGTTTTCCATCCGACAGCGACGATATTTAGCATTAGTCTCATGTCCTGACATGAATCTGGCACATCCAATATGATGTTTGATTTGTTGTTGTTCTCTTTTTTTGCCGGTCTCCAGGTGGTGGAGGATACATGTGCAGAGCGGGGTATTATGTTGGCTGTTTGATCTGGGTATAAAAATGATTTAATGTGTGCTCAGCACACAGGGTCATTGACTGGCTTTAATTTCTGTGCTAGGGTGAGCTTTATTACTCTGCTGCGTGTGTGTGTGTGTGTGTGTGTGTGTGTGTGTGTGTGTGTGTGTGTGTGTGTGTGTGTGTGTGTGTGTGTGTGTGTGTGTGTGTGTGTGTGTGTGTGTGTGTGTGTGTGTGTGTGTGTGTGTGTGTGTGTGTGTCTAATGCATGCCAGTGGCCGCATGGACCCCCATATGAAAGGATTTTGCGCCTGGAAGACCTCTATAAGGGAAGGTAATAGCCAATGCACAAGCTCACAGCATGCTGCTTCACATCATGTGTTGTGAGTTTGTGTATCTACAATGCATTCCATTGTATTGTACTGTACTTATATGAAATTATTTCAGTAAAACACAAATTTTCGGATATATTTTTGTGTTAAATGCAACCCAATTAACTCCAGCATGGTTTGGTGGTCTGGTGATGCAGTGGTTGGTGGTCTGTTATTCGATGGACTGGTAGTGGTAGACTTGTGCGGTGGTCAGGCGGTCCATGTGGTCTGGTAGTGTTGGTGGTGCGGTGGCCAGGCGGTCCATGTGGTCTGGTAGTGATGGTGGTGCGGTGGCCAGGCGGTCCATGTGGTCTGGTAGTGATGGCGGTGCGGTGGTCATGTGGTGATGGTGGTCTGGTAGTGATGGCGGTGCGGTGGTCATGTGGTGATGGTGGTCTGGTAGTGATGGCGGTGCAGTGGTCATGTGGTGATGGTGGTCTGGTAGTGATGGCGGTGCAGTGGTCATGTGGTGATGGTGGTCTGGTAGTGATGGCGGTGCAGTGGTCATGTGGTGATGGTGGTCTGGTAGTGATGGCGGTGCAGTGGTCATGTGGTGATGGTGGTCTGGTAGTGATGGCCGTGTGGTGGTCATGTGGTGATGGTGGTCTGGTAGTGATGGCGGTGCGGTGGTCTGGTAGTGTTGGCGGTGCGGTGGTCATGTGGTGATGGTGGTCTGGTAGTGTTGGCGGTGCGGTGGTCATGTGGTGATGGTGGTCTGGTAGTGATGGTGGTGCGGTGGTCATGTGGTGATGGTGGTCTGGTAGTGATGGCGGTGCGGTGGTGATGGTGGTCTGGTAGTGATGGCGGTGCGGTGGTCATGTGGTGATGGTGGTCTGGTATAGTGATGCTGAAGGGAGGCGGCTCCGCTCTGTGCTGACAAAGCTGGCTTGTGATCAGACACTACAGACACATAATCATGTTTGTGCCAATGAATTCTTTAACCTTTGCGTGACCCCGCTGAATGCCAGCGGGCCAATCGCAGAGCCTAATTGAATCTGCTCGGCGACGCCCTCCCTCCCTCCCCTCCACCTCCCCTCCACCTCCCCTCCCCGCTGATGAAAAAATAAAATTGGAGGTGAAAAATGAATACAGAGAGAGAGAGAGAGAGAGAGAGAGAGAGAGAGAGGGAGGGAGAGGGAGAGAGAGAGATGAAGGGATGCAGAGATGCTGGCGGGAGAAGGCGAATCACACTGCAGGTTTTATGAACAGTGTACGCACGTGTACACACACACACACACACACACACACACACACACACACACACACACACACACACACACACACACACACACACACACACACACACACACACACACACACACACACACACACACACACACACACACACAGACAGGTGCCCTGCAA
>CM076982.1:23281391-23303891 GCA_039105355.1 Benthosema pterotum
CACACACACACGCACTCACTCACTCACTCACAAACACACAAACACAAACCCTATAACAAACGTCTTTATGCCAATCAGTTCAGTCATATTGTTTTATGATTGCTAAAATGAGCACAATCAGCCCAGTCAGCCCTCATGCAAAAAAATAACAGTTCCTGCTCAGTGAAAAAGTTAAAATGCAATCACCACCTCCAAGCTTTTCATGCTGTATATACACGTCTTGCTGCTTCAATGCCCCAACAATCCACATGTTCCATGGGGGGAAGCCTTTCTCGTTCGATTTGATTTGATTTCACTTTCATATGGTTTTATTTATTGTTTATATTTGTTTACGATATCCGCTTTCAGTGGTCCAATCTGGTGGAAAGTAAGAGAAGACAAACTGTTGAGGTACTTTTCTTTTCCTTGAGGCAAACGTCATTTTGTACTCCACAACAATTTTGTTTGCAGTTTTATTTACATGCTTCTTCGTACCAATGATTTTCCAAACATGTGTTAAACAATGTATACATTGACTATTCTAAAATAGTGGAGCTTTTCTTACTTTTATTTTACTTTATTTGTTTATTTGGACGGGACAGTGTATATTCATGGATATTACAAATAAGGTGCAATGTAAATATACCGGATTTAGCAAGGTTGCTAATATCATTCCGTAGTCCCAAAACATTAAACAAGAGACAAGTTAAAACAAACCAAAACATGAAAAGACAGTCACAACAGAAAGAGTACGAAAGCATCTACAATACAGGTTACTTAAAACAAGATCTAAAGTGCATCTACTGTATATAAGTAGCAGCGTTATACAATAGTGCAAGTATCTTATTAAAGTACTAGTGCATAAAGATTTCAAGTAACTTCACATACCCTGTGTAAGGTGCACCTAGTGATTGACTAGGAATGGTCACAGGTTTGGTTATCTAGTAACCATTTTAAGTTGTACTTAAAAAAACAGAAAGGTCTAAGTACAAATGTATATTTTGATATGCGGCCATACTTTCAACTACTTCCTCTCAAGGCAACATTTCAAATTTTCACTCTTGTACATTTAACAGCATATCTTTTTTATACAGCAGTGCTATACTTTTACTTATAAGATAGTACTTCTTCCAACACTGAATGGCTGCCAAAAACACAAGGCCAGCCAGGGATTTTTTTCTCCTCTGCACATTCCTGGTACTTGTTGAGCAGAGTGAGAGTTTTGTGCATAAATAAAATACCTTTATGTAAATTGAGCAGCGAATAGTAGTTGCTGTTTATTGTTCCCGATAAAGAGGCAGCCTGCGTATTACCTGAGATTGATTCTAGCTGGGAAGACGGTCTGCATGCTGACAGGGTTAGTGAGCCTGACGGCACTCTGACAGGTTGTGTGTGTGTGTGTGTGTGTGTGTGTGCGTGCGCGCGCGCGTATGCGTGTGCGTGTTTGAATGTGTGCTCCTGCTTATGTGTGTGCAATTTCTGAAATGTGCATACGAGGATCATTTTCCTGGTCGTCCTCAAAAGAGAAATGGTTGTTTTGTGGTTAAAAATGAGGTTCCAGGTTAGGGTAATAAATAGATATCGTTGCTATTAGGCAGAAAACTCCATATCTGAACTTTTTATTTTAGTGACAAGTGAAGTGAGTTTTTTTTTTTTTTTTTTTTTAACATTTGCAAATCCTGAGTAATAGTTTTGTGGTTTCCACCCGGCAGCAATGCTATTTAGAATTTAGGTTTGGGGGTTGAAGTTTATGTTATCCCTGATCTTCTCGCGTTTTGACCGAAGGAGAACAGATCTGAGATTGTAGATGCAGAATTTTTTGGATTTTAGTGTAATAATCACAAACTTGGTGTCCAAAAAATGCTGATGGTCTCACAAGTGTAGTAAGAGCGTGTGCTTTATATCAGTTCTATAGCATCTGTCTCTCTCTCTCCCTCCCCTGTCACCTGTCTGTCTTTGTCTCTCTTCTCTCCTGGAATAATTGCTCACAACAGAACAGGACTAGAACAACAACAACAATACACACACACACACACACACACACACACACACACACACACACACACACACACACACACACACACACACACACACACACACACACACACACACACACACACACACACACACACTGACGAATGGCAGCAATTAGGTGAGGAAACCAAGCATGTGAGGACAGAAGGGAACTGTGGCGCTGCGAATACTGTATGAAACGTGTGTGTGTGTGTGTGTGTGTGTGTGTGTGTGTGTGTGTGTGTGTGTGTGTGTGTGTGTGTGTGTGTGTGTGTGTGTGTGTGTGTGTGTGTGTGCGTGTGTGTGTGCGTGTGCGTGTGTGTGTGTGTGTGTGCGCACGTGTGTGCGCACGTGTGTGCGTGTTTGTGCGGGTGCGCACATCTGCCAGTGCTTTTCTTTTTGTAATACACCATTAATGTGTTTAGATCAGTGGCTCTCAACCTTTTCTGGATCATTGCCCACTTGAAAATACCCTCTTTTAAAAGTGTATTGGTGGCCCCACACACACCTGTCCGCCAAGTGGCTGGATAGGCGGCTGCATTTTCAGAGCATATTTATTCTTTCAAATGGTCAATCATCAATCGACTCGTTCCGGCTTGGATCAATAGAACTAACGTGCGATACTTTGAGTTCATATTACTCACAATGAAAGCTCAACTTTTCATTGTTTTGTCATAATTGCAGGGGCCTCATGGTCTGCTAATGGGCCTCGATCGGCCCACAGCTTGAGAACCCCTGGTCCAATATCAGTGGTTCTCAGACTGTGGTGGTTCTAAGGCTGTTCCCCACATATTTGGGTGGGGCTCACGTGACAGTGATTGAAGTCACCATTTAGAGACATTTTTAATACCTCGATAAAGAAAGAAAGAAAAGAGAAAAAGAGACATTACTGCATCAAAAGTAATCAAGCTATACTGTAAAAACTAGTGAAACATCGGCCAAATTGTCAAATATCGTATAAGAAATGGGTGTAGAAATTGATAAGATAAATACAAATAAATGTAATACCTCGACTGAGCTCCTGCAATTACAAGTGCTTCTCATGGTGGGCGTCCAGTAGTTCAAATGTAATTATTTTGGGGGTCCTCCACGTCTTAAAATGTTGACCTCATGTGATCATGAGTCATGATATCAGGGGATCGAGGTGGAGATGTGGTGGTCATCACAGCTTTTTCATTTTTCTTCCTTGATCTCCATTTTCCTTGTTATTTTTTTCCCTCCATGCAGACACTTCAAAGATGGCTTAAATAAAGTTTGGCTGTTGTGTGTGGGGTTGTGGGGAGGGAACATCAATAAGCAATTATCTAACACAACACATGACATTTGTGAGATAGCATAACTGTGACTTTGAATTAATGGAAGGTTACATTGTGAATCATCTTTCTGCCAGAGTGGTATAATTTACTGTATATGCAGTATGCTATATTTCCAAAACAGCACAGACATGACGCTGCAGATCAAATTAGGTTTCCACGAAGCACAATTCAAAGGATTTCTTTTTTCCAGCTCCATTTATGCATGCTCAGTCCCTTTTTTCCTGAAACAATTCTACCCAATTCAATAGCCTATAGTTTAAATTAAGGCTGTTGAAAATAACAAGGGAAGAGCGACTATGCACCCACTGCACACATGGTACCAACACTTAAGTTATACACTTCCGAACCACCTGCCCACTTTGACAAGACATCAGTGGCATATTCTCTAAAAAACACACACACACACACACACACACACACACACACACACACACACACACACACACACACACACACACACACACACACACACACACACACACACACACACACACACAAACACCATTGCCATTTAGCATGACACTCTTCCAGATAGAAAATGATTTTCACAAAACAATTTCATTAGCTCATAAAACCTTAATTTCTTCCAAGTGTTGACCCCTGAAATAGAACAGAGGGTTCATATAATGATGGTCTATGAGATGGTAGTACTGTCAGTCGCCTCTAGAGGCAGCAAAAGAGTTAATACCGTCTGGTGATCTAAATGCCAGAGGTCAAAAGTAAGAGCATGAAAGTTGTTCTCCATGAGGGGATGCATATGTGTATTGAGTTTCATTGCCGATATTCAAACTGTTCATGACCTGAGCATGTTCAAAGTTTTTTCAATTTAGTGCTATAGCGCCACCCTTTGGCTAATGGTCTTGGGAATGGCATCCTCATGGTTCAGCCAGAAATGCCATTTGGGGTGGCTGTGGCCATTTGGGGTGACTGTGGTTCAGGAGGTAGACCAGGTCATACAATGATCCATAGATCGGCAGTCCCAATGTGCTGATTGTGCCTTGCATGGCATATGTGTGTTTGAATGGGTGAATGTAATGCCCTATGTAAAATGCCTTTGATAAAGGTGCACCAAACGAGGATATAAGCATTAAGGTTATTCACACAAAGAGCTAAACTAAACCTAACATTTGTGTTCAAAACAGGCTAAGATTACAGTCAGAATATTACCAATTGATACAAGAGGTTATTCACAAAATGAATTTGCTTTAATTAATATTAATGAACCGTTGTTACATTAATAAAATAATAATAAATAAACAAACAAACCAACCTTGCATGGCTTGAATATCACAGGCAGGAAATCCACAAACATGCAATTTGCAATTATGCAGTTCATCACATTGTACAGTATTTGTGGCACCTGGATAACAAGGGATTACTTTGCTTTGGGCATTGTGTAACGCTGATGATTGTTGTTGGTGTGCGTGAGTGTGTGTGTGCGTGTGTGTGCGCACACACTCATTCATGTATGTGCGTGCACGCACACATTCACGTACATGTGTGCGTGCGTTTGTGCGTGTGCATGTGTGCGCGTACACATTCTGTTCTTTCCTTTGTGTCGTCTTTCTCACCTGCTGATTTATTATCTTGTCTGACCATGCGATTGAGCTGATTTACAAGTGTGTGTGTGTGTGTGTGTGTGTGTGTGTGTGTGTGTGTGTGTGCGCCTGTGCACGTGTGTGCATGGCTACATGCGTGCGTGTTTATAACCACCGCAGATATGTATTGTTAGACACATGCCGACTGATGAATGACTTCACTTCTGATTGCTTAATGTCACAAATCATCCCAAATTATAACCCTTCGCATGCATATAACTGCTGGGTGTTTGTGTAACCTATTTGATGTATGTGCATGTGTATGTGCATACGTGGGTGCGTGTGCGAATGCAGTTCTGTCCAAAAAGCACGCACACGCTTATTTATTCGTAATGAATGCATGCTGTGAGTTCCTATGTGAATAGTATCTCTTTCTCTTGTGCTCATTGTGCTCATTGTGTGTGTGTGTGTGTGTGTGTGTGTGTGTGTGTGTGTGTGCGTGCGCGTGCGCGCACGTGTGTGTGTGTGTGTGTGTGTGTGTGTGCGTGTGTGCGTGTGTGTTTGCATGCGAGCGCACACGCATGCTCGGTATATCCCTGTATCGCTGGCAAGCTCATTTCTCTCAGAAATCAAAGTTAAATGGGTCATCTATCATCAGAATATGTGTCTGGGCCACTTGTCTGTGCCACGCTTTGTGTGTGCATGCGCGTCTCCTCCTCACTGAGCTTACATATGTGGTGGAAGGCTTGTATGTGTGTGTGTGCGTGCGCACAACGCTATGCATGCATGTTCCTGCGCACGCCGCATGCTCAAAGCGCGCGCCTATATGTGCATATGTATGCGTGCGTGGCGTTGCACGCACGCGGCGGGCCACTACTTGTCTCGTGCGGGGGATATGATTAATGGTTTACATTGCAGTGTTCAGCCATGCATGTTTCTGGGTTTATCGTTTTATGCTGTCTCCAATTAAAGCCCCATAACGTGAGTGATGGCTTTACACCAGTGTCCATCAATAGAGGCCATCGCCGGAGCGCTGAGCCTCACAGGCCCTCTCCTCCATATGCAGCCAGGATACGGAAGCCTCCTCACACTAACTAATATCCTCTTGACTCACAGCCACTGGGCTCTGTGTGTGTGTGTGTGTGTGTGTGTGTGTGTGTGTGTGTGTGTGTGTGTGTGTGCGTGTGTGCGTGTGTGCGTGTGTGTGTGTGTGTGCGTGTGCGTGTGTGTGCGTGTGTGTGTGGTGGGCTGTGACCATCCTACTTAAAGGGAATTCCACTCGTTTTCAGCATTTTACTATGTCATTGTTGTGTGGACAAGATAAAAAAGGTCCTCCCCATTTTGTTTCCTAGGAATGGAGGTCTGAAAAAAAATCATTAACCTGGCGAAACACAACTTGATGACATAAGTTTGTGTTTTACCATGTTAGTGATATTTCTTTTAGGAGCTTTTTTTTTTCTCTGAGAGCGTACAAATGGAACCAAATGAACCCTGTTATTCATTTGTTTCCATGTGTTCACTCCCAGAAAAAATGTTGAAAATGGTCGGAATTACCCTTTGAGTAGGTTCCCCTGAAAAAAAAGAATAGATATTTTATTGGTATTGTAATGTTCTTTTTTGTTTGTTTTTCCATCATGATATTTTTTATGCTGAATAATACTGTAGCTGCGATTGAGCTTACATTCTCAGCTTTAGACTTGCGGATAAAATGGCAAAAAAGAGAAAAGAAAAAAGATCAGTGTGAATGTCAATTCATAAAATCACTGAAGTAAAATGCTGATCTGGTGTCACAACTATAGACCCCTGTGTGTGCGTTATATGTCTGTGTGATGTGTGGGTATATATATGCAAATGAGGTTTGCATGCTTTGGACGGTTGCGGCTTGTGCGCTGCGCGTGTCAGGAGAGCAATAGGCAAACACACACGTGCTTGCATGTGCAATATAATTTCATGCGATATTATTTCTCATATGGCTCTAATGACATTAAGGCTGATATGTTGATTATACTGTCTGCAAACAGCAGCCCAGCTGATTTGGTTAGCATATTACCTTATATCACATATCTTCCATTCACCCCATCCCCCCCTCCACTTTGTGTGTGTGTGTGTGTGTGTGTGTCTGTCTTTGTGTGTGTGTGTGTGTGTGTGTGACTGTTTTCTTTTTTTTATTGCCATCATTTTTCCAAATCACTGTTCCCATTTCTTGCGTTTTCCTGGGCGAGGTTGCAGGCTATGTAAGCAGGTGATAGCCGGTAATATGACAATATGAAAGAAAGCTGCACACACAAAGCTTTGATGAAAGAAAGCCATGCAGGGTGGGAGAGAGAGAGAGAGAGAGAGAGAGAGAGAGAGAGAGAGAGAGAGAGAGAGAGAGAGAGAGAGAGAGAGAGAGAGAGAGAGAGAGAGAGAGAGAGAGAGAGAGACAGAGAGACAGAGAGACAGACAGAGAGACAGACAGAGAGAGACAGACAGACAGACAGACAGACAGGGAGAGAGGGACACAGACAGACAGACAAGGTGTGGTTTATCAGTGGTTGGACCCCCAGATTATTATGTATTTGGCTACGAACACCCACCAGAAAAAGCATTGTGCCAGGAACGTCCACACACAATTTAGCTTGTAAAAATGTTATACAGTACCTCATTTTTTGGATAATAGACGTTCTACAAGTTAACAGATATTTAGAAATAAATAAACATCAAAACATACTAACATACATGCATCTCATTCGAATTCTAATCCCCCCGTTCACAAAAGGGCCTTTCTGTGTGGAGTTTGCATGTTCTCCCCGTGTCCCCTTACAAAAAACATGCAGTAATCCTAGTCTCTAGACTGCCTCCCCCTGGCCAGCCTGATGGAGGGGACAGGAACTAGTTGGAATAACGTGTTCCTTCCTCACCCTACGTCCAAGCAGAAAAACTCATTCCTGTCAGGCATAAAGGAACAATACTGTCCCCAGGCTGGAGGAGGGTCTGTAGAGCCCAGGATCACATTAGATAATTGACACAGGGGTGAAAAATGGGTTACAAAATCATGGGATAAAAAAAGGAAAACAAAAATTAAATAAAAATAAAATACATCTAGTGGATTATGGTTATAATTGCGTATATATCATGGCAGTTGCATGCTGGTGTCTTGTGCTGAATTTAGCTGATCTACAAGCTCACAACAAGCAACATTGTATCTCTACTACCATTTAAAAATAGTGTTTCATTTGATAGCGTTGGCTTGGGGAGGATGCGCTCACAACACATGTGACTAGGAAATCAGAATATTTTAGGGCACTGGGGGGCGGTGGGTTTAAGAGAAAATATAATTTGATTTAGTGAAGAGCAAAGACACACTGGGTGGGGGGGCACAGAGAAATTTCAGAGCAGCATTGTTAGACCCAGTGAGATTTCATTTGCACTGAGGACATTGAGTGATGACAATTGGTGCACACATGCATGTGTGCACACACAATTGTGATCTAGGCTTATATGTGTGTGAGTCTTGTGTGTAGGTACATTGCATGGATTCAACTGGCGTATCCTCAGTGATGTATCCCTATAAGGTCATTGAGGTTTCGCATTTCTCAAACATCATACCTCTCACTCAGGTGACCCAGCCGGGGCTGATCGAGTCCCGTCTTATGCCAGGTAATCCATTGCTCCGGAACTACTCTGCTTAGACTCTGAGGTCTGGCGTGTGGAAAGACTAAACTCTGTAGTCTCTTCTCTCTGGGTGCCTTCCACGCCTCACCAGGCCTGAGACCTGTGTGTTGCACCAGACTCCAAGCATCAGGCACGTTATTCAGGAGTGTCGGACCATCTCACCAATAGTTGTTGGCTGGAGCGAAAACCCATGCTGCATTTGTCATTCGTCTCTTCAGAAGTAACCACTGAAGTACACTATCCATATACCCCGTCACAGTTTATTCTTATGTACAGTATGTAATAGCCTTGCCAAGCTATGATGTCATGAGGCCCAGCTGAACCATTGAGGCCTATGTTGGTCAGGAGCCTGTCAACTGTTTCTGTAGGGTGAGGCAGGTTGATGTACAAGTACACCCCCTGGACATGACACTAGTATGTCGCATGGACTTAACCCCAAGCCAAACACTGATGCTGAGTGCCAAGCTGGGAGGCATTGAGTGTCATTCTTAGAGTCTTTGGAGTCACTATAAATGTGATGGTCATTGGTGTTTCAGGACTCTTAAACATCATACCCCATGATACAGCTCCTTCTAAAAAATGTTATTGTAATATAATTCAAAAGGCAAAACTTTCATATATTCTCAATGCGTTGTGCAAAAATGTATTGTTTTAATCTTGATGATTGCGGGTTAAAGCTCATGAAAATCTAAAAATCCAATCTGGAAACATTGGAATATGGGCGTGCATGGCATGCATGCATACATTATGTGCATGTTTGTTTTATACCACTAATATAAACATAACCATGCTAAATGGTTTTCATGGCACACAATCATTCACGTCAGGAGGATTTTTAGGGCTCCCACTGTATACATATCTTGTGCATTAGGAAGGATTAATACTTGTAATACTTAGTTATGCATTTTAATGTTACAGCCAAAGCTGCAAATTAATCAAATGCACCATGGTAAGAAAAAAAAGAAAAGGTATACAGAATGTATAATTTCGTCATCATTTTCCTGCTATACATCTATGTGTCGGATATTGATTTAGGTTCATGCCCTGCTAGATAATCTCGATAGCACCATCATTTAGATGCACGTGCGCACACGCACACGCACACACACACACACGCACACACACACACACACACACCACACCACTTATGCAGATGGTCTAATTTAATAGGAGAACACACGTGCGTCTTTGTACAATTTGCTTGATAAAAACTGTGTGTGTGTGTGTGTGTGTGTGTGTGTGTGTGTGTGTGTGTGTGTGTGTGTGTGTGTGTGTGTGTGTGTGTGTGTGTGTGTGTGTGTGTGTGTGTGTGTGTGTGTGTGTGTGTGTGTGTGTGTGTGTGTGTGTCCAGATAGGGTTTTGTTAGTGGATATTTGTATCCCAGTCAGTGAGCTGGTAATGATTTAGCCATGCATACTGTAGTGTACAGAGGGACACAGCCGCAGTAAATGAAAGAAAGATAACGACCACAATAATTCACATCATACATTGTGGCTGCCGTTGAAAACCTTGTATGTCCAATGCCATTGTGTTTACTTTTATTATTTGTAAGTATTTTAAATAGTCAACTTATAGCTGATATACAGTACAATGCCCTACCTTGTGTTCACTTGTTGTTTTACAAAATAAAAAAACAATCAAACGATCTACACCCCAAATAGCTATAGATTGACTATTCTGAAATGGCAAACCATTTAAATATCGAACCCATGATATCGACAAGGACTTGTGACGAAAAACAGTCACTTTGGATATATCGGAATACAGGCTGCTTGTCCGTTTCTTTCTTTCCCCTAAAAGCGTTGTGAACATACGAGCTTTCCGCCCGACAGAGAGACGAACGACATGCTTAATATATATGCCACGTGTCACGCGCCTATATGACACCGGGAGAAAAATGAACCGCGCTTATCTGGAAATTAAAAAAAGAGGAACTGATATGCAGTAGTAGCTGAAGGTTTTTTTTTTTTTTTTTTGGGGGGGGGGGGGGGGGGGGGGGTAAAGGGGTGGACCTAGCGTATATGCACTGGGGTGGAGGGGTGGGGGTTCTGGGGAAAATGAATCAACAGCTATCATCTCTGTGGCAGTTTAGCTAACCGCTGACCTCAGCTTTTAATTCAACCTATCAGCTTGTCTGCTCTGCTCAGATGCATTTGCATGCTGCTGCGCCGATACCAACCAAACCACAGACAGACCCAGGTCAGACTTGACAGGATATTGTTTTAGACTGATGGGTCATTGTTTACCTGGTAGCCTACATTTGCATTCTATACCAGTGGCTTTCAACCTTTTTCATATACCAGGGCCCACTATTTATTGAGAGGTTGAGCCATGGATGACCATTTCATGACATTTTCACCCCACGGATCCCCAAACTAAAGATTTATTTTGCTTTTGTCCACATTACCAGGCTGGATATGGGAAACAATACAGGCAAACATACAAATCAAAAATGACAATTATTCTTCTATATTCTCTAGTTATATGTAGATTTGGGCTGGTTCAGACTGATCAGTGTTTTAACAGTTGAGAGTGTAAAATGAACCCAAATGGACCTGCAAGGGTTCATTTGGTTTCATTTTTACGTTCTCAGGGGTTACATCTGGTTAACCAACTTTCCATCTGGTTAACTTAGCTGGGAACCACCTGGAACCCTCTCAAGGACCACTGCTGGTACCCGGCCCACCAGTTGAAAACCACTGTTTTAGATGGTTCAGTGTTTACCTGGTATCCTACATTTGCATTCTATACAATATAGATTAAATATGTCTGTTGTTGTCACACAGATATACAGGCACAAGCAAAAAACACAATACACAATTACACTTTGTTAAAACAGCAACTAAATAATACTTAAGCTATCTAGAAAGTTTTGAAACATTTTAATCCATTCCGTACGGGAACCCATGGTGGGTGTTTTTAGGCATTATGCTTTCGCTATTGAAAAATAGCAGACCTACGAGCTTGCAGATCTAATGTTTTTTAAAAATGTTGAGCAAATCTTTGAACATAAAAAAAACACATTTTTAACCCAAATATTTACTTCTGAGGGGGTCCCAAGAACAACCACCAAATACAGATAATTCTGGGGGTCCATGGCGTGAAATATTCCAAATATCACTGACACAGAGACAAAGATTTTTCAGAAAACTGTTTGATTTGGAAGACATTTTGTAGAATCTAGTCAGGTTGAAATGGGTTTGAAAGAGCGCAGTCAGCGCAACAATGCTGTAATACCACAGAAAAGTTAATTGTTTGTTTAGGCTTGTTTTAAGCAGTCTTACAGCCTGGGGGGGAATGCTGTTGTTCAGTCTGCTTTGTGTTGGCCTTGATGCTCTGCTATCCCCTCCCTGAGGGCTGCAACGTGTATATGGAGCATATATTATTAGTTTAGACCTGTGATCCTATAGTTTACTGAGGCACTCCCTGCATTTTACCTTGCAAGTCACTCTGGATTAGAGCGAAAACTAAACCCATAAATTGTTAATTGCCACTATGGATCAGGCTTTAAGGTAAAATCTGGGCAAATTAAAACAAGGCTTTTACTTTTACCCACCTTGACCTTCTGTTAGATCACCAAATAGCGCCATTTGTCACATGATTGAGAAAATAGCATTGTGATGTGCCATGTTGTGAGCTTGTAGATGGCTTTTGGACTTTCCACCACAACATTCTCAATTATACACACACAGCATTGCAGTAGTTTTCCACTTTATGGATCAACTAATTGACACTAATCTGAACAATGAATACTAAAAGGTTTTGCTATTAACAAAAACATCACACCAACGTGTGAACTGAGTGGTGTTCTGTGCGTATAATGTGAATTGGTGAAACAGTGCCAACAGTTGGTACGCATACATTGGCTAAACATGATAGGACAAAGTCAAGCCTTGGAGTGGTTGCACCACTCAAAATATTTTCTTGCGGTCTGGCTTTGCAATGTAAGCCATTTCGGGTAATACAACTATATTCATATTTGTTTTCAAAGCACTTATGGTGCAGCTTTCAATCAATTACACAGATCAGCCAGCGCCGCTATAGAGCTCTTTCGAGCGGTGTTTTCGATTGAAGGGCATGCCAGGCCCCATTGAGACACGAGAGAGAGAGAGCGCCAAAACACACAAGCACACGCCACTTGATCTGCATAACATTAGCCTTTATTGGATCCAGTGCCAGGTTCATTGAGAGACATCAGAGCCAAATGGAGTGCAGCACCTGTAGGATTTGTGGGCGTGCGTGCGTGTGTGTGTGTGTGTGTGGCACGTGCGTGTGCATGCGTGCAATGCACAAGAGAAGCAGCTGTGAGATCTCTGCACCTGTTTAACCGAATTAGCCTTTTTAATTGAATTCACAACGGCTGCCAAAAGAACGGCGTGGCATTAACGAGCTCGTTAGACCAATTAGTTAATTAATTGTCTGTACAGCAGGCGTCTTTCCCAAAGAGCTGTGTCTTCATTATCTGATGACTGGGCTGCCTCATGGTGGTGGATCTGCACTGAGTGAGGGCTGATAATGCAGCGCTGCTGGCTGCGTCTATAGCTGCCGTTTAACAGGGGACATTGATGCTTTCTAAAATAGTGAAAAGAGACGATCTACCAGCTCACAACATGTGCCATTGCGTTCTTTGACGTTAAATGTGGGCAAACAAAAAGGTCATATCTGGAGAAAAGTGTGTTCTAATGGCTCCCAAGTATATTACTAAGTCGCACGCTCTTGTTAATACTTTTCAATTGGTTCATTATTTATAAAACCTGCAGTCATACCATCATTGACAGTCCAAAATGTTTCCAACATATCTAAAATAGGCAGATCTATATATGCGTCACAATGTAATGCTTTGTTAAGAACATGCCATTTGGCTATTTTCACATTTTTACACTTTTGTGCCCAACTTTATGTAAATTTTTGCCATTAATTAAAAAAGGTGAAAAAAAGAAATGCCAAGGTTTTTTGCCTGACAGTGACCACAGGCTAACGTTGTGTGCGTGTGTGGTCATTTTAGACACAAAGTGTCTGAAGCATGTGCTGCATTGAACGATGCCATACGTATGGTATGCGGATTGTCTGTGTGATGAGCTCAGAATATGAAGGCTAATATCGGCGTGCATATTGCAGTAGAAAGGTTACGTGGGGGCCACGGCTCCCACAGGTAAAGACAGCACCGTCCTCCCAGCCACTTTCTAATCTCTCTTTTATTAGAAGTTAATATCTCGCCCGCACTCCATCTTTTTAATCCAATTATATTAGCCACCCTCGTTCTCTGCCCTCCATAACTCTCTCGCCATCTCTCTCTCTCTCTCTCTCTCTCTCTCTCTCTCTCTCTCTCTCTCCCTCTCAAAGCCCTCCCCTCCTTTTGTCCTCAAACGTTCCATTTCTATTTTTAATCCTCGATGAAGGATAGACTCGGGCCAATCAAGGATTTGTACAAGCCGCTCTCCGTCTCTCGCCTCACTGGTCGAGAGAAGGAGAAGGGAGGGAGAGAGAGAGAAAGAAAGAGAAAAGAAAAGAGGAGGGCGGGAGACTGAGGAGGGAGGGCGGGGTGGATACCCCCCCAAGGGTGCGAAACTTTGATTGCCAAAGTAATGAGACTTGATCAGATGGAGGTCTCCCTCTCAATAGGGGCTCCGCTAATATGGAGGTCTGTGGCTTATACGCACTCATTGGAAATGAAATCACAAAATCTGATAGTTCTTTCTTCATTTGGACTCCCAGCCAGGGCCCTGGAAACACTCCCTCCCCTCCTCTCTCTCACCCCACCGTTCCCCCGCCCCACCAGAGAATTGAGACTTCAGACGGCCCGCGAGTGTGAAGTTATAATCATCTCTGATGGCAGGCGGACTTAGAGGCGAAAAAGGAAAAAGCACAGAGAAATGGCTATATTAATTATGTAACGATATTATAGAGAGCCGAGAAGTCCGGAGAAGTAAAAAGACCTTGGCATGGCGGATGGATTTCAGAGGACATGCTGTGGTCTCTCTAACCCAGTTGTTCTCAAACAGTTTCAGGTCAAGGACCTGAAAGTATACTGTACTGTATAATGTGTTTGACCGCGGACTCCATCAGAAAAGAGGTTATGCCAGGGACCCCTTTATAAGAAGATTTGTGTTGAAGATATTGCATAGTTCCCAAATGTGGTAGTTGTATGTGGACTCTCTGCATGAATTTGTATGGACCCCATCATTTGTATATTCAGTGATTTCCCTTAACTCAAACATTATTATTTGTTTGGTGTATAGAGAAACGGTGATCTGAGCACTCAATAGTTTAAAAATGAGGAGAGGGACTGGTACTTTATTAAACAATAATATCCGCCGACATGTTTCGACTCACTGGGAGTCGTCATCAGGGCAAGAGTCCCAGTGAGTCGCAGAGAGTGATTTTTGCCTGATTTTATTGTTTTGTAGAGTCAAAACATGTTGAGGTTTTTTTTACACTCCCTCTCATTTTTAAACTTTTGAATGTTCAGATTTCATTTTCAGTTTGGGCTTTGGGAGGAAAAGCCTTCATCCAACCAGGATAAGAGGGGCCCATCATGAACCGAGTGATGCTGGAGGCCTTGGTGCACATAGTGTTTGCCTGTTGCACATCCATCCAATGTAGAGTATGTGCATGTGCATATCTTTGTTACTAAATCTTGCCCCCAAATCAAACAAACAAAATCACTGAATGCTCCTTTACGGAGGACCCCTGAAATTGGCTTTTACAACCAGCGACATTACACTACTATACTATGAACTCAGACACTGGACTGTGCTTTTTGTCCCGCAGCCTAGCTGCAGTGAAATGTCACACACTACGCTGTTCCATCGCAGGCCCATAAAACAGTTAATTTCTCTGTAAGCCAC
Source organism: Benthosema pterotum (assembly GCA_039105355.1). Lineage (NCBI taxonomy): Eukaryota > Metazoa > Chordata > Actinopteri > Myctophiformes > Myctophidae > Benthosema > Benthosema pterotum. The sequence continues at coordinate 23,296,740 of CM076982.1, forward strand.
GACGACAATATCACCGGAACATTCATTTACAATGATTAATTTTCATTTCAGCTCACTGTCCCAGAGCTTACGTTTATGAGGGTCCGTAATTGTGACCGTCCATTAGCCCTGCATATACTTCACATGAGTAAAGTCCTGTCAGTGGCGGGAGAATACATTTACTTAAGTAAAAGTAGCAATACCACAAAAGTATTCAACGTCTTTCTCTGTGTGTTACTGTAAGCCAGGGGTTTTCAACCTTTTTCATACCAGGAACCACCATTTATTCAGAATTTGAGCCACAGACCACCATTTGAGTACAGCCACAAGGACCCCTAAACTAAAGATTTCTTTTGCTTTTGTCCACAATTCCAGGCTGTGTTAAGGAAACAAATCAGGCAAAACATACAGATCAAACTGACCATTAATCTTCTAGTTGTGTAGAATAGGGGTTATTCAGATGATGAATATTTTGTGTAAAAATGAATCCAAATGGACCCACAAGGGTCCATTTGGTTTCATTTTTACGTTCTCAAGAGTTACATCTGGTTAACCAACTTAGCTGGGGACCACCTGGAACCCTCTCAGGGACCACTGGTGGTCCCCGGACCACCTGTTGAAAACCCCTGCTGTAAGCCATACTAAGTAATGAGCCACCTTGATTTACTGTACAAGTACATCCCTCGGCCATGATGTTGATGTACAAATCCAACCATGATTTATAAGTACACACCCTGGACATGACACTATGTATACAGTAAGTACACACGCCAATCTAGTCCCTTTTGGAAATTGGAATCTCTCTCTCCGATGTATAGTTCTGACATTTGCGATGCAAGCAAAGAAAACCATTGCCAAGACCGATATTGTTGCTGTTTTTCTAAAACTTTTCGTATCGAAAACGGAAAAACCCCTGCTCTGAGATGTTTCAAATGCTTACGCCTGCTGCTAAACGTGTGTGCGTGTTTGCGAGTGTGCTCTGTCTCCTTGCATGACCTCAGTTTTGTGAATCACACTGTCTACTGTGTGTGTGTGTGTGTGTGTGTGTGTGTGTGTGTGTGTGTGTGTGTGTGTGTGTGTGTGTGTGTCTTTGACTGTTCCTGTTGTCCATATTCCATTGCATGCTTGTTTGTGGAGGCTGGGCTGTCTGTAGGGCCTCCTCACTAATCTAACACAGGGCTCATTTAACACACTGCTAATGAAGAGGACACACACACACACACACACACACACACACACACACACACACACACACACACCCACACACACACACACACACACACACACACACACGGGGTGAGGAGTTCACTCACTGTCTGCTTCCTTTGGAATGATTGCTGTATCATGTTGTCTTCCCCAACAATTACACAACAGCTGTTTACACAGTGTCCAGCCTTTGTGTGCGTGCGTGCGTGCGTGCGTGCGTGCGTGCGTGCGTGCGTGCGTGTGTGTGTGTGTGTGTGTGTGTGTGTGTGTGCGTGCGTGCTTGAGTGTGTGCATGTGCGTCTTTGATTGTTTCTGTTGTCCATATTCCTTTGCATGTGTGCTGATGGATACTAATGGCTGTTAATTTGTTGCACAGTTTTTGTGCCATGATACAGTACTGTATGTCCTTAGCCTAAAACTAAATTGTATCTACCATGTGCATGTGTGTGTGTGTTAGGTGAGTGCACGTGAAGAGCGTGCACAACATGCAGAAGAGGAATTGCAGTCTCTGAACGGAAGGCTGGCTGAGAAGGAGGAGAGCATCCGACAGCTGTTGGACCACAATGCACTGCTGAGAGATGAGGTACACGCACACACACACACGTGCACACACACACACACACACACACACACACACACACACACACACACACACACACACACACACTGTTGTGACCGTGACCATGCTGACTTTTCTCCTCAGACATTAGAGCAGTGGTTTTCAACCAGTGGTCCGAGGACCACCAGTGGTCCTTGAGGTGCTTCCAGGTGATCCCCAGCTCAGTTAGTTAGCCAGATGAAAAGTTGGTTAACCGGATGGAAGTCTTGAGAGCGCAAAAATGTTTACACTCTCAAGAGTTAAAATATTTGTCACCTGAATTAGCCCTAGTCTACACATGTTGATCTGTATGTTTCCCTGTTTTGTTTCTCAAATCCATATTGCAGACAAAATCAAAAGAAATCTTTATTTTTGGGGTCTGTGGGACTAAAATGTCCTCAAATGGCGGTCCGTGGCTCAAATGCTGAATAAATAGTGGACCCTGGTATCAAAAAGGTTGAAAACTACGGCATTAGAGGAATGGCTAACAATGATCTCACTCTCTTGCCCTCTCTCACTCACTCACTCACTCACTCACTCACTCACTCACTCACTCACTCACTCACTCACTCACACACACGCACTAACACGCATTCAAGCACACACGTGCATTCACGTGCACACACACACACACACACACACACACACACACACACACACACACACACACACACACACACACACACACACACACACACACACACACGCACAGAAAGGAAGTTACCCAAACAAAATATCACAAGTACACTGCATAGTATATTCACACAAGAAACAAAAGAAATGACACAAAAACACAGCGCACGCACACGAGGGATAGCTCCTCGTCTTAAATAAGGAACAAAGTCGTGCAACCTTCTCTAAATCAAATCCAGCGGAGGTACAAGGGGGAATTCTCCTCATATTTTACTTCCCCGCACACTTAATCATGTCTCCTTGGTTCCTTCGTCCCCTCCTCCACCCTCCTCTCATTTCTCTCTCCATATTTAATAACTCATCGCCACCATCTTAGCTCACACACGCACGCATGTGCGCACACACACACACACACACACACACACACACACACACACACACACACACACACACACACACACACACACACACACACACACCATCTTAGCTCCGCTGAGGGTTTCCAGTCCTTCGTACAATAAAGAAGTGTGTTTCTTTGAAGATCACTTAAGCACGAGGGGGGGGAGGAGGGCGGCGGGCTAATTCAATTTGATTTTATTTTTCTAATTTTCTTTTACAGTTTTTTTTTTCTAATGTACCCAACCTTTTCTGGATCTGGACCCTCGAAAGTGTGAACTAAAATGAGACAAAATAAAGCAAAGCAAAGTAAAGTAAAAACAACAACAACAACAAATGACATAGTTATTTGGGAGCCATCTTGCAGTATCTTCAGTGCCCCAGCTCACAGGTTGGAATTGGTTTTAGTTCTTTCTTTACCTCCCCCCCCTTATCCAGTCTCCCACTGTCCTCACCCATGGCTAGTGTTAATGAATGGAGAACATTAAAGAGTCTTAACCATGATGAATGGAATGCCCTTAACATCCACCCCCCCCCCCCCTACTAACTACCCCCCCCCCCCCTCTCTCTCTATACCTCTCTCACCTTCTCAGGGTCCTTCTAGGTATATATGGACAATATGTCTGGAATGTGTTTTTGGCTCAAATTAAGCCATTTGCAGTGTCCTTGGCCACCCTATGCCATTCATGTGCTCTATAATGTTTTGCTAGTGTTTCTCGTATACACATGGGCAGACACATGTCCATTAGGTATGGCTGATGGTTGGACAGGATAGAAAGGATCTTTGAGTCATCTAATGCTTGGAACATCTTTACCACCAATAACACGTCCAGCCAGGGCTCTTTTGATGGCTGCATCGGTCTCTCAGACAAATCTTTAATTATATAGACATTTCAGTGGAAAAGTGTCAAACACACACTTGTGTATCCAATCTATTTATCTATCAATTGCATAGGCAGCGCAGATGAGACAGACTCAGACACTGATTGTTGATTGATTACATATTACTGTAATATTATTACTTTTGCTCCAAAAAGTAAAGTAACGAGATTACTCTGCAAAAATGGATAATAAGTAATGCATTACTTTGCAAGTAACGCCAAGTTACTTGTTTAAAATGAGCTTGTTGTTGCATGCAAAAATAGAACAGATTTACAAGCTATTGACAGGTACTGTAACAACAGAGATGTGCACTAGATTGTAGATCCAGTCCACACGCTGCATCCTGCGAACAGTTATATGCACTACAAATCGCTTGCTGCTTTATTTTGAGCAGAGCAGGTTCTGCAGTGTGTCTATGTAATGATAAAATAGCAACAGCATAAGAATGTTATTGAATATAACTCACTTATTGTACTATAAAGGTGTTGAAAATACATATGCAAAAATGCAAAAAAAAATTACTTGTATTTTAGGTTTTAAAAAATGGTATGGCTCTCACAGAATTTCATTTAAATATATGTGGTGTTTAAGGCTCTCTCAGCCAAAAACGTTCCTGACCCCTGTTCTAGAATCATTAGCTACATGTATTTCCATACTTTCCATACTTGTATGTAGGAATGCTTCATATTGGAATGGAATTATATTTGATTAGTTTCTACGTCTCTAGTTTCTACGTCTTTACAAATCCAACCTCCCAACCCAAATCTTAAAATACATCAGTATACACAGAATCATAAATAACATCGTGACAAATGCTTGTCTGAACATGTATAGTTTACACAGGGATGTAATTATTAGAAAAGGTCAACTATTTACTGCATGTGCAAACCAACATGTTATTGCTGAATTTTTTGCTGTGTCCATGGACACAGTGAATAAACAAAGGCTTCACCGGCGGCACCCATAATTCATATTTATTTATTGACTCATTTCCTAGTTTCTTAGTTAGAAAAGAGATTCACCAGGGAAGTAATTTTAAGTTGTTATTGAGGAAATTGATTCGTGGAGTGAATTTATACATTCCTCAATCTATTGAGGGTTTCATTTAGTTTACTTTATGTATTCTATGTAATTACTCTTAAAAGTACATGTTATGTTTTGCTTTATACAACAAACAATTAATCAAGGTCAGTTCACTAGTCAATGTACATGAACATGACCTAATATGTCAAAGTTACTGTATATAGGGATGGAAGGTACTGTATACAGTTTAAGATTAAACTCAAGGACAACAGACAAACCGTGTTGACTATTAACTAATGATTTAATAGTCAATCTACAAGCTCACAATGTGTCACATTTGTGAGCTTGTAGATTAACTAATGATTTAATAGTCAATCTACAAGCTCACAATGTGTCACATTTGTGAGCTTGTAGATTAACTAATGATTTGACTATTAAATCATTAGTTAATCTACAAGCTCACAATGTGTCACATTGTGACGTGTTTGTAGATAAACAATTTTCAACAATTAACACCAGTGGTACAGCTAATCCGGTCGTTATGTGCTTAATTGATGAACTACAATGCATGCCTACAATGTCCTTTAAATCATTCGGCAGCATATTAGCATAACCAATTAAAAATAAAAGTTAAATAAACGGTTGGATTTTGCAGTACATAAAACAAGTTATACTATTTGTACTCTGATGCCAAAAGTGGTTTGACAGATCTAGAGAGAATTTGGTCATTGATTTCAGTGTGAGATTTTAAAAAGGAGCATGTGTACGGGGAATACTGTAGAGCATATGATTGTGTACTGAAGCGGTATCTGAAGGTACGGAGGGCACTGCATAGGAGGAGGATCCTGGGATCTTACAGCAGGAAAATTTGTGTGTGTGTGTGTGTGTGTGTGTGTGTGTGGTGTGTGGTGTGTGTGTGTGTGTGTGTGTGTGTGTGTGCGCGTGTGCGTGTGCGTGACGGGGGGGGGGGGGGTGTTGTTCAGGGGAAGGCAGCCTCTCCCTAAGCACCTGAGGGGACCAAAATCTACTTGTTTTATCGTCACAAAATGTAGCCCTGGCCTGGGACTATTTCTCTTCTATTGTCCTGTGCCTGCGGGGACCTGCAAGGGTCCCCGTGTGGATTGTAAAGCCCTTGTTTAAGGAAGGCCAGTCTAAATGTCCTGTCCTACAGTTTTATGATGTGTAGCCTGGGTGCTTTTATTGGCCCCGGTGACCAGTGAGTCTGCAGCGGTTCCCTGGACTGACACAAAGCATGTATAGGATGCTCCTCTTCACTGCCATGGAGATGGAGGGCCGGACAGTGTGCATGTGTCCACACGCTCTCTCTCTCTCTTTCTCTCAGCCTTGATTTATATTTGGTTGCAGGCAGTGTCATGCACTTGAAAATAGCCGGTCTACAAGGTACGCTCGTAGATAGATAGCCTTTTGTCGGTGTGACGCTGCTGTGCAGCTAAATCTGGCTTTCCTGAACTTCTTTATACACCTGTCATTCTCCATTCCTCCATATCTCTCTCTCTCTCTCTCTCTCTCTCTCTCTCTCTCTCTCTCTCTCTCTCTCTCTCTCTCTCTCTCTCTCTCTCTCTCTCTCTCTCTCTCTCTCTCTCTCCCTCAGCTCCAGAAGAGTGAGTGTATGCACCAGGACATATCGCAGACCTTGGGTCAGGTCAGATCCACTCTGGACCAGGAGATCCAGCTCAGACAGCAGGTCCAGGATCAGCTCAGTCTGGCCAACCGGGCAGCGGAGCGACTGCAGCAGGAAGTGGCGCGTGTGCGGCGCGGCGCCGAAAAGAAGGTAGGAGCGAACTCACACGTGTGTGATGGTGGTGCACATACTGTATACAACGTCAACGTTAATATGCAAATCACTGATGTCAAGTAACCTGCGGAAAACCCTGCAGACCCTGTAACCAGGTCAGAGTAGAGATATCCCTGGTCAAATATTAGTTAACTAAAAGTTAAAGTTGCTTCATTGTGTATTTGTACTAACTTCCTATTATCAGTGGTGTGTTGTAATTGAGATTTTCTAAAAAAGAAAAAAGAAGATATTGTACGTTGTAAGTGTTTTTGTAGTATTCAGGCTTCACAAGCATTTTTTCCCCATTCCTAGAGATATACAGTAGTGGAGTGTTTTATTTTCATAGTCAATGGGAAAGTCACAATCATTGCTTCTCATTGAGAAGCGACAATTGTGACTTCCCCATTGATTCGTGCTCATCAGACAACGTCCGCTGTCACAGACAGATTAGACGTTGTGCATAATAGGAATCACGACACAAATAAAATGTATAATTGGCTGTTATTAAAAAATGTATTAATAATTATAGCAAAACCAGAAAAGGTGGAATTAAACTTGCACCGATGACACATTGGACATCATTTTTCTTTTTATAGACACAGATGAAATGTAATATTCACTTTGATGTAGTGAATTGTCT
>CM076982.1:23308891-23391391 GCA_039105355.1 Benthosema pterotum
AGAGAGAGAGAGATGGGGATAGAGATGGGGATAGAGATAATGTAAAGAGAAAGGTGTGTGTGTGTGGTTGGGGGGGGGGTAAAGAACAGGAACTGTGCAAGAGACTAGACAAAAAGTAGCTGAAATCTTCCCTTCGGGAGGAAACCTTTTATGTCCAAAACTGGTACATTTAAGGGAATGGGAATGTGTTCCAGTTAATAAAATGTCATTATTATTTTTAGTCTTTTAATACTTTTAATTGGTCCAATAGTTTTAAATCCACACAGACAGACTTTATCACTTTCACTTCCAAAATTTAAGAAAATAGGTGCATAGGTGATTCATATGCAAAGCAGCTCCCCTGTGAGCTTGTAGATTTTCACTACTTTGGCACAACACTTTAGTACATCAAAGTAGGGCATTCATTTGCAAAAAAAAAAAACTTTTTTTTTTACTGGATGACGGTGACAATGAACACGACATCCTACCCACCCCACATCCAATCAGTTAAAGTGGGTCATTGGAGAAGGTCACTATGGAAACAGTCCAACGCAAAACCTATTCAACACACATAGTCTGGACTTAAGACAAAGCATAAACAAGCGTCCGTGGCAGCTAGTGGCTCCCAGGTGTTTTAACTCCAGAACCAAGAGAGAAATGTGAGTCTCTCCGGGACCCAAACAAACCAAAGTAGCCGATTGACATTATGCTTACAACAAGTAATGTGCAAAAGACAGACAGACACGCAGACAACCACACACACACCTCCCGAGAGACAGCCAAATAAATTTGTTACCACTGCATGTGTCGCGGCAGGTGTACCAAACAGGTGTGACAAGTAGCCAACAGTCCCAATGGATGATGCAACTGTTATAAATTAGTTGTGATCGGTGAAAACGGTCAACCGGTTTACTACCGGCCATTGCTCGCGAGACTCGCGACCGTTCCTCAGTGGTTGCTACTAACCCTAACCCACCTTAACCCACGACCGTTATGCCAACGGTTACGACTGTTATGGCAACGCCTGCCTCCGTTGGTGCCAAACGGCGCAACATATCCCACAGTCGCAAAATGATTTCACGGAAGTTGAAAAATGACACAAATTAGTCAGGAGTGTTTGGCCACCCACCACGACCATTAAAGAGCGTACAAATGCGACCAAATGAAAGAAGTGTCTAAAGAATCCATTAACATGGTGAAAATACATCTTGATGATGTTTCACCATGTTAGTGGTTTTCTTCAGACCTTCATTTCTTGGGAACATAGAATGGGGGAACTTTTTCATAATGTCCACCCAACACCTTGAAGGTACATCAATGACTTAGTAAAATATTGAAAATGGGTGGAGTTCCCCTTTAAGCCACCCGTGCCGACCTACAGTATGCCGCGGTCGCAAAGTGTTTTCACTCCTGGATCTCCTGCTTCGAACGTTATCACCCTGATAATCACCATAGGTTACTTATCACTCTAGTTTAGAGTTAGGTTAGATTTAGAATTATGCGTCAGAAATATTAGATGATGAGAATGGAAATGTGTGGATGAGATGTGCGTTTAGTTGACAGAGGCTCTTCCATGTTTTCTTGTAGATTCAGAGGAGAGAGGCCAAGATGTGTGCCCTGCTCAAAGAGCTCAGCCGCTCCAAGAACAACTTATCTGAATGTCAGACACAGGTGAGCCTTTTTTTTTCTTACCGTGGAAACATTCTAGTACAGGGGTTTTCAACCTTTGTGACACCACCTGGGACCACCAATTATTCAGCATCTGAGCCACGGACCACCATTTGAGGACATTTTTAGCCCCACAGACCCCAAAACTAAAGATTTATTTTGCTTTTGTTCAAAATTTCAGGCTGGATTTGGGGGAAACAAAACGGCAAAACATGCATACCAACATGACCATTAATCTTTTAGTTGTGTAGACTGGGCTAATTAATATTTGATGAATATTTTAACTCTTGAGAGTGTAAAAATGAAACCAAATGGACCCGCAAGGGTCCATTTGGTTTCATTTTTACGTTCTCAAGAGTTACATCTGGTTAACCAACTTAGCTGGGGACCACCTGGAACCCTCTCAGGGACCACTGGTGGTCCCCGGACCACCGGTTGAAAACCTCTGTTCTAGTATGCTCCGCTCCATTTGTCACCACCCGAGTTAGCTTTGGCTGCGGCCGGCAGGTCTATAGACGTTGTGTTGCCTGGTTGTGTTGCAGTTGCTCAGCAGACAGAGGGTTCTGGAGCGACTGCATGCAGAGAGGGCTCAACTGAGAGCCAAGATGGAGGTCGGGAGCACAGAGCGTGTCGCTGTCAGAGAGACCAATGAGATGAGCCTAGACAAGGACATGACCTCTCTAGGCATCCGCAAACAACAACACACTGAGGTGTGCTTTTACTTTTTTTTTTTTTTTTTTAACATAATTATTAACCCCTTGGTAGGCAATTTGCCAGCCTGTAGCGCCCCCTTGAGGTCCAGAGTGCCATTTATATGCATTAAAGGTAGGGTAAGTGATTTGAAATTCATGGTGTAGTACCAGCCTGGTGCACTAGGGGCGCCCAAGAGTAGCTACACTATGTGAACCTGCTGCTCGATCCTGATTGGAGGAGAATTCACCCTCCACCTGGGGAACTTTTATTAGCTCCTCTGCTAACGTGGGGGAGGGGGAAACTCCATATATGGTCTGCACACCTTATAATAGAGCATTTTAACAGATTTTTTTGGGGGGGTGATATCTGACAAAAGTGAAATCACTTCCCCTACCTTTAAAGAGTTAAAGAGACTGTGACATAGTTCAGTTTGTTTTGGGTGTAATTGAGGTAAGGAACCCCAAACAAAAAGTCAAGAAAAAAAAAACAGATGAAATGCATTTGGTGACGTGTGTGGTTTTCTGATTAATGACTGCTGCTTACACTGTCAAAATACACCATTAACATTCACCTGTTTTGGATTTATTCGACATATGCTTCATCAAGTCAAGGCTGAAATCACAAATGCAGGTGTCTCCGTGTGCCTAATTAGTGGAGATGTGCTCAATCCTCCGTGTGTGTGTGTGTGTGGGTGTGCGTGCGTGCGTGTGCGTGTGCGTGTGTGTGTGTGTGTGTGTGTGTGTGTGTGTGCACATGTGCAGGTGGGAAGCAGAGAGGAGTGCATCCTCCAGCTAAGAGGTGAGCTCCAGTCTTCTGAGCAGCAGCACCAGGCGACATTGGAGAAGGAGGTGTGTTACTTGGTTCTGTAAGACAGAGGTTTTCAACCGGTGGTCCGTGGACCACCAGTGGTCTCAAGAGTTAAAATATTCATCATCTTAATTAGCCCACAAGTCTACACAACTAGAGAATGTACAAGATTAATGCCTATTAATGCCTATATTGTTTCCCAAATACAGCCTGGAATTGTGGACAAAAGTTTTGGGGTCTGTGGGGCTAAAATGTCCTCAAATGGTGGTCCGTGGCTCAAATGCTGAATAAATGGTGGGCCCTGGTATCAAAAAGGTTGAAAACCCCCTGCTGTAAGACATTCAACTACAAGGCTCCTGGCAGTAAAACGATTTAAGAAACTAAAGCCTAACTTTCTTGTTAGGTGGAGCGTAAAATGATTCTGCCTCTCATCTCATCTGTTTCTCTGTCGTCCTGGCTATAGCTGCATCACTGTCTCTCTCTCTCTCTCTCTCTCTCTCTCTCTCTCTCTCTCTCTCTCTCTCTCTCTCTCTCTCTCTAGCTGTCTGCCGTGGAGGCAGAGGTCAGACGCCTGAACCAGAAGGTCAGAGGTCAGCAGGAAGAGGCGTGTCACCTGAGGGAGCAGGTCAGAGAGAGGGAGGGCCTCAGGGAGCAGGCGGAGAGTGACAGACAGCAGATCCACCACCAGCTCTGTGTCACTCAGCAACAGGTTATCGTCTACCACAGTGGTTTTCAACCTTTTTGACACCAGGGTGTGACCAAAGCACATTATTTTCTTGTATCACTTTATTTGTTTCTGTACATGTTATTATTGAGAAAGGAAATGTAACATGGGGTTCTATATTATCTCCGTTTTAATGAATGGAATTGGGATCTGTGCTGGGGAGTGACAGCTGTCACTCATTGGACTGGTGTCGCCTCCCACGGAGGTGACATAGGTAGGAAGTGACTGACGCGGAAGGGGGGACGATTCGAATGTGTGTGTGTAGGCCTGCATGTGCAGTATCAAGCGCCAGATAGCGACCGAGATTGTTTTTGGATCAGCGTTATCTGCAGCTAATTAAAACTTATAACTGTATTGGGGAGTGTTGCGCAATACCCGCGACGAAGAAGCCTTTTGGAGCGCCGGGTGCGAGGAGTGAGCGGGACGCATACCGGTGAGAACTTTCCAACTCTTCGTTCCCTTTGGATTACAGAGCATTTAGGGGTACCCCGACCATCTTTTCATTTTTTCTTTTTTTTCTTCCTTGGATCCAGTGGATTATTATCGCGTTTCGGATCGGAGCGAGGAGGAACATTGAGGCCAGCGTGTGCGCGTGTAGCCGCTTCATAAAAGAAGAGGACGCGAGCGCGGACTTTATTATTTATTAATTTATCAACGCACGTGATTGCGCTGTCGTTGCGTTGTTGACATTCGTTGCGCTGAGGTGCGATAAACACCTCTGGGACTCTTTTGGATCGGGTGGGGGGGTTTAAAAGTTGTTTTTTGTTTGTTTAAGTTTGTTTGATTGTTTGTTTGGTTTTTCGTTGTATAGGGAGAGAGACAGGGACAGGAAACGCCAACTCTCTATTAAATGATGTAAAGTTAAACTCTACGTTCCCGTTTTTTTTCCTTGTAGTGAATAGTTGTCCTTTGAGTCAGAGGGGCAATTGTTACAGGTGGTGGCCCATACGGGGAACATAGAGTTTTAAATTTAATAGAGAGAGTTTGAGTTGGCGATCGCTCTGTGCAACATTAAAGATGAAGTGCGCTCGTACTATGCGACATTAAAGGTACAGTGCACTGTAAAACTTAGCTTCATTCTTACTTAGAAAACGCCTTCAAGTACACTGTAAAACCTTTCTCTGAGTATTTACTTGAAAATTACTATTTTCTGTACTGTTTTTTGAACTATTTACTATTAACTAGACTTGCTGTTTTCTAGGGTTTCCCTAGGTGCTACTACTGTTATTTACTACATTCTACTATTACTATTTACTACTTATTTACTTATTTACTACCTTAAAAAAAAAGACTACTAAAAAGTTACACTAAAAAATCTTACTGCTAATTATCTACTCAAAAGGAACGAAAACACAATGAGTGAGAACGGAGAAAACGTTGATCCAGAGCAGGTTGTAGAGGAGGTAGAGGAGCCGGCTGCTCTTCTAGGGGGTAGTGGAGATGAAATACCTATGCAGCAGATGAGGTCCTTTCAAGAACGCCGCAACCCTGTAGGAGAAATCACTTCGCTCATTAGCCAACTGTACATCTCAGATGAGGAAGGTGGAGGTGAGCCAGATGAGGAAGTGGAGCTATCACCCATCCTCCAAATGCAATGTGAGTTTACCAACATGAAAGACAGGTTACAGATTCTAGAGGATCTCAGGTGCAGCATGTCCATGGAGAGTTTGACAAGTTCATTGAGAGCACCTTAAATAGGGAGGAGGTTCTGAGAGAGTACATCGATCACAGGTTGGCGGACATGCAGGTTCTCGTCAGGGATTCTGTCAGCCAATTAGAGCAGGACGTGGTGGCATGTTTGAGGAGAAGAGAGGCGAAATGGAGTGCAGAGGTGACTAAAATAAAAGGAACCATGACATCTCGTCTGTCTAGGCTCCCAGCATCACCGGTCCCTGACCTCAGTTACTATGGACCTCGGGCTCCCCGCGGTCCTTCCACTAGTACGCCCTATGCTGCCAAAGATCCGCCGGGTCCTGACTCTCAGAGCTTGCCCTGCCAGGGGTCCAGTGTTCGCTACATCAGTACACCTCCGGCACAGCCCCTTAACATGGCTGCCCCTCATCCCGTCTGTACAACTCAGGGACAGCCCCATGGTCCAGCTACTGCTCATCCCATTACCACCTCTCAGGGACCGCCCCTTACAGCTACTGCTCATCCCATTACCACCTCTCAGGGACCGCCCCTTACAGCTACTGCTCATCCCATTACCACCTCTCAGGGACAGCCCATTACAACTAGCACTCATCCCACCATAGTGCCCCAGGGAGAGTTTCCCACCTCACTTCCTGACCTGACCACTACTGCATCACCAGCTCATCCAACCACTGCATATCAGTTCACAAAGCCTGCCGTCAGAATGGACTTCCCAAAGTATGATGGCTCTAAGGACATCTCAGACATCCTGAACTTTGTGGAAGGGGTGTGAGAACTTCCTGTCGGTGAGGCCCATGTCTGATGTGGAGCTGACGGGGACACTCTCGAGTGTCCTGCAGGGATCCGCCAGGAGTTGGTGGGCAGCTGAAAGGCAGAAGTGTACGGCATGGGCAGGGTTTAGGGAGGCCTTTCTGGCAGCCTTCTTACCCACCGATTACCAGTCGGAGGTGGAGGAGAAGCTACGTGACATGTTACAGCTTCCGACCCAGAGTCTGCGAGACTTTGCCTATGACTACCGGGCTCTCTGTCTGAAGTGGAAACCAGACATCACTGAGAGCGAGTTGGTGAGGAAAATCCTCAACCACTGCAACCCACGGGTTGCTGGCTGCCTCCGCGGAACCGTGCAGACGGTGGAGCAGTTGGTGAAGATTGGATCCCTGGTTGAAAGAGACTGTGAGACCTCCGGCGCCTACTGGAAGAAGGTGGGCGGTGACAAGAAGGGAGACAAGAAGACATCTGGCAAAGGAGCCCAGGTGACCCACGCCGACGTCAAGATGGTGCAGCAGGAGCAGGAGGAGCCAATGTCCTTGCTGTTCGTGCCCATTGCCACCAGAGACATGGAGTTCGAAGCTGTGATGGACACAGGCTGTTCATACACCCTGATGCGTAGGAGCAGCTGGCAGCAGATCTCTCATGTGGGCGAGCAGTTGATGAAGTGTGAGGACCGGAAGTTCATCCTCGCAGATGGGAAACAGCATCAGGCTGTGGGGAAGGTGAAGCTGGTCTTTGACTGGCATGGTCAGATGTGGTCTGTGGTCACCTATGTCCTGGACGACCACAACCTAACCTTCTCTCTGATGTTGGGACTTGACTTCTGTCTCAAGACCAAGACGGTCATCAACTTTGGTGACAAGACCTATGGGGTGTGGAGCCCCGAGGGCTACACGTATTATCCATTTGCCTCTCGGGTCGCGCCAGCCCTGTCATCCGTCCATCTGTATCTGGCCGTGCCTGTGACGCCTGGGATGGAGGATCATGGTGGCCCCCTGCCACCACGTTATGCCAACGTCCCTCCTGAGGTGCAGTGCCTCTTCCAGAGGTGGCCGACTGTGTGTTCTGGGCAACTGGGGAAGACAAATGTCACCACCCATAAGATCTACACCACAGATGAGATACCTGTGCGGTGTAGAGCCTACCGTGTCTCTCCGTACAAACGTCAGATCATCGTGGACGAGGTGCAGAAGATGCTAGACAAAGGCATCGTGGAGCCTTCAGACTCGGCCTGGGCCGCACCAGTGGTGCTGGTCAAGAAGCCAGATGGGAGCAACCGGTTCTGCGTGAACTACAAATCGCTCAACGCCAAGACACCGCAGGATGCCTACCCCATGCCCTTGATACATGACATCCTGGAGTCGATGCATGGTGCACGCCACTTCAGCACCTTGGATCTGAAGGCCGGATACTGGCAGGTTGCTATGGACAAGGAGAGCAAGCACAAAAAAGCCGTCATAACCCCCATTGGGCTGTATCAGTTCAAAACCATGCCTTTTGGGCTCAAGAACGCTGGAGCAACTTTCCAGAGACTGATGGAAAGGGTGCTCGGCGAGCTCAAAGCGAGCTGTTGTTTTGTGTACATAGATGACATCATAGTGTACTCTCCCAGTCCTGAACAGCACCTAAAGGACCTGGATGCAGTGTTCGCCAAGCTGCATGACGCGAACCTTACCCTGAATCTGGAGAAGTGTCACTTTTACCGTGACCAACTGAAATTCCTGGGACATATCGTCTCTGCCCGAGGGGTAGAGACGGACCCAGATAAAACCATTGCCATAGTGAATTATCCGGCTCCCCACGACTTGAAGTCGCTGCAGAGATTTCTAGGAATGGTGGGCTGGTACTTCAAATTCATTCCTCACTTTGCAGACCTGGCTGCACCATTGAACCACTTGAAGAAGAAGGATGTGAAGTGGAGTTGGTCGGAGGAATGCCAGACAAACTTTGAGCGACTGAAGCAAGCTCTAGTAGAGGCACCGGTTTTGGTGCAGCCCAACCTATCGCTCCCGTTCCAGGTGCACACGGACGCCAGTAGCGTTGGGTTGGGAGCTGTGCTGACCCAGCAGGTGGACGGACTGGAGAAGGTGATTGCGTACGCCTCTCGGGGACTCCGAGGGGCCTGTAGTGGCACTCTGTCTAAAAGTCCTTAAAATGTACCACTTGGTGTAGTAGACTTCAAAAAAGCACAAAACAGTCTTTGTACGCACACGACACAACAACGGTAACTTTTCTTTAAAAAGGTTTACTGAAGAAAACACAAAAAGTTACAGTCAAAAACAAGGTTGTGTGTGAGTATGTGGTCAAAAAACTGTGTTGCTTCCTTCTCTCTCTCTCTCACTGACTGTGTAATGCCTAACAGCAGCAGAGCAAACAAACACAGGTGCAGCAATCAAGCCTAAACTGGCTTCAATTAAACACAGAGGCTTAAGCACAGATCAACTCAGCTCTACATTTCAACATAAAAGCAGTGATAAAAATGCAATAAAATCAACAATGATAATATTTTCACATTTCTTAGTCAGATCTCAATTAAAACAGCACCTAAAATAAAATGTAGACAAATGGCTCCTACATTACCCGGCCCCTAATTGGTTAGGCAAGAGGGCTAAGCAATTAACATACTTAACATACAGAAGCACATTAACTTCATGTCCATAAACAATCAAACTTAAACAATCAAAAACACATTATTTATCAAATCTTCATGTCTTCTGTCCTCTTCTTAGTTAGTCTTCTCTTCTGGCCTGGCTTCTTGCAACAGGCAGAGCTTGTTTATGGGTCTTTCCAGGATGCTGGTCTTTGTCTTAATCTTCGCCCTTCGAACGGTTCCACTGGAGTCTGGCAGTGTTTGAACGATTCTTCCCATAAGCCAGGAATTGCGGGGTGAAGAACTGTCTGCTATGAGTACGACATCACCAGCTGTGAAGTTCCGTCTTGACCTTGACCATTTCTGGCGTTCTTGGAGGAGCGGAATGTACTCACGCACCCATCTGGTCCAGAATAGGTCCGCAAGATATTGAACCTGCTTCCAACGCCTTCTTGAATATGTGTCATCTCTGCTGAAGATGCCTGGGGGCATGCTGGGTTGTGACTTCAGCAGCAATAGGTGATTAGGAGTCAGAGGCTCCAAATCGTTGGGGTCATCCGAGACGCTTGTGAGCGGCCTGTTGTTAATGATGCTCTCGACCTCACACATGATCGTCTGCAAAGTGTCATCAGTCACGGCTTGCTCTCTCAGTAGGGAATTGAGGATTCTTCGCACTGTTCGAATTTGTCTCTCCCAAACCCCTCCCTGGTGGGAAGCGGCTGGGCTGTTGAAGATCCACTTGATTCCCTTAGGCTGCAAGGTCTTTTCAATCTTGTCATTGTCCAGTTGCTGGACTGCTTCTCTCAACTCCCTTTCAGCTGCCACAAAATTCGTGCCATTGTCGCTTCGCATAACGGTGACTTGCCCTCTTCTGCAAGTGAAACGACGTATTGCATTGATGCAGGAGTCCGTGTCGAGGCTCTCTGCAACTTCTATATGGACAGCTCTGAGGGCGAGGCAGGTAAACAACACACCGTATCTCTTCACGGTGCTCCGGCCCCGTTTTACATCAAATGGCCCGAAGTAGTCGACACCGGTATTTGTAAAGGGAGGCTTGTCAGGCATGAGGCGATCTTCGGGTAGGCTCGCCATCTTTTGCTCTCCGAGTTTTCCGTTGAATCTACGGCACACTGTACACTCGTAGATCATTCGTCTGACAGCAGAATTGGCTTGAGGGATCCAATACTTGCGTCTTAGTTGTGCCAGGACGTAACTGCGGCCGCAGTGTCCCGTTCTTTGGTGTATGTCCTTCAAGATCAACGTGGCAACATGGCTTTGCTTAGAGAGAAACACTGGATGCTTGACGTTCTCTGGCATAGCCAACTTGTTTAGTCTTCCGCCGACTCTCAAAGTGCCATCCTGAAGAATCGGATCCAGCTTGAACAGCTGACTGTTGTTAGTGACTTGCTTGTCTGTCTGCAGAGCTCTGACTTCTTCTCTGAAGTGCTGCCTTTGGCTGTACTGAATGATTTCAGACTCTGCGTTGTCCAGGTCATCCAAGGTAAGTAGTTTCTTTTCTGTTGTTCTTCTGTATTTCTTCATGCTCTGTTCTATCCTTGACTTTTGCTTTGCAGGATCCTTTTCAGTTTCACTGATTGACTGCGTCAACTCCTTTCTTTTCTCTTTCAGCTGCTGTAAGGTTTTCTTTACCTTTAGAATCCAGGCAACTGATCGTTTGAGTCGATGCCAATCTGAGTAGTACTCAATCAGTTGGTTCATTGGTTCCACATTAACCTCAACTTGGGCTGCGTTGACTTTAACTGTGGCCTTAACCTCAGGATCATCTTCAAGGATTGCTTTCATTTGGACAGGTAGCTTTGGCCAATCACATTCATCGTCCAGCAAGAAGCGTGGTCCGTTGATCCAACTTCCACCTTGAACGAGGTTCTTGGCCTTCAGACCTCTGCTGGCTTGATCTGCAGGATTCTCTGTAGTCTTGACATACTTCCATTGAGATGGCTCAGTTGCTTCACGGATCAGCGTGACCCTATTTGCGACGAACGTCTTGAAGCGAGCATCTTCGTTCTGAATGTACTGGAGCACAGTCGTGCTGTCGGTCCAGAAGATAGACTGTTGCAGTGGAACTTGAAGTTCTTGGCGTAGCATTTTGTCCACCTTCACTGCAACGACTGCTGCAGTCAACTCGAGCCTGGGGATCGTGACCTGCTTGAGTGGAGCCACTCTTGACTTCCCCATCACAAAAGAGCAATGCTTGTTGCCTTCTTTGTCTTCTAGCAGCAGATAGGACACGGTACCATAAGCGCACTCTGAGGCATCTGAGAAATGGTGTAACTGCGCTTTGGCTACACACCCAAACTCTGGCGGTTTCAAACACCTGTTCACGCGAAAGTCAGAAAGGCAAGTAACATCTTCTTGCCATCTTCTCCAGATGTCTGCATGCTTTTCGCTAATGTTCTCATCCCAGCCATGTTGCTCTTTACAGAGATCTTTCAGCAGGAGCTTAGCAGGCAAGATGACCGGTGCCAGAAAGCCGAGGGGGTCATAGATGGAGTTGATGACTGATAGAATGCCTCTTCTGGTCATCGGTTTGTCTTGCAGCTTCATGCTGTAGGTGAAAGTATCTGTTTCTGTATCCCACTGTATGCCGAGAGCTCTCTCGACTGGAAGAACGTCATGGCTCAGATCCAGTTCCTTCACCTCACTGGCTCTGTGTTCTTCAGGGATGGACATCAGTACCTTTCGGCTATTACTCATCCACTTTGTTAACGTGAACCCTCCACTGGCACACAAGGTGCGAAGGTCACTGGCCAGGGTCACTGCATCGTCTTCTGTAGGGACGCTTTTCAAGCAGTCATCGACATAGAAGTTCCGCAAGACTGTTTGAACAGCTTCTGGTGGTGCAGTGGTCTTGTGGTCCTCAGCGGTTCTTCTCAGTGCGTAAGACGCGACACTGGGTGACGAGGTGGCTCCAAAGAGATGCACCGTCATCCGGAATTCCTTCATGGGTTCGTTGAGGTTACCATTGGGCCACCAAAGAAAGCGTAAGAGATCGGCGTCTTCCTCTGGCACCTGGACTTGATAAAACATCGACTCGATGTCTGCCATGATTGCTATTGGTTCCTCACGGAATCTTGAAAGGACACCAATCAACGTGTTGGTCAGGTCGGGCCCTTGTAGCAACTCACCATTCAGGGATTGTTCTTTGAACGAGGCTGTGCAGTCGAAGACCACTCGTATCTTCTGCTTTTTAGGGTGATAAACCCCAAGGTGTGGTATGTAGAACACCCTGCCATCGTCACGACTCAGTTGGTGTGCCGGAACCTGCACAGCGTAGCCTTTGTCAATGATGGTATCCATAAAGTCTTTGTAGTCTTTAAAGAACTCTGGATTCTTCTTGAACTTCCTGTGCAAGCTGGCAATACGCTGCTCCGCCACACACCGGTTATTAGCCATGTGAAGCTTTGGGTTCTTGAGGGGCAATCCAACGCTGTAGTGTCCGTTCTTGAAGATCGTGGTTTCCTGCACAGACTGCATGAACCGCTTGTCCTCTTGCGACATCTCATCTTTGTCGTCATATTTGCGCTCTGGAAAATCAGCGTTGTACTGTTGGACCAGTAGCTTCTCAACTTCCATCACAGAGAGTCTGTTCACGGAGTAGTGAGGACGCCTTTTCTCTCTGTCACTTGGTTCCTTCCTTATAGGTCCATTCACGACCCAGCCGATGGCAGTCTTCACCGCATAGGGTCCTCCATCTTGACCATTGATAACATGCCATGGCTCCATTGCTCTTGGACAGTTCGCTCCAATAAGTAGACCAACATCTGCTTCCAGTTCTGGCAGGCGTACATTGCTGAGGTATGGCCACTTCTGAATATCGGCTTGCTTTGGTATGTTCTCAGGGTGAACAGGTATGTAGCTGTGGGTGTACACC
This sequence comes from Benthosema pterotum, assembly GCA_039105355.1. Classification (NCBI taxonomy): domain Eukaryota; kingdom Metazoa; phylum Chordata; class Actinopteri; order Myctophiformes; family Myctophidae; genus Benthosema; species Benthosema pterotum. The sequence goes on from CM076982.1 coordinate 23,321,669, forward strand.
TTCGGGAGCTCAATATACTTGTTCTCTTCTAGCCCACATACTTCCAGATCCGATATCATGTAACTGCTCATGAGTTTCAGTTCTTCTGGCGTGTCTTGGCCCATGGTGCTGAGAAGTATTTGGGTTGGCTTTCCCTTGACGTTCAGTTTCTTTTGCAAATCTTCCGTGCAGAATGTTCCTGTGCTTCCCGGGTCCATGAATGCGTACGTTTCCACAGACTTGTCACTCTTTCTTGACTTGACCCTCACCGGTACAATGGACAGAACGCATTCAAGCTCTCCGGCCCCAGTGACGTTACAGGATTCTTCTGTGATGGAAACTTGAGCACAAACCTCACTTCCCTGTGCACCACCGTCAGTCTTTTCTTGTGGTGCTTCAGTTGTGTCAGAAGCTTCTTTTTCTGTGTGCAGAATGTCTGGATGCTTTGACTTACACTCCTTACACTCTGCTCTTTTCTTGCAGAACTTGCTCATATGGCCACAAGTTAAGCACCCGAAACATAAGCCCTTTGACTTCAAGAACTCCACACGTTCTTTGTATGGCTGTTTCTTGATCTTGTTGCATGAAGCTAGTGCGTGACCTTGCTGGCAGTACAAACACGGCTTCTCAAAAGCATTCACTGGTTTGTTTATTTTTTCTGGCTTCTTAGATGTTTCTTGAGGCGCTTTGATTTCATCCGAGACATGGGTAGCGAAACTGCTGCCACGGACTTCTTTTTTCACAGAAGGCTTTTCTTTGTGGTCACTTTTTCCAGCTCTGACTGGGTTGCTGTCTGGTATATTACCAAAGAGGGGATCGGTAGCAATCTTAGCTTGCCGGTCAATGTATTTCACCAAATCGGCAAATCTGGCTCTTCTGCCTTGACGCTCTTTGATTTCGTAGGCTTCAGCACGCCAACGCTCTTTCAGTCTGAATGGCAGTTTAGACACAACCGTTCGCAGGTTAGTTGGATTGTCCATCTCGTCCAAATAATCTATGTCTTCCATAGTGTTGCGACATCCAACTAAAAACATTGCATAGGCACTTAAAGCCTTTCCATCATCTGTCTTGATCGTCGGCCATTTGAGGGCTTTCTCAATGTATGCACTGGCGATCCTTAGCTCATCTCCATAGTGCTTGTGAAGTAGTCGTTTCGCTTCTTGGTAGCCTTTCTGTGATGGCATGTGAGCACAGCTGCGAACCAGCTCCTGGGGTTCACCAGCAGTGAATTGTTCCAAGAAGTACAACTTGTCTTGATCAGTCTCAGCCTGCTGTTCTATTGAGTACTCAAATGCTCTGAGGAATGATTTGTACTGCAGTGCATCACCCCTGAACACAGGAATGTCTTTTGTTGGCAATTGGGACTGCTTCTGTTGTCTAACAAGCATCTCTGTTATTGCAGTCTGTCTTTGCAGGACGTCTAAGATGCCATCACCTCTGGTGTCTTGATTGAAACTGTGATGGTCTCCTTGTGACTGCATCATGTGTGACTGCATCACGGGTGACTGCATCATGTGTGGCTGTGCCCGAAATTGTACATTGGTTACTGATTGAGCAATGCCGGGTCTCTCCTGCTTCACAGTACTGCCACGTCGTAGCCTTTCTGAAGCCACATAGCTGTTCATGCCATCTTCTTGTCTTTCATGTTCTTTGAGTACTTTTATTTTTGCACTGCTTGCTGCTAACGCAGTCTCCAACTCAAGCTCTTCTCTTTTTGCTTTAAGCTCAGCCTCTGCTATCGCAAGCTGCTGTCTTTTCTTGAGTGCAGCGGCTTGCTCAAGCAACGCTGCGTGCTCGGCCTCTTGTCTGACACGTGTTGACGACACCCGTGACACTGCTGAAGCACGACTCACTTGAGACCCACCTTTGCGGGCACTTCCTGTGTCATGGACACTAACCTGCGATGCACTATCACTTGGTTTGACTGCATCTTGCAGGTTACTTTCATCATCACAAGCTGTTTGCATGGTCAACTGATCCTGCCTTGCAATCCAGTTTGACACTGTGTTCATGAAACCCTGTACATTTGCGTCTTTGGGTTCAAACCACATAGTTTGATCTGATATTCTTTCATCTTCAGGCAAAAGGCATTCAACTTCGCTGTTAAAATGAAGGAACTCGTCGTAAGCTTGTGCAACATCGCCTTTGTACACATCCTTTACATGCTGCAAGTTTTGAGCATCCTTCATCAGTGGTTCGAGCTCGTTCATTTTGCTGGTCAGAACTCCCAATCTCTGTCTCCGTAATGCAATGCAATTTTGTAATTTCTCTTCCATTGCTTTCTCAGTCTGTTTGCGAGACTCACTGCGTGTCCTTACTCCCTCCACAACTTCAGATTCATTTTCTTTTTCATCAGACATCTTATTAATTGTAGAGTGGAATGCTCAAGTTGCATGCAAAAGCTTAAAAGCACTTCGTGAAAAGTCACTCTTCTTAATCAAACAAGTGCAAGACAACTTCTCTAGTGATGCAAAACTCCACACAGGTTGAATCAAAGCTTGCAAGTTATGCTCCAATGGAGAGAACCACAGTCAATTAAGCATGAATGAGAAATCCTTCCGATCCACTTTTCTTACTCACTGAATAGTTTTGATGATCCAGGTAGTATCTTCGTGTCACAAAGCACAGAGATTTGTAATTCCTTGTCTTGGAAGTCACGTCAAACGAGTAGTCCTGTATTGCCTTTTCTCAGTAGGTGAACTTCTTTTCCTCCAGAATATGTCCAGGCAGTTCCTACTGCAGCTCCTTAGCTCAGTTTTTTGACTAAATGTAGTGGCACTCTGTCTAAAAGTCCTTAAAATGTACCACTTGGTGTAGTAGACTTCAAAAAAGCACAAAACAGTCTTTGTACGCACACGACACGACAACGGTAACTTTTCTTTAAAAAGGTTTACTGAAGAAAAACACAAAAAGTTACAGTCAAAAACAAAGGTGTGTGTGAGTGTGTGTGTGGTCAAAAAACTGTGTTGCTTCCTTCTCTCTCTCTCTCACTGACTGTGTAATGCCTAACAGCAGCAGAGCAAACAAACACAGGTGCAGCAATCAAGCCTAAACTGGCTTCAATTAAACACAGAGGCTTAAGCACAGATCAACTCAGCTCTACATTTCAACATAAAAGCAGTGATAAAAATGCAATAAAATCAACAATGATAATATTTTCACATTTCTTAGTCAGATCTCAATTAAAACAGCACCTAAAATAAAATGTAGACAAATGGCTCCTACAGGGCCGAATCCAACTACTCTACGTCGAGAGAGAGTGCCTCGCTGTAGTGTGGGCGGTGGAGAAGTGGAAGCATTTCCTGGAAGGAGTGGACTTTGATGTGTACACCGACCACGCTGCTCTCACATGGGCATTCAGCAACCCGAAGTCCACTTCTAGGCTCACTCGCTGGACGATACGCCTCCAGGAGTTCCAGTTCAACATCCACTATCGGAAAGGTCATCTGAACATCGTCCCGGACGCCCTGTCTCGGGCAGTGACTCCTACAGAACAGCTGGCAGTGTGTGCAGTGGTGGCAGTGTCAGGCAACTCGGAACTTCCCACAACTCTGGACGATCTAGCCAAAGCCCAAGCCGCTGATCCGAAGGTCAGGGATCTGCTGGGCAAACTCGATCCATCTGACCAGCGCACGGATCGGATCGGCTACGAGGTGCTGCAGGGTGTACTGTACCGGAGGATGCCAACTAAGGACGTCGGCCTGAAGTACCAGGTCGTAGTTCCTGGGAGCCTAGTCCAGTGCTTCCTGGAGTATTTCCATGATCGGCCCATGAGTGGGCACTTGGGAAGGCTGAAAACCCTCCTCCGAGCTCTCGAGGTGGCTTGGTGGCCGACGATCCGGCAAGATGTCTGGGAGCATGTGAAGAGGTGTGGGGTTTGCCAGCAGTATAAGCCTGATAACCAGAAACCCTCCGGGATGATGCAATCCACTCAGGTGAACCAGGCAGGAGAGGCTCTCGGGATCGATCTGATGGGACCGTTCCCGAGGAGCAAGAAGGGAAACACCATGTTGCTGGTCACGATAGACTATTACACCAAGTGGGTGGAAATGTTCCCACTGCGGGATGGAAAGGCCCAGAGGCTTAGTGCGATCCTTAAGGATGAAATATTCACCCGCTGGGGGGTCCCTGAGTATCTCATTTCAGACCGGGGTCCGCAACTGACTGGAGGTGTCTTTGATGAGCTCTGCAAGACCTGGGGGGTTAAACACAAGTTCACCACTAGCTATCACCCCCAGGCCAACCTCACAGAGAGGGCCAACAGGACTATCAAGACCATGATTGCCTCGTTCGTCGGAGACCAGCACAACAAGTGGGATCAGTGGTTGCCCGAGTTCCGGTACGCCATCAACACTGCCTTGCATGAAACCACCGGCCGTACTCCTGCTGAGCTGTCCATGGGTCGTGTGTTGTACGGACCTCTAGAACGTATGTTAGCATCTCCACCTATGCCCTCACAACCCTCCTATAGCCTTCTAGAGAGACAGCAAGCCATGGTCAAAGAGGTCAAACGTAGGGTGGGTGTCTCGCAGGCCAGACAAGCCAAATATTATAATGCCCGGCGGAAAAATGTACAGTTCCAGCCGGGTGATTTGGTCTGGGTGCGAGCACACCCTCTCTCAAAAGCATCGGATAAATTCTCGTCTAAGCTAGCACCTAAATGGTCAGGTCCAGCTGAAGTGACGAGTCAAACGGGTCCTGTAAATTACCGTGTGAAATGGAGAGACAATGATAAAGTAGATACTATTAATGTGGTCAACCTCAAACCCTACTTTGGTAGGACTTGATAAAATAGCTTCCAGCTTGGGGGGGGGGGACTGTGACCAAAGCACATTATTTTCTTGTATCACTTTATTTGTTTCTGTTATTATTGAGAAAGGAAATGTAACATGGGGTTCTACATTATCTCCGTTTTAATGAATGGAATTGGGATCTGTGCTGGGGAGTGACAGCTGTCACTCATTGGACTGGTGTCGCCTCCCACGGAGGTGACATAGGTAGGAAGTGACTGACGCGGAAGGGGGGACGATTCGAAGGTGTGTGTGTGTGTAGGCCTGCATGTGCAGTATCAAGCGCCAGATAGCGACCGAGATTGTTTTTGGATCAGCGTTATCTGCAGCTAATTAAAACTTATAACTGTATTGGGGAGTGTTGCGCAATACCCGCGACGAAGAAGCCTTTTGGAGCGCCGGGTGCGAGGAGTGAGCGGGACGCATACGGTGAGAACTTTCCAACTCTTCGTTCCCTTTGGATTACAGAGCATTTAGGGGTACCCCGACCATCTTTTCATTTTTTCTTTTTTTCTTCCTTGGATCCAGTGGATTATTATCGCGTTTCGGGTCGGAGCGAGGAGGAACATTGAGGCCAGCGTGCGCGCGTGTAGCCGCTTCATAAAAGAAGAGGACGCGAGCGCGGACTTTGTTATTTATTAATTTATCAACGCACGTGATTGCGCTGTCGTTGCGTTGTTGACATTCGTGCGCTGAGGTGCGATAAACACCTCTGGGACTCTTTTGGATCGGGTGGGGGGGTTTAAAAGTTGTTTTTTGTTTGTTTAAGTTTGTTTGATTGTTTGTTTGGTTTTTCGTTGTATAGGGAGAGAGACAGGGACAGGAAACGCCAACTCTCTATTAAATGATGTAAAGTTAAACTCTACGTTCCCGTTTTTTTTTCCTTGTAGAGAATAGTTGTCCTTTGAGTCAGAGGGGCAATTGTTACAAGGGACCACTGTTCATTCAGCATTTGAGCCACGGACCACCATTTGAGAACATTTTAGCCCCAAGGACCCCAAAACTAAAGATTTCTTTTGCTTTTGTCCATCTTCTAGTTGTGTAGACTTGGGGCTAATTCACATGATGAATATTTTAACTCTTGAGAGCGTAAAAATGAAACCAAATGGACCCGCAAGGGTCCATTTGGTTTCATTTTTACGCTCTCAAGAGTTACATCTGGTTAACCAACTTAGCTGGGGACCACCTGGAACCCTCTCAGAGACCACAGGCTGTCCCCAGACCACCTGTTGAAAATCCCTGGTCTACCACAGGAACTATGGTTGCCAACTACCTGACATTTGTTTTATGGGCCACCTGGCCAGGTGTCACTTATTACTTCTAGATACTTAAAAAGTAAAGGGAGACAGACAACTCTTTTCCTGTGGTTGAAAACTGCATTATACTACGTATAATGCAGTTTATGTTATGAGTTTCATGCGGTGCAACTCAGAACATACGTTTTCAGTAAGACAGGCCGCATATATAATGTTGCAATCACGTTTATAATGCATTATGATCAGCACTTTTAATACTTCATAAACCATACTATACATTTTTTATTAACGCGCGTTATGAATCCTTTTGAATGCATTTTAAAGGTTCTATAAAGCATTATAGAACTAAATAAGTTTTACCATTTTTTTTAAATCGCAAAAAAAATACTGATGTTTTGCAAAGATGTTCTCCATGTCCCCTCCAGGTGGCGTCCCAGCTCAGCTCTATAAAGCGACTGAACGCTGACATGGAAAACGCTAAAGAGGCTCATAAGGTCGACGCCCAACGCTGGAGCCAGAGGAACTTCCTGCTTCACAGCCAATTGGAGCAGGCCAACGCTGAGCTCAGCCAATCACAGGCCAAGCTCAAAGAACGGGAAGCACAACTGCAAGAGCTCAAGGAGAGAGAGAGGCACATCCTCATTGGTCAACAGGAGGCAACAGAGAGGGTAAGACGCCCATGTGCGTGTGCATGTGTGTGTGCTAGATTCCATTTGAATTGCTGCAGGTCATTAAAAATAATCACTTGTCTTAATCTAATCCACATAATCTAATATGAAATATGAGTGCCATGGCCACGCGCAGCAATCAAAATGCCACTTTATTTCCACGACTATAATTTTTTGAATATGTTATCTGCTTTGCAGATGTAGATCTTTAACACGATATCTTTCCAACATTTCCAACTTTGGTTCCGTAAGTACAATTTGATATAAAAGCAGAAAGAGGTTTTTTTTGGAGGTTTTGATGATTATCACTTATCAGTGGCAGTAGTCGAAGCAGTAGGCAGACAGGGAACAGGGAGAGAGATGGAGGAAGACGCACAGGAAAGTTCGTCAGGATCGGCACTCAAACCCGCGAGTCCGCGACACACTGTCATGCTGGATTACCAAGCCTATAGGTCAGGGGTTTTCAACAGGTGGTCCGGGACTACCAGTGGTCCCTGAGAGGATTCCAGGTGGTTCCCAGCTAAATGGAAACTTGGAAAGTTGGTTAACCAGATGTAACTCTTTGAAAGCGTAAACATGAAACCAAATGGACCCGCAAGGTCCATTTGGTTTCATGTTTACACTCTCAAGAGTTAAAATATTCCCCATCTGAATTAGTCCAAGTCTACACAACTAGAGAATGTAGATTAATGGTAATTTCGATCTCTATGTTTGACTGTTTTGTTTCTTAAATCCAGCCTGGAATTGTGGACAAAAGCAGAATAAATCTTTAGCTTTGGGTCTGTGGGGATAAAATGTCATCAAATGGTGGTCCGTGGCTCAAATGCTGAATAGGCCCTGGTATGAAAAAGGTTGAAAACCACTGCTATAGGTGGCCAGACCGCTGAGCCACGGGCCATAGGCCACATTCAGAGTACAGCTACTACCACCAGGCTCAAACCGCAGTCAGCCTTCATGAGGTCTGTTCAGCATGATGCCAGTTAGCAGACGTGACAACGTGACCCCAAACGTTTGTCATCCCTTCACATCCAATTGGACCAAAAACATGAAAGAGCACAAGACAGAGAGTGACAGATTTAATGTTCTAAAGAAAAATTCGGAGAAGAATGAAGCCATTAGCTTATTGCCTGACCTCGGAATGTCTCTGCAGGCGTTGGTCATCATGTGACGCCGGCGCAAATGGCTCACGGGACGCAACGCTCAGATCTTTTACTTCAGCACAAGTAGAAATGCCACAATATTGCCACAATATACAAATACAGGGCCTTTATTCCAAATGACAGTATGAGAAAGGTTTATGATAATCTCAGTGGTGTAAAAAGTAGGAGCGATTAACTTACATCACATTTCGGTACGATATTGATATCTAGTGTCCATTTAAATCTGATATTGTGATATATTGCAATCTTTTTCCAAATTAACTTTTCCAAGTTAATTTGCTTTTATCCTACCAAGACATTTTAATAGAATTCTAAAATGTGCTGTCATGCCAAAGCCTATTATGTGACATGCATCTCAGTCTCTCTGACAAATATCGAAAAAATATAGATTCTGAAATGGCGATTCAACATCATCGTAGCATTAACAATCACAACATATCACAGAATCAAGTTTTTTCTCCGCCCCTAGTATTTCCCCACTGAGATGTGCATGTAGTGTAGTATACAAAGAACGGAAATTCTCAAGCAGCGTGTAAAAGTACCTCAAAATCCAGTATACTTCAGTATACTGTCCAACCCCTGGCTGAGATAGATGGCAGGCTAAATGGGGCTGGTCAGGCTGTGGGGTCGAGGCGACGTGTTTTGCCATCATATTTAATGAGAAGTGTTTGGCGTCCCTGAAGCAACAAGCTCCTGATTATATGGTCACAAGAACACCACGGTCGTCGCCATTAAACCTCTTTATGAGGTGCTTTCATCCTGCCGCCAACACAAAACTACACGGAGACTGTGCATTAGTGAGTGCATAGGAAGTATGTTCATAGCAGTTCATAGCAGTCGCTGTTTATAACTGTGTTGGTGTGTGTGTGTGTGTGCACGCGCATGTGTTTATGAAAGAGATGGGAATCAAATAGGTTCATATCTGAAGGAGACGTGTGAAGTGAGGAGCATCGTACATCATCTATTATTGGCCAATCACAATTTGAGTCCTCACTTTTGTCTTCAATGTTTGTTTCTATTAAATATGCTAAATGGTGCATTTTACATAGTGCCTTTATCCAAGGCATTTTGCATAGATTGTACTTCACATTCACCCATTCACACACATTCATACACTGATGGCAGTGGAAACCATGCAAGGCACCCACACTTCAGGGGCATTTAGGAGTTCAGTGTCTTGCTCAAGGACACTTCGACACAAACAGCTGGGGAACCCGGGTGTAACTTTGCCACTGCCGCTAAACTGGACATAGGAGGGGCTAGCGACCCTCAAAGGCAAAATGACACCATCAAGAATATCACGAACTACAATGAAGTCACATCCTGTGGTCATAAGTTACACTCCAAAAATTCTATTTTCCTGCGAGTCAGGAAGGGATCTGCTGTGTAACATCTCACGATTAATGTAATTTAATGAATGTGTCTGTGTGCCATGTCAACATTAGGGTGAATTCTGAGAACACATATGAAACAGATAATATAACAATCTTTTGTGTACAGGATTTGAGTGAATTTGAGAATATGATTATGATGTATTTGTTTGTTACTTGTTTGTTTATTTGTTTGTTTTTTGGCTACTGGACTGTTACAGTATGAGCACATACAAGCCACAAATATGGACACAAATGTATTCATATGCAACCATTTCCTAAGGTAGTTTTACACTACCGGCTAGTACTGGCAGTAGTAGCCATAGTAGTCTAGTAGTGTACTATGCCAACTTGAAATCCAGAAGATAATTTTTTTGTGAGGTTAGGGTTAGGTTAAGGATAGGTTTAAGCATACTTTTTGTGAAGTTATATTTAGAATTATGGTAAGGTTTAGGCACCACTTGTGTGCCGACCAAATGACCACAGCACCAGCGCTCCTTATCCTACTGACAACAAATCACAAGATTTGTGACGGCTGAGTATGAATGCAACATTTCTCATACAGGACACTATTGTCAAAAGACAATTTTGGTGATAAATGAGTTGGGATTAGACTATTCATGACAATAATATGGTGGTGATGGGTTAGGATTAGGCTATTTTTGACAATAATATCGGGATGCTGGGTTGTTTTTATCAACTGAGTTCAGAATAATCAATTCTGTATGATGAGTAAATCATCGTTTTGTATAATTAACTCTAGGTTAAAATTATCAACAAATGTTGCCGTGCTTTAACAAGTACAGACCTAGCCCAAATCTTCCTCTAATTCTTTCTGTATTTAGTTTTCTCGTCATCTGACACAAGTCATAGTGTCCTCATTTAAAGCTTCACACAATGTGACAGAACACTAATTCAACTACCTTGTTATTTTGCACAGTATGTAATGAACATTTAATGTAATTTGATTTAATTTGATCTGATTACCTTAATAGTCTCGTGTGTGTGTGTTTGCATGTGGAGGGGGTGGTGTGGTGGGATCCAGTGTCAGCTTCACCCAGCTGATGGCTGCTCAGGGGCTTATGATAACCTCATCCGGGAGGGCAGTGGTGGGCAGTTATAGGGGTTAAGTGTCATTTAGTAGGGGGCTGTTTTGAGACCAAAGGGCCACCGGTTCGAACCAGTTGACGAGTGAATGACGTGAATGTGCATGAATGGTGTGGCACTTCAACAGAACAGGATCTGAAGGTCTTGTTCAGGCACTTCAGGTCTGGAATGTTCTGCATGGGGTGAGGAGAGTGGAGACCTCAATAAGTCAGCATGTAGCATCCTTATACCATGAAGTCAGTGCTGCTGAATGCATGGAGTCGAGACCTGGACACAACAGGAAAGGGCCATGGAAGGTTGGCATATGCTGTACATACAAGAATTGCACGAAAGGCTCCAAGTGTCAAATGGGTGTACTGTCATAGTCCGTTTTTCTGTGAAGAGGTGCAACCGGATGTGCAGCAACTTGGCTAAAGGGCAGAGCATCAAGACCCTGATGAGTTCGTGTGGAGGGCACAGTCTATTGAGCTTGCTCACTCAGTGTGTGTGTGTGTGTGTGTGTGTGCGTGCGTGTCTGCATATGTGAATGCGCATGTATGTGTTCAAGTAAAGAATCATGATGAAAAAAGAAAGGCAGCCTATTAAATAATCAATTTTAGAACATGTCCCTTTCTATTAGTTTTAGCTGTTTTTGTAAACCAGTTAAAGTTATCATTTGTATTAAGCCTAATGTTTTTTTTTTCTTTTCAGTGTTTTGTTGTTGTTTACTGAGGTTTTATTTTAATTTTACACACACACACACACACACACACACACACACACACACACACACACACACACACACACACACACACACACACACACACACACACACACACACACACACACACACACACACACACACACACAAAAATATAATAAAGTGACACACATCTGCATTCAAACAACAATCTCTACAATTTACAATTCAGGCATTTAGCACACACTTAATCCAGAGTGATACAGTAGTACATTTGACATCCTATATAACTGCTATCCAAGTCTACTTGATATGCTATTCAAAATACTTAGGTTGGTACTAGTGCTAAGGGCTGAGATGGAGTCTAAAGAGGTGTGTTTTCAAACTTTGGCGGATGATAGGGAGTGAATCTGCGATTCTGATTTCAATGGGAAGTGCATTCCATAGCTTTGGGGCCAGATAAATGTGAATCTCTCCCTTGCCATTGTTGTAATCTGGTATATCAGTCTTGAGCCAGTTTTTAGTGTTTTTTTTTTAGGTTTCAGTTATTTAGTTATAGTTCTAGCTGGCTACAATAACCCTACAGTTTGCAGCACATTGTGCACTTGTTGTGGTAATGTGAGTGGTATAGGTATGCAGCAGCACTGGGCTAGCACTGCGTCACGTGCGCTGCATATCCAGCATATTACAGCTCTACAGTAACCTCTGTCATTAGGCGACGGAGAAGCCAGGAAGTGAAAGCAAACTTAATCCCGGCGTAACACCGCAGAGCCTCCGACAGTAGCTCACCTTTGCAGAAGGAGGAGAGGGGGGTTCAGAACGCATAAGCCCAGTCTAACGCTCTGCTGGGGTTTATCCTCGTTAATCCCGTCCTAATCTGGATCAGAACGCCGGGGTTTACACCTTAATGACAGCCGACTAGTTGGAGGTTTCAACGGTTCCAGCGCTCCTCCGGTTTTAACCAGGGATTAGCCGGGTCCGTCCAAGACTAATGCCGGATGGATGGATGGAGGCGTAGCTGACTAGGGAGATGTGCGAGTATAAAATGTAAAGACACTGGGGCTGGGAGACGAAGCCAAGGGGAGGAGAGGATAGAACAGGGACCATGTGAAGCAATCAAACGGATGTGAGCATGCATGTTTTACCCACAGAATGCACCCATCTTCAGTTAACACTCACTACGTCCACAATATTCTATAAGACACGTACGAAGACGATAATTAGAGCTACTTCATTGCACCGCCTGTAAACCGGTGACAATAAAGCTGATTCTTCTGTCAGGAAAGAGCTGAGGCCCGAAAGCAGGACTCAAGGCAGGCACGGTAAAATGTATTAAATTAATAAACAATGCAGGAAAACACAGCTAGGCAAGTTTACTACTTTAGATGGCTAACTGCCTAGCCTGGGATCAATGCCATTTTTGTATTTCGGAAAAGTCGGGAGCAGAAATGTCTTTATGTCATGTTGTTGTCCGGTCCTTCGGAACTAATGGTTGGAACCAAGGCATCACTCAAAATATTTCCCTGCAATCAAAGGCATCATACTTTTACAGCCTACCCAATAAATCCCTTGATGCGGCTTTTAAGAATAGTTTGATGGTATATGCATCTTATATTCCAGAATCTGCCGAGGCTACACCAGTAGTTATACTCGACTCAGAATTTAAATGGGGATTGGGGAAAACAAAACAAGAACCAGCGACCAGAACCACTGTGTTTTCTTTTGATTTTTAATAGCTGAGTCGGCCTCTGTGTTGGAAAGTCGAATGATGCGAGGTTACTAACCGCAACATTCCAAAAAACTAATAAAGACAGTCAAAATCCAAGGGCCGAGGAGCGGACCGTGACAGATTTAGATTCTATACGGGTATTTGGGGGCGCAAATGTCTTGGATATATCACCATTAAGTTTAGGAAATGGATCAACGATGGATTTTCTGTCCTAGCACAAAACTGTGTTCAACCATAATATTTTTCCCAAATTTGGCCCATTTCAAATCCCGGGATTTTGCCGACAATTTCCCGGGCTCCCGGGAATTCCCGTAAAAAAAAATAGAAGGATAAGTCAGTTAAAAAAGTCCTCCTAAAAATGCAATTATATGTCGACAGTTAATATTCTCATTTGAATAGTGATATTTTATTGTTTTTAAACCTTTAATTTTAACAAAATATGAACAATATCAAATACAAATGTAAGCCGGTTACACAAATATTAGCAATGCGGCACGCAAAATAGGCTACTTATTGGAAGGTTAGGACATTGAGAGAGAGAGAGAGAGAGAGAGAGAGAGAGAGAGAGAGAGAGAGAGAGAGCGAAGCTGACAGCGCGTCTCAAATGTGGTCTTGGATATCGCATAATAAGGCTGTCTGCACATCAAGAGGATACGATGGTAGAACGCGCCTCAAAAGTGCTCTTGTACATCGCGTAAGATACGATGATTGAGGCTTGACGAACAGATATTTGGTATGGGCATTTAATACTATTGATTGCAGCTGCGTTTTCCAGCTCATCAATGCAAACGAAGCGTTGTTGACTACGCATGTTTTAGTCGCTGTCTGACATGACAACAAGTTACGGGATGCAAGTTATATAACTTATTTTGTATATATTGTAATATTGTAATATCAATAGCCTCGGTGGACATGGGGGGGAGAGACAGAGAGAGCGCTGTGGTGTTTTTTTTTTTTTTACCTGTGTTGTAAGAGTTATTTCACATTGCTGAGTGGCCGTGTATAGAAGTTGTAGAACAGAGACAATCTGTCGCGAGGAAAATAAGTCCATGCAGTAGGCTATAGGAAGTCCAACGCGTTCTCTTCAGACGTTCATATTTTTGCTAGTGTATGCTATAAGCTGGTCTGCATCTGATTCAATGAATGAAGGAGGATGCGGCATTCATGCGGTCCATAGTCCTGAGTCCTGACTGCTCGCATTTAGACCACGTGTCGCCAATATTGTGTCCCGCGGGGCTCCTGTTCATAGCCCCCTCGCTGCATAGTCTAATTATCAGTGATGTTTGGAACTTATGCGAGGGTTATAGATTTGATTTTACCACACAGATATCGGAAAAACACGATTTGTGTGGAAAAATTGAGAAAGAAATGATAACCTCCGGGAAGACGGGTCCCGGAGGATTTCCCGGGAGGGAAATTAAGTCAGTTGTACCCGGGCATCCCGGGAAACCGGGATCCCGGTATTAAACCCTTCCTAGCACAAAACTGTGTTCAACCATCATAGTGCAGGGAGCATGAAAAATGAATACTGGACGTCTAAATTATGGACGTCTAAATCAGTTCTTCAAGCATCCAAGCCACAAAACCTATGCAATACTATACTACAATACTAACCTACAATACTCACCTCGTCTATTCCCTTCATCTATATGTAGTTTTAAAATAATTACACTGCAGTACAAAAGTACAATATTTTACCCCTGACATGGAATAGTGTATAAAGTAAACATAAAAAGTAAATATGAATACTCAGGTATGGTAAAAGTAGCGTAGCCTTTTTTACTGTGTTTACCTGATTAAATGTACTTTTCACCACTGCCAGGTAGAGCGTCAGAATGGTGCCCAGCGAGCACAGCAGCAGGAGATGGCGGCCATCTTCAAACAGAAGTATGCCATGGCCATGGAGAAGGTGCAGCAGGTTCAAGGACAGCTGGTCAGCCTGGAGGAGGAGCTACGCTATGCACAGCAACAGGTACAGGTCACCTCTTCACACATGCACAGGTTTCACCACGTAGAGGTTGCATCAGTTTTTGAAAACGGACACGACCGATTTAGAAAAAGATCGGGGCAGGTGTAAAAAGGTCACAGACTTTGCGGGTTGCGGCCCTTTTTGAAATGGTCGCAACCTTTTAAATAACTCGGACGGCATAAGTTATACTGAGGTTAAGTTTAGGGCTAAGGTTAGGTTAGTTTTATTTGCGAACGAACACTGCAACTGTAAAATGGTGACAGTTTTGGAAAGACTGTAAAAAGGTTGAGGTCGATCAAATGATCTTGCTGTCTTTCTCACTATGTTTTACAATGCAATGTGTGTTGTGCTTGTAGATCAGGTATTTTCAAAAAGATTACATACATGTGATTTTGGAATAATAATCAAAATTTATAATTATTTGGGGGGCGGGGGGTGGGGGGTTAAAAATAAAAAAATAAATAAAAATGTAAAATGTAACTACTTTATTTTAAAATAAAATAGTGAAGTAAAAGTACTGTACATTATTTGTATAAAATTTTACAGTTATTTGAGCCCTCAAATAACTCAAACTTAAGTACAGTATTAAGCGAATGCTACTTTACATGTTTACATAGTGGACACTAGCCCTGCTGTGAAAACCTCACTGTGTGCTTTGTCGTCGGTCAGCTGAAGGAGTCCCGTGAAGCAACGCGGGCGGCACTGGCGGAGCTTGCCGAGCAGGAAGGGCGGTACCTGGAGAAGGTCCGCCAATGGGAGACCTCCGAGGAGGCCCTGGACCAGCTGACGGACGAGCTGCAGGCCAATCAGAATGTGCTGACGGAGAGCCGGGAGAGATGGAGGCAGTGTGAGCGCTCCATGGCCGCACTGCAGGAGCAAGTGGACGCGCTCCAACAACAGGTTCTCACACACACATTATTATTATATGCATTAACTCAGTTTGCACCTTATGTCGCTGTGGCATGAGAGCATGTTTAAAGGGGAATTCCAGCCATTTTCAAAATTTTCCTGAGAGGATACAAATGTGAACCAAATGGACCCTAGCGGGTCCATTTGGTTCCATTTGTACCCTCTCAGGAAAAAGGGGGCTGAAAGAAAAATCATTAACATGGTAAATACATCTTGATGATGATGTCATCAGATGTATTTCACCATTAATTAGTGGTTAATGATTTTTCAGACCTCCATTTTTAGGAAATACAGAATTGGGGGAACTTTTTTATCATGTCCACACAACATCTCTAAGGTATAATAATGACATATTAAAATGTTGAAATGGGAGGAGTTCCCCTTTAACGTTGTGTGCACCACAAGTTACAGAGAGCTCAAAGGAGGAGCACATTCACAGATACTTGTACGAAATGAAAAAGTCACTGCCCTGAAAGCCTTTTACCTCCAATTACTATTACTACTACTATACCATTTTCTTATTTTCCTAACACTAGCATGCCTGAAAAAGTTAGCATTAGCGTTTGCTTTAATTCATATTTAGAATTCTTTTCAGATGTCCAAAATTTCTGAGATGATGGAATGATGATGGACGATGATAGTCAGAACCTTCTGAGAACTTCATGGGATAAAGGATGAACAACTTTAAAATATACAAAAAAAACGGTCAACATCCTAGTGTTAAAGATGAACTCCTCCCATTTTCAACATTTTAATATGTCATTATTATACCTTAGAGATGCTGTGGGGACATGATAAAAAAAGTTCCCCCAATTCTGTATTTCCTAAAAATGGAGGTCTGAAAAAAATCATTAACATGGTGAAATACATCTGAAGACATCATCAAGATGTTAATGGTTTTTCTTTCACATTTGTATCCTCTCAGGAAATTTTTGAAAATGGGTGGAATTCCCCTTTAAGGTATTTTTATTCTGCTGCCACTCGGCAAAGGCCATTGAGATGGGGAGTCGAACCTGCGACCCACCGTCGGGCTGGCTCAGCAGGATAGGTGGTGCCCAGGCGGTTCAGCTATAACCACCCAGGCCTTGATGTTTTGCTGTCTTTTTATGAGACTGTACTCACAAATGCGGTTGCGCCGTGCAACCGCATGTATACTAGTGAGATGCGCGGGTGTAGTGCCACTCCCTGTGTCAAAAGCCCTTTATTCCTTTACCTAAAAACTGTCACAGATAACATTAGTTCAGTCACTGTGTGCCATTTTGCTCTAGTAAAATCATTTTGAAACGTCTAAACAGAATCCATTTGTCATGGGAAGGTCTTGAAGGTCATGACCGCAGGCTTTAGGAAGTTTCAATGAATGTGCCTTAGAGCTATGAACGTCTGAGTGTGCATACTGTAAGTGCTGTACAATACTGTTGTCTGTCTGTCTATGTGTGTGTGTGTGTGGGGGTGTGTGTGTCTGTGTGCATGCAATCCACGCATGTGTTTGCATTTGGGTTGTGAGATAAAATGTCTGTCGGAATGTGTTCATATGATCCATGCATGAAAGTGTGTGTGTGTGTGTGTGTGTGTGTGTGTGTGTGTGTGTGTGTGTGTGTGTGTGTGTGTGTGTGTGTGTGTGTGTGTGTGTGTGTGTGTGTGTGTGTGTGTGTGTGTGTGTGTGTGTGTGTGTGTGTGTGTGTGTGTGTGTGTGTGTGTGTGTGTGCGTGCGCTATTGTGTGCACTATGGAGAGGAATACAAGTGTGCCTCTGTGTCAATGCATGCATGCATCCGTATGTGTGTGTGCACACGTGCGTGCGTGTGCGTGTGTGCATGTATACACATTCATATACACACACACATGCACTCATGTGCGTCACTTAATCTTTTCTCCTCTTCTTTCTTTTCTGTTTTATATTTACAACGTCTGGAAACAAATGAATCATCTTTATTACGGGAGAAATTTAATTTGGATGAACTTAACTGCTGCCGCCAAGGTCAGCCGGGCGGAATGTCATTTTAATCCAATCAACTTTAATCTGTTGGTTATAAAGGAGTTAGGCCGTTGAAGAATGGCCGTATCTCAGGCCCTTTATTACATTGGCTAATGACTTTGATTGTGAGGCGCCTATCAAGAGGTTAGGAGTTCTCTCTGCAGCGAGCCTCGTCCTCCTGCTAATTCTCTACCTCCCTGCAGCCCACTGTGTGTGTGTGTGTGTGTGTGTGTGTGTGTGTGTGTGTGTGTGTGTGTGTGTGTGTGTGTGTGTGTGTGTGTGTGTGTGTGTGTGTGTGTGTGTGTGTGTGTGTGTGCGCGCGAGCGCGAGCGCGCGCGCGAGGGGGTCACCCTGCATCACTAGCGGAACCATCCATCCAGTGTAGCCGGAAACAGGGGGTCAGTTCTACGAAAACTAGCCCGAAAGAAGCATGAAGGGTTAATAATGAATTGTATATGATGTTACCATTTTAAATCTGCACATTGCTGATCTACTAACCACTGGTTCAAGTGGCATTAGCAAAGACGCCTGAATAAGCAACACAGCAGAAATACCTGCAACCTGCAAAACAAATACCATTAATTTCCCTTTCCATACAGTGCGGTTTTCAGACACACATGACGTCACCAGTATATTGATGGGTCACCATGGGTCGTCAAAATCAAGCGCAACAGGATTTAGATTAGGAGTTATTAACATTCAAAAAACAGATAACTGTTTGTTATGAGAGCAGTATCTTCCCCGCACCCACCATTGTTTTGGTCTAAGCAGTGGAGGAAGCTCACTCTGCTCCTTACACAGAAACACACTAGCCAATAAGGTCCCTGTTAGCAATGAGCCAAGGAAGATAATATGTTGACCTTTCATAATTCAGTTAATAGTCACATTCAGCCATGCACAGTACATGGATATAACATACACTGCTGCGTGCCACAGCAGGTTGCTTTGAAACACATTGTGAACTTGTAGAACTTGAAAGATTTAGAATAAACCCTGTTTTACCATAGTACTGTATGCTGTTTAACCTTCACTAAATCCCAGGACAACACTCCACATCCAGGAGACTTTTAGATATTACTTATAGAGCAGGGGTGCCCATAATTTTTTGACTTGAGAGTTACTTTCAAAATGACCGGCTCCACAACATCTACACATCAAAAATGTGATTATTCTATTACTGAAAATCCATTTCAATGCCCCCTAGAAAGTTTGAGCTTTGAAATAGTGGTAATGGTGTTACTTAATGTTATAGTGTTTAAGACTAATGCGCTTAAAATGAAAAATAGCGGGAGAGAATTGGAA
The DNA here is from genome assembly GCA_039105355.1 of Benthosema pterotum. Classification (NCBI taxonomy): domain Eukaryota; kingdom Metazoa; phylum Chordata; class Actinopteri; order Myctophiformes; family Myctophidae; genus Benthosema; species Benthosema pterotum. The sequence goes on from CM076982.1 coordinate 23,340,561, forward strand.
GGTCTCGTATATGCTACTACTAACGTTTGAGAACAGAATTTCGGGTTTGAGTTGACAGTTTGTAATATTGAGTTTAGTCTCTTGCACCCAAAACTAGGACCTTTCGGGATTTTGTCCACAACTGGGAAAGAGAACTGGCAAAACATCGGTCAAAATAACAATTATTCTCCATTTTCTAATTGCGTGGACTCTTGAGAGTGTAACTCTTGAGAGTGTAAAATGAAATCAAATGGACCCGTAAGGGTCCATTTGGTCTCGTTTTAACGCTCTCAAGAGTTGCGATTATATTAGAGCAACTATACTAAAGAATATGAATGCTAAATAATAAAAAGGAAAAGTTCCAGGTGAGGCAAGAAGCCATGGGGGCTTATACAAGGCCTCTGCCTACAGGTATATAAGATCCTATAAAGATATTGGAAAAATATAGATCATTTTGAAAAAGACATGATTGCAGTATATAAAAATGATATATTACATCTACCTCATTATTCAAAATACTATCAAAGACAAGAAGAGAATACAAACTATTAGTTAGTTCTTCAATCACAACAACCTTTTTCCTCCTGGCTCCCCAGATGTGAAACAGACTTCCCAATGCAGTTGGAACTGTAGAATCACTCCCAACTTATCTAAGTCCCTAAATCCCAAGTAATCTGGAGACTCACCTCCTCAGACTCACTCAGGCTTTATAGCACTTGACCTAGATATGACGACTGTTCAGACATACAGTACCTTGGTTATTTGTTCTCATGTTTTTGTTACTTAGGCTTATGTTTTTCTTGATCACAATGCAAAACATTTAAACTACATACTGTAGCATATTATTTAGACCTATGCTAGGTTTGTTGTTACTCTGTCTATCTGAGTCAATCTAGTGTTTATCTTGCTTATTGCGGGCCGTGCTTCATAAGGGCTAAATGCCTGAATTGGAAATTGTACATAATGACCAGAAAATAAATAAATCGGCTAAATGCCAAAAAGGGGACGCTTCACTGACATTCAATCATCAACGTCCGCTGTGTTGTTTACAGTGTAGGAGTGCTTTGTCTCTCCATTGTAATGCAACAACTGATGGAAAATCAGTAAACAGACTATTAGAATTTTCTACGATAATGCATTTAGCAAACGGCACATTAAAGTTGTCACATGCAGTAAAACCAAATGAGTCATCATTTGTTTAAACACCATGAAGTACAAATAATGCACTCCCTGTTATTTTGAGACGGCCACGGCTATTGAATTGTTACGGTCCACACGTTGATTGAATTAAGGACTTAAATGTGTTGTAAAGATTATTATAAACATGCCCTGTTGAATTACACAATTCATATGTACTGTTGAATGGAGTGGTCTTAAAATGGGCCTCGAACTTTTGAAGGACCTGTCTAACCCAGACAAAATAAATCTTCTTCTTTCGTGTGTGTGTGTGTGTGTGTGTGTGTGTGTGTGTGTGTGTGTGTGTGTGTGTGTGTGTGTGTGTGTGTGTGTGTGTGTGTGTGTGCGTGTGTGCGTGTGCGTGTGTGTGTGCGTGCGCGTGTGCGTGCGTGCGTGCGTGTGTGTGTGTGTGTGCATGTGTAGAAGCAGCTGTTTCAGAGTGACCTGTTGCTATACCAACAGAGTCATTCTCATTCTGATGAGGAGTATCTCTGTCTACTGAGACAGAAAAAGCAACTACAGAAGGTACAGATGCACTAACCAAACATAAGTACTTTATTCACCTCAACAGCAATGTAAATTAAGTCATTAGTAGGCAGTTAATCGAACATATATACAAAATGCAACCCAGTCTCACCCTTCAAACTTCAGCTCCTTCAAATAGCACAGAATTGGCATTCCATGTATAATCCACAAATAGAACCAAAAGTCTATTCATAGTACCTACTGAAATAAGTCCCCATAGACAATGATGGAGGGGTGCCATCTCTACCGAACTAGAGCCACGTGAAGTACCGCAGAGGGAGGTGGTAGCCGTTCCAGTCACTGTGCTGAGCGTTGCGTAGTTCCATAGAGCCAAGAGGGGTATGCGCGATAGGTACAGAATGGTAAATATTATAAAACCCAAACTCATCCATCCCAAAACTTCCAGGTGTGTATCATAAAAGCCACGCCTGTGTCACACTGTAGTAGTAGTAATATATGAACGGACTTACGGTACCTGTAGGATATGATCTGGCTTACAGTAGGTACCTACTCCTACTTTATGAACCAAACGGCTGTGTGTGAGTCTGTGTTATTTCAACACTGAGCTGCCAAACTGATATGTGTGTGTATGTTTGTGTTTTCAGTGCTGCACAGAGCAAGCAGAGTCCCTGGCGGAGTGTGAGAGAACGGTTCTTCAACTGAAGACAGACCTGGAGCAACAGTAACGTATTTTTCTTTTCTCTGTCTCAACCTCTAAACTATAAGCTGCAAGAACAGAGATTTCCATCCTTATGAAGACTCCTGCAGTGCTGCAAGAACAGAGATTAATTAAAAAAAAAAGACGGAGATTAATTCATCAAAAACGGAGCTCCGGAGAGTACTGGATGATGTCACCTGGTTTGCGACAGAGTTGCCGTAAATTGGTAGGCCTGTCATCCAAAGTCGTCCGGCCCCATTTTAAAGATGTTTGAGCCTTAATAACTCCTAATCTAAATCAAACAATATAAAATTCTAATCAAAGCTCTAATCAACGTTTTGACAGCCAGAGTAGCACTATCTGTAGTCATGGTAGGAAGTACAGTATATGAGCTTCCTTTGTTCCAGATCGTTGGTTCATTGTTTAAACTAGTCTTAGCCACATCTGCTATGAAGCCCATCTGTGCTGGCAGCTTAATACAATACATATAATACTGGTGTATAACATATTATACACCAGTCAAAGTAGTTGTTCTTAAATTCCCTCTGTTGTTAATTGGTTTGCCATCTTATCGAATCGGAAATTGTTTGAATCCCCTAACCATTAATGTTTGTATAATGTATGTATAAATTATTATTGTTATGCCACTTATAAACAATACTCTTCTTTTTTATATCTTTTTTATATAACTATAACATCAGAGAGACGCAATGAGGCGTTACTTGCTGATATTTTTGGACAGACCTCACAGATTTGAAACTACAATGTATTTACTCATCAGATACAAACGGTTTGCACTTTTTATCTTTCACCCCTACACATTTTCTTGCTGAAAATGTATGATCTACAAGGTAGCGTGTGACCTTGTAGGTTACATTTTCAGCAAAGACAATGCTTCTGAGCTTGTGGATTGTCTGTTTTTATGTTATCGTGTTCGGTCAACATTTGGAAACATCAAATTAAATGTAACAAAAGGCATTTTGTGCTCACTAATCTCTAGCCGTTCCCCCTATCCCGGATCCCACTGCATTTGTCTACCTGGCACTAAAGGTTGTTTATGCTGGAGGCATTGTGGTCTGAGTGGCCCAACCGCAAGAATGGGAAAGACACCAGAAAGGGAAGGAAGACACCATGGTGTCCATGCAAAAGAACACGGCCGTCGTATTGTTCTAGCCCATAGCTGGGCATTATGCGGCCCGGGGGCCAAATGCGGCCCTTTGGCTGACTTTGACCGGCCCGGGAAAGGGTACCGTGGTTTTCAACCAGTGATCTGGAGACCACCAGTGGTCCTTGAGAGAGTTCCAGTTAAATATGGAAAGTTGGTTAACCAGATGTAACTCTTTGAGAGCGTAAAAATGAAACCAAATGGACCCTTGCGGGTCCATTTGGTTTCATGTTTACACTCTCAAGAGTTAAAATATTCATCTGAATTAGCCAGTGAATGTAAAAGAATGGTCATTTTTGATCTATGTTTGCCTGTTTTGTTTGTGAAATCCAGCCTGGAATTATGGACAAAAGCAAAAGAAATCTTTAGTTTTGGGTCTGTGGGGCTAAAATGTCATCAAATGGTGGCAAATAAATTGAGGGCTCTGGTGTCAAAATGGTTGGTCTTACTCTTACTTTTATCTTGAAATTAAATTAATATTACGCAGACTTTAGTTCAGCCTATAGTCTTGGCCCTCCACAATATTTTATGCATCTCATTTGGCCCCTTGGGTAAAATAATTGCCCACCCCTGTTCTAGCCCATGTATTGGCCAGTATTTCCCCTTTTTGGCTGACTTCGGAAGGCCTAGCTGTGATTATGCCTAATGTCTTCTGAAGGGCTCAGGAGAAGGAGGAGCTGGAGCGGAGTCTGGCCGCCGCCCACTGTGCGCAACTGACCAATCGCAGCCAACTGGAGCAGGAAGTGACGCGACTCAAACAAGAAGCCACTCGCTTAGAAACGCAGCTGGACGACGCCCACAAGAACAGCAGCCAGAGAGAGCGGGTGCGGTCTCCACACACACACACACACACACACACACACACACACACACACACACACACACACACAGGGGGGGGGGGGCACAGTGGCACAGCTGGTGGTACTGTCACCTCTCAGCTAGAAGGTCTTGGGTTTGATTCCCACTGGAGATTATTTGGGCGCTGCTGGCGTGTTCTCCTCCACATTAGGGGCGGATCTAGGCATGGGCAGGGGGGGGCAATGCCCCCCTAAATGCCCAGTCTGCCCAACCAAACATGATGGCATGCAAAACAACCCAAGATATTTCAGTGCTTATATTTAAAAGTATTTGAAACCCTACTGAAAATGGAATGGGGGCGGCTTCATCACCTGGAACGCTCTCAAGGACCAATGGTGGTCCCGGAACACCTGTTGAAAACTCCTGCAGTAGATGATTGACACGTGGTGAAAAATGGATTACCAAATTGTGAGATGAACAATTAATTAATATTAAAATTTGATGCTCAACAGAATACAATTTGCCTTCTGTACTAGAAAATGAGTGAACACAGAGTATTGATGCCTTACACGTTTTGTGTAGTTATAAACCATATTCCAGTAATTTGGTAGCTGACAACCACAAATTATTTGTCTCACAGTTCACCAGCTTTGGGGAACATGTTACTAACTGAACAAAAAATCTTTAATCTTTAATCTTAGAATGAAGATGTCAAAACTATAATAGCCCTGCTATATTTGAAACAGGGCTGTTCCAGAGTCTTTTCTAGTCAAAAGGACATTAGTCTTGTAGTGGAGTGACATACTGTACAGTATGTATCGGACCAAATATACAGAAATACTCTGTCCCGCCCGCACCAGCCTGGCAGAAAAAGATTGGCTCACCATTAATTAAGGCACCAAAACGGTGCCAAGGCTGGCACAATTGACTCCAATTAAGAGCTCAATGGGACTCTAAATATTCAAATTAGTCAAAGAGATGACGGTACCCTGGCAGAGTGCCAACGTAGCTGGCAGTCAAGCGTACATCACTGGTGGGCGCACGTGTGTGTGTGTGTGTGTGTGCGCACACTCGTTTGTCTCTTAGCATATTAATTGATGTGCCCCCTGGCACCAACGGACACATGTTACTTATGTCATAAGCACCAAGATCATACGCATGCTCGCACACATACGCCCACACACACACACACACACACACACACACTTGTGTGTGCTCACACACACAGGGATATGTATGCACACATTCGCATTACAATACTTGTGAGGACATCAATGCAACTATGATTTATTCTTTTTTGCCTTTTTATTACAAGCAGACAAGGCTTGCATGTAGAATTTTAGATAGATATTTTCAACGTACAACACTGACAAGCGACTATGTTGAAAATGTCTCTATAACTCCTAGCCTAACTGCTAAAAGTAACCCAACTTTTGTTTTCTCTTGTGATGACCAGGAAATTGGTCCGCCACCATGTCTACTCCTCAAATCCTACTACACTTTTAGGGACCTTTTTGATTTATAATAATGGCATTTACAATGGTAAGAAATGTACGATACTACTGATAAAGACAAAGCGGACAATAATCAAAGGGATAAACAACACAGGACAACTGGAAGGATTATTTCCTTTGTGGTTGTTTGATTGTGACGGGAGAAACACAAGGGGTGGGTATCTGGGGAAAACTACAGTAAGATGAAAACAATGAACTGCTGCACATGTCAAACACGACGATAGACTTCAGTTGCATGTTTAAGATGCACGTTTCTGATACAATAATGTAATGATCAACAAAAATAGAGTAACAGTTGTATTAGCATTTGGCCCTCGCAAGTATAGTACAGTAATGTGACCACACACACACACACACACACACACACACACACACACACACACACACACACACACACACACACACACACACACATCTCTCACTGTCTCTGCCTGTCACGTCGTGTCCATATCATTGTGCCATCCTTCCCAGTGGAATAACTCCTAATGAGTGTGTCATGTAAGGACACATGTACAATGACGCTCATGTACATCACGGACATGCATTATGTATATTATGCATAATTAGTCCCGGAACGTTATGCACATATGCATAATTACACTAGTGGTTAGTGCCAGACATGAATACTGGATGCGTACGAGTGTGATGCTATACCGTGTCCGTGAAATAACTAATGACAGTGTTCCAGCAGCATTAGACTGGTGGACTGCAACCAAGTGCATTTACTCCAGTATCTCTAATGACTTTTGCTCCTCTACATTTCAAAGAAGGACACAACAACATGGGTCTTGTATGCAACCTGAAGCCTAAATTATTTAGAATACACTCTAGTGCGGTGGTTTTCCAACAGTGGTTAGGGGACCACCAGTGGTCCTTGAGACAGTTCCAGGTGGTCCCCAGGCTAAATGATGGAAAGTTGGTTAAACAGATGTAACTCTTTGAGAGTGTAAAAATGAAACCAAATGGACCCTTGCGGGTCCATGAGGTCCATGTTTACAATCTTAAGAGTTAAAATGTTCATCATGTGAATTATCCCAAGCCTGCACAACCAGAGAATGCAGAAGATTAATGGTGATTTTGATCTGTATGTTTGACTTCTGTTTGTTTCCTGAAGTCCAGCCTGGAATTTTGGGCAAAAGAAAGTAAGAAATCTTTAGTTTTGGGATCTGTGTGGCCAAAATGTCCTCAAATGGTGGTCCGTGGCTCAAATTCTGAATAGATAGTTGGCCCTGTTGTCGAAACCAGGTTCGGAGCCACTGCTGTAGTGAAAAAATAGCAGATCCGCTAGATCACAAGGGAAGCGTTATAGTAACTGGACCTGAACTACTGTACACATTTTCACATAGTACAGCAATGGAAATACACCTGCAGCTCATAAAAACTTATGGTGGGTATGTTTGGTTCACTTATAATTGCTATTGACTTTTCAGATTGCTAGCTCTTTGAAGAATCTCAATTAAATGGACTGATTATGAACCACATTAATCCTGGCATCCCAACGTTGGGCATGTTATTATAGGCAACTGTAATTAGCTGCAGCAGTCTTATCCTTTCTGCTGTCACAGGTGTGTGAAAAGTAGGGATATGTTGATGTTATTGGGCCATATATGTTCCTTTTAAAGATGTATGTGATATTGCAGGAGAGGATTCCAGGTGGTCCCCAGGCTAAATGATAGAAAGTTGGTTAACCAGATGTAACTCTTTGAGAGTGTAAAAATGAACCCAATTGCGGGTCCATTTGGTTTCATTTTACACTCTCAAGAGTTAAAATATTCACCATCTGAATTAACTAATTAATTAGGTCTACACAACTCGAGAATGTAGAAGATTAAGGTCCTTTTGATCTGCATGTTTGACTGTTTTGTTTTCTCCGAAAATCCAGCCTGGAATTGTGGACAAAAGCAAAAGAAATCTTTAGTTTTGAGGTCTGTGGGGCTAAAATGTCATCAAATGGTGGCCCGTGCCTCAAATGCTGAATAAATAGTGGGCCCTGGATTGAAAAAGGTTGAAAACCTCTGTGATATGGTGTGACACACACCATTACCTACAACAAACTCTTCATGTCCACTCTGACCCCTCCCCTCCCGCCCCAGGTGCTCCAGATGCGCGACGCTCTCCTCCGGCAGTCCGCTGAGGACCTACAGGAGGCCAGGCGGGAGGCCGAGGCGCAGAGGGAGGCGGTCCGGAAACTCCAGGAGGAGGAGGCGCGAGGGAGGAGGAGCGCCGTCGCAAAGAGCCAGGAGCTGAGGAGCCGCTGCACGCAGCTGAGCCTGCAGCTGCAGCAGCTGCGCAGACAACACGCGCACACAGGCAAGTTGCTAACTGAAGGCCCTGATACACTAGCAATATTTTGATCAATATCAACTAACAATGTCAACATCAACAAGGCAACATGATGAGACACACGGCAACAGGCAACACCTCCCATTGAAAGGGGAATTCCATTTTCATTTTTTTTCCTGAGAGTGTACAAATGTGGAAAAAAAAATAATTCTCAGTTTGCACTGAATCATTTTCACCCAGTTGCCACCCACTCAAAATTTTGCGGAATAGAAGTTACAAAATCCTTGTTTTTGTCCACAGCAGTGAAGCAGCAGCAGCCATGGTTTCAGTCTGAGAGAAAGATCTGACTTTTCTGAACAACCAGGAGTTGATCATTTTATCAACGTTTATAATTGACGTTGCTTGTTGATGTTGATCAAAACATTGCTAGGTGTATCAGTGCCCTAAGGGCCCTAAGGGTTAGCAAACAACCTCTTTTCAGGCCTCAAGGAGTCTTTACTAAAGGGTTGAGATCCCCCTCACTGTGCCAGGTGACATCACATGCTGTACAGTAGTGTACAGTAGCTGTGTCACGCTGCGGGCAAATCCCTGTGCCTGATGTTGTGATTTATAGCAGATTGCTTGTCTAAATTGGCTTTCAGTTTTCCAAGTGTCTGTGCTAACACGCGTCTTCAGAAATATGATTTGAATTGAATTGCATTTCCAAACCCACACCTAGGAATGTGGTCCAAATTCGATTAGCAGAATCATGCTATCATGTGGTTTTTATATGCTCGTCAGACTTGATCAAAACCAATCTGATTACAATCTGGAATCTTGGATAGGCCAACAATCAGATTTGGGCTGCCGGCCCTGAACACAAGCCTTATTTATCCAGCGACGGCGTTTGAGAAAATAGCATAATGATCAACAGTAAAAGTCAATAAACACATTAACATCACTGTTAATGAGGAACTGCCCGGTGAACCAAATGGCAGTCATGCTCGGGATTCCCCCATGGTGTTGGGGAGGGAGTTGGATGAAAACATCATGTCAACCATCAAAGGTGCTTGTTTTCCTGTTTTATTACAGCTCCAAAAAAAGAAGCCATAACCTCCTGCCACGTACATTTCAGCACATTTTGTAGTGCCACTTTTGGTCAGCTGCCTTATCGCCCTCCGTGCCAATCTTTCTCTGAAATTGCCCATTCCTGCCTGGCGTTGATTAGGTTGATGCCGATTCTGGAGTGTTGCATTCTGTTTGCTCAGTCCTAGAGTTCAGCGTTCGGTGCCAAGCTTGCATTATGATCTGCCCTTTCCTTGTACACGGCGCGTGGCAACGAAAAACTCTGTCGCACTTGAACTTTAGTGCCACGTGCTTCTCATCAGTGAGCCCCTGGATGACCTGCCCGTTGTTCCAGAACGTACGGCATGCTGCCCAGCTCAATCACCGAGCACAAATTGGCCAATGGACGGACACACAGGGTGGTGACTCGGTCGGTGGCTTCGTCTGCACACATACATACCACACACACTCATGACAAGTTTTAACTTAATGGTGCACTGCTAGGGCTGTATGGTAATGATTGCGAGTGTGCGAGTGTTGCGTGCGTGCGTGCGCTCATACGAGATGGTGGCCTTTGTAGTCGTGTGTGTGTGTGTGTGTGTGTCACTGCAAGAATGGCGGTATGGTTTGGTCTCTCCGGGGGCACAGAAATGTCTCATTAAGAATTAACGTACACATCTACACGGTCACGCTCGGCGCACACCTCAGACAGACGAAAAGTGTGTGCACGCGCTCAGCCATGTACGCACACGCATGTGCACGCACAGCCATTTTCTTCCAACTCCCACTGCTTTAATTAGCACATACACACTTGTTCCTCTGAGGTACAAATGCAGCGACACACACACAGACACACACACAGAGACACACAGAGACACACACAATCAGCTATTGTCCACAGAGAGATGTAGCCGGCCTCTCACAGTGGCTGGCTTGCTGGCTGAACATTGCTCATTAACAAGATGGAGACAGTGGAACAGCAGCCCCAGTGCCGCTCGGCCTTTTGTCTGTGATCAAAATGCACCTCGAAGCTCTCGCTCCGCGTGCCACAAACCCACACATTATTCTGCTTCTTATACCTTCAGTCTGTGTGCAAAAAGCCCATTGTAACAGCTAACGGAGGATAAAAAAATGGTTTATTATAACAAAGGGGGACATTATTTACGCAGAATGCGAGCGGCGGCCTGAACAGTCAAGGTCAGCAGTTCAGCCGGAATTATCGCAGTGAACAACAGTAGCGCTTGTTGTTATTAACATGGTCCGCGCTCGTTGCGTTGTGTCGAGTCTTGTAGTCATAAACAAAAAGAAGACAGAATGCAACATAGTATGGGGCTTTTTTAATATGGCTGGATGTGTCTGAGAAGACTAGACTTCCAGCGGTCCTAAGTGGAATATTAGAATTGGTTAGAAATCAGCCGCTCTTATGGATGAATGCAGGGGTTTGGCTTTGAGCTGTTAGAGATACATAAAATGAAATAGATGCTGGTGGAGACACCTCTGTTTAAGTATGAATAGAAAAGGCAAACAACTATCTATAATAATTATATGTTGCTATTTGTTCCTTTTCAGATTTTTTTTTTTTTGTAGGCTGTAATGTATCCCTCATGTTTTTTTTTTTTTGTTTGTTTTTTTTTTCGTGAAAGATTAGCATATTGCAGGCCTGTGAGTCTCTTTAGCTGTAATCTGCTGGTTAATCTAACTAATTGATTTCATCGATCATAAAATAAACTATTGATTTTAGTGTAATAATTGACTGATCGAAATAAGCAGATCTACAGTATGTGCAGGCAGTGCATATCCCTATGTGCAAGCTTGTGATGCACAAAGTTGTTAAACATTATTGGCCTTCGATGTGTCAGGCCCCAGCTGTAATACACTGCAGTACCTGTGATTGTTCAGTAGTGTCCTGGTCCAGTGTTAAAACATACCAATTTGCAGAAAAAAGGCAAACATGTATGACTCTTTTTGATACAGAAACAGTCATGGCAGTAAGACTGATGCATTTAACAGTCAGTGATAGATGGAGGAAGTTCTGGCGACATTGGCCGAAAAGATAAAAAATAATTGATCAAGCGACCAGCTGGCGATAGTGAGCAATTTAGGCAATAGCCAATAAAAATCAAGCGACGATCGCCAACGGTGTGCTGCTGTTAAAACGCACTGTAACTATTCAGTAACTCAAAATGAATTATATGCAGTTTAGGAATGTAGTTTATGTAGTTTCAACTCTACAGAATGTAGTTTATGTAGTTTCAGCTCTGTCAGAGCTGAAATTGACATGTAAAATGTGAAATAATTGCTTAAACGTGCATAGCTATAGGTGTAATATTGGAGTCCACAGAAGTGGACCTTTTTATCTGTTTTTCTCAACTCTCAGCTGTTTTCTACAAGACATTACCTATAAGCTCATAACCTAACCCAGTCCTATCATGAGAGGAGGGCTATAGATGGAGGGGTGGGGGCGGGGTGCTACAGGAGGTCACGAGGATGAGATTGAACGGCAGCTGGATTGAATCAGACAGACAGAGAAGAGGGAGTGATTAAAAGAAGGAGTGGACACACTCAGACTTGACCCAAACTTTTGCGTGTGACTGAAAGTGTGCCGCACATGCCTGACAGCATTCACTCACTGTCACTAGTCTTCTAGCTTGCGTGCATTGCTCAGCGTATACTCCCACCCGCGGTTTGAACCGCAGGCTTACTACACTCCATATAGAGTTATAATGGATAGAGTGAACTACTATTCATTTCAATAGAAGTTTCTAAGTGGTGTTTTGAAGCAGTAGCTTCATGACTCAGTGGCTCGAGCAAGTTGAGAGCGGACCTCAGATTTGACGTCACTGACATACAAACATTAATGATACATGGTTTACACTACAGACCCTAGTGTTCATCATGAAGCTGGTCCCTGCCACACCAGAAGGCAGTGAAGGGCTGACTGAAACGCTTATTGAAAGAGCAAGAAATTAAAAAGAAACGTTGACAATTGAAGATTGCACGGTGCCCAAAATGAATGACTCTGCTAATAATTAATCCATTCATTATTAGATGCAGTTTTCAACAGTTTTCATCCGATAATTGATTCTGAGATATTCCAAATAAAAACGTTTCCGTCTGACTGAGATGGAGACATTCTGAACGACAGATTTGATTACATTTCCAAGCCATGAAGGAGAAAAAAAACAACAACTTGTAACTTTGATCGTAATGCAAAACGAACGTTATGCTGGGTGACAATAAATGGAATAACGGTATAAACAAAACGTCATAATCTGATTACCACACTTCCAGCAAAGCAGAAATGTGATATTACCACCTCTCTGTGCTGCTGACGTGCCATCTGCCTAAAGATGATGGAATCATCACTCTGTGTGTGCGTGTGCGTGTGAGTGTGAGTGTGTGTGTGTGTGTGTGTGTGTGTGTGTGTGTGTGTGTGTGTGTGTGTGTGTGCACTTGTTTTGGTGGTTAATGAGGTCCTTGAATGAGGATACACGCAGCGCTATGAGGTACATTTTGGATTATGAGGACATTTCAAAAGTCCTCATAATTCCAACTGTATAAAACTGTTTCTATACCTTTAACCTACCTTTAAAAAGCTTAAATACAAAGTTTGAGCAAATGTCCTAATAAACCACATTTGCTTCATGAGGACTGGCTCACTAGTGTCCCCAGTGGCCGTTTGGGTGTATTGCACCTGCTCATGAATATTCACACAAGTGTATTTTTCAAGGCTGCTGATTGGCTGACGGCCGTATGTCCCCATAAACCACATTACCACCTAACCACCATTTTGTCCTCATAATTCTGTCAAAAGTGTTTGTGTATGTGTTCATAACCGGATTTCAACTTAGTAATTAACCAAAAAACAATTGACCAGGAAACCTTAACTGCCACAACTTATCCATGATTTTCAATCAAAAGACCATTATCTTGTGGAATACAAGACCAATCACTCTTTCCCAATTTAATCAAGTTTCATAATAATTTGTTCAAATCAATGCATTACCGCTACTATATACATTTAAAATATTCGATTAAAACCATGCATATCAGTGCCACAAATGTAACCCTAACAGTTAGACCTTGGTGATCAGTTAGAGTCTAACTGATCTACACTGCTTCACACCACAAGGGTCTGAACTTGCGGATCAGGTATGTGATTATAGTATTACATATTTTGTCACACAAATGACAATGGCCGGTATTCTCAGAGAGCTATATCTTAAGTCCCGTAGTGCAGCGCATGCGTACATATGCCCATAGGCCCCAAATGAAGCCTGTCGAAATGTCCATTGGCTCCTTGTACAGCAAATCAGAAACCATGTCCTTTTATGGGAAACGCTGTGTTTGACGCCAACATAGAAATATACATGTTAGAGCACGTCCAACATTGTGAACATACAGGTACTGAATAAATGTAGACGCAACCCATTTTTCATAGGCTTTTCAAACTATGCGCACACCTGTCTACCTGTGGCTGTATTAAATGTAAGTGGTGACTTTATTCACCTCATTTAAATATAAAAGCATAGTAATTGAATTAATACTTTTATTCAGCATCATCCTTAGATAATTCCAGACATATTTTCTATATCCTTTTAGGGTAATTTGATTAACCGTGAGAGCCCATTTAGGAAAATTCGATTAATAATTATAATCCCTGTCTGCGCTATCTTCATGCTGCTGTTCAATTGCAAAAAGAACATGATGTGCTATCTGCAAGCTGACACACATGCTACAGGTAGGCCTATTATTGCATGTAGGCGTTTGTCTATTCATTATCCACTCGACATTAAATCTTTGTTTAATTTCAAAATTCTCATTTAAAGGAGATGATTAACATGAAGAGAAGAGGGCTTATAATTTAATATTATGGACCAGACGCAGTCTGACGCACAATATACCGGTAGTTTCTGTCACTCCCCAGCCTACGATAATTTTAATTTTGTTGTTATTTATCATGTCATGATAGCCTATATGAATTGAATATATATAGGACTTGAGTTCATTGAAAGCAAGACTGCATCTCGCAACCACTAAAGCCCACAGTAGAATTACCGGCTTATACTGTTTACATTTCTGATAATAAAGTATTCAAGTTGAGCAGAATATACCTCAACATTTTGGAGAGGTATCATTATAATAGGCGCATTTCACTCGACCGTGCGAGACCCAATGCGGCTTTGTTCGGAAAAGCAAACTGCAAGTACGTTGAGTTGGTTGTGGGCAGTGAGTAAACGAACGAGGAGCACCAAATGCACCACATACACCAGGTATAAACGAACGACAATAGGGCACACCATTGCGTTGAGGTCGTATATCCGAACGAACCCCAAATACACGCGGGCGGGCTTGTGCAGTTTATATAATCTAGTCCTTAGTCCTAAACTACTATAATCTAGTCTACTCACAAAATATGAACGTCTGAGGAAAGATTTCTATTGCACTGGACAAAGCAGTCAAGTCACCATCATCCAGAGTTGATTTCCTCGCAATAGATTGCTCTGCCCCACCCCCCCACCCCCTCTCTCTCTCTCTACTCACGTTTCAACGAGGGACCATGCAGACGCTAACAGTCTCCTCAATACTTTCTTCATTTTGTTCAATAGGCCTACATCTGCAAAGTTTAACTGGGCAAGCACGATGCATATAGGCGACGGGTGTGTTTGGAAAGGTTGTGCCTTGAAATGCGATCGTTTGCATATATTAATATAATGTGCGCAACGGCATTTTTCATAACCCACCCCGCCTTTCTCCCGCCACGGTGGCAGCCGCGGACCGCAGCAATAAGTCCCGCAAAATGTTATTCAAGCAAAAAGTATAACGACGTGCAGGAATCTCAGTTTAAACACAAGAATCGACCCAACCTGCAGTCGTCCCTGGAGCCCAAATTATCTGGTTATCAAGGTAAAATGTGCATTGGAATGATGATTGTATGGTCGAGAGAGAGAGAGAGAGAGAGAGAGAGAGAGAGAGAGAGAGAGAGAGAGAGAGAGAGAGAGAGAGAGAGAGAGGCACGCAAGGTGCCATTATAATAATTATTTGGCTTGAGTCTACTTTTTGCGTTATTAAATAAATGTCCTCGCCCAAAGCAATTCTAGCCTATACCCAAATGTATTTCGCATTGCATAGTCATTTTTATATTATGGTGGACAGCATTCAGATCAGGCTACAGATTGTAAAGTACACCGAATTAATAAACAAATTAACGAATTCACTTGCAAATAACTGACAAATATCAGTCAGTACACCCACATTATACCCTCAAGTCCTAATTATCATTATAAGCATACTTTTAATACCATAGATTTTACTGTATAGTTTAAGCCTTTTTTTAAACAAAAAATACAAGCAATTTGCGCTTGCAGGCCGTGGGGCTGCAGGCCCTGCGGGCGGAAACCGTGGTCCACCTATGCAGGCAATATCTATGTTCACAGTGAAAGGGACCCACTGCGCATGTGCGACGACATACTCGCTGCGACACAGGGCTACGATACTGCTACGAGAATTGCACCCATTATTGTTAACCAGTGGCGGCTCTTGGTGATTTGGGGTGGGGGGCTATGAGACATCCATTATAATATGTTGCCTTGCTTTGGATGCACTACTGTATATACAGCCAGGCTGGAGCATGAAAACCAGCAGGCCTGAGTTAATTACGTCCGTCAAAACAGATTTTGTCTGTCAGACTCCATAAATGGACATGACTGGATCATAACCTCTACACTAATAGAATCCCCACTATTGAGTAATTTGTGCGACCTCGTCCTTGAGGGTGAAGTCGCTTCCCGCCATCAGGTGTCTTACTAGTAATATAGGTTACCCATAAAACACTCAACAGCATCATTCACATTCTGACTGGACCTGTCAGGCTCTATTTGGTTCCATTTGTACACTGCCAAAGTTTAAGTTTTAAGTTTAAGTCTGAATCGCACAACATTTGAGGTCTCCTCTATAGATTATCAGAAGTTTCACCTGAGCCATGTTGCTCATCATAAAATGATGAGAAACAGGAGCCATATCTGAGGCCTCCTTTTGGGATCACATTTATCTCATTTATGCATTGAGAAACCAACGAAAAATAGACGAGCACTCAATCATGGATTCTGCTTTTCTCTGGGTATGGTAGCCCCCACCATCATTAAGGACACCCACCAACTGAATCACAAGCCAGGGCCCTCATCTCACCCCTCACAGCCTGGTTGTCCAGCTGCTCCTCTCCCTACTTTTTATGACTGTAAATAAACTCAAATCTGTTGCAAATTAACTGAGTGAGGCATTTAGGTGAAATGTATGTCAGCTTTGTTTTATGTGTTGCTAGTACAGTCATAATTCCCTGAATTAATTAAAACATACATTCTGCCAAAAAAGTACCTGAGATGAGGATGGATAGTTTTGCAATACAGAAGGTCTTTTTTTATATAGTTATACACAATTACTAGCTGTTCTGTAGATCTACATTTTGCAGTTATTGAGCTTCTTTAGTTTAGTGTGGATCTGTATTATGTAGCTAACATGCAACAGAAAGCTCAGAAACTCTGTAGAGTACAGCCGCCCATCCCCCTCTCAACGATCGTCAATTAAGAGAACAAAAGGCCAGTGCTCCCTAGAGACACTGCCCCTCCCCCTCCCTCTCCTCTCAGTCACTCTTGGCTCTCTCACTGTCTTCACTTTTCCCAGTACACTACAGAATTCATAGGAATACATTGTGTGCACAACTTAGTTGTAGATCATCAGTGACCTCACTAGCATTCAGATATGACATTGATGGAACTGATAGACACGTTGGAGCATTCCTGGTGGGAAATCACCAAATAAAGTGTCTCTTTCGGCCTGAATAAAACATAGCCTACTATCACGGTTGGTTATTTAGTAAGCCCATAGGGCAGGGGTCTATCTCCTGTTTACTGGAACACTGGCATGTCATCAGATAACTATAAAGCACGTTCGCAGTGTATTCAACACTTGGGTCTGGATTTAATAGGTGTGGCAGAAACGCATTTGACTGGAACTCATGTTGCACATATGGATGGATATACTTGGGTCGGGCAGAACAGAACTAGACTCCACCACCGAGCTTGCTCTGGTTCAGGCGGCGTGGGGTTATTTATCAGTGACAGATTGACTGTGGATTTCCACTGCGATATTTTAGATAACTCTGTGGAAGGTATTTTGTGGGTAAAATTGTCTACTAAATCCCATGTGAGATCAAGTCAAACTTTTTCTTTGGCAGTGTGTTATTTGCCACCTGCTAATTCCACCAGGCAGGTGGATGCTGCAGACTTCTACGAGAATCTCCTTGCAAATGTCTACAGATATCAGAAACTAGGTCCCTTTACCATTATGGGGGATCTAAATAGTCGTCGCGGGGATTATCTGGATTATATAGATAGAGGGTGTGGATATAGTGGCAGAACGTAATGTAGTAGATTTTACATCCAACTCATATGGGGAGCTGCTAATCCAATTCCTTATTAGTGCAGATTGCTATATGCTTAATGGGAGAAATTATTGTAAAAATGACTTCACATGTGTGTCAACAAAAGGGCTGTCAGTTGTTGATTACTAGCTTCCAAGCTGTTATGTAGAAATATTCCTATTATTAATGCTGTTTTACACAGTGGTTCTCAATTGGATTGCAGGGAATCTTGACTGTATACAGTCAATGTATACATTAATTATGAATATCATTGTGTCAGGTTAGATGATATGTCCATTTGGTTCCATTTGTAGACCATATATTTTTCTGTTCCATTTATAGAACAGAAACATATAATATAGTATACAGTATACACTGAAGCTATGTGTAAAGTTGGTCTGACCTCTTCAACAGCTTATGCTCTGAGTTGAACTGTCAGCTAGACTGCGCCCATCACCCACTCCACTGAACTGTAGCACTCTGTAGCATCTTTCATTCAGTGTGGACTGGAGTGTGTGTGTGTGTGTGTGTGTGGGGGGGGGGGGGGGGGGGGGGGGGGCGCAGGTGCATTGATTACAGGAAATTATACTCCACTACATCTCAGAGCCAAACATTCTTAAAACATTAGGCCCATTGACCCACTACAATCATTTAAAAGGTATATTAAGTGATTTGTGTGATTTGGGAAATCCTCCAGTCCTACTGGTTACAAGATGTGCACATGCACATACTCTACAGTGGGGTGAAGTGCACATAATGAAGCATTTTAACAGAAACAATTCAGCATGGAACACACAGTAGGACAGGGGTCTCAAACTCAATTTGTATGATTCTAATGGGTATCCAAATAACATAATAGCTGGTGCATTCCGTATTCGAATAAAGGGAACTTCTTATTTAAGTAAATCCAGTTTGATCAGTTCAGTGAGTAGAGTAGAGTTGCTGCAGGAGAGAGCACCCCCCCCCCCCTCTCCCCAGTTAATTAACGATCGGCCATCATAATACTGCAGGAGAGTGGGAGAATACCCCCCCACCCCCCACCCTTGCACTGCATTGATTGGGTCGTTAATTAGCAAAAACAGCAGAAGCCTGTCTGGGGTGTTCACATGAGACTGAGTAGACCATAAAATAGCCTGGCCTAACCCGAAATGATTTTGGCCATAAGAGGAATTGTAATAGTAGTGAGTACCATGAAATTATTCCATAAGATTAGCTGATCTGCAAGCCTACAATGTGTTGCCTCTGCAACACGTGCGCTTGTAGATCTGTTGTTTTCACCATATTTGAAAACACAACGTAATATCTCAACTGAATTCCTACAATTCCAAGTCATCTCAGGGTGGGGGGATTTAGTAGTCAAGAATGTTGGCAGAGCTTGAGGGCACTGTAATAGCTGATCTTACTGTTGTTTCCATGTTCAACATAGCCGATGTACAAGCTCACTATGTGTTGAGCTTATATTTTCAGTATGAAGTCAATCATACAATGGCATGTCTTTTATGGATCTCTTCTCCATTAGTCCCTTCCCCCCTAAACATTTTTGTCACATAGCTTTCTGTTATTTTAGAATCAGCACTCATTTTTCAGGTTCATTTACTAAATGTCTAAATCAGACATGGGCAAACTGCGGCCCGGGGCCCACATGCAGCCTGTTAAGCCTTTTAATCCGGCCTGCCGAACTTGTCCAAATTATAATATCCTGCATGATATATCATGCAGGACAGTGACACGCTGTGTGGAACTGATTGATGAAGAAAAAAAGGTGGTGACGTCAAAATGCTCCTGGCCCTGCACCTGCAAGTAACCCAAGTGAGCTTTTGAATGTCATTTATTCTGCTTTCTGAGCTGACTATGGCTTCTGGTTGGCCCTGCTGGTTTAGGACAGATTTTATTTGTGCTGGTTTGCCTGGATCTGACCTGCCCTGAACGTTTGCCATAGCAGGACATAGCATACATGCAAACACATTTGTCCAGTAGTTTCTTAGTGTCTCAATCAATCTGAAAGATGTTGCACATGACCGCAGCTGCGACATGCAGTGAGGCTCTCCAACTGACTGGCTGTAGCCTATTGTTCTGTGGAAAATATAAAATCCCTGATAGATAAATGATAGTTTGGAAACAAATGCACCCTTATCGGTCTGTAACTACTGTAGTGTACAAATGGAACACATAGACCCATTAGTTTGTACCCGCAATCTGAAAGCTCACAACACGACTTCCAGGGGGGTCCCCAGCTAAATGACAATTTTAATCCAAATTTACCCTTACCCTAACAACCACACTTTTTCATTGCATAATAATAATAATGATAATACTCTTATTAGAGTGTCAAAACACTGCCATTTACTACTTTTATATAGAAATTAAATTAATATTATGCAGAATTTAGTACAGCCTTTAAGCCCGGCCCTTCATAATATTTTCTGTATCTCATTTGGCCCCTTATGAAAAAATAATTGCCCACCCCTGATTTAGCTGCTTATGAGCTTATTATCTATTATTATTATTAGCCTATTCAACCAGTGCATGAAAACATGCACTGGTTTAGTAATTTTTCTGTAACTAGGAGTAAGGATTTATTTACACAGGCTGGTTGTGTCTCATTTATGGATACGTCAAGAATAATTCCAGATCATTCATGTCTCACCTGCGTTATGGCTCTCCCCATAGGACCCCCCCTCTCTCAGTCATTAGCCCAGAGTAAAGAGGACAAGGTCTCTTTTACAACTTTTGATCTGTCCACTATCCCTGACCATTTCCTGGCTAGTGACTTTTGTCAAATCACATTGAGGAGCTGTATAGATCAGTTAGAGGCTTCTGCAGCTAATCAGCTGACGGTGGACTCTGTGTATAAGCAATTCTGTGACATTGTGAAACATGAGAAGTATATACAGCTGCCCCATAGGAACATTGTTATCAAAAAGGGTTGCTCAAACAAGAAGAGGCGAACAAAAAAGGCCTGATGGACAGAGGAGCATACTCTACTATGGAACTCTTTGTGTGCTGGGGAGAAAACACTGGGCATCCTGCCCCCCAGGCCTTGCCAAGGTCAAGGCTAGGGCTATATTGAAGGACCCATATGCCATCTCCTCATTCACTTTCTCCTATGTTTCTTCCTATGTTTAGCCGCCCACCCTGTCATCATGATAGTTCCCTGTTCAGACTCTCGGCCCAAATACTGTATGATTTCTGATTTATGCAGTCTGAACAAAGCTAATGTTGAGGCATTAATGTCTTTTTGTTTGTTTTAATCATTTCCACAGACAAATGTGAAAATAGCAGATCTACAAGCTCACAACACCTCTGAGGAGTTGTGAGCTTACCACTGGACTATGCAGATATGGATTGTCAAGTGCTGAGCCCATATAGCTGCATCAAATACACAAATTGCTATGGCCTACTGCAGTGGTTCCCAAACATTTTAGCCAGTGATCCAAAAGAGACATTTGACCACGACCCAAACTAATGAAAACAGCAGATCTACAAGCTCACAACGCGTCACTTCACGCCGCTTCGCGCCGCGTTTTGAGGTTGATGATGGAGGTGGCTACCATGTAATGTAACTTAACGTTATCTGGAACAGATTCAGTAAGCTTAACCATAGACTTACTGAGAACATACATAAGGTACTGTAAGTATTGTTAGTGTTCAATTGAAGCATCAATTTATAAAGTGGTTTTGTAAAATAAGTAAATGTAAAGTAGACATTTGCTTAATTACTCTAGGTCTGGTAGCTTTATATAACATCAAAACCTTCCCTACATAGCTTGTAGTTATTTTATGTATATTGTCCTTACAAACCACCACAGTACCTATTATACATGGGCGGTCCCTATTATACATGGGCGGAGCTCATTAGCAGTGTCCTCATAATGTAGGATTCTATATCTTCTATTCTGTTGTGATTATCCAACATCTGAAGTGAGATGTATGTTCTGTGGCCCTAGCTGGATTTTTTGGTACCACCCACTTGGCTGTAGAGCCAATGGAAAGTGGTGTCCCTACAATGTAGTGAAAAACCCAGTGTCCTCACAAACCAGGAGAAACGGGTATGTGTGTGTGTGTGTGTGTGTGTGCGTGTGTGTGCGCGTGCGTGCGTGCGTGTGTGTGTGGCCTCTTCTACTTGTGTGCGCACATACATGTGCGAGAGTGTTTGTGTTTATTATCTCACCCGTATGTGTGTGTTGACATGAGTGCTTGTGCACTGTATGTTGACGTTTGTGTGAGTGTTCACCGCTATCCCACCCAGCACACACACACAATCTCCACATGCACGCACAAACACACACGTCGCACGTGCACGGACGCACACACAGGCACACACACACATGCAAGCCTCTCTCCTCCAATTCACCTCTATTACTAGCTATAATCCTATTTCACACCCTATCGATCCCCAAAACTGTTGTAGACCGGAACCAGCGGCAAAACAGCAGCGTTATGCCTCTCCCCTCATTCTCACCCACCATGCTTTTCCTTTATTACACAAAGAGGCCCCCTTTGTCTCTGAGCAAAAAAAAAAAAAAAAAACAGCCCTGCCTGCCTGGCTGAAAATATGAATTATAAATGTATGGCTAATAAAAGAGGAGAGGAAAGAGATGCAGAGAGGGAGAGGGAGAGGGAGAGAAAGGTAGCGAAAGGAGAGGAGAAGAAGGCATGGTTGAAACATCAGAGAAAATGACTCCTTTACAAGAGTCTATTGATCAGTTTCTATCAAAGGGGGATGTCTGACATGAGATTACCTGGCAGTTTGAGCATTAGGTGCCGTGTGTTATAGCCCGGGGCCCTTGTACCAATGCCAGAGGATTGTAAATAAAGCAGAGAGAGAGAGAGAGGAAGAGAGAGCAAGAGGAGGGCGGGCAGGGAGGGAGGGAGTGTTGGGTTTTACGCCAGTGCGCGAGTTTGCGTGTATGTGTGTTTGTGGATGTTTCTGCATCGTTTCTTCTGCTGTTCTTTGGCGTCTGTGTGTGTGTGCGTGTGTGCGTGTGTGTGTGTGTGTGTGTGTGTGTGTGTGTGTGTGTGTGTGTGTGTGTGTGTGTGTGTGTGTGTGTGTGTGTGTGTGTGTGTGTGTGTGTGTGTGTGTCTGTCTGTGTGTGTGCGCTTGCCCGCACCCTTGGCTTAAACCCAGAAGCAGTGTTGCAAGCCGGTGAAACTTCAGAAAGCGAACTAGGAGGAGAGTGTTGGTTAGCCCTCCCCCACCTCCCCCCAACCCTCCCGCGGGACCACCTCCTCCAACCCGCTGCCAATCCCTGCAACAAAGCCATAGGAAGCCCTTATGAAGCCCTTATGAAGCTTCTATGAGGGGCGAGAAGGGCCCAGCCTTGCTAACCTATAGCCCTAACCACTGATTCAGGGTTAGCCGCGTTCTCATCTCCCCTCATGTTAAAGGTTAGCCGGGAGAGCAGGCTAATCTGACCGCAGATCTGCCATCACGCACTCCATGTCCTGTATGACAGGCTTTGAAGCACATATAAAGAGAGAGACAAAGTCCTCAACTCCAGTACTTGAGTCCAAGTATAGATACTGTTGTTGCTCTGACTGACATATGTGCACTTTCAAATACTTAAGTATTCAAAGTAACAATATTAAACATAGTGAATCAATTGTGAAAATAGCAGAACTTTATAAGAAATATGTCTTTGGTGGTGAATTTAAATTGTACTTTTTGAGAACGGAAGTGAAAAGTTAACTCAAAACTCCATATACAGATTCTCGGGATCAGGATTCGAACCTACAGCCCGCTGTTAGGCTGTCTATCCGGCCTATGGTGCCTGGAAAATAATATTTCATACCGACTTATAAGAGGAAATGGAGGGTTCAGTAAAGTGTCGTTCCCAAGTACACTTAGACAGTAGACAGGAGGAGCCGGGATTCGAACCGCTGACCCACAGATCGTTGAATGACTCTTCCTCCTGAGCCACCCCAAGTTTGTTTAGCCCACCTGAGATTGTGAACTATTGTCATAACCTTCGCATGTCAGAGGGAATGAGGAAGACAGAGGTACAGGCTGGGGAAAACAGAGATGGAAAGATGCAAAGGGACATGTCGAGGAATTCACAATCTGAATCAACTCTATTGTCACATCACAGGTGTAAAATGGTGGGTGAAATTGTTTTTGTGCAAGCTTATCATAGGAGGGGTGAGGGAGAGAAAGGATAAAAGAAAGAAAACAGAGAAATATGTCGAGGATAGGCAAACATCTAAGATTTTTTTGCGTAATAGACTACACATACGCATGATAGATCTACAGCATGTTCAGTACCTAGGTTACATTAGGTTAGACACAAAGGCGCTAGCGCTTTGTGTGAAATACTAAATCTGCCCATCAGCACGCCGCATCTTTCACACTTTAATGTCTAATCTCAGTTTATCACACCGTAACATGGAGAGGTACCTTATGCTGTAAACACAAACACAAAGCTCACAGCGCGCCACTGAGTGGCGTACTATGAGCTTGTAGGCCTGCTATTTTTGAAAAATCGTGCAAATGTTTGCGCAAATTTTTGAACATCTTTAACTACAATATTTTTTACTTCTGGGAGGGTCCCTGGAACTACATATTTGAGAACAAGCCATAGTGTCATGAGGGTTTTTCAGAGAACTGAGTGTTTTTAGCGACAATTATAGAATCAGCAATCTGGTCAAAATGAATTAAGGTCAGATGCATAAATAAAGTAGAAGAAAGATGTTTTGTTTTGTTAACCTTGTGGCATTCGCCACTACTACACAAGCTAATGACTTGTTTATGCTCTGTCACACGAAAGCCGAAAATAGGCAATCTATAAGCTCACAAATGATCCCTCATATGGCTAACATACCCCGCACTGTTATGGTGTGTGTGTGTGTGTGTGTGTGTGTGTGTGTGTGTGTGTGTGTGTGTGTGTGTGTGTGTGTTTGTGTGTGTGTGTGTGTGTGTGTGTGTGTGTGTGTGTGTGTGTGTGTGTGTGTGTGTGTGTGTGTGTGTGTGTGTGTGTGTGTGTGTGTGTGTTGCTATAATTTCTGACCTTATGGAGAGAGCACAGTTTTGAGTTGATTTGCGTGTGTGGTTTTATTTATTTGTTTGTGCGATTGTGAGTGTACGTGAGTGTGCTTGCGTGCGTGTGTGTGTGTCTGTGTGTGTGTGTGTGTGTGTGTGTGTGTGTGTGTGTGTGTGTACTGTGTACATGTTAGCCATCCATGCGGTCTATGCAGCTAATTGCTCTCCCCGTGGCCTCCCCTGGAGAAGGCAGGTGTCACCGGGGTCATCTTGGACTAATGCCTTGAATGTGAATTTGATCCAGCAGCTCAAGTCCTCTCATCCCCCTGCCGCGATATCGATTATTTAGATTCATAACAAACTTTTTCCCCCCTTTTTTTCACCTTGAGCTTCAGTCAAATAGCCCAGGTGTTGCGCTTTTCCCCTTCAATGAAAAATAAATAATAAAATCAGTGTGTTTGTGCATCGTTAAATATTTAGCGATTCCAGTTGCCGTTTCATTTTTTTCCTCTGTGGGTTCAGTTTTAAACAGTTTGGAGGCTGCAAAGCCATAAATTAATCATGTAGATTTTTTTCTTGTTTTTTTTTTTTTTTTTTTTTTTCTGCATCCGTCTCCACGTCTCCTATATTCATGTTTCTATCCCGTCTTTCAGTGGAATCCACTAAGGCCTTTTGTGTGATGAACACATTGCAAAATACACCAAATGTCCCCTGTGCCATTTTCTTGTAGCATGTCCATCTTTCAACAACGTATGTTTCATTACATGCATCTATTTATTTCCAGTGGATTACTTTGCCATGCGGCAGTCGCTTTAAAGTAGCGTCAAAAAAAAAAAAGCAGATCTACATGTCTTGTAGATTCGCTATTTGTTTTATTTTTGGACATAGTTCCTTTTTGGACATATAAGGTTGCCACACGACAGTGACTATGCATAAACTATATATACACAAATACACCCGCCCACACGCGCACACACACACACACACACACACACACACACACACACACACACACACACACACACACACACACACACACACACACACACACACACACTTCTAAATATGCAACATACACACAGCCACAGAGAAACACACACATGCACAGATACACACTCGTCTAAATATTCAACACACACACACACACACACACACACACACACACACACACACACACACACACACACACACACACACACAGACACACCTTCTCAATATTCGCTAGCCTTGGCCAGTGATGGCTGACATTTATGTTCTATTCAATGAATACTGAATTCACTGAAAAGGTTTTATAAAAAAAAAAGGGGGGGGGGGGGGGGCAAAAAAAAAAGAAAAGAAAACACATTGATTACAAAACAGTGTGAGGAACAAGGAAATAAGAGTAGGGAGCTCATTTTAATCGAAGGGGAGCGAGAGAGAGAGACAGAGCGAGAGAGAGAGAGAGAGAGAGAGAGAGAGAGAGAGCAAAGCCAACTTTGTAGAGTAACCTGAATGCTGTGTGTTTTATTATGCATTGCTTCAATGTGCTAGAGTATAAGTGTAGGACAATGGGGTTTTATTGCACGCAGACCTTCTGAAAAGGGAGAGTGATTGAAGGACTGACTGTGGCTGTGAGGAGGAGGAGGAGGAGGAGGAGGAGGAGGAGGAGAGCTCCGCCTGCCCACCATGCTGCTGCCAGGTAGAGAGTGCCATCTATTGACCGAGTCGGGAAGTGCCTCCCCTTTTGTCTCCCAACAAAAGGCTGGCAGACTAGCTGCTGCCCTCCAGTGTGTATGTGTGTGTGTGTGTTTGAAGGCCGTATACGTGTATCATTTTAGAAAATAGACATTGTAAGGAGTCTTAAGGCTTAAGGGTTCTTTCTGGTCCTCATGATATAAGAAAGATGGCAAAGTTTAAAGAGGAGGTTCATTATGAATGTGATTTGGGAGTTCTATAGGATTGCAATGACGAAAACATTCTGTTTGATCGGCTATGAGCCTTTATAGGTTTAGGTATTTTTTTTGTTTGTATGGTCAGAGTAATTGTCTGGTTTGCAGATGGTTGCATGTTGGTGTCAGTAGATGATTCTGAAATAAATCATCTACAGTCATTTTACGCTATTCTGCTTTCAGTGCTGTCGTAAAATGTTTGTCCTCACACGTATAGTAAGTACTAGTATTTTTTCTGTGTGTGTGTGTGGGGGTGTGTGTGTGTGTGTGTGTGTGTGTGTGCGCGTGCATGCGTGTGTGTGCGTGCGTGTGTGCGTGCGTGCGCACGCTGTTCCCTGCTATGCCATGCAGTAACGTTTGAATGGTGTGTTCTTTCTGCGTGTCAGGCGTCTTTCTGTTTTTGCTGCGGAGGTGACTCATCCATTGCGTTGATATTTTTCTCCACTCCTGCTTGCACTGGGGCATTTTTGGTTAATGTATGCTTTATTTTTAAACTGTTTAAAAGAAATCCTCTCTGTCTGCCTGCCATACAGACAGACGGCTAAACGGACACTTGTAATTGGAAATCATTTTGTTTGTAGTTTTCTGGTATAGGTTAAGCAAATGCGCACACACTCAGGGTTGAGAAGTAATGGATTACTTGTAACAGCATTACGTAATCAAAGTACAACATAAATACATACCGTTACTCTAATCAAGATTATACATTTTAAAATTGTATGGCAGAACATATTTGTGTAGATTCTCCCTATTCTCTCATCAATGTTAGGACTATGAATTTGTTAAAACACCAAACAATGAAATAACCTCTGGAATGAAGTACGGATATGCAACATGACACAACACACGTTGGTCAGAGGCTGCTGCTCATAGCACTGGACAGTGGGCATATAAGCAGCCTTTATCTCAGCAGTAACAGTTTACCCTGCTGCCAGAATCAAACTCTCCAGTCCCCTTATTATATTTATTTACCTGTATGTTATATATATACCCTATTGGCCTGAATATAAGACTATGCTTTTTTCCCAATGGAAATATCCCAAAAAATGGAGTCGTCTTATATTCAGGGGCTATACTATTTGACATTCAATGTTCTTTTTTCTGTAAATGGGTCTTGAGAAATGAGGTCGTCTTATAAACGAGTCGTCTTATATTCGGGACAATACGGTATATACCATGATCTATAGCCATTGGACACTGTGTAGAGAGGGGTTTGTAGCTGCGGGAGAGACTGGGACAGACATGGAAAATACTTTACAATACTCAATGTATTGGCACTCGCTCGCTATACTGTATGATGCAGACAGACTTACAGTATAAGTTATAACTCCAATTACCATAGCGGGGTGAAATCAGCTCTCAATGGCTTCTGTGTTGTGTGGTGGAGGTATCCACATCAAGATCATTTCCAACAACATACAACCAAGAGCTGATTCATAAATGCAAACTGAATCAATTAATTACAGCTCTGGGTTGCACATTGTCTGTCCATCCATCTGTCCGTCTGTTAGTTGCCATGAGAGAACTCAGTTATTTGATCACTTTGAATCAGATCTGACATCCTACCCAGACTGCCAGGGTTGTTTTTGTATTAAAATAAATAAAATACAAATAAAAAACGTGTTTCATCTAATTAAAGTGAGCTTTGCATGAAAGTAATCACAAAGTATATTGAGCATATTATCACTGTTGGGTGAAAACCTAGTATTATTTTCTATAATTTTATCAAAGCTGCAGGTAATACTTTTCATGGTTACATATTATGCATAAAATACACTTTCACGTCCACTTGTTTATTGAATAGAAAACCGTTCACAACATGTTGTGATGTAATGTGTTGTCTGTCTGTCTGTCTGTCTGTCTGTCTGTCTGTCTGTCTGTCTGTCTGCCTGTCTGCCTGTCTGTCTGTCTCAGTGGAGGAGTTGGCAGGCCGTGCAGAGGAGGAGGCCAGGCGTTTGGCGGTGCGTCTGAGCGAGGAGCAGGAGCTAGCGGAGGAGAAAAGAAGGTGAGTTGGAATACAGAGAGGCAGGAAGGGGGGGGGGGATTAGAAGCTCTCTCCTCCTCTCCTCTCTTCCCCTCTCCTCTCTAACCCTATGCCCACTAATTACTTAGATCTTCACTTTCTCAGTCACTGGTGGACAAAAAATGACTCAAGTATTCAGCAAAGCTACAAATTACTTTTTTTTTTTTTTTTCAGAAATTATGTGAAATCGGTGTGTAGCACTCGTCCCAGGGCTTATTGCCTGTAAAGATAGCTCTCCGCCTTGTTTTGTGAACAAAAAATGTCTAAAACAAATAGATAGCCAATGTATAAGTGACAGCTATTTGAAATATGTCTAATAAGTGCAATTCGTCTTGCAAACTAAAATCTGCCATATCTGCTGGCACTTTAGTGCCTATATTTTTGAAAGATGCTGTTGCATCCTTTGTGTTAAGAGGTGAATTCATACCATTACGTTTTGGGGTTCCAAGAGTCTGTTCCTATATAAGTCAAGAGTCCAATATTTCCATTGTGTAAATGTATACACTGAGCACTGGAAAGTATAAATGGTCCGAAAATGTACTCAAGTACAGTATTGAAGTAACTGGGCCATTCCTCCTGGTCCCCCTGTGTGTACGCTGGCTAATCAGAACCACTTTACATGTCCACGCAGCAGGCTGTGCAGGATTTAACTGAACATGTGGCCAGCAGAGAGAAGACTGGAGTCTGAAACACTTAGTGATGTTTCAGAGGGTCTTACAGGAGCCAGCGTGTGTCTATGTGTGTGTGTGGTGAATGTGCGTACACACGCATGTGTGTGCGTGCATTTGCATATTTGTGCACACGCATTTAAGGGATTGTGACATTAAAAACAAGTTTTTGTTGGTTTTCCTTTTTTTAGGGGGTTTCTAAGCTCAATTGCACAAAAAAAAAACTTGGAACTGTTCACCTTCAGTAGATTATCTGTGGTCTGTTTTTTGTTTTGTTTTGTTTTTTGGCTCAAACAAGTGCTCATATTTTCCTGCAGAATGTGATATCACAGCTTGCAGATCCCATATACTACAGCATACCTGGGCATTATGCGGCCCGGGGGCCAAATGCGGCCCTTTGGCTGACTCTGACCGGCCTGGGGACCACCAGTGGTCCTTGAGAGAGTTCCAAGTTAAATATGGAGAGTTGGTTAACCAGATGTAACTCTTTGAGAGTGTAAAAATGAAACCAAATGGACCTTTGCGGGTCCATTTGGTTTCATGTTTACGCTCTCAAGAGTTAAAATATTCATCATCTGAATTACCTAAAATCTACACAATCAGATAATGTAAAAGAATGATCATTTTTGATCTATGTTTGCCTGTTTTGTTTCCCAAATCAAGCCTGGTATTGTGAACAAAAACAAAAGAAATCTTTAGTTTTGCCATCTGTGTGGCTAAAATGTCATCAAATGTTGGTCCTCTGTGGCTCAAATACGGAAAAAAAATAGGGTCCTGGTATCAAATAGTTTGGTCTGAAATTAAATTAATACTACGCAGACTTTAGTGCAGCCTTTAATCTTGGCCCTCCACAATATGTCATGTATCTCATGTGGCCCCTTGGGAAAAATAATTGCCCACCCCAAAGGGATTTGTCAGCAGATGTCACTGTTTCCACTGTTTTTTCCTGTTTTCATTGCAGCTCAAAAGCCTTCCAAACCCTACAGAAAAATCCACTGAATGTTGAAAGTTCAGGTTTTCTGGGTGTAATAGAGATCGGAAAAACCTAAAAGGAACAACAAAGTTCAGAGGTGAAACGACCGGGTGCTGACCCCTTTTGTGTCACTATAGGCTTGCGGTGATGACATCAGCTCACATCCTCCATTGTGTGTGTGCACTCTCATATTTGCGGTTGTGGCCATGTCTTCCACGTGGCCCCGCCCGTCAATGCAGCCTCAGACTCGGGGAGTTTTTCCCGGTAAAGTTCTGGAGGTGGGGGGTGCAGAACATTTCCACAGTGCGACTGACGAGGTTGACTCTTTTGCAGCGCGTGGCGGAACCTAGATGTACGCTTAACATTTCTATATATATATATAATATAACAAGGCCGTCTTATTGCATTTAAAAAGCTATTTTCTCAGCTCCGGGTCGGATGCCCGAAAACAACGGCGGTGTCTGTGGATTACGGCCATTTGCAAAGTCCTCCTGTTTACTGTTAACTGTGTGATATCTAATAACTACTGAGACATGAAAGCTTTGGAAGTAACAACATCATGCTAATGGCTTCCATCTGTGGCCTGGGAAGTCCCTGCTCTAGTCCCCCCCTCCTCCTCCTCAACCCCCATCTCTCTCTTCTCTCTCTCTCTCTCTTCTCTCTCTCTCTCTCTCTCTCTCTCTTCTCTCTCTCTCTCTTCTCCCTCCTCTCTCCTCTTCTTCTCTCTCTCTCTCTCTCTCTCTTCTCTCTCTCTCTCTCTCTCTCTCTCTCTCTCTCTCTCGATAGAATCACGCATACGTATTCTCTCGCAGAACTTATTTTTCCCTTCGCTCCACTCTCCTGCTAAGCTTTATAAGCCTTAAGTTTGATTGCTTGCGTAACTGTTGTCATGACATTGGTTTCCTCTTTGCCATTGTGTTATTATGTGTTATTGAATTTTAAGAGGTGTTGATTGTATGAACGCACGAACGAACGCTGGGACACAGCGCTGCTAAACAATGTTCATCTCATCCAAAAAAAAAAAAAAAAATGTACTGTATAGTTCAGTGGGCTTCCAACCAGGGTCCCCCAAGGGTCCTTAATGGGCTGACGACACAGCGCACACACACACACACACACACACACACACACACACACGCAGTGGGACTCTTTGGTGATTGGTTCATACTGGATCAAAAATACGCACCTTCGGCCATTTCACGGATTACCTTGAAAACCAGGCTAAAACCTGTCATTCCGTCTGTCCGTCCGTCCGTCTGTCCGTCACACCCCGTGACACGCGTATGGTCGTCTCTCCATATCTGAAGATAAACTGACCTCATCAAAGCCTGGATAGCCATACATGGATAAGAGTGAATCATCACCTAGATCTGCATACATGGAGCCGGCCAGCAACTCTAGTCTGAACTCAAATCCTTAGACGTCCATATATGGAGATGACCTGGTCTGACATTCCATATGTTGATCCATCCCCACCTGCTCCTCCCAAGTTATTAGTGCAGCTGCAACTGACAGCTGGTGAGAACTACAGTTAGGTCCTAAAAAACACATCCATATATGGGAATTCAGTGTGCCCTTGCCTTTCACCCTCAGGGCATCTTACTGGTATACATAAGGATCAAAGAGAGTTTAAGCGCTTTACCCTTGCTATTTTATACTTTACTGTACATCTTTTATATCTGAACACTATGGTCCGGCCCTCACATGTCGCACTGCTGATTCGACCCATATGTCCAAGTCATATTCTCAGGATACCCGTTGTAACCCTCTGTCTGTGTCTCTTTTGTGCCCCTATATGGAAATCTCTGTATCCATACCAATATACCATATATGGTGATTCCTGAAGTCATCAGGATGGCCCCCGTTAGGCCCATATCAAGCTGAGTCATAGTTTGAGGGGTGGGTGGGTTCTAGGGTACCTGGACCTGCATGGTTCACTTTTTCGGTATCCGTCTGAAGTTGCATTTATTGGTCTCCAGTGATCCTACTGCACCGGTTTGACAACAGCTTATTCCTATAGACGCATCCACAGAGTGGCAATCATGCACACCGCAATCAAGTGCGGTGTCAAGAGGCACTTTGTGAACCATATCTGTTTACCACAGTTTGAGAACCACTGGTGTATAAGGGCGAATAGAGGAGATGGAACGCAGCCCTGTGGAACGCCAGTGTCCTGGACACGGGGGAGGAACAGGCTCCAAACCAGAGCGGCTCTGCAGAATAAAACTGAATAATATTTGTCTCATTTTTCACCACGGGGCGCAACCCACCTAGTCAGCTGTGCTGCTCAGGCCACAAATGAAAAAAGTTCCCCATTCTGTGTTTCTAGAAATGGAGCTCGGAAAATAATCATTAACATAGCTATGAGCTTGTAGGTCTCCTATTTTTGGAAATTTGTAAAATTTGAATATTATTATTCACCCAAATCTTTACTCCTGGGAAGTCCCTGGGACATAATAATTATGAGGGTCCTTGGCATAAAATATTATTCGTGACGCTGACACAGAAACAGATTTTCCAGAAAACTGAAAACTGAATCTAGTGTCAGGTCGGAAACAGAGAAAGAATCTATACCATCTATACCTTTCTGTTTTTTTTTGTCATGTATGTACATACACAATTCAATTATACATACATGCATAGGCTTTGTTTGAATGATCAAACAAGTGTCCAAACATAATAAAAGTAAAAAAAAAAAAAGTGGGTTTGATATTTCATTCAAACTGCTATTGAGGTTTTCCCATATATTCAAGTTCTTGCTACATGCAGTCAAGTATACTGTATCAGTGAATGTGCTGTATTGCCTAGGCCTGTTATCAAGCCTGTATGAAGTGTTGGGTTGAGTGAAGAGAGATTGTGTGTGTGTGTGTGTGTGTGTGTG
The DNA here is from genome assembly GCA_039105355.1 of Benthosema pterotum. Taxonomy (NCBI): domain Eukaryota; kingdom Metazoa; phylum Chordata; class Actinopteri; order Myctophiformes; family Myctophidae; genus Benthosema; species Benthosema pterotum. The sequence goes on from CM076982.1 coordinate 23,373,571, forward strand.
TTGTGTGTGTGTGTTGTGTGTGTGTGTGTGTGTGTGTGTGTGTGTGTGGTGTGTGTGTGTGTGTGTGTGTGTGTGTGTGTGCGTGTTGTGGGGGGGTTAGGGCTCAGTGAGCGGCTGAAGGCAGCTTGTGGGGAGGTTTGTGGAAATGGTAATCATTTGTCCTATTGATCCTGCTGTAGCCAGAACAGCCAGCCTGCATGCACGCACGCACACACACACGCTTACTCACTTACATATACACACGCCATGGCAACGCAGGAATAGACCCCTTCGTATTGATCCCCTTCACATTCCCTCAGACTTACTGGCCACACACACACCGCTCTCTCTCTCTCTCTCTTCTCTCTCTCTCTCTCTCTCTTCTCTCCCCCTTTCACACACACAAACACACATATCACATTGGTCTTATGCTAGCTCTTCATTGACTCCTCTCTGCTGTGTGTTTTGTTGTGTACTTATTTTGTTTACTTTGCTAAAACGAATGAAATGAAATGTAAAATGTGAACATGTAGAGAAATACTGCAGTTTGTTTGATTTCATGAATGTTTCATTGAAAAAGTGTGTGTGTGTGTGTGTGTGTGTGTGTGTGTGTGTGTGTGTGTGTGTGTGTGTGTGTGTGTGTGTGTGTGTGTGTGTGTGTGTGTGTGTGTGTGTGTGTGTGCGTGTGTGTGCGTGTGTGCGTGCGTGCAGGTCAGAGGTAACAGAGTTAAAGCAGGCGTTGGAGCAGGCCATAGAGCACAGACTGGAAGCACAGACACACAGACAGATGCTACAGGACCAGGTACTGTCAACACTTGGACTCCCATTCACAAGTTACACCAGTTATTTAGTTAAAATAATCACATTTTCTGAGTCTTCCAAATCCCCTTAACTCCTACATTTCTGCTGTGGTTCTCAAACTTGCCTAGAACCATATGGATTTAGCTGTAGAACCCTGTGTCCACCCAGAAGCAAATATTTTACAGTAGTTAAAACATTTGGGGCTCCATTTTCGTTACCATCAAACCCTTATCTTTTTTTTTTTACTATTTTGAAAAAAACTTTTTTGGAATAGTTCAACGTGCCAATCTGTTGACATTGTGTTCTTGTAGACTGGTCATTTAAACTATTGAAAAATGTTCGTTTTTAATAGTTTAAAAAGGCAAAAAAGTTAAGGGACATGGGGTTTAGCGGTGACGAAAAATGGAGCCCTTGCTGTGAAAGAATATAGATTCAAGTATTTGCACACATTTTCACGATTTTCATCATTTCATCATATCATCATTCCTGCTAGTATAATGTTCATGAGCAGCAGGATCTGTTTGTATGTCTTTGCAATTGTTTTGTATATTGTTGTTTCCACCGTTGCTGTTGGAACTGGATGATTAAAACCACACAGAGCAAAACATTTAATACGTTTGATGAATAAAATTCTCTTCTGGGGGCCCCTTTCACAAATCATTTTCACAATGGGGTCCGCAGCCATATATAGCAATCAATTTGAGGGTCCTTGACATATAAAAGTTGAAGAACCACTGGCAGGTGGTGATTACTGCAACATCAGAACCACTCGGTTAATATCAAGGAAACTGTCAGTCAAAGACAAAGTACAACCAGGCCAATTTGCATATAATTTCCTTGGATTGACTGCAGGTAAGGGTGTGTGTGTGTGTGTGTGTGTGTGTGTGTGTGTGTGTGTGTGTGTGTGTGTGTGTGTGTGTGTGTGTGTGTGTGTGTGTGTGTGTGTGTGTGTGTGTGTGTGTGTGTGTGTGTGCGTGTGCGTGTGCGTGTCAACTATTTGGCTGTATGTAGTAGCTACAGTAATACTTTAGGTTGAGAACAGTATCAATAGATATACTGTATTGTACTAATTGTTTGGGAAACAGATTGGGGATAAGAGTTTCCTTTCGATTCAAACTCAGGTCTCCCGCATTTAAGTACAATACCTTAGCCGTTATACCAAAGGAATATCCCTATGGACCAGGGGAGGTATTAGACTTTTGAGCCCTGAGACACTCTACATTATTTCACACAGAGATTGCACACACAAATTGAGTTGTGAGATGTTTTTTCCCCCTTCTTTAATCCCTGAGATCCGCTATACTTGTGAGCTGCCACGCCTTTTTCTTTCCCTATACATTTCATCCTTTTCATGGTCCACTGTCTCTCATCTCCGTCTCTCCTTACCTTCTATCAGTCCTTACTTCTGTCCTGCTGCTCTTTGTCAGACCTTTTTCCCTCTTCCTCTCGTTCTTCTCCTCCTCCTCGTCCACCTTGGTCCTTCTCTCTGAGGCAGCGCTTGTGAATAATGCAACGGCACATAATAACTTCACCTCCCCTTTCCTCTCTCAGCATTAGCACGCATTAACACACCCAGAGGTTGCGTGTGTGCGTGCGTGTGTGCCTGCCTGCCTGCCTGCGTGCGTGTTCTCTCTCATCACATCGGCGCCAGATGAGCTTTCCGATGCGTTTGACTTTCAAGCGGTGTTTAAAAGCCACAATGTGTGTGATGATGGCCGGTCTGACTATGACTCCTTCATTAGGCCTGGATTTGTGCTATTGACCAGCAGGGAGATGAATTATCTGCTGGTGAAAAAAAAAATCAAAGGCTTTGAGATGGTAAATGGTACACTACGGTGGCCCATAGAGGAAATCTATATTATAAATTGCCCTGGTGCACAGTAGCTGAACCACAGATAGCTCTGTCTTTTTCTCCTACGCTTCGGCTGTGTGTGTGTGTGTGTGTGTGTGTGTGTGTGTGTGTGTGTGTGTGTGTGTGTGTGTGTGTGTGTGTGTGTGTGTGTGTGTGTGTGTATTCCCCGTTGCCCTTAGAACTGCAGTCTCACTCCCAATTTTCCCCACTGTAATCTGAAAGCACCTCTTCCGACTCCACCTCAGCCCTGACCTCACCGCATGACCTAGATATGACGTCTGTTGGTTGTTTTCGGTACTTAATTCCTTGCGTTTTTTCCTTGACTACACTGTTAAATGTTTCACTAGGTCATTCATTCACATCCTAGTAGTTTCAAGGTGCAAATACTAAAAAAAAACGGGTTCAAATAATACTCAAAAGAAAGTACTGGTATCAGTACTCTGCACTAAAAAGAAAGTACTTGTACTCGGTATGAATAAAGTGGTATCTGGGCATCTCTATTTATCAGTATAATGGTGGTTGGCATATATCCTCTAGTGTCCTCATGTCCTGAACGCGTTTTGGTGTTTTATCTGTTGAAAAATAGCAGATCAACAAGCTCATGTCGCGCCACCGAGTGGCGCGACATGAGCTTGTTGTTCTGCTATTTTTGAAAAATTGTGACAATGTGCTGCAAATCTCTGAATACATTATTTTGGAAGCAAACATTTTATCTTAATTTTTCGCTTCTGGGGAACCCCGAGAACAACATGTTTTCAGATGGGGGTCTGCAGCCAAATATGGATAATTCTGGTGCTCCTTGGCTAGAAATATGTCAGCATCACTGACACAGGAGCACAGATTTTTCAGAAAAAACTAGAATCTAGTGTCAGAAACTATAGAATCTAGTGCCAAAAACTCGATTCTAGCGTCAGAAAGTAGATTCTAGTGTCAAAAAGGAGATCCTAGCATCAGAAACTATATCATTTAGTGTCAATAATAAACTAGAATCTAGTGTCGGAAATTACTGTAGTGAATGAAACTCGAATCGAGGGTCAGGACTCAATGGGATATGGGCCTGTACATATATGGGCATACAGGGGGAATGGGGGATCATGGGTTGTGAGGTGAGGAAGTGCACGTTTGTTTCCCCCCGGGTCTGTTTATGGCCTGCATGTGTTCTCGCATTCGAGCCAATGACAGTTTGTTTGCATGCTAAAAGTTAAACAGCCGTGCAGAGTCCAGTCAAATTATGGTTTGTGCATGGCCGCATTTCAACGTTGATTCCCTTGATCCTCCACACACACACACACACACACACACACACACACACACACACCACACACACACACACACACACACACACACACACACACACACACACACACACACACACACACTCACACACACAGGATCTTATTGCTCTGCATGTGTTCAGATTAATTCAAAGTTACGGTCAACATGAGGCATGATGATTTTGTGGCTGATACTTCAAACACACACCCCCAGCTGATCAGAATCATTACTGTAGCCTGCACACACAAGCAGGCACGCGCACACGCGCACGCACACAGACACACACACACACACACACACACACACACACACACACACACATTTTTTTGAATAAAATTTAAGCTACTTTTAATGTGAATCACATTTCTTCAACAAAACCATGCTTTCATGGTTTATGGTATTTAGACTATAAGTTTTTTTCTTTCGATGCAAAAGTTCCAAATGTCCTTCAGAAGTGACCACACGCTTTCAATGTGAATCATGTACAATGGAATTGCGTTTAAAAACAATTACTTTTGTTTCTCAGAGGTCTTGATCCATAATTGAAGAAACTGTTCCGATCAATGACTCATTTTGTTTAGAAAGATTATTTGTGTGAAACGTGCTTTGTGTGAAAGGAGCCGCGTGCGTGCGTGTCTGAACACACGAGGACGTGCAGAACTGCACATATGTGTGGTCCGGTGATGTGTAGGAGAACTGGTGTGTGGAAAGGCCTCATCTGGCCAGCATTCTGGCTCATTATTGTGCAAGTCCTCAGACTGGCCAAATTAGCTTTGAATAACCCTTGCAAACTCATCATTTAACACACACACACACACACACACACACACACACACACAACACACACACACACACACACACACACACACACACACACACACACACACGTTAGATGGTGGGAGACAAATCGTGGTCCAGAAGTGGTCCAATTAACTGACTGCTTCAACATGTAATGGGCATGCTCCAATCTCGTGCTTGTGTGTGTGTGTGTGTGTGGGTGTGGGTGTGGGTGTGGGTGTGTGTGTACGTATCCACACGCAGCTCATTAGACAACCATCCTGAAGCTTCATTTGCTCCGTTGAAATTAGCACCTTTCCCTTGAGCACAAAGACTTACATCTTCATTCCAGTGGGGTGTGTGTGTGGTGGGTGTGGGTGGTGCGTATATATATATATATATATATATATATATATATATATATATATATATATATATATATATATATATATATATATATATATATATATATATATACACAGTCAGTATATGCTTACTGTTAATCGCTCTGTATTACGAGTATCTGCTAAACGCCTGAATCGTAAATCCGCAGTACCAGTTACCAGTGGAATACTCCGCAGACCAAAGCACAATACAGATTTCTATGGTGCTCTGCTGTTAAATTTAAGTACAATTGTGTAGTGTACCTAGAGTGGGAAAGATATAACTATGTTACTAACAAGACTAGGGGTATGAAAAAAGGCTCTCTATAGTAGGTACAGTAGGTATGCTGATCCAAGTTTGGGCAACCCAGATAGATATTGGAGATATACTGTATAGCATGTCCACATGTGGATATTTTGTCGTAGGGGTGGTATTATAAAAGAAAGAAAGGCGTGAAACACCAAAAGCAGTACTATTAAGAGGTCATCCTCTGGGAGCACAAAGTTGCAAAAAATATAAAACTCTAACACAGTCCAGGTCAGTGGCGGCTGGTGACTTTTTCTTTAGGGGGGGCGCTATTAAAAAAAAATCATAATAATAATAATGATGATAATATAATAATATCATCACATTCAATGGAAGCAAAACAATGAGTTGGTGTGAATGGATGCTGTCAGCCAATCTTTACCAGCTCTTTGAAAAGGTCCTGGGCCTCCTGGGTAGGCTACTGGTGTAGGATACTCTCTTCCTCTGTCCTTGGATTTTGTGTGATGATTACATTTATCTGGTTCCAGCTCTTTAGTTTAAAAAAAAAAAACTGCAGTGTTTTGCTTTCAATTGGTGTTTTCTGCATTGCTTTATAGTTATCTTATAATATCTTTGTCTTGTTATTCCATTATCAAAATTAATTCAACTACTGTATATTCCTCCCTTTACCTGGCTCTGTGTCTCTTCATTCATGTCTGTGGTGGAGTTGTGTTCAACTCTATGTAAAACTGTGTTGTGTGCTGCCCTCAAGTGGTTTGGTCGCGCACATTTTGCGACCGGGATCGCTCCTACCGCTTGCATTGAAGTCAATAGGACCGCAATGCATTGCCCTTCAGTGCAGAGCTCAATGCCTAAAGACAAATGCGAACCAACACGTGAGACTCAGTAACCTATCAGCAACGTTGTACAACGTAAACAACTTTTGACATTTCATGGCAGTATATTACAACTTTTAATCACTTTGTGGTTAGAGTGGGCTTTAGTTACTTATATTATATACAATTTGCCATGATGGACTGCTTATTTAAAGAAAATGACAAGCTGCAGATTTCATTTCTCCGTCATTCATGAGGTAGGCTATTGCATAGTGGTGCGGCGCACATGCGCCCCTATTCACCGGCCCGCCACTGGTCCAGGTTATATTTGTTTGGAACCTGGACAATTAAAAATTGTCCAGGCAGGACAATTTTTGTTCCAAGGCAGATAAAAATGTCTTTGAGAAAGCATGTACTGGGTATGCTTTAATTTGATATATAATATGACTTTTGTGGAAAAGGCTTAGATTAAACCAGCAGTGACCAGCAGCGAAACTACCCAATATTACTTTAAGTCTTTGTGGACTACCTATGTATATGAAATTATAAACATAGTTGTCCTTATGTGTTTCAGAGTGGGAAGGTCCAACGGGAAGATTGATATTCGTGACTATGTGCATACATGCTTCTGGCTGGTGACTGCAATGCAAGAATAACTAAGAGGACGAGATTGTGTTTCACATTGAAAAGTCTTTCCTAGAGCAGCATTATCAGGATACAGTAGGAAGACATGGCGAATACAGTTTGAGGACCTCTGGCTGCATGGAAAATGCAGAACTAATTTGAAGGCGTTATTCTAGCATAACACACTGTATGGCAGTTGATGGAATGTTTTCTTTCCAAAGCCCTCTTGAGTGCATAGATTTTCAGCATGGGTGATGAACCTGTGACACCTTGTCAGTATTAGCTCACACACTGCACCCAGTCCCTTCCACAAGTGCATTCTAGCAAATAGTACAAATATGTATTAGGTATATATTTTTTTACATATTCATTTAGTTTCTCCTGTCAAAAAGTTTGGAATTTGGAAAACCCAAATTCCCCAGTAATTTTCTCCCTGGCTGACCTGTATTTACACACATAGCTGGTGCTGCTGTGCACTGCAGAGCATCACCAACACGGCATTAATTCGTGCCAAGTTAGCAAGAGCAAAAAGAGCAAAAGCAGCAGATCTATAAGCTCAGAATGTGATGGCTTCACACTGCCTTTCAAGTTTGTGGATCTAATGATCTAATCCTAATGTAATGTAATTTAGATAAGAGTACTCATTAAACTAATACAGAGAGACAGGCAGGTACAACATTACTGCATAACGGCCATTCATCGTTCCCAGCTTGCATTGTTTCTGATGCTTAGTAATAATAATGCTTACTAACTTGTTGAGAGCGTAAAAATGTTTACTCTCTCAAGAGTTAAAATAGTCATCCTCTGAATCAGCCCAAATCTACACAACTAGAGAATGTAGAAGATTAATGGTCATTTTGATCTGTATGTTTGACTGTTTTGTTTCCCAAATCCAGCCTGGTATTGTGGACAAAATCAAAATAAATCTTTAGTTTTGGTTTCTGTAGGGTGAACATGTCATCAAATGGAGGTCCCTGGCTCAAATGCTAAATAAATAGTGGGCCCTGGTGTAAAAAAGGTTGAAAACCACTGAACTAACACACTACAATATGTGTGTTCATGGCAATAAGATATAAGATGAAATATTTGCTGTATAATGCAGAGTGGTTGGCAGGAATAATTCCTATAGCACAGTATTCATCTAAGCTCATCTCCCTCCCTCAGAGGCCTATTGTCAAGATGGATGCATTTTAACGTGTCGAAAAGATGAATGATTAATTACACTCACTGTGAGCATAGGAGAATCAAGGTTCTATTTGTCACTACACTTACCCACAAGTGTCAAAATGCTGTTGGAACTTGTTTCACGATACTGAGAGCATGTTTTATAAAAATCCAACCATCCAACCAACCAACCAGGTATTAACATAATCAGTGCCAAGATTTTTTTTTTTTTTTTCCAAAACAGAAGATGCAGTTATGCAATACTGATATGGTAGATCTTGTTTTATTATGAAAGTGTTAATATTCCAAACGAGAGGCAAATTATCATTTGGAACGTTAAGGAACCAAATGGACCTGTGGATCATAGATTGAGATACTGGATCTGTAATAGTGTACAAATTGGGGTTCCAGAGTACGAAATGCCATTAAATGGGGCACCATAGCCTTATTCAGGTCAAAACTGGTATCCTTAATGAAAATGACGGAAAATCACTGTTAGAGCCTTAGAAATATTCTCTTATGAGGGTCCTTGCCCTGGCATTTTGTAATGGGGGACGGGGGTGTCTGTGGGCTGATTATTGTCAACTTGGAGGTCCATGACATGAAAATTGTTGGGGACCACTGGTTTAGACATTCAAGGTTTCAATCGGACAACTTAGAACCGAGTGCGCGTGTGATGAGAGAGTGGTGGTGAGGTGAGTCCGTGTGTGTGTGTGTGTGTGTGTGTGTGTGTGTGTGTGTGTGTGTGTGTGTGTGCAGAGCAGTGTGTGTGTGTGTGTGTGTGTGTGACAGAGCAGGCTTAATTAAAGCAGCCATCATCAGCATCATTAATATGCTAGATCTGCCCACCGTCAGGGGCCCGCCGACTGCACTAATGGATAGAGCATGTCATCATCGTCACCATTAAGCCCCGAGTGCCATGTACACAAGCCTATGCACGCACACACACTGCACACATGTGCATGTACACACGCAGGTTTAATGTAGGGTCACGCCATGATTATCACCATTAAGTCCAGAGTGAGACGACCTGCTTGGGAGAACCTCAGTCTCCATCTCTCTCTCTCTTTCTCTCTCTTTCTCACACACACACGCACGCACGCACGCACACACACACACACACACACACACACACACACAAACGCGTGTGTGTGTGTGTGTGTGTGTGTGTGTGTGTGTGTGTCCAAGCACGTAATTTACTATACTTGTGAAGTTGTGAGGGCACTTTTAGGAATGCAATTTTAAAAAAAAAAGGAAAAAGGAGAAGAAAAACAATGGATGCAAACGTTGCATCTACAAGCTCAATTGAGCTTGTAGAACTGCTAGTGCAGCAATGGTATGTAATTAAATACCTACTAAAGCTGACCTGAAAATGTCTAATTCTATCCATAACCTAAATTGTTTCGTATTTATAAACTCTGCAATTCTTTTTCACTTTAACAAAGTGAAAGGGAAATGGTCATGTCACCAATTCAGGCACGCACTGGCACAGAAAATCAGCTCAGGTACGGCCCCATGCATGCCCAGCCCTTCTGGAATTCTGGAATTTCCGACTGTCCAATCAAGACATTTGTCCCTCACAAGTATAGTAATACAAGTGTACACACACACACACACACACACACACACACACACACACACACACACACACACACACACACGCGCGCGCACGCCTGCTTGTGGATCTTTAATTCAGTCCCTGTGAGTGATAAGTATGCATATTTAAGTGATGTCAGGCCTGTTGGCTCTACTAATTAGACAGAATGAATGAATGTTTTATCAAAATGTGTTTAACAATAAATGTGTTCATTAATTTGATGAGGGGGTGTGCTGTGATGAGCTGAGAGGAACACACTGATGGCACTGATGCTAGCTCAGCACCAAGTTGTCACTGCATGGGAAGACGGAACGTCAAACTTATCCAAGCCAAGGACGCTTATATTGACGCTTATTAGCTCACGCATTTTAAATGATTTTTACGTCTCGATCAGTGATTTTAAAACATTTGAATTTCAAGGACCCCAAGGGCTGTTGAATGATTAAAAAAATTAATCATGATTAATCACCATTCGAACTGTCCAAAATATGCCATGTTCTCCTGCAGAGGATTTAAAAAAAGGAATCTGGGGAAAAATGTTGTTTGACGATGTTTATTTTTAAAATATTTATCAAAATACCTCGAGCTATACTGTATGGGTCCGGTTACAGGGAGACAGGTAACCGGTAATGTATATCTCCGTAAAACCGTGCTCTACTGATTATTTTTTTCAATGACAAAATGCTCAGTGGGTTGCATCAGTGTGCCCATGGATTAACGGATTAATATGATTAATCAACACAAATAAATAATGTCATATATATTGTGTATATATGTACATAATTTATATATATATATATATACACAGTACATATACAGTATAGTATGGGTTAAGCATGTACCCCCAAAGTGGTTATATCCCTACCTAGCCTACTCCTCACACTCTCTCTCTCCCTCTCTCTCTCTCAGACGTCATGTTGTTTTCCTGTGACAGCGGTACAAACACAGCTACAGTGTGTAATTTAGTCTTGATCACAACATGCAGCCCCTCACAGCTACAAGCATCCCTGTGCTAGCTGTCACACTGGAGACCGCTGGTAATTACCGTCATTATGTCAGGTGTGTGTGTATGTGTGAGAGAGAGAGAGACCGAGCGTACATGCGCACGCACGTGCATGGCATGTGTGCATATGCATGTGTACTTGTTTTACTCTACTTTTGAAAAATAGACATTGAGGACCATTTTCCTTGTCCTCGCAAGATACTTTTTTTTGGTGGGGGGGATTAATTTGCGTCTTTTTGTCACCAGATAGTAATAAGAGCACTGAGAGAGGTTGACATCACAGCACATGCTGGCAGGGGAAAAAAAAGACTAAATTAGGCTACAATCGAGTTGTTTGGTTACTTGAGCCGTAATTGCATGTCCTCAAATAGAGTTTAGAAAGAATAAATAAATATGTTGTCACTGTCGGGTACAAACAACATCTCCATATTTCATTCATAAATTTATTTTTAGTTTTGTAAATGAATGTGCTACTTTGTCATAGTAGACTCTCGCATTAGACTACACTATCAAAAGTAGCAAATATACAAATTGATGTGGTGCAAATGTAATATGGATTTGTAGAGCTTGAAGATTTGTCTGTGAATTTTTATGAATATGTAACTAATTTCCTGAAAAGTGGCAGTTTTCCACAAGCAAGGTTTCCACGCAGCAGTGACACTATCTAACGAATAAAATTATGGTTTTATTTTATTTTTATTTCACACAAAAATCTACACTGAGTCTTCCAGCATCTGCTGTTAACAGCATCCGCACTGTAACCATCATGTTTACTGAGTTACTTTTTTTTTATCCACAAATTGAGCTTCTTGCCCGCCCTGCTCATCTAATGTGGTTGTGGGAAGCAGATAGTGTTTAGTACGTGGTATCTGCTGTTACCATGTTGATGGCTCTCATGTAGTGTGGGTTTGGAGACTTGACTGGGAAAGGACCTTGGCTGATAAGCAGAATGACACAGTCAGCATTTTTTTTTATTATCCATCTCCCTGTTCATAGCAGCTTCTTGGACCGCAAACCTTTACCTCTAGCCTGGGCCGGATTTAGCCAGCCCTACGAGGGTGGGCTGGAAGAATTGCAGGCGACTCCAAAGTTTTTCTATGAAGCAGTGATTTTCAACCTTTAATTGACACCAGGGCCCACTATTTATTCGGTATCTGAGCCACGGACCAACATTTGAGGACATTTCTAGCCACACAGACCCCCAAAACTACAGATTTATTTTTGCTTTTGTACACAACACTAGCCTGGATTTGTGGAAAAAACAGTCAAACATACAGATCAAAATGGCCAATAATCTTCTACATTATCTAGTTGCGTAGACTTGGGCTAATTCAGATGATGAATATTTTAACTCTTCAGAGTGTAAAAATGAAACCAAATGGACCCGCAAGGGTCCATTTGGTTTCATTTTTACGCTCTCAAAGAGTTACATCTGGTCAACCAACTTCCCACCATTTAGCCTGAGGACCACCTGGAACTCTCTCAAGGACTGGTGCCCCCCGGACCACTGGTTGAAAACCAGTATATTACCTTTCATTAGGTGGGCAAGATGCACGTTTGGGTGGGCTCTGCCCACCCCTGCCCCCTTCTAAATCCGGCCCTGGCTCTAGCCTCCCTGTGTCCAGGTCAGGGAGAGGCATCCCTCCTTCCTACCCTCTTCCTCTCTACAGCTTCTCTCCACCTCTTTGTGCTACACTTTTTTATATTTTATTTATTAAAGTTTTGGGAACAACTTGCATTCGAGGCTCTCTGCTGTCTGCCTTTATTTTCCTCTCTCCCACGGAGGCTCCATGGGTTCCTCTCGTATAAACCTACTGCATGTACGCTTTGAGTCCAAATTCACACATTTTGTAAACATGGAAATATATACCCATATTATTATTGACATTTCTTTTACATAAATCTTTGCAAAATATGTTTTTATTTATTTATTTTTTGTTTTTTTAATTATTTATTTATTTGTGTATTTATTACATGCCCATAAATCTTGCCAATGTCTTCCTAACCATGACAGGTTTAACTCTAATTATCTGTAGTTAAAACAAACAAACAAATTCTGCCTAAAAACAATCATTAAAAAAAAAAAAATTATCTGATTAATTAAAAAAAAAAGTAATCACATGAATAGTGTCTAGTCTGTAATTGGTTGGCTGCTGCTGAATTATTTACCAGGGCGGATATTCCCCACTGTACTGGAAAACATGGAAGACATTACACTATTCCAAAATCTCATTTTACGGGTCTGGGTAAGTTACTGTACGAGGCAATTAAAGGGAGACATGTTTTGGAAAGGTCATGGAATTCTATAATTCAAGCCATACTTGCTTCCCTTGTCAGTGTGGTTATTATTACGGGTCATGCACCGGACATCCCCATTGGCTGAGCCAACGGGGGTTTGTGACTCTCCCTCTCTGTGGTCAAGTTTTGGAGCTTAGTTGAGACAAATTATGTTATAAAAACAGTGGGTGCCCTGTAAAATAGATATTATATAGGTGTGTGTGTGTGCGTGTGCGTGTGCGTGTGCGTGTGCGTGTGTGTGTGTGTGTGTGTGTGTGTGTGTGTGTGTGTGTGTGTGTGTGTGTGCGTGCGTTATTGCAGGTGGACGTGCTCCAGTTGGAGTTGGCGGAGACGCGTTCGGACAACACCAAGCTTCACCGCGAGAGCCAGCTGGTCATGGCTAACTTCAAGCATTGGATCACAAAGCACAAGTATGGATACACAACATGGGGTTGATTCAGTGAGATCGTTGGGTGTAAAAAAGCAGTGGTTTTCAACAGGTGGTCCGGGGACCACCAGTGGTGGGTTCAAGTGGGTTCCAGGTGGTCCCCAGGCTACATGATCAAAAGTTGGTTAACCAGATGTAACTCTTTAAGAGCGTAAACATGAAACCAAATGGACCCTTGCGGGTCCATTTGCTGTCATGTTTACACTCAAGAGTTAAAATATTCATCAACTGAATTAGCCCAAATTTTCAGCTACACCACTAGAAGAAGTTTGAAAACCACTGGTGTAAAGCAAATTACCAATTTCACTTCCCATGTTAGTAGCCTGACTCAGTCATCATTGTTTCTGTTTTCTGTGAATTTTGCAAAGGGACATACTTTCTCAAGTTTGCACCCCAGGTGCAGACTGTCATTTGAATATCTCATACATTCTAGCATGGGAAGTTGAATTAAAATGCTCTTTGAAACAGCTTAGTGAATCTGTCCATATTGTTGTCTCATATTGTTACTGTCAGTGCTGCAGCCTGTGTTAATTATGTTGCCTCTTCTCTTGGCCAGCTCACACTTTAATAAACTGGTTTAGTCATGGTTAAATGGCTCATGCTATATCATCCATAGACAATGGGATTGTGGTGCAGAGTCTGAACTCAAACCTATATGGCATTACTTAGTTAGAGTAAGTAATATCTTTAATTTACTTATGACCACTTAGAAAAAAATAATATTACTTTAATTATTACTTGAATTAATGATATATTACATATTACTAATCATATGTAATATGTAATATATAATTACATATTAATAATATATTACTTATTACAATATTACGTTCCCAAGAATCTGTTTAGTGACAACTTGTGACAACTACACTTGTAGTGCATGTCCTGTGTACAGAATGCTGTGGTGGATCACAAATGCGTGTTCCAGTACCTACGAATGGGGACACATTTCCAAGAAGGATTGTTGTGGCAGAAAACAATATACTGTATATTTCAAATGCACTTATGAGCTTTTTTTCTGTGTTTCTGTAATGTTTCAGATCTTCCAGTGATAGTCTGGCTGCGCAGGTTAAAGCCCAGGACAAGGTGCTGCTCGTCATTACTCAGGAAAAAGAGTGAGTACATTTAGCCAGCTGTTCCACCATGCAGTTTGGAAACGTGTTTCCAACCCACTCTTTAAATTGTTCACAGGATCAACATAACACAAGTACATTGGTATATGACAACGAAGAAGCTACTATGGGGGAGATAGAGAGAGCTAGAGAGAGATGTATGAGAGAGTGTATGCATGTTTGTGTGTGTATGTGCGTGTATGCGTGCGCGTGCATGTGTGCGTGTGTCACCTCTGTTCAGCATATATGTTTACTAAAGACAACTGGATGTTTTTGTTCAGGAAAACCAGCTCAGCTAAACGCTACACACCTGCAAACTAGGTCACCGTTCCCAGCAGGAGGGAGCTTCTGATCACTGTGTACGCGTGTGTGTGTGTGTGTGTGTGTGTGTGTGTGTGTGTGTGTGTGTGTGCGTGTGCGTGTGCGTGTGTGTGTGTGTGTGTGTGTGTGTGTGTGTGTGAGAGAGAGAGAGTTTGAGTGATTCAGGAGTCCCCAGGATGCTCATACAGTCTTTCTACATGTCATCATCATCATCATTACACGCAAACACTGTCTCACACACACACACACACACACACACACACACACACACACACACACACACACACACACACACACACACACACACACACACACACACACACACACACACCAGTGTGTGTGCTCGGGCGGGCGTGTCATTTTCTGTCAGTGTGTTTCCTTGTCTTTAGACATCAAAGTGGTCTAGCTGTCTCCTGTCGTCGTACCCCTGTCTCCCTCCCCTGCCTGACAGTGCTGCTCCTCAGACAGCAGTGTGACAACCACACATTAGCATTGTAATATATGCAACTGAAATAAATTATCAATTCAATTTATTCACATGTCCCAATACAGACAATTAAAGAAATGCATTTCACGTTTCAGCTTGGCATGCCTCTTTTGGGCACGTCATTATATTTAAAACCTTTTAAAAAAATGTGTACATGACAGATCTACAAAAGTATGTCTCCTAATGAACTATATAACTATATAAGTAAGTAACAGAAGTAACTTTTTTTCACATTAGAAAATACGATTGGATTACAATTCAATTCAGGACAAAAAATCATCAACTATCAAAACACAACAATAAAAAAGTGCCATTACTTCTGGCAAAGCTTATGCTCTTGGGAGGAACACCATCTGGTACCCTTTGGTTGTTACTCACGTGGTTGTGTAAGTGTCATCGCATTCATTTCCAACACCACAGGTGGAACGACAGTACAGTCGTAGTAGAAACTGGACAGTCGACAGTAGTAACTGGACAGGTGTGATTCGTGTGAAAATGAGTGGAACATTGTGCCGTATGGTTTTTATTCATGGCTGGACTGGGAAAAAAATCTGTCACAGCCAGTTTCACACAGATTTGGTCCAGACTGGTCCACCACAACCATCGTGCAGATAGCAGAAACTCTACTACCCGCTCCGTCAGGGCAAACACAAACGAACAAGCCCTAATACCAGTACTTTTACACAACATAAATGATACAAACCAACCAACAACTGCACAACCCATTGTTGCTCTCACAAGAATGAAATGATGTGAATGAAATGATCATGATGGCACAGTTACGCTGTCCAATTATTACTGCATAATGACAATGTCATGTGCATAACATGAATATGAAAAAAGACAAGACATTGACAAAATGAGTTGTCACTTCTTTGATCCAAGCCGCAACACGATCGATGGATCGATTGTTAAAATAAAATCAGCACTCCAACTGATAATTGATGATCAGGTGGAAACAAGGCTCTTTGATCCATGCAACAGCCAACAGGCCTAAGCAAAGACATTCTGCGTCTGCTGGTTCGACAGCAAGAACACATAGCCAGTACTTATGACTCAATCCACACTAAACCCTGTGCTCAAATTGGAATTGGAACGGACATGCTTTTTATTCCATTCCCTGAAAGGTGGACATACAGTACAAGGTTTTCACCTGACCGCAAAGATATTTGCCCCTGTGCGCGTGCGTGTGTGCGTCTGTGACTCTGTAAAGTGCTTGTTAAATGACATAGTTAAAAGCTAGACACTATATTGTATGTGTAGTATAGAATAGTGTGAATGCCATGTTAATCAGCGTTTGGTCTCCTGTGCGTGTGTGTGCGTGTGTGTGTGCGTGTGCGCGCGCGTGTGTGTGTGTGTGTGTGTGTGTGTGTGCGTGTGCGTGTGCGTGCGCGCGTGCATGTGCCACAGACATCTTCAGCAGGCTAATGACACACTGAAGGAGGAGCTGAAGAAAGGGAGAGATGAGGAGAAGGAGAGAGAGATGGTGCACTTAAAGGTGTGTGTGTGAGAGAGAAGTCAGAAGTCAGTCTCAATCAGTAGCAGAAAAGTTTCAGTCGTTTGTTTGTATGTATTTATTTTATTTTTATTCATGTTTTACAGAATCAGCATCGAGAGCAGGACACTCAACACTTGGCGGTCAGAGAGTGAGTACTGGTGTGCATGCATGCATGTGTGTGTGTGTGTGTGTGTGCGAGTTACTGTATGCTAGTGTCCACACATGCATATACATGCTGTATATTGTATACAAAAGCTGCAACTTAACCACTTCATCTCTGTAGCATCCCTATTCTAGAGCGGCGAATCATCAACTTGTAGATCATCTCACTTCGGCTAACTTATTTAGTGTAGTTTAGCATTGGGCCCTGGCATGGTCAGATGGTCATATGGCATACCGGAACAAGTTCTATTCATTTATTTTGTCCCTGTAACAAATAAACCCTCTTCTATCTGTAACCAAGGCTTTTGTAGGTAAGCTGTGGTGGTACTCAGTGGCATTTCTAAGCAATTTGGAGACAGAAAAATCTCCTGTAAAATGGCGCCCCCCAAGGGATAGAATTCTGAACTATTTTTAAACTTTATGACATTAAAACTGTGTTTTAAATGTTCAATTCTAGTTAGAGGATAACTAAAATGTATTTATCTATATTAGGCTTATTAGCCTGGGATCCTTTTAAAGCATGTCTGGTGGTCGCCCCCCCTAGTCTGCCTAATGGCAAAAACGCCTCTGGTGGTACTATAGGGCTTTGTTTGTGTGCGCGCTGACACAGCAGGGCGTAGAGATTACGCCCTGCTGTAACACACTGGTTGTGGTGTGCCGGTGTGGGACAAATTCTGTTTGCCAGATTTGTGCAAAAATCACCGGGACGAATTTTCTGTCCCATGTCCGGCCCTGGTCCTGGGGGATTCCGGTCAAAACATAAACAAAGTATAATATGTTGGTGGTTATAAGCAGTTCAGTTTTTGGCACACCATTCAAAGAGTGAGAGGAGTCTGTGAACGGAGCCCACAACAGGCCTGACCACCTGTGTGTGTCCACATTGTGTAGTCACATTTCGTCTTCACTATGAATACCAAATTCACACTTGTCTCTTAATGATGATTATCCCACGCCCTCCCCACCACCATCTATCCCCCT
>CM076982.1:23393891-23398891 GCA_039105355.1 Benthosema pterotum
GAAGGAAGGAGGGACCAGGGCCGGATCTAGAGGGGGGCAGGGGTGGGCACAGCCCACCCAAATGTGCATCCTGCCCACCCAATGAAAGGTGTCAGTGGAGAGGGTTCCAGGTGGTCCCCAGGCTAAATGGTGGAAAGTTGGTTAACCAGATGTAACTCTTTGAGAGTGTAAAAATGATTCATTCAAATCATTTTTACGCTCTCAAGAGTTAAAATATTCATCATGTAAATTAGCCCAAGTCTACACAACTAGAGAATGTAGAAGATCAATGGTCATTTTAATCTGTGTGTTTGACTGTTTTGTTTCCCAAATCCAGCCTGGAATTGACGACAAACAAAATAAATCTTTAGTTTCGGGGTCTGTGGGGCTAAAATGTCATCAAATGGTGGTCCATGGCTCAAATGCTGAATAAAGAGTAGGCCCTGGTATCAGAAAGGTTGAAAACGACTGCTTCATATAAAAACTTCAGAGTTGCCCACCCTGCCATTCTTCCAGCCCACCTTAGTAGGGCTGGCTAAATCCGGCCCTGGGAGTGTGTGTGTGTGTGTTGGTGGGGGTTGTGTTGTCAGATGTAAAGCTGTGGAAAAATAAATAAGCACGTAATAGTCATTTATCTCCCATGTTGCCCAATTACGAGCTCAAACGTGCTTGCAGATCGGCTATTTCCGAATAGCTGAAAGAAATAACTAACTGTTTTTAAACTGTTCCACATTGTTCTGACAACAATGTTCAACCGGTCCCAGTGGAAACATCCCAAAGGACCCCTTGGGGGGGTTCCCCGGACCCCACTTTGAGAATAACGGCTGTCTCGTAAAGCATCGGGAGGCAACATCAGTTTAATTAACAACATAAGCAAGATCACAGCAGGGGGATTAGTAGAAATATGGAGAGATGAGAGAGGGAGGGGCTTGGGGAGGGGGGAGGGGATCGTTTTGGGAAGACAGAGAGAGAGAGACTCATAAAGAATCTCACAGAGCAGAAGGAAAAGAGCAGAAATAGGAAGACGAGCTGAAAGAAGAAGAGCAGAGCGCGTAGTTTACTGCCTGGCTTAGTCGACATGGCAGCTTGGCCCCAGACGCTAACGAGCGGCAATTATACAGACACTGATTGGGTTAGGCCGCTAATTGCTCGCCGCACGCCGTTCCGCGTGTAAACAAACACAGCCGCGGCGCGCTTACACGGGCGACGTGCCAAGGCGAGGCACTCAAGCGCGAGCTCCCCAGCCTCCCGCGCACATAAATCTCTGGGTCGTCTTCTTCTTCTTCTACTGTCGACGGCGAGGCGATGATGTTTCATGATCTGCCCGGAGAACCGCATTACCGAGCTCCCCACCAAGCACGAGCCTTGAGTTATGTGACGATGACAACGTCGTGGCATCTCTTTGGATTCCGTAGCAGCACTCGTAAGGAGCGTGCCTGGGAGTTTACGACGGCTGCTTGTTTTCTCTTTCTCTTTAACAGTTTGTCAGGTCGAGTCAAGTCGAGTAGAACTTGTATTTGTCCCCGGAGAGCCGATTGTTTCGTTCGGCAGTAAACAAAAGCTGTACTAGCCCAGCAGTAATACACAATGAAAACACAACATACTATATACTATATAATAAGAAATGAAATAAAAAACAAAGAAGTACGTAAAATACCTTTATGTTGCCGAGGGCGGTTTTCTTAACAGACAAAAATATATACATCTATAAAAGAACACAGTACTACAGTGCATTGCTTGGAATCCACTGTAAGTTGGTTTTGGCATTGGCATGTTGCGATACATTACTGGATATTCTACTATAATTAAAGCCATATTCACCAATGCTTTTGTTTATTTTGTACTGTATTATATCTGTGCAATTGAGCAGGGTGTCCAATAATCTCTGAGTCAGCGGTTTGAATCCCAGCTTCTCCTGTCAGAAGTGTCCTTGAGCAAGACGCTGAACCCCAAATTGCTCCCGATGTGCTGGTTGTACTGTACCTTGCATGGATTCCCCCGCTCATCTGTGTGTGAAAGGAATGCTCTATGTAAAGCGCCTGGGATACAGGCAGGAGAGTTTGTCTATGTTGGTTTATAACAGACATAAACACTGAGATTGTATTTGTAAAGAAAGATAAGCAGGTATATGCTTTCTCTGGACAGCGGGTGCCTGAACAGAGGCAGTGGGTGCTTCAGCTTTGAATATAATATAACTCATAAACCAATAAAGTGGAAAACGCGGTGAGGCCGGCTCAGATGCAGTTGATCATATTTTATTGAACGCCGACGTGTTTCAGCAGTAGCCTTCTTCAGAGCAGATTAATTTAACTGTATATGTCTGACAGACCTTTCTGTTTAAGATTGACAGAAATGTTTCTTTATTTTTCCCCTTGTATCTTTATGAAAATACCATACTGTAGCCCGTAGATATACAGTAGAGCAGTCGTTTTGCACCTTTTTATGCCAGGGCCCACTCTTTATCCAGCATTTGAGCCACGGACCACCATTTGATGACATTTCAGCCCCATGCACAGACCCTAAAACTAAATATTTATTTTGTTTTTTCTCCCCAGTACCTGGCTGGATTTGGGAAACCAAACATTCAAACATACAGACCAAAATGACCATTAATCTTCTACTTTCTCTAGTTGTGTAGACTTTGGCTAATTCACATGATGAATATTTTAACTCTTGAGAGCGTAAACATGAAACCAAATGGAACCGCAAGGGGCCATTTGGGACCACCTGGAACTCTCTCAAGGACCACTGGTGGTTCCTGGACCACTGGTTGAAAACCCATGCAGTAGAAGATACATATATGTTATATTAGCCAATGGGGGTCCCTGGACCACATGTTGAGAACACTGAATGGATAAGGATGGGAATGCTGTTCCTCGAAGCATGCAGTCCATGACACGACCACCACTGAGCCTTTATAGGTCATGGAATCATGCTAGTAGACCCAACGTCAGCCTGACCTGATGATCGCAGGGTTCACTATCTACTCACTGTAGCAGTGGAGGTTAGTCTTACATTATGGACATCATTGTTCTATTAAAGAAGAATTACCAAGTTTAGTCTGCTCCTCTGCCTGTGCTTTTATTCAGGTTTGTCACTTGACTGAGGCTGACCCTGGATGGGTCTACTCTATGCCGGTAAATCTGCATGCGGGAGCTCAGAAAGGCATCGTTTCCCTAATGAGAATCTCATAAACATTTCATATACAAAGAAAAATGTCTGCCCGTATTAGCATTTCCCTTAAGTGCCTTTTAGGACCTTTTTTATAATGTTCTAAGTTTTCATTAACGGGGCCAAAAGTTTATGTGTGTGTGTGTGTGCGTGAGTGTATGTGTGTGTGTGCACGTGCATGTGTTCTTCTGTATGTGTGTGTGTGTGTGTGTGTGTGTGTGTGTGTGTGTGAGTGTATGTGTGTGTGCGCACGTGCATGTGTTCTTCTATGTCTCGAGGAACAATGATGGCATTTTATTAGCGTCCTGATGAGCGAGCGCGGGGTCGCTCCACTGGGGCAGAAGGGGACGGACGCCGGCTTGGTCCTCTGCTCTTTATCTAGACGAGGTCGAAAAAAATCCCAGGATTTTTTTTTTACAAGAAAATTAACATGGCTGGAGTTCTACGGTGGTACTTTAATGGGCTTAAAGGAGTCTTGGGTTCATCAAAGTATTTAGACGCGGGGGTGGGGTTCATGCATGCTAACTGGACAGGTTTACTGGGGCATGATAGAGTAAAAAGGCTGGGGGGCTTCAGCCCTTCCAGGGCAACCATTAAGCCTAATTTATGCTTTCAGGAGTAGACTTACCAGCTCACAATGCGTAACGGATGCAATGCGCTGTGAGCTTGTAGGTCGTCTGTTTTTTTGTTTTTTTTGTTATATTTTTCAGACAAAATACAAACCCGGCTTTATCCTCTTGTTAATTTCATGGACATTCCTTGAGTCAAAACCGCGGTCTTGACGATAGCTATAGACCCCAACATTTCCAGAAACGTATTAATAAACATGTTTTTTTTTTATCCTTACATGGCTTCTTGCACTCTTCATTTTTGCCCTCGTTGTTTGTATGTTTTCCTTTTCATAGACGCGCTCATATATAATTTAATGATTTCTGGAATCCGTTCCGCTGGCCCATCTTTTAGGGTCTTGTAACAAGTTATTATGAAGATTTTTTTTGTGATGATGTACGCAGATTTATTTATAACCCATGTTTCCTGGGGGAATTTGATTAAAACGGTTTTGTCAGGCCGATGCACTGTGCGTTATATCATTAGATAGACTGGATTTAAAATGTTTACAATGGCAGGAACCTAGAATGTCATTTTGTCATTTTTAGGGAGACTATTGCCCTTTGGTGCAGTACATCTTTTCTTCAGATTCACAACACCAATTAAATGACTAAATGAAGTCTGTCTACTTTTGCTTTGTTTTTATATTTGCATAGGAGTGGCAGCCACATTTACAAGGGGCAGAAGGCCAAACTGAGGGGCCATGTTGGCCATGGCCTCTAGGAACATAATATATTTATTTGACTTATTTTTTACATTTACTTTTATCACATACCCTCTCAAATCCACTGCTGTATCTTCCCTAGGGGTTATAAGGCTGAGCAATAAGCTCTGCTAAATTGCCTGCTCTGAACTTGCTTAAAGAACTCGCCCAAGTCAAAAATGGATGAGAACTGCTCACCAAACATGATTGCTGTGGATGGTGGGGAGAATTTAGAGCTGCAGATACAGCTACGATAACACAGATTACCTTTAATTGACTATATGGTAAATGTCACACACGGTACCAGTTTGAGCTGAGGAGGGTTTTTTTTTCTGTTTCTCCTTAAAAAGCTTGTTATTTTACTATTGTTCTGTTAAAACATTACCACGATCTTTCCAGCTCCATAGTAAACCCGCATCTAGGTGGGTCACCAAAAATCTTCAATCAAGGAGACACCATTTACCAGCCTAATGTCTCTGTACCAATTCCAACATGTCTCTTTCATCACCTCCAATTTCAGTTGTTTACCCTGCATGAG
>CM076982.1:23403891-23428891 GCA_039105355.1 Benthosema pterotum
ACACACACACACACACACACACACACACACACACACACACACACACAATCCTCAAGTCACTCCCTGGCAGAAGGGACGCATATGTAATGTGTGCATTACACACATGTGCATGCACACATGCAAACACATTCATACACACAGACAGACACATACTGTACCATGTTGTAAATGTATTTGTGATAGGACTTGATCTATCTGCAGTCTTTAGTTTTAAATGCAGGTTTACATTTTTATAGATTTGGTGAAATGTTTTTGAACACTACTACCTACTACAATGTTTTTCTGTAATATAAAATGATACTGTATATAGGTGATTGATTTTGGCTTGGCTTGAGTTTGGCTTTTGTGCCTTTTATTGATAGTTCGAAGTTGGACAAGAAAGAGAGACAGTCACAGAGCAAAGGTCATTGTCATGAATGCGACCAGCAAGCCTTACCATCTCCTGATGAGCAGGTTGGCTGGGAGGGTTTTGACCGTTGGGGATGTCCAGAGCTGAAGCGGAAGGACTGGCAGACAATGAAGTCTTGCAGCGGATTTTGAGGACAAGATGTGTGCCATAACTTTGTCAATGCAGTCTACACCTCCACCTGTAATGAGTTTGTCCTTATGTACTGTTCTTACACCAAAAATGCAAGCAAGTATCCCCATTAGGGGATTATTAAGCCGAGTTCCTCGACCAGGCATGTTGGCTGCGTCTTCAGCCCCGCCAACTGACTGTATCGCAAGCACGCTGAGATACAGTCCGTTTTAATGCACATTTGGCTATTTAGTGTGGTCGTTTTGGTCAATATACTTGCCTCCCCTAACCCTAATCCTAAACATAGCCGCAAGCACTCCGCCATGCTGACACTGGGCTTAAAACAAGATGGCCAACCAGCCACGCTGATCGAGGGTTTCCGTCTTCTCGGCACATTCGTGCCAGTCGGCTCTCAGACAACATGCCTGGTCGAGGAACTCTGCTTGATACTGTAAGCAGCATCGGGGAATTATCACTTGATAGCGGTCGAAGCGGGTGTTTCTTATAGTGTGGACATGATGTGGACATGATGAATACATTGCCCTTAAAATGTGTTTTCCTCTAGGTGAGTCATGCTTGTGCAGGTGTTCAGTGTTCAAACAAGCAGCTCCATCAGAGGAATCCATCTGTATAGGGAAGGAAACCATAACAAACAGAGAGACAATGCAGGTTATGCCGTGATAATGACGATTCTGGGACATCTGCACTGTTTTTTTTTCTCTTCTCTCGCCATGTGCTTCATCTCTGTTTCTTCCCATGTCTTTCACTCAAAACTCTTCGTAAATCAATGCTCAAAAGTAGTGGAAATATCAGATCTATAAGCTCACAAGTGGGTTCATAGATTGTCTACTTTTTTTTAGGACATACAGGTTTTCCTCCTCAGACTCAGCAAGGCGTTCCTCGCCCTGTCGGAGCAGCATGTGTACATAACTATATTCTATAGCGGCAGCGGTCCTGCTGTCACACATTCTAATGATGTTGAGCTGAACTGCATGTCCTTGTTAACTTGGTTTTCTTTCTCATTTGCAGTGTCACACACTCAGAAAAACTCCCTTTTTATGTGCGAACACACACGAGCACGCACCGTCGCGCACACCCCCAGTCCCAAAACTCACATTAATTTTCTTTCACACGCACGCGTGCATACACACATGCACACACGTGCACGCACACACACACACGCTCATGAGACACAAATGGCACAGTCATTAAAAATGAAACCACAGGCTTTAAAAAAAGAAAAAAAAAATCTCAGGCCCGAGAAAAAGTCAGCGGCGGCGCGGCGGTGAAAAGAGTCCCCCTGGAAACAATGAGGAGAACGATCATTTGTTGTTCTTGAAAAAGCGGTGCGAGGTTTCACAGAGGTTAAGCTTCCCTTTGATGTGTTTTTAACTCGTTTGGGCTCTGCGGAGGGATTAGTCAGCCCTCTCACACAAAAAAACACACACACACACACACACACACACACACACACGCACACACACACACACACACACACACACACACACACACACACACACACACACACACACACACACACTACAGAATACAGCCTCTTCATTTCCACACCGTTAGCTCTTCTCACACAAAGACGGTTTAGCGTTGGAACCAGCTGCTTTTTTCCCCCTCATTTTTTTATACACACACACACCAAACTTCCTAACCTAATTTCATCAAATGAACGTGTGTGGTTCCTCTCACTGCACTGCTCTCAGTGTGGGTGGGTGTGTGTGTGTGCGTGTGTGGTCCTGCTGGAAATACGGTGGTAAACCAGCGAAAATATTGCAAGTCAGTATTTTCTTTTTATCCCAAATTAGAGACGGGGCTGTTTGTGAACAGTGTGGGCCGTTTTTTTTTTTTTTTTTCCGAGCCACGAGAGAGAGAAAGAGAGAGAGAGGATAGTTGTTGATCATTACTGCAGTTATTATAGTCATTAGGAAGCATTATTTTACTTTTCCGAGATACAAATAATTTGGCTGCAGTGCGCACACACACACACACACATACACACTGCGAGACGGTGGATGCGTGTGCATGCGTTTAGACAAAACTCCTAGCCTCGGCCCTCCCATGTAGGTCTGCCTCTGTACGGTTGCCCAAGCTAATAATCACATAACCGGCGCTCATAAGCCGTGCTGTAAAAAACGACGGAGCCGAGACTCACGCGCCGTACAGCGAGACTGCACAGAGGTCGGGTTTGTTTTCACTGCAGGACGTCGTTGTCAGATTGGACAGATCACAGTCAGTAGGGAGTCATTAGGTTTCTCAACCTTTCCTCGTCCAGGGCCCCAGCCAGTCGCCTGTCTACAGAAAATGCACCATCTGGTCCAGGATACCACTTTTACCCAAGCAGGAGAGGATGCAAATGAACTGGAACTCAGATGGAGCTGGAAGTGATGACACAGAAATAGAGGGGGGGAAAACAATCGGAGATCTTCTATTCTGATTGGCAAAAATTGGTCACAGACCAATCTGTTCCATTACAAAATACTAAATGCTATCCATTTTACGATTTAGGCACTTAGGCAGACACTCTTAATCCAGAGCAACAGAGTTTAAGGATTGAACAAAAGAAAATAGCATGGCAATGAATCCTATGCAAGATATCAAGATACATAAGTTGAGACTTTTTATTCCTGCAGAAAGTCAAGGCTAGGGCAAATACTATGGAGTAGAGACCAGAGACCACAAACTGACCCATATGGATTTTTTTTTATAGATGTCATAATGCAAACTCTTGAAAGTGGCACCTTTCATACAAGTCACTTTACTAAAAATACTATGGAATTTTTAGTAAAGTGCAAAGCAAAATGCTTGAAGTAGAAATCTAACCGAAATATGTCACTCATTAAGAATATTAAACTAATTAAATAAACCCGTAATCAGTGTTTTTCATTCAATAGCCTAGATTATAATGTCTAAAAAGGGAAACAATACCGCTGTTCATAATGACATGTAGATATTTGAACTTCCCTATAACATCACTCACGTCATGGAGGCATAGACAGTTAATCGTCCACATTACAAAGGTAACAAAGGTCGAAAATGCGCATCCCTATAGTATGTGCAATTAAAAATGTCAGATTCTTCCGATGCGACAGGTAGAAATCATAATGTACGAAGTAGAAGTAAAAATAGCTTACTAATGGCAGTGTCTCTCTGAAGGCGTCAGCACTCAGCAGTCTAATTGGAATCAAATCTAACAGCTTTAAAGCAGAAGGTCACGGGAAGGGTCTGTACATCCTTAGCTCACAACGCTGTGTAATGAGAACAGTTGCAGCATGTGTGTGTGTGTGTGTGGGCCCCCAGCGGGAATCGTACCCCTAACCCCCAGTGTGTTGCAACCATGTCATGCTTAGAGCCATTAAACCACGCATGCAGGTAGCGGAACCCCCACCTGAAGCTGGAACTTTAAATACCCGCAGTGGAGTGAGGCAGAAAACCAATACAGCCTGCAGCATGCACTGAGTATAGCGTGTGTGTGTGCCAGGGGCGGATGTAACATTTCCCATTGGGGGACCGGAGAAAATGGTATGGGGGCAGCTTCAGGAAGCCGCACCCATACCATTTTTTGTTTCAAGACTTTTATTGGGCAAGTAAAGCATCAATAATAACATCAGTTGTTGTTGAAGTTGCAACAGACACGCAGCATGCATGAAGCTAAAGGTCTGACTCAGAGAGTTTTCTGTTTTCAATGATGAAATGCTGTTGGTTCTACCATTCTAGTTAGTTAGTTGGTAGCAGTAGTAGTGTTTCACATCATTTTAAATATAGGCACTTTAAGGCACTTTAATTTGAAATATCTTGGTTTGTTTTGAATGCCATCGTGTTTGGTGGGGCAGACTGGGCATTTAGCGAGGCCTTGCCCCCCCATGCCCATGCCTAGATCCGCCCCTGGTGGGTGCCGTGCATTGGGAAAACAGCAGATCTACAAGCCGGCGTATAGTGTGCACGTCTTATTTTCTCTGTGTGACACGAGGCCCAGCAACCGACGATAAGCCACGCATAGGTCTAATCCCCCTTGTTATGATGATGCCTCCGACATTAAATTGTCAGGAAATGTGACAATGAATGTTAATAGCTGTCTTTTCCGGTCAAATGAGGGGAAGAAGATTATATAGGCAGGCAGGCTGCAGAGTTTGTGTTTGTGCATTTAATTAGGCTGTATGTGTCTCTGAGCACTGAAGGATGACTCTGGGTGGACACTTTAGGAGAGCACAAAGTCGTACTCATGTTGACAATCTTTGTTTTGTTTTAGACACATGGATTGTAGACTGACTGACTGACTCGCCAAATGGTAAATGTTGCATATGGAGCCTTCATCCCAGGCACTTTAGTGCATTGCATTCACCACTTCACACACCGGTTGCGGCAGAAGACACGAAAGTCATCACACCAGCACATCAGGAGCAGTTTGGGGTTCAGTGTCAGCCCAAAGCACACTTCGACATGTAGACAGGAAGAGTTGGGGTTCAAACCGCCGACCCATGGATCATTGTGCGACCTTTTCTAACTCCTAAACCGCAATCACCCCAACCGACTGGCTGGTTGAGTGGCTGGCTGGCTGGTTGGCTGACTGAATAACTAACTTCCTGGCTGGTTGGATGACTGACTGACTGACTTCCTGGCTGGTTGGATGACTGACTGACTGACTGACTGACAGCTGGCTGACTGAAAGGCTGCCTGACTGATTGACTGGCTGACTGAATACCAGCCTGACCGGCTGATTGACTGGCTGGCTGGCTGGCTGACTGACTGACTGACTGACTGGCTGGCTGATTGACTGGTTGGCTGATTGACTGACTGGCTGGCTGGCTGGCTGGCTGGCTGGCTGGCTGACTAACTCACTGACTGGCTGGCTGGCTGGCTGATTGACTGGTTGGCTGGCTGGCTGATTGACTGGCTGATTGACTGACTGGCTGGCTGGCTCTCTGGCTGGCTGGCTGGCTGACTAACTCACTGACTGGCTGGCTGACTGATTGACTGGCTGACTGACTGACTGACGGCTGACTGAATACCAGCCTGACCGGCTGATTGACTGACTGGCTGGCTGGCTGACTATAGGATGAGTGGCTGAGAACCTGCGTTGTGTCTTCTAGCTGGGTCGGTACATTATGTGTGATATACTATCATTTCTCTGTACATTTTCTCCTAGCGTATTGATGCTGGTTGAGCAGTGAGCTTAGTTCATATACCTGCTTTTTCTCACCGTCTGCGTAGGAGGAAGGAAAGACTGTTAGGTAACGAATGAGAGGAGGAGGAGGAAGAGAGGAGAGCAGGATGGAGAGAGAGAGAGAGAGAGAGAGGCATATAAGTTTTAGGGAGGGATAGAGGAGGGAGGGACAGAATCATAAAGAGGCGGATGGGGGGGGGGTGCAGGAGGACCGCATGGAGGAAGGACAGGGAGACAGACAGCAGGGAGAGTATATTGTCCTTATCGTCCTCCTCCAGAAAACCAGCCCCTTAATGGGCCGCTGTGAAGGAGCAACGAGGCTCAGGGCTGATGCTACCTGATTAGAACCTCCACTGAACCTCTCACATCAAAGGCGACAGGGCGAGAGACACAGAGAGAGAGAGAGAGAGAGAGAGAGAGAGGGAGTAGGTGGAGGCTGAAGGTGAAACTATCATTTCTTACTCTCTGTAAAGTATGCATGGAATGTCTTGAATTGATTCATTTTGGTAAATAATGCTTTTTTTTCTTAACCACATGAACCCCAGCACCTCCAGTCATCAAAACATCCGACGATCATTCTGAGTTCATTGTATTCATCAACAATACATCTACACCAGGGGTTTTCAACCGGTGGTCCAGGGACCACCAGTGGTCCTTGAGAGGGTTCCAGGTGGTCCCCAGCCTAGTTATTTAACCAAATGTAACTCTTGAGAGTGTAAAAATGAAACCAAATGGACCCTGGTGGGTCCATTTGTTTTCATTTTTAGATCAGGGGTTGAAAACCCCTGATCTACACATTTGTGCCCCTCTATACATTTGTGTACATATCAGCAAAATATCAGTCACCAAAAAAATATTGGGTGTTTTCAGTTAATCTATAGTTAAAATGGAGTTTTTAAGTAAGGGGTTTGTAGGCCTATAGGAAGGGGCAGCTAAATGAACATCAAATAGAATAAAGTAACTGAGTAGGCCATAAAATCATCATTTTTAAGTGAAATTCATCCCTTTAATAGCAGGATCTGTTTCCTTTTGTCTTTCCAGTGCATGTGCTGCGTTGCCAGGCAGGTCTCCATCCAACATAAGGTGCCTAACCTGGTTAAATAAAGGTTACATAAAATGTATTAAATGATCATCTCTCTCTCTCTCTCTTCTCGCTCTCTCTATATACTGTACTGTATCCCCATCTCACTCTCTTTTGTGTTCCCTCTCTCGGCCTCTTTTTAATTCACTGTCTTTCATTCTCTCTTCCAGTTCCATTCTCTCTCTCTCTCTCTCTCTCTCTCTCTCTCTCTCTCTCTCTCTCTCTCTCTCTCTCTCTCTCTCTCTCTCTCCTTCTCTCTCTCTCATCCGCACATTATATACAGCCATTTTATTCCAACGGCCCTGAATAAGGAGATCCAGTGAAAGGGGTGGGAAGGGAAGAGTAGGGGGTGGAGAGGAGAGGGGAGCTGAAGAAAGGTGTGAAATGGACAAAGAGGAGGTGGGTGAGGATAGAGCTGGAGGTGAAGGCCTTTGAGCAGATGAGGATGAAAGAGTCGTCTCATTCCACAATAGTTGGCATGGCACTAGTTCCTGTTAGTCACATCTCAGGATTGATTCATTAATTGTATACTTTATTAAAAATGTGGAAATTATTTAGGCAATGCTAAAAGGACAGCACATGAAAAAAGGCCTTGATGGCTTGTTTCCGTTTTGCATAGTATATTGAATTCATAGTGAAGACAAGACATCTGTTTGCAAGCTTAAATCTTGCCTTGGCTATTGTAAATGGCTGCTCTTTTAGGGCGGATTTGAATTAGGGTCACACCGTTTGATGGCGGGTGGTAGGGCGCTTCACATTTTGGTGGCAGAATATGCATTTATCCCCATGTTGGTGCAGAATTGACTCACTGTATAGTAAATTGAGAGAGTGAGGTCTTGTATTGGTCTAATAAGTTTGTTTTGAGAGGTCTGTTGATTTTAGTCAAAATGACACTGGATGCGTAATCCAGCTGAACACATGAACACATGCCTATATCCAGAATATTATTCTTTGACTATTGTCTCACTGGAAAGATTATCCAAAATACAAACGTACAACCAAGATAGGTGACCTCTTCTTTGCTTGTCACCAGCTCTGACAGTAACGTGACCTTACTGTGGTTCATTCTGAACAATGACCGTTTATCTGTAGCCAAATGCAGATTTTGTCTCGGAAGGTGAAGGATGTTCAACCTTTCTGCATTTTGTGGTTTTGCAAAGCAGGGCCCTTGCAGGGGGCTCCAGGGGGTCCCGAGCAAAATGACTGCATAATGAGGCAGCAAAATGGCGTGCGTGCGTGCGTGAGTGTGGTGTGTGTGGGGGGGGGTGGGGGGGGGGGGGGGGGGGTGGGTGTGTGTGGTGTGCGTGTGTGTGTGTGTGTGTGTGTGTGTGTGTGTGGTGTGTGTCTGGTTGCATTTATGCTCCTCTCCATAAGATTATCCATAGGTGATCTTTTGACTTATTTTGTTGTCATTCTCTACACATCTACACTCACCTATCTCTGTCTCTCTCTGTGGTCTCTCTCTCTCGCTCTCTCTCTCTCTCTCCTCTCTCTCTCCTCATCTCACTCTCTCCCTCTCTCTCTCTCCTCTCGTCTCCCTCATCTCTGTCTCTCTGTCTGTCTGTCCAGTCTGTCTGTCTGTCTGTCTGTCTGTCTGTCTGTCTGTCTGTCTCCTCTTCTCTCTCTCTCTCTCTCTCTCAGTCTCCCTCTCTCTCTCTTCTCTCTTCTCTCTCTCTCTCTTCCACTCTTCTCCTCTCTCTCCCTCTCTCTCTCCTCTCTCTCCTCTCTCTCTCTCTCTCTCTCCTCTCTCTACATTACCATACAGAGTAGGCTATAAGTAAAATGGCGCTGGTTGGTAGTAATCTATGAGGCGCCACTGACAAAATGGAGGGTGTCATCTGAGGTCGTGGCGCTGTCATCAACCACCAACCTCCACTGATGTCTGTCACATCTGGCACACACACACACACCTTCTCACATGCACTAAAGGTGTGTGTGTGTGTGTGTGTGTGTGTGTGTGTGTGTGTGTGTGTGTGTGTGTTGTGTGTGTGTGTGTGTGTGTGTGTGTGTGTGTGTGAGAGAGAGCCGAGTGAGAGACTTATATCCATAATTAGGTTTGACACATCATGGCATAAATGCTCCAAATCACATGTGACAGCTTCACACACGCACACGCACTCACACTTCCATAGCAGACCACCTTGATGGATAGAGACATTGACAGGCGTCATCAGAGTGCGTTTCCACGTGCACAGTGCTTTGCTTTAATGTGTGGTACGTGGTGATGTGTTTTGTTTTGTTTGGTGGTTGAAGTCATCAGACGTTTTAGAGGCCACCTCTACAGTATATGTGCACATGATGATGATGAGACGCAGGGCGCAAGGCATGCAGCATGCCCAGGGGCGGATTGGCCATCTGGAGTACAGGGACTTTTCCCGGTGGCCTGCGCCACCTAGTGGCCTGGACAAGATCCAAAATGCACTAGTGGCACTTCCAAAAATGCACTAGAATGTGCTAGATGCTCACCTGGAACATACAGATCAAAATGACCATTAATCTTCTACATTCTCTAGTTGTGTAGACTAAGTTGGGCTAATTCACATGATGAATATTTTAACTCTTGAGGGTGTAAAAATGAAACCAAATGCACCCGCAAGGGTCCATTTGGTTTCATTTTTACGCTCTCAAAGAGTTACATCTGGTTAACCATGCCGTTGCTTTATTGTCTCCAGCTCTGTTCCAGTGTTACTGTACGTCCATTTTACCATCAACTCAGAGGTTTTGCAACCTTTTTGATACGAGGGCCCACTATTTATACATAATTTGAGCCATAGACCACCATTTGATGGCATTTTAGCCCCATGCTTTTGACCACAATACCAGGCTGGATACGGGAAACAAAACAGTCAAATACACAGATCAAAATGACCATTAATCTTTTACATGCTCTAGTTGTGTAGACTTGGGCTGATTCAGATGATGAATATTTTAACTCTTGAGAGCGTGAAACCAAGTGGACCCTTGCGGGTCCACTTTCAGATGGCATGAAATCTTTTGAGCATCACCGACATAGAAATATATAGACTTTTCAGAAATATGTTTAGGGATTTAGAAGACATTTTGTACAATCTAGTGTTGAGTTGAAATGCAATTACCTCTACGGTCACTGTTTTTTCAGTATCACAGCGTAGCCCACAGGTTGCCGTTTGCTGGACCATCCTTTTGGCAGATCATCATGCCACCGGTCCACACCCACTGAGCTCTAATGGGCAGCTCCATCATGGGCCTTGATCCAAATAAATCGTGGCAAATAAATCTTGGCCGGGCCAGAGGAGGAAGAGAGAGAGAGAGTCAAAAGTATTAAGAGATTGCCACAAAAGACGAGGAATCACAAACAAGGGAGTGACACCAAAGAGTGATACATGAATTCTCATGAGACGGCACAGTATTTACTGTGTCAGTGTGTGTGTGTGTGTGTGTGTGTGCGTGTGCGCACGCAAGCCTGTCACTAGCAGTGTCCCTGCCATGCAGTTATGAGAGCCGCAAATACTTTGGTGCTAATAGACAGATTATGGCAAGAAACCAAGCATGTCCTCAAATCCTCTTAGCAAGACTCTACCTTTTTATTTATTTATTTTTCCTGCCATATTCCTTTCTTTCTTCTTCCATCTCTCTCTCTCTCTCTCTCTCTCTCTCTCTCTCTCAATCTCTCTCTCTCTCTCTCTCTTCTCTCCTCTCTCTCTCTCTCTCACTCTCTCTCTCCTCTCTCTCTCTCTCTCTCGTCCTCTCCTCTACCGCCGTGGCCCTGGCATTGTCTCGCTGAATGCATTTCATGTTTTTTTGTCTGATGCTGGGTGCTAGTATAGCTGCCCCCCCCCCCCCCCTGCCGTTTTTCAAAAGGCACTTTATTTGTTGTCCCTGGGGAGCGCTACATTATGCATTAACCTGTTCAATTATGCATTCATTTATGCAGCGTTGCCTTATGTAAATGCACTTTATGATTAAACAAATTGTTTCACTGTTTGGCCGCGTGTTTCCTCCTCGCGTTGAGTGTTTGCCAGTGACATCACGCAGCGGCAGTAAAGGGACACTGCCATGTCTTTTAGTGTTAGTGTGTGTGTGTGTGTGTGTGTGTGTGTGTGTGTGTGTGTGTGTGTGTGTGTGTGTGTGTGTGCGTGTGCGTGCGTGCGTGCGTGCGTGCGTGTGTGCGTGCGTGTAATGTATTACTTACCATATTGTATATGAAACAACACTTGGTAATGTTCCCAGCTTAATATTGAAACCAAACGAGCAAAGACATTTTTATTCTACCCTTGTTAGTAGTACCTAGAGTCTAGGCTCGAAGGACTGTTTCACACATTTCCCTCACATATACGGTAATTGGTCGTCATATAATGCTTGCATATACTTATGCATGCACCTTGTTCTACAGCAATACGACGATTATTTGTTCACTAATAGCTCTGTGTCCTTGTTAGTGACAATACACCTCTGTGATCTATGCTGCTGTGAACACTCACCTCACTTGGCTGTCACTCAAACCAGGATGCCCCGCCCCCTCCGGGCTGTAGCTCATACTTGATTAAGGCCTTTTCTAAAAAAAAAAAAAAAAAAAAAAAAAAGGAAAAGAGGATAGTGTTGCCAACTTGGTGGATTTATTGCTATATTTAGCTTTTTGCCAGACCCCCCTCGTGCCAAAATTAGTGAAAAAACTCCTGGCAAAAAAGCTAGTGCTTTGAAGAGTTAAATTAATATATTTAAACATCTGAATTATCTAATTTTCAAAAATCTACACATTTAGAAAATGTAGAAGAATTGCTATTTTTATCAATGTTTTGCCAGTTATTTCTCCATAAATTAGTCCGAGAGACTGAACTCAACATCAAATGGTGATCCATGGCTAAAATACAGAATAAATAGTGCAGGGCCCTGGTGTGAAAATGGTCGAAAACCACTGCTCTAGCACATTCTAGTGCATTTTGGAAGTGCCACTTGTGCATTTTGGATTTTGGCAGTTGGCAACACTGAAAGAGGAGCTGCTTTGTCAATTTGTGCTTCAGTCCATTTGTGCTTCTTTAGTTCTAACAGGCTGGTAGTAAGTATTGTTTTGCGTATTTTTATTTTCTGGCAGCCTCAGTTATGCTATTGTGGTAGTTTATGGGGGTCTGCTGTGATGCCATTGGCTGGCATCACACTCTCCTCCTTTTTTGTTTGTCCCGTCCATGTTTTCTGCTTTGGTTTTGGTTTTGGGCTTTAGCCATTGTGTCCTGTCTAGATTTCTAGTTTCTGAATAACATAATATTCAAAAGATTTGCACCAAGTTTTCACGATTTTTCAAAAATAGCATAGATACAGCTCATAGCGCATCTGGCGCCTATGAGCTTTAGATCTTATTTTTCATAGTTAAAACATATGCAGCACCACTTCAGTACACTAAGGTAAGTGGTCAATTTTGTTATATTATTATACTCATTCCATTCAGTAATTTTGTTTGATCATTGCATACTACTTTTGACCTGACTTTTGACTTATTATTACAGTAATACTAATGCGTAAATTGGTAGAATTGTTATACTTGTTATTCAAACTTTGTGTGACAAACACTGAAGACGAAGTGAGGATGCAAAATCTGATTGGACAGAATGAGTCAATGAGTTATGATGTATGATGATAAGATCGGCCCTCACTTCTCGCAAAATGTGTGATTTTTATTGTTTGAAATAAATGTACAATCAAAGTCATCAAGTCTAAAGTGGGCTTGATTTACATGGGGGGAACATCCATGAAGTAGAAAACATTTTTGAGGTACTTTTATTTTACTGGAGATTTTTCAACACTTGGCAAATGCTGTACTTTTTACTCCACTGTTTGATGTTTATTATACTTTGTTATGATTATTACAACAGTGATTTAGCCCTTTGGCTATTTATTTATTTTATTTTTTTTATCTACATTGTCCTATTATAATCAGACAAAGACCAATTGACATTTAATGTTATTTTTCCTCTTGAAAAATGGTTGTTGTTGGTGGTGTTTTATAATCAGAGTTGTATTTATTTCCCGACAATACGGATACATAATATTTTACTCTTGGTCACTTCCTTTGTGTTTGTTTCTTTCTTTGCCATACAGGAGCCATGTACACCGGAACAATACAGCAGACAGAACGAATCCCTACACAAGCCCTATTCTTTCCTGCAGCCATGAATACCCGTGATCCAGCCTGCTGTGGAAGTCTGCATGCCAAAAAGGTTGGTACAGCTCTTGTTTCTATACCTGCCAGTCCTAGTAGGAATTGCCTCCGACGAGAGGCTCCTGGGCTGCTATACCCTCGACATGTCAAGCAAAACTCACACACTTGACTAGAATATCCTGCATGACAGCGCTACTAACACAGCATTCCACTCATACTACAAGGTGGCACAAGCGATGAGTTATCCTAAAGGTGTGGCTGCGTTGAGCCGGACATCTGATGATTATACATAGGGGAACATCACTTAGACAGCTGAAATAGCAAGTAACTACTTAAGTAGAAAATGGCGCGAGGTAGGAAGGAATCTTCTTTTGCTGCTGCTGCTGTTCGTGTTGCATGCTTTGAGTTTGTTCTTTGGAGTGAACAAATGACTGGGCGTCAATTGTTCAGTTTATTTCTATGTATCTGGAATTGATGTAAATGTACAGTTTGGATCCTGTTTTATTTGGCGTTGAAGATGAGTTTTTGATATGGGTCAATTGCTACAAGTTACTAGCAGAGCAGGCAATCAGTTTGCGGTGTTCGGTGTTCAGTGTTCAGTGGACTCAGTGGCTCGGTGGACCGCTTTTTAAGAACATTGATTGGCTGGTTTAGTTGACGATGTAATGGTTACGTAATGGAGATATCCTTAGTAAGTATTGTCATAACTATTATCTCCTTGTAACTGTCAGAGATATTTGCACTCCTGGCCAGTAGGCCAAAGCACAAGTTGGCACTTGTCAGAGTGCAGTTCTAGTTCCTTTTACCTTCAAACTAGACGTTTTGTGCTTTGACACTGCCATTCATTTCCAAACGTCCATTTGGAATTGAAGAACAACATGAGTCTAGTGTTGACATTTGTCTTGTGACTTAAATTTAAGGTTGCGAGTCGTGACCCGGTGGCTGTATTGGTTCACAAGTGGCTCGGTGACGTCTGTTGGCCCATATACCTCATGGACATTATTCACACATTCTTTCTCTCTCTTTAAATTAGACATTCAGCAGATGTCCCGTCCACATTTTTCCTATATCCTGTAGTGTGGCTTCACCACTGAACTGTATGAACTGTGAATGACATGGTGTGGTTCTCACGCACTGCATACTGTACACATATTGTAGTAACTATTTAGAGCAGGGTTGGGCAACAATTATTTTCCCCATGGGGCCAAATGAGAAACAGAAATATTGTGGAGGGACGGGCCAAAAGGCTGAACTCAATTCTGCACAATATTAATTTTACAATGTATTTCTATATGAAAAGTAGTAAACAACATTGTTTTGACAAGCTAGTAAGTTATTTATTACCTGTGGCTTCTATAAATAAATACTTAGTGGTCCTTATTTTGTTGAAACTTCTGCATTCAGCACCCACCTTTCTTTGTTTCTCCATGAGCAGTTATTTTTGAGGGGTGACAGTAACGGACAAGTAACAGGTTGTCATTGACGTGTAATTCATGGCAAGACCAGGTTTCATGTACGTAAATAAACAGGCTTCAAAATAAAATAAATGCAGTTTTAATCCACGCATCAGCTAATTGGAAAGTATGTTTTATTTTATGATTTCCAAGTAACCTTTCAAGGGCCTGTCAGAGTCAGCCAAAGGGCTGTATTTTCTACCTGCGGTGTGTAAATGGTCCCAGGTCTGATTTAGAGTGAAATTACTATTAAATCTGTTCATGTTTTCTCCATAGTTTAGTACTTTGTGAGGTTAAAACATTCCTTGAAATTTAATTCATAAATCTATCTATAAGGTCCAAAACAGCTCATATTAATTAAGAGTGTTCTGCCTTATACTTATCTGACTCCAGTAGCAGCGTTCATGTCCTTTGTACAAGCTGTTCTTGTAATTTTGTGTGTTGTATATGTGCAGTGTGTTGTGTGTGTGTGTGTGTGTGTGTGTGTGTGTGTGTGTGTGTGTATGTGTGTGTGTGTGTGTGTGTGTGTGTGTGTGTGTGTGTGGTGTGTGTGTGGTGTGCGCGCGTGTGCGTGCGTGTGTGTGTGTGTGTGTGTGTGTGTGTGTGTGGGTGTGTGTCCTGGTCGCGTGCATGCACGCCACAAAATTTGTCCCTGGCGTAACTTGGACAACCGGGATAGTTTGTTTTTCTGACCTGTTCGGTTTGTGTGCATACATAAGTGTCATAACTTTTGACACAGAAAATATGTTACCTTTGGAATAATTTGCACAGAGACATTGGAGGGACCACTGGGCTGGTCCTCCCTGACTACATCTTCATGACAAAAAGCAGGACATTGCCTTCTCTCTGGCTGCCCAGGGTAACTATAATATCGTTGCTCGGCTGTTCTCATCTGATATGTGGATCTTGAGCAACGGCGCGGTGTGCCAAAAAAGCAGAAAATGTTCCGCCGGAATGTCATTGCTTCAGCAAAAAAAACGTCACTTCTGCAATGGAATAAGGAGGAGAAAAAAAAGTCATACTAATGAATAATAAATAGCTTTATTTTAGGTCAGGATACAATGTCAAAAGATATTCTGGACAGTGTCCTATTGACTGCAGGAGGGGGGTTTGAAAATCCCCTTCAAGTTGCGGCAGACATCTTAATCATAGCTATATATAGCCTCAACCCCCCTCCCCTGGTCTGACAAGAGAAATGAGCGAGCGTTTAAGACAGATGAACTGTGTCTGCATGGCAGTGGGTAGACTTATCTAGACCACAACCGCACCTTTTGATCTATCCCAGAATCTTCCATTGGCTTCCATCTGATACAGGGGCTATCTGATTTAGCCACACCATCCGAGGAATGAGAAATCTTTGGGGAGGGGTGGGGAAGATGAATGGAATATGCATTCGGGACAGCCGCGGCGACGCACCGCACAGCCCCCCACTGCCGCCTCCACTTTTTCAAGGTCCCCTCCTCGACACAATCCCCCCACCGCCTGCCCCTTCCCATCCTTCGCTCTCTCTTTTTCTCTCTCGTTTCTCCCTCATATCCAACCATTTCTGAATGATGTGGTTAAACATTGCGGTCACGCCTTGTGTGTTTCCTCTACGTTTCTCTCTCCCTCATTCATTCTCAAGCCTTTCCTCCCTCACTCTATCTCTCTCACCCTGTGCATCTCTCTATCCCTCCCTCCCTCCCTCCCTCCCTCCCTCCCTCACTCTCAATCACTCACTCACTCACTCACTCCTCTCTCTCTCTCTCTCCTCTCTCTCTCTCTCTCTCTCTCTCTCTCTCTCTCTCTCTCTCTCTCTCTCTCTCTCTCTCTCTCTCTCTCTCTCTCTCCCTCTCCAGGGGCGGATCTATGCATGGGCATGGGGGGGAAATGCCCCCCTAAATGCTTTGACTGCCCCACTAAACATGAGAGCCTGCAAAACAACCCAAGATATTTCAAATTAAAGTGCTTATATTTAAAATATTTTTAAACACTACTACTACTGCTAACGGCTGCTAACTAACGGCTACTAACTAACTAGCGGCTTCATCGCCCGTGTCGCTTTGCGCCACGGGCGATGAAACCGCACCCATACCATTTTCACCTACCCCCTCATATTTGGGAAATGTTACATCCGCCCCTGTCTCTCTCTCTCTCTCCCTCCCCCTCCCTCTCTCTCTCCCAGGGTGTGAGTGAGTGATGGTGCTTCAGTGGGTCCCGTGCATGCATGCCGTGTGGTTTCCCAGACAGGGGCACATATCAGAGCATTAGTCCTGTGTGCACATGCTCCAGGAGTTTGGCTTGGCCGAGGCCCAGCAGGGCTCTAACTACCTCCATCCACCCCCCACCCCGCCCTGCTGCTGCTGCTAGGGCCAGCCTGGAGCCTTCAGCCACACACCACACCATACCACACTATACCTGGAGCAAACTGCACACAGCTTCTATTAGGGATTCCCAAAACCCAAGTGTTTTCAACTGGATACCCAGAAGACTAATCTGGCTTGGTGTCCCCCCACTCCCCGCCCAAAAAGCCCATAATAGCAGAAATCGTAGATGTAAGTATAAGGCAGAACGCAGCAAACCCCGCGACCATTTGGCGATTGTGGCAGGTATCGGTCGTGGCCGCTATCCTTTCGATCAGAGGTTAAGGTTGGGTTTAGGCATACTGTAGGTTTCACTGAGGTTATGTTTAGGGTTCGTTTTCTTTGGGACCATTGCATAACGACCGATGGGTCTTGGTCGCAAATTGATTTCACTAGACCCTCAAAAAAAAGTTCTGGAAAATGCCTTGTTATGACGTAGGAAATATGATTTGAAGAGGGCAACTTGCATACCTTTTGGACTTATTTGTCTTATTATGTAAAGTAGATTATGTGAGCGTATAACTAGATAAGATTGCTTGATATACTGTAGCTCTTTATGATGGATGTGTGAACAGGCACAGCAGGGGACGGAAACTGCGATTTAGCCACTTAAAGACTCGCATATTTCGCCGTATGTGTGAAACTGTGTGAAAATTGCCTAGCAATAGATCCACTGTAGGACCGGCTATTTCGAGTCAACGGGAGAAAGTGGATGTCCGACATGAGCACTTTCGAGGGTGGGGGGGGTCTGTAAGACTCCTTCAGACGATTCCGAAGCAGCGTAATTACAGACAAACTGAACCGACGGAACAATCACATTTGATTTGATAGAGTTCCCCACAGGCCTCCGTCGCATTATCACGCAGGATTGGTGGGATTAAAAATAAATAACTGGAGTGTGTTCAGTTCACACATCAGAGGCTTCTGTCGCAAAACAAAGGGAGGAGGGAACGGCAGGCTGATTATCAAGGACCGCGCTGATTTTCTCCTGCGATCTTGGGCCACTTCCAAAGCAGTGCATCGGCACCATAATGAGGTTTTTTGAGTCTCCCGGGGATCTATACTATAGGCCCCCTCCTGTTTTCACATTACGCTAAATACCTTCACCGAAACTAGCAGATCAACAACCTCGCGACGCGTCCCTTGTTAAGCTTAATAAGCAAGCCTTTACTTAAGCCATGTGACCCATAGGCCAGTTTCTGCAGTCTGAGGCAGCGGTATGTACCAGTATATTGCGCTGATACACCCGTATCGCAGGCATTAACCCCAAATCGCAGTCTTTGATGCTGATTGCCAAGCAGGGAGGCATCTAGTCTCATATAGTCAGTGGTATAACCTGGCCACCTTGAGATTTCAAATGCTTAAATGGACATTTCACTGTTGGAAGAAACAGTGTAGTCGCTCAGTGTTAATGGTATTTATAGTAGAAAACTGTAGCACAATTTGAAATTTGTATATGCCCAGAAAAATAAGTGTTTTACGTGGGTTTGAACTCTGAATTCCAACAATGACCAAAATGCTGAAAACACACCTCTTTAGACTCCATCTCTCCCCCTAGCACTTGCAGTACCAACCTAGGTATTTTAGTTATGAAATAGATTTGATTTCGATAGCAGATACCTATATATGATATCAAATGTATTACCATGTTTTAGTGCTTAAATTGTACATTTAAATTTATTCAATTTATTTTTTTGTAAATTGCACAGAGGTTTGACTTCAGGAAGGGAAGTGAGATGTGCCCTATCCGATCTGTATCGGCTATCTAACCCTAACCCAATACTAAATGAATGTATCGAAAATCGGCTATAGCGCCTCCGATACACCTTGTACGTTTCATAGGCTATTTAATGTTTACTTGACCCATTATGCAGTCTCAGTTCTACACCTCTACAGTACAGTATTTTACACCGCCAGAGCGCCCAGACAGCTGCTGTGCTATGAGCAACAAACATGAAGGTTTCATATGTTGGGTTAAAATTAAATACCACGTGAGCCATATAG
This sequence comes from Benthosema pterotum, assembly GCA_039105355.1. Lineage (NCBI taxonomy): Eukaryota > Metazoa > Chordata > Actinopteri > Myctophiformes > Myctophidae > Benthosema > Benthosema pterotum. The sequence continues at coordinate 23,422,596 of CM076982.1, forward strand.
TACGTCAATTCGTGATGTGCAAACATTTGTACCTATCTTTCCTCCCACCTGCCCTCTGTCTCTTTGCTCTCCAGTACGAATCCAGTGTGGATTTAGTCCAGTCTTAGTTAGTCTCTCTGACTAGACTGTTGACTCCCACAGTTTTAAAAGTGAAGCGGTCGTCCTGCCGGTGTTTCTGTTTCATCCTTGTAGGCATGTCTAGCATATAGCCTATAGCAGGGGTGCCCAAAAGGTAGATGGTGATCTACCAGTAGATCACACAGGCCGTGCAGGTAGATCACATGACAGTCCCCCAGCACTTGGACCCTTATAGATCTGTAAATCTTGAGAGCGTTAAAATGCAACCAAATGGACCCTTACGGGTCCATTTGGACCCTTACGGGTCCAAATGGACCCTTACGGGTCCATTTGGTTTCATTTTACACTCTCAAGAGTTAAATTTTATTGAAACATCTGAATTACTTAATTTTCAAGAGTCCACACAATTAGAAAATGGAGAATAACTGTTATTTTGACCAACATTTTGCCAGTTCTCTTTCCCAATTGTGGACAAAAACGTGTAAGTTATTCGCTTTGGGTGCAAGAGACTAAACTCAACATCACAAACTGTCAACACAAACCACAAATACTGTTTTCAAACGTTAGTAGTAGCATGTACAAGAAAACATTCCAATTCTCCCCTGTATTTTTCATTCGAAGTGCATTATTCTTTAACACGATAACAGTATGTAAGACCATCACCAATATTAGTTTAAACCTTGAAATATTTTTTTTTTATTTTTTTTATGTGTAGATCTTGTCAAGTCGGTCATTTTGTGAATAGCTCTCAAGTCAAAAAAGTGTGGGCACCCCTGGCCTATAGTCTAAGGCTATAGTCAAAGCATGCTATGTGGTAGCTTGCTATTTTGAACAGGGGCTGTAGTTCCATCTCCATACTCATAACATCAGTCTCCCGGAGTCTGGCTACGTGCTACTTAAGCGCTAGTCGCCTTTGGCTAGTGCTAGCCAGCCGCCACAGACGTGGGGAGTCCACGGGAGACAATTAATGTCCCCCCAACTGGTGTACAGTAGTGCTACTGAGACGCTCAGCAGTTGAAGAGACTGGTGCAGCGTTATTGTGACTGACGCTGCCACAGAAGTAGGAGGACACAGCGACCACCCTGATAGACAGATAGCCTCAGGCTATGCCATGCACTGCCAGCACTACAGGTGTGTGTGAGAGTGTGTGTGTGTGTGTGTTGTGTGGTGTGTGTGTGTGTGTGTGTGTGTGTGGTGTGTGGTGTGTGTGTGTGTGTGTGTTGTGTGTTGTGTGTGTGTGTGTGTGTGTGTACATTGTGAATATGTGTGTGTTTTACTATACTCGTGAGGAACCAAATGTCCCCGAAAGTGTAGCGGAATTTGAGGAGTAGACATTGTGGTTTAGTGGTTAAAGAAAAACCTTTTTGTGAGTTTTACATTCATGAAAACATTCAGGTCGAGGTTGGAGGTAAGATTTAGTGAAGGTTATTATGGTCGGAGCGTAGTGTGTGTGTGTGTGTGTGTGTGGTGTGTGTGTGTGTGTGTGTGTGTGTTGTGTGTGTGTGTGTTTGTGTTTGTGTATGTGTGCGGGCGTGCGGGCGGGCGGGTGCGTGCGTGTGCGTGTGTGTGTGTGTGTGTGTGTGTGTGTGTGTGTGTGTGTGTGTGTGTGTTGTGTTTTCTTCATTAATTTCAAGGTTATAGACAACTTTAGTGTGTACAAACTGTGTTTGTAAACAGATTTGAATGAACACACTCACAAACACTAGCACCACCTTGTCATGAGCCTGACGTCAATTATTTGTTGACAACAATAAAGTTCTGGACCATCTGCAGGGCAAAGCAAGTGTCTGTCTGCAGTGGAACATCTGCAGCATCAAAGTAGAAGTGACGTGGAGAGGAAAAGGGGAAAAATATATAGCTATATATACATTTTGATTTTGGCTTAAAATGTGCCTACAGTATAATACCTTTAATAAAATAAGCGTTATGAAAACAAACGGTAACATGGGCAACAATGTATCGCATTTCTGATGAAGGCACTAAGGCAGACGTACACATCATCATGTTTCAACTCATTCCTGGACATCGCATTCGCCTAATAATTGGAAGCCACTCTTGTACGCTCAGAGGTTGCAAGGGAATAACATATCAAAACAAACGTTTTCCATGCTAGTACTCCGGATGAATATGACTGGCTGTTTAAAGTGGTAATACTGTACATTGGCATGCAATATGAATACAATTATGCTAATGCCTCACACATACAATTATGTAGATGCCGACAACCACATGCATGTGTGTGTGCATGTGACCAGGACTTGGCTAGGGGGGGCATAAAAGTATACTTGATACTGGTCTTTGTCCTGCTATTATAAAACTAGTATAACCTAGACCACTATTGTTTTTTAAAGAATATTTTCATTTAGTTTTAGTCTTTGTCTGCATTTACTCCAGGCTTTTAGTCCCATTCAGTCAGTTTTGTTGTTTTTTATTAACAAAGAACACTAAACAAGTACATCAGGTGGTTGGTAACAGGAGGACAATACTGGCTTAAAACACAGTAAGGCTATGGGCACACTTACAGCGAATGAACTGAAAAAAAAAAAAAAACATGCATGTGTCACATTACTTTTTTTTACTGTTCAATGGGACGTGAAGCTCGGCTCAGCTTGAATTTTCGGCGTGGTAGCTTTTCCAGGAGGCTGGCCGTTGCGGCATTTTCAATCTTGGATAATCTTGGGCTTCATTCCCCCACAGAACACCTTTTTCCAGTTCATGTGCTGCCATGTGACCCATAGCCTAACAACAAACATGGATCTGTCCATTTGAAGGCAGAATGAGTCCAATACTATTGCCTACAGGCTGATTAGTGTGAACTACAACTGCAGAGCTAATGGGGGAATGGAGAAAGGAAGCACTAACCAATAACTACAATAAAAAGACATATACAGTTCAGATCATAGTTACATTGCATAATGTTTCCCCTTTCTTTTATTAATTTTGTACAATTATTTACCATCAGTCTGCTACAGTTAATATTTATCATACGTGGCATCTTAGAGTTTAGAGCAATTTAGTGTGCTGTACTGTACATCACCATTATAAGGAAGCCTCAAAGAGAGTGAATATCAAGCGATATGGAGTCAAAATATGATGCATTCGAATGAGTTATCTGATCTGATTTAACTGAACATTCAGCTGCCCTGTTCTCCATTGTGTTTACCTTTACCTTGCAGACGTCACCTCTGTAATTTAGTTTGTGAATCCATTGGCCAGTGTTATCCAGAGGTTCTCTTTAGGCTGCTGCTTCAGAACATCTGACAGTATACCGATACCAGTGCTGTGTTACTTAGCAAGTCACGCAATGGACCGTTGATCTGCTTCCTGCCTGGGTCATTCCTATGTTCAGGGGCGTTTTTGCCGTTAGACAGACTAGGCAGTTGCCTAGGGCACCACGAGAGGAGGGGGGCGACCACCAGACATGCTTTAAAAGGATACCAAGCTAATAAGCCTAATATGGATAAATACATTATACTTATCATCTATAACTAGAATTGAACATTTAAAACACATACAGTACTATGTTATTTAGTTTAAAAATAGTTCATAATTTTATCCCTTGGGGGGCGCCATTTTACAGGAGAATTTGCCTAAGCCCATAAGTGTCCCATTGTCCCGTAAGGGGGGCCCGTAAGGGTCCTTACGGGTCCATTTGTAAGTGGGGCTGCAGGGAAAATCTTGCGTAGGGGTCCGAAATGCTTAGAAACGCCACTGCCTATATTAATGCCACATGGCAACATTTGTGCACTTCGGTAAACAGAAGTAAATGGTTGATAAGAGCGGCTCCACATATGACTTTCCGCGTATGGGCGTCTATTACAAATGTTTTCAGACCTGGAGTGGCGTGATTTACATGCAAAGACTAGAAAGTTACACAAACATACATGGCGAGGCAAACAAACAAACGGCCACCTGGCACATCCTCCCATGCGAAAATTACGATAAAACGATAACTCCCTGAAAATCAATCAGCGTTTGTTTGTCTGGGATGGGTACTTTTTACTGTTTGGTTTCATTTCTGACCGCCGGGACTCGGCAACATGGAAAAACACAATATACAAACCATTTGCAAAGACATGGGAAGTACTGTTGATGCTCATAAATGATATAGTTGCAGGACATCGTCATGACAAAAAGGCACGGCTTACTTCACATGGGTGTGATTTTTGATGGTGGTCAGGAATTAGACATCCTCATGGGTATAGACGTTGTGCATGTTTAAAAGACTGGTGTATACTGAGGTATATACGATGTGCAAGTTGTGTATTTTTATGAAAATGTATATATATATTTATAAAAGCAATTTCTATTTCAAGTGTAGCGGAGTGAAAGTAAGATATGGCTACTCGCAAAGAAAAGAGCGAACTTAACTTCTGCACTTCAGTTCTAGATGTTCTTTGAAGACACAGGCCTTAGAGTAACGTATAAAACAACAGAACTTAGTGGTCTCTGTGGGGAGTTGACACGCCGAGTGGCGCCGGGGCTCAGCAAACCCAATCACAGCTTTGAGCCTTCAAAGAAAATACGGCGTCTCCCAAATTTCCTATTTGACATGGTAATAATGCATCTACTTAAAACTGTGTAAAGTCTCTATCCGCACCCGCGTGTTTATCTCTCCGTTTTAATTAGTAAGTGACATTAATTTCTGCTCTTCCTTTTATCGCCTATCATTTACAAGCGCAGGGATGATCATGTTAATATTACGGAATTATGGAATACATTCCCACCGCTAATTGGGTTGTTCTTTTTAATTAGAATGTAATTGCGGCGAATTGGGTTGTCTTTTTCAAGGGGGAAATGCAGGACAGCTGGCACAGGCTTTTATAATATTACAGGGCTTTTAACCAGCACTGAGTCTGTGGACAACAGTGCCATCCAGAGGCCTGCTAAAGTACTGCATTGTCATCCATGTATGAGGAGGGACACAAGAAGAACCCTTTGAGTGGTTTGTTGTTCCAGATGACATGCTACCATTTATAAATAATGTTAAAGTCCAATATGGATTAAAGATGATAATCATGACGAGGTAAATACTTTGTTTTGCTCTGCAAATGAATGCTGTAGGAATTAATAATTGAATTCCAAATCTTGTGACGTCTATGCAACCTCAGGATGTTTTGTGTGCTTGTGACTGTGTGTGTGTGTGTGTGTGTGTGTGTGTGTGTGTGTGTGTGTGTGTGTGTGTGTGTGTGTGTGTGTGTGTGTGTGTGTGTGTGTGTGTGTGTGTGCGCGCTGCGTGTGTGTGCGTGTACGGAGTCGGACCTTTACATCCAAACATGAAATGTCATCCTTTGGTATACATAAACTGAATGTCCTTATTGTGTTTAGGTATGAACATCAGGAAGGATAAATTCAAAAAACAAAAGTTAACGCTCTTCTATCTCAGCTGTCATAGTTAGACTGCATGTCTATCTGGAGAAGACAGTGTTTCACATTTCTAGTAGCTCCCGGGAAAAACTGTTTTCATCTGTCACTTAGTAGTAGTATAAGTCACCCACTAATACTACAGTCAGCCCACTGACTTCACCCTGTTAATAAGCATGTGCATCCAATCCTGTCTCATTTGACAATAATGTTAAACCATCTGCTGATCAGTATTTGGATCAGGCCCGGATGTAACATTTCCCAATTGGGGGTCAGGCAAAAAATGGTATGGGGGGTGAAAATAGTAGGGGTGGTGGGTGGGGCTTCAGTGCGGCGATAAAGCCGTCCATACCATTTTCGGTTACCGTACTTATGTTAGTCAAGCATCAGTAATAACAAGTCAGTATTGAAGTTGCAACAGGCACGCAGCGTGCATAAAGCTAAAGGTTTGACAGAGAGTTTTGAATGATGAATTGAAATGGTGTTGGTTTAGTGGTGCAACAGCTGTATTAATTAGTAGCATATAGTGTTTCAAATCATTTTAATTATTAAGCACTTTAATTTGAAATATCTGAAATTTGGGTTGTTTGCATGACATCATGTTTGGTCTGGGCATTTAGGCCCATGCTAGATCCGACACTGATTTGGATCTTTTTACATTATGATCTTCTTGCACATGCAAACACTCACAGACACACACGCATATGGTGACAACTTCAAATGCCGTCCCGTTGGACAGTCACTATGTGAACAGCTCTACGTCGAAAAAGGCCACATACAGTACGTGGTCTCTGGCAACCATCAAGTACAACGAAACCCCACACGCGTGTGTGTCATCTCGCCACACTCGTGAG